>CM060907.1:1058915383-1059540383 GCA_030737815.1 Allium fistulosum
ACTATTACTCCAAATGTTGTTCCAGCTGTTGGAGAACAGCATGATGATGAACAACATATAAATGAAGAAGTACTTCCTGAAGGAAATGACTTACATAATGCTGATATGCATGAACGACAACAAGTAGCATTAAGAAGATCTCAAAGAGATCGTAGGTCAGCTATTTCTAATGATTATATGGTTTATATGCAAGAATCAGATTATGATATAGGAATCAATAAGGACCCAGTTTCGTTTTCACATGCTGTAGAAAGTAAAGAGTCAAAGGAATGGATTAATGCCATGAAAGAAGAACTAAAACCCATGCAACAGAATGAAGTTTGGGATCTCGTTGAGTTACCACATGGCTGTAAAAGAGTCGGATGCAAATGGGTTTTAAAAACCAAACACGACTCTAGTGGTAATATCGAACGGTATAAAGCTAGACTTGTTGCTAAGGGTTACACTCAGAAAGATGGTGTTGATTACAAGGAGACATTTTCTCCTGTTTCGAAAAAGGACTCACTAAGAATAATAATGGAATTAGTAGCACATTATGATTTGGAATTGCATCAAATGGATGTGAAAACAGCCTTTCTGAATGGAGATCTTGATGAGGATGTTTATATGGATCAACCTGAGGGTTTTTCTGTAAAAGGTAAAGAACAATTGGTGTGTAAACTTAAGAAGTCAATATATGGGATTAAACAAGCATCCCGACAATGGTATATTAAGTTAAATACCATTATTACATCTTTTGGTTTTAAGGAAAATACAGTTGATCACTGTTTATACCAAAAGATCAGTGGGAGCAAGTTTATTTATCTAGTCCTTTATGTTGATGACATCTTGCTTGCTGCAAATAATTTAAGCATATTGCATGAGACTAAGGAATTTCTCTCAACGAACTTTGAAATGAAAGATATGGGAGGGGCATCCTATGTGATTGGAATAGAAATATTTCGTGATCGATCACAAGGAATATTGGGATTGTCTCAGAAAGGATATATCGAAAGGATTCTAGAGAGATTTGGAATGAGTAAGTGTTCACCTAGGAAAGTTCGTGTACAGAAAGGTGATAAATTCAATCTCATGCAATGTCCTAAGAATGATGTTGAACGAAAGGAAATGGAATCAATTCCATATGCATCTGTAGTTGGTAGCCTAATGTATGCTCAAACCTGTACCAGACCGGATATCAGTTTTGCGGTCGGTATGTTAGGGAGGTATCAAAGTAATCCAGGAATGGAACATTGGCAAGCTGCAAAGAAAGTGTTGAGGTACTTACAAGGCACGAAAGATTACATGCTCATGTATAGTAGATCCAATGAATTGGAGGTGATTGGATATAGCGATTCAGATTTTGCTGGATGCATCGATACTAGAAAATCGACTTTTGGTTACCTGTTTATGTTTGCTCAAGGAGCCATATCATGGAAAAGTGCGAAACAAACTATCATTGCTTCATCTACTATAGAGGCAAAATTTGTGGCATGCTATGAAGCCACAATTCATGCATTATGGTTGCGGAACTTTATTTCAGGACTTGCGGTTGTCGACACCATTAGCAAGCCGCTGAAAATTTATTATGATAACTCTACAACAGTGTTTTTCCCAAAAAACGACAAGTACTCTAAAGGTGCCAAACATATGGAACTGAAGTATATTGTTGTGAAAGATGAGGTTCAGAAACAAAGAGTGTCAATCATGCACATCAGGACAGAACTTATGATTGCAGACCCTTTGACGAAAGGGTTACAACCAAGACAATTTAAGGAAAATGTTCAAAGAATGGGTCTTGGTTGTATTAATAATAATTGATGTGTGGCATTCTGAGCTCCTTTGTGTGTTTCTGATATACAATTATGTGTCTCTTTTTTTAATGTGGTAGTACGCACTTTATGTAATTTTAAACAAGAAAGAGTCTTATAAATATATTATGTTTAATCATTATGGTATAAGACATTATGTGGACCATTATGCTGTTTTATATAAATTATGAGTATAAAATGATGGATTGCTGGTATTGTAGTATATGGAAGGGAATGCATTGAATTAATAATGCACAACCATCATAACTCTCAGCAATTTATCATAGCATGATGTTCAACACTTGATATTATGAATAATCGGGTCAAGTGGGAGAATGTTAGAAATCTGCTATTAGAAACTGCAATCGTTTCATTTACCTTTAACGTTATGTAGTTTCTAATCTTAATGTGACCCTATTAATTAGGTCATAAATAGAACGTTTCATTTACCTTTAACGTTATGCAGTTTCTAATCTTAATGTAATCCGATTAATTAAGTCATAAATAGACCGTTCTATAATTAGAACATTAGGTCTGTGATTAATCTTAAGCGTTGAATTGGTATATGATGGACGTATCAGATTTAGAGTTAAATGTTATATAAAGGATTGGGTCCTCTCTCTCCCAGCCAACAGATGTATTCTTCTCCATCAAGAAACACGTAAAGAAATAGGGTTAGAGAGAGAAACCGAATTCTGAGAAGAAGAGTAATTATTAGAAGTCAGAAGAAGAAGATGACAGCCATTGCATCTTCCGCTGTTAATCAAGGTACGTCATCTTAAATAATAAATCATATTAAGTTTTGTTTGTGAAATATTCGGTATTGGTGATCCTTGGGCTATTACTTGAATTGTTCATCATTAATCATGAAAGATCGAACAGTAAAGAATTTCTGACAACAGCTTCCTCTATATCTGGGTTGTTATACAGTTTATTGAATCCTTAAACCATGAAGCAATCTTAATCATCATCTAGAACTTTCTAACTGAATTATCCATTTACGTATATGTCTACAGATTACGAATTCATGAAGCTAACCATGTCTTTCACGTGCTTGGACGACGTTCAGTAAATCCTTTGCATCTTTTTCACGATGTATATACAGAAACGCATCAAAATTGCACAACAACATGTCCACAAACTCATGACAGCGGTTGGTGCATGTCATCCACCTTTTACATTCTTTTTTAGTTCTCTTCAAAAATAGCAACAGTCTGCATCTCGCTCTTGCTGTCTGCCAAATAAATGAAAAACATCGACAATAACAAGAAGTAATTAGAAATGTGGTGTAAAAGAAATACACAAAAAGCAAAGTGCAAGAGATGCAACTAATAATTAACTAACTATAGAGCATTTTATTCAATTCTATATACCTAGATTCCACAGTTCCAACTATGCAGTTTACTGTTCTCCTAACTGGACTTGATGACCACTTATGGACGGGCGATAAGTATGACGGAAATCTGTTGCACACTACAATATGCAGTAGTCATAAAGTATTATCAATAATCGCTGTTTAGACGTAAAATATTATAATTTTGATTTCTTACATTTATTTGCATCATGGCTTTGTAATAAAAAGTGGGTATCAGTAAAGGCTTACCACAAATTACCAGTAGATATTACAGCAAGATAGCTTGTTTGGCCACGTCAACTACCAACTACCGTATCGGTAACGAATTCATGATTAAAATTGCAATAGCAAGCTAGTGAAAAATCAATAAATATTAAATCATGTTTTCTATGATGGAAAAACAGTAGTTAGGTGGAAACTATATAATTTTACATAGGAAGACCAAAATTTCATGACGGAGGAGTAGAGTTGAGTAAACTAATCACTTTCAAATTTTGACAGAGCATAAGAATGAAAATCAATTTTTTAACCTAATATTAAATACGTCATCAAAAAATATAGTTTGCAATTTAATAGCTTACAAATTACAGTCATATCTATTTATCAATGACATATCAGAACAAATCTTGATTACTGATAATAAGCAATAGTTGTAGTTTCACATGTTTATCAAATAATTAGTTCTCTATGAAATCGCAGGAGAATAAATTATTGTAAAATCTGCAAATTAAGTCAATTAAATGGAAATTCTCAAATATTTTGATTTTTCAACCATTTTTCGACAATAGTTTACCTTAAAAATGCACATTTTTAAAGGATTGCTTCATTTATTATGAACCCAGTATGGTATTTAGTAATTATATCCATCAATGGTGTATATCTGACTTTATACCAATGCAGATCACATTGCAATTGCAGATAATACACAAAATGCCAGACACAAGTATATGACCATATTATATAACTGTAATCCTATCCAACTGCCCATACAAACAGGGGCGATCATAGATTGTTGAAAGAAATAATTTTTGTCTATGTAACCAAAAAAGAGAGTTAAAGTTGACAAATTTATTCCCACATTCAAATTGAAATATTTTTGACACGGATTCTATCCAACATAATGCACATACCTGACGTGAACAGAGATCATAGAACAACAAGTAAAATATTGTTTAATATATCTAGAGAAATAAAATCATTGTTTAAAATTCAAAGACATTGGGTTTTACTATTGTTATCCCACCCTTTGGTCAAGGCTGGAATATCAACAAATTAGCTGGAAAATGATGAATATCAGGATTGAAAATTGATTGGAAACAAGGCTGCGATCGATGTCGTCAAAATTTGGCCGAGCTCCAATCAAGAAGGGATCAATAGGAAATGATGATCAAGGCTAGGAGAAGCTACGTTTCGAATTTCAGATCAATCATAGTTCGTATGCTCGAAATATAGGTGAATCAATATTAGAAGGGGTTGATTTCGAATCGATGGTTTCGTATCGATACAATTCGTATCGGTCCGGTATGGGTACGAACATCACTTTCGTATCAATCAAAATATAGCACCTCGAATCGATACTGTTCGTATCGATCAACATGGATTCGAATCGATGATGTTCGTATCGATCAACATGGACTACTTCGAGTCGATACCGTTCGTATCGATCGATGTTGGATACTTCGAATCAAACTGTTCGTATCGATCGAGTCGTTGCGAAGGAAGGCTGGTCGATGGATACGAACAGAAGAGCGGCCGAAGGGTACGAAGAAGACTGGAAACGATAACAGATGGATGTGAATAAATGATTACGAAGCCTAGACACGAACGAGAAGCAAGCATGATTTCAGGGAAGAAGCATTCAACTCGGCATGAAAATGGGATCAAGCCTTGGAAGTAGTGACATGTCATCGGCAAGCACGTGCGCTGTATCGATACGATCCAGTATCGATACGAAATTGATCGATGCGAACGTGATACCACACAAACACTACATTTCGTATCGATCATATCTCGCAATCCACAAGCCCAAATGCTATGAAATTTTCACAGGAGCTTACGTACAAGCCAAAGAAGGTTCATGCCAAGTTTTGACTCGATTGGATACAATCTTGATCGATACGAATTATGTTCGTATCGATCACGGATCGAGTCAAGATTTCATGGGAGTGGTCGCGTGGGCCCACTCACTTGCCAGAAGGAGTCTCCCAAAGTTTGGGCGAGATATTTGCATGGAGCGCCTATAAATAGCACCCTAGAGCCTACATAAAAGGGATCTTTTTGGCTTCTCAACGTCCAGACTCTGTCCGATTCAACTTTGCACTCCATAGCTGCTGTTGTACTCGAATTCTATCATTATAATCTGCTGTAACCAGCAAGGAAAGTCAATAAAAGATTAACTTTTGGAGTGGACGTAGGCCGAAGATAGCCGAACCACTATAAATCATGTGTCTCTGTCTGCTTCTTTCCGTTTTAAGTTTATTATTCTTCATTTTTTATCCTCTACATTACTTAGATCTTTGATTTGTGATCGTATACTGCTGGTTTGTGTTCATATATTGGTGCTTTCACGATGTTTGGGGTTTATGACCAATTTTGGCGCAAACACTTTGGTGCTTTCACTGAGAATTGAACTCAGTATACCAGATTTGGGATTCGGATTTGAAGGCTTAAGGGTTCATATCTAAAGAGCTATGACAAAGCAATCAAGTAGAAGATAAAGAGCCGAGAGAAGTTAGCATGAAGGAAGCCAAGAGGCATCATCAGGGGCTAATCAGACTTCAGCTTTCATCACCAGAGACGAGATGGAGGTGATGATGGGAGCTATGCATGAAGAGTTTCTGAAAAGGCAGGAGGAAATGATGCAGAACCTTCTCAGACAGTTTGGACAAGCGAGAACAGCTAGAGCTTCAGGAGTTCAGATCCACGGAGCTGGAGCAGAAGGACCAAACGGGCAATCTAACGGAGCAGCTCAGCAAGGCACAACCCTTGATCAGCACACAACTACTAACCTGGATGGATCCAGGCTCGGGGGCACACCGCCCCGCAACGATGGACCAGTTCATGGAGGAATTCCAGTTAACACCACACAACAAGATGCTGGCAGGAATGTAGGAGCGCAGGATGAGGAGTACGTACCAGAATTCCCTCGGGGACTCGGGGGGGCAACCATTGGCAGACAACGTTGGATTGGCAGAGATTATCAGGCGAACTATGCGCTGAGGTTTGACGAACAGAGATCTGGAAGGAGTAAACAGGAGTCCATTTACTCGTGACATCAGAATGGCTCGGAATCCACCAGAATTCAAGCTACCTACACTTGAAGTATACAATGGAAAAGCTAATCCGACTGATCACTTGATGAGATATGCAAGACATATGGAAGTGCTGGGCGCATCAGAGGAAGTGATCGCTAGATGTTTCCCTCTATACTTAACGGATATAGCTACGATGTGGTTTAGACAGCTGGAGGAAGGATCTATTAGGACATGGACAGAATTGTTGGACAGGTTTCTGAAGCAATTTCGGGTTCATATCAAAAGGCCGAAGAACGTGATGATGCTAACGTCAGTAAAGCAAAGGACGGATGAACCGCTTAGAGCTTTCCTAACTCGGTTCAATGCAGCGGTTGCTTCAGTGGATCAGCCGGATCCATCGATGGTTTTAATGGCAGCAGTATCAGGAGTCGGAGAGGATTCAGATTTCAAAGTGTCTCTAATACGGGACCCACCAATGGATCTCGGGGAATTCTTTCACGAAGCTGATAGATTCCTTCGGCAGGAAGATGCATGTTCGGATATGAAGTTAAAGGAGGTGAACGCAGCTGAGGATAGTGGGCCGTCCAGTGGAGGCTCGGATAAAGATAAAGCAAAAAGGAAGCTGGATGATGAATCAGGAAAAGCTTGGAAGCGGTGGGGCGAACCAAAGTTTTCCACTTACACAGGATTAAACGAGACGTTGGAACGGATATTTATAGAGACTCGGAATCACCTTCCCTACCGAAGCTAGGAGGTAACCCTCGGAACGCGAAAGGGCATCAGAAAGGCACTGTCTCTTCCACGATTTAGATGGACACGATACCAAGAGTTGCAGGCATCTGAAGGACATAATTGAGGAGCTTGTAAGGAATGGACAGTTGCGACAATATGTCGGGGCTCAAAATGCGGTGGTGGATCAGGAGCGACCACCGTCCACCTCAAACAACGATGGCGCGAGGCCCGGGAACGATGGTCGGTCGGTTATCCATTGACAGGGATGATATGAAATAAGTAGCAAACCATTGGCAAACGGCCAACTCATTTACTCATGTACGGGGACGGAGAAGGCCCCTAGGCATGCTCTGACTGACGATAAACCGCGACGCTATGGTTTGTGAAATCTGTTTCTTCTTTTGGTTTTGACATTTGCTTTTTCTGGTTCGGTTTTGGAGTTTTGTTTGAACTCCTGGTTTTGTTTGTTTCCTGGTTTGGACTTTAATTTGGATGATTGTTTTCATCTGGTTTTTGATAAATGGTCGTCAGGTATAGATTATGCCTGGCAAGGGGTAAGTCTCTTTGTCCGAACGTGGCGAATTGGCTTATTCAGGTCGTCGAGTATGGACTATGCTCGGCAAGGGTTCGGAGCGACCAGGATTCGGCCTAGGACTTAGGCCCTATATTATCGGTTGCTATTTCAGGTCGTCGCGTATGGACTATGCTCGGCAAGGGTCCGGAGCGACCAGGATTCGGCCTAGGACTTAGGCCCTATATTATCGGTTGCTATTTCAGGTCGTCGAGCATGGACTATGCTCGGCAAGGGTCCGGAGCGACCAGGATTCAGCTTAGGACTTACGCCATGGCAATTACTCAATGTCCAGGGACATTGGACCACAGTCGTTAGGTGTGGATTGCGATTGGCAAGAACCCGGAGAGGCTACGGATATGAATATTGGCTATGAACGGTAAAGGACTTGGATATCGACCCGGAGGGGTCCTGGATTCGGTTATTGGTTATTGGATAAGGATGGATTAGGACTCGGTTCTCGAGCTCGGATGGATATAGAATTGGCTAAGGCTTTGGTTACTGGATTTGAAATCGGACATCGACTCGGAGCAGTCAAGGACGATGCACTTGGATGATATGGCTATGGACTTTGGATATCGGATTCTGAACTATTCAAAACACCCCTTCTTATCACAAGGCATGTTTTGGGGGGAAAATGTTATCCCACCCTTTGGTCAAGGCTGGAATATCAACAAATTAGCTGGAAAATGATGAATATCAGGATTGGAAATTGATTGGAAACAAGGCTGCGATCGATGTCGTCAAAATTTGGCCGAGCTCCAATCAAGACGGGATCAATAGGAAATGATGATCAAGGCTAGGAGAAGCTACGTTTCGAATTTCAGGTCAATCGGAGTTCGTATGCTCGAAATATAGGTGAATCAATATTAGAAGGGGCTGATTTCGTATCGATGGTTTTGTATCGATACAATTCGTATCGGTCCGGTATGGGTACGAACAGCACTTTCGTATCGATCAACATACAGCACCTCGAATCGATACTGTTCGTATCGATCAATATGGATTCGAATCGATGATGTTCGTATCGATCAGCATGGACTACTTCGAGTTGATACCGTTCGTATCGATCGATGTTGGATACTTCGAGTCGATACCGTTCGTATCGATCGATGTTGGATACTTCGAATCGATACTGTTCGTATCGATCGAGTCGTTGCGAAGGAAGGCTGGTCGATGGATACGAACAGAAGAGCGGCCGAAGGGTACGAAGAAGACTGGAAACGATAACAGATGGATGTGAATAAATGATTACGAAGCCTGGACACGAACGAGAAGCAAGCATGATTTCAGGGAAGAAGCATTCAACTTGGCATGAAAATGGGATCGAGGCTTGGAAGTAGCGCCACGTCATCGGCAAGCACGTGCGCTGTATCGAAATGATCCGGTATCGATACGAAATTGATCAATGCGAACGTGATACCACACGAACACTACATTTCGTATCGATCATATCTCGCAATCCACAAGCCCAAATGCTATGAAATTTTCACAGGAGCTTACGTACAAGCCAAAGAAGGTTCATGCCAAGTTTCGACTCGATTGGATACAATCTTGATCGATACGAATTATGTTTGTATCGATCACGGATTATGAAATGGTAAACTTAATTAAAATGTTAAGTAAATGAAATGTTATAAATTTTACATTTATTTTATAAGTGAATTATTAAAGATTTGATAATTGTTTGTGAAACTTTCACTTTGTAAAATCATAAATTAAGGGTTATTTAAATGATTATTTTTAAAGTAAGAAAATATGATTTTTATAAGTTAAAATGGATTTAAATAAATTTTAATTGTTTTTGAAATTGTAGTGAAAGCTTGGAATTTAAATTGACAGCATTCCTGAAATGCTATCATTTCTAAAGTTAAAGATATTACAGCATTTTGTAAATGCTGTAATTGATATAAATGAACTAAATGGCTAAAATGAACTAAGTGCTGTAGTTGCTGAATTTAACTAAAGTTTTATTTGAAATCTAAACCTATTACAGCATCTAAATGCTGTCTTTTGCTAATTGAATTGTTTTTAAACATAACTTTCCGTAGCATTTTCTAAATGCTGCAAAAGTTGAAATTTCACTGTTTTAATAAATTTAAGTGAATAAATGAATTCTGAAATGGTAAAATTTTGAGAATTGAATATTGACTATTAAATATAATAACTTCATTTTTAAATGATTTAAATGGAATAATTTGATTTGAAATATTTTGATATTTTGAAATGGATTTGAAATGATATTTGATTTCGAAGTATAAATTACCATTTTGGAATTTTAACAATGGGATGTAATTAAATTTATGGTTTAACCGATCCTTAGAGGATGGGCGATCCCAAGCATCCTTTAAGTTATTGTGCATTACTACTACAGTTCACTTGAGTTGGTTTACATTATATAAGTATGTATGTCTTGACTCGAGTGTTTTGTTTTTTACTTTACGCTCGAGTCAGCCTGAGTATTTACAGCTTAGCTTTGGATTTCTTTTCTGGAGCTAGGAATCGCTGGAGATTCTGCTTGTCTAGTCATCTATTCCCTTTCAGTTTGAGTTGTTCTATTTCAGCTCTGGTATTTATAAACTTCTATGTATTTGAGATTTCTATTGTATATGTTTTTTTCCAAACTGATATTATGTATTTTGTTTGAGATTTTGTTATAGTAGCTTCATGAAATACTATGGTATTTTAATTTCCGCTGCGAGTTATTCTGATATTCTATGTCTGTGATTCTGTGTTTGATTTTATTTGCTCCAAATTTTATTACAATCTGTTATTTTTAATTATTCAAGACAGACATGTGTGGATTATTGTCGATTTGAATGGTCCAAAATAGTGGGTCGTTACAGCTAACAACATCAAGTCAACAATTCCACAAACAGAAAGTACTAAGGAATATATGCAGTTTGTGGAAGAGCGTTTTCGTTCAGCTGATAAGTCACTCGCTGGTACTCTTATGGCAGAACTTACGACCATGAAGTTTGATGGGTCGCGAACTATGCAAGAGCACATTATAGAGATGACTAATCTTGCAGCAAGGTTAAACTCCCTTGGACTTACAGTAGAGGATTCTTTTCTTGTCCAGTTTATCCTGAACTCGCTACCTTCTGAATATGGACCTTTTCAAATTAACTATAACACTATAAAGGATAAGTGGAATGTTAATGAATTGGCCAGTAGACTTGTTCAGGAAGAAGGACGTTTGAAAAATCAAGTGAATCACTCAGTAAGTTTTGTGAGTAATAAAGCTGGTAAAGAAAAGAATGGAAAATCAAGTCATTTCAAGAAGAAAAAGGCACCTGATAAGAATGGGCATGATAAGGAAAAGAAGGAACTAAAGGATGTTCGATGTCATTTCTGTAAAAGGAAAGGACATTATCAAAATGACTACCCGAAAAGGATAGCTTGGTTCGAAAAGAAAGGTAATCATCTATCTTTCGTATGTTTTGAATCAAATTTAGTTGAAGTTCCTATTAATACATGGTGGCTTGATACTGGTGCTACAACTCATGTCTCCAATAATATGCAAGGATTTCTTATGATCCGAACCATAAATCCAAATGAAGATCGTTTTCTCTTTATGGGAAACGGAATGAAATCCACAATAGAAGGCATTGGGACTTATCGTCTAATTCTAGAAAGTGGATATGTATTAGACTTATATAGTACCCTTTATGTACCTTCATTATTTAGAAACCTTATTTCCGTAAGTAAGTTGGATATTTTTGGTTTTAGATGTAGTTTGGATCTAGTTGTTTTGATTTATATACGAATACTGATAATGTTGGTTCTGGTATTCTAATTGATGGTTTATATAAATTGAAACTGAATGACACTTATGCGAATTCCTTGCTGAATGTAATAAATAATGTTGGATGCAAACGTAGCATGTTGAATGAAAATTCTGCTTTCTTATGGCATAAAAGACTAGGTCACATATCCAAAGAAAGAATGATGAGATTAGTAAGTAATGAAATTTTATCAAATTTGAACTTTAGTGATCTAGAATTATGTGTGGATTGTATTAAAGGTAAACAAACCAAACATAATAAGAAAGGAGCCACTAGAAGTAGCCAGCTTCTTGAACTAATACACACTGATATTTGCGGACCTATGGACACTCCAGCCTTTAATGGAGAAAAGTATTTCATCACTTTTATTGACGATTTTCCCGCTATGGTTATGTCTATTTGCTTCATGAAAAATCTCAATCTGTGAATGTCCTTGAGACGTTTGTAAAGGAAGTTGAGAGGCAATTAGATAAAAAGGTGAAAATCATACGGTCTGATAGAGGTGGTGAATATTATGGCAAATATAATGAGTCAGGCCATGTCCAGGTCCATTTGCAAAATTCCTCGAAAGTCATGGTATATGTGCGCAATACACAATGCCAGGTACACCACAGTAAAATGGTGTAGCAGAAAGGCACAATAGGACGTTAATAGATATGATTAGGAGTATGATGTCAGATTCTACACTACCTAAGAATTTGTGGTCCTATGCTCTCAAAACCGCTAATTATTTGTTGAATAGGGTTCCTAGTAAAGCTGTTCAAAAGACTCCTTTTGAATTATGGACTAACAGGAAAGTCCAGTGGAAGCGAGAATTTATAATCCACATGAAAATAAATTAGATTCTCGAATGATTAGTGGGTATTTTTTAGGTTACTCTGAAAAATCTAAAGCATATGTGTTTTACTGTCCTAATCATAGTCCAAGAATTGTAGAAACTGGTAATGCAAGATTCATTGAGATTGGTGAAGTCAGTAGGAGTACTAGAAGAGAAATAGTGGAAATAAAGGAAACAAGGGTAAATGTTACATTGCCTAGAATAGTTCCTCCATCTACTATTACTCCAAATGTTGTTCCAGCTGTTGGAGAACAGCATGATGATGAACAACATATAAATGAAGAAGTACTTCCTGAAGGAAATGACTTACATAATGCTGATATGCATGAACGACAACAAGTAGCATTAAGAAGATCTCAAAGAGATCGTAGGTCAGCTATTTCTAATGATTATATGGTTTATATGCAAGAATCAGATTATGATATAGGAATCAATAAGGACCCAGTTTCGTTTTCACATGCTGTAGAAAGTAAAGAGTCAAAGGAATGGATTAATGCCATGAAAGAAGAACTAAAACCCATGCAACAGAATGAAGTTTGGGATCTCGTTGAGTTACCACATGGCTGTAAAAGAGTCGGATGCAAATGGGTTTTAAAAACCAAACACGACTCTAGTGGTAATATCGAAGGGTATAAAGCTAGACTTGTTGCTAAGGGTTACACTCAGAAAGATGGTGTTGATTACAAGGAGACATTTTCTCCTGTTTCGAAAAAGGACTCACTAAGAATAATAATGGAATTAGTAGCACATTATGATTTGGAATTGCATCAAATGGATGTGAAAACAGCCTTTCTGAATGGAGATCTTGATGAGGATGTTTATATGGATCAACCTGAGGGTTTTTCTGTAAAAGGTAAAGAACAATTGGTGTGTAAACTTAAGAAGTCAATATATGGGATTAAACAAGCATCCCGACAATGGTATATTAAGTTAAATACCATTATTACATCTTTTGGTTTTAAGGAAAATACAGTTGATCACTGTTTATACCAAAAGATCAGTGGGAGCAAGTTTATTTATCTAGTCCTTTATGTTGATGACATCTTGCTTGCTGCAAATAATTTAAGCATATTGCATGAGACTAAGGAATTTCTCTCAACGAACTTTGAAATGAAAGATATGGGAGGGGCATCCTATGTGATTGGAATAGAAATATTTCGTGATCGATCACAAGGAATATTGGGATTGTCTCAGAAAGGATATATCGAAAGGATTCTAGAGAGATTTGGAATGAGTAAGTGTTCACCTAGGAAAGTTCGTGTACAGAAAGGTGATAAATTCAATCTCATGCAATGTCCTAAGAATGATGTTGAACGAAAGGAAATGGAATCAATTCCATATGCATCTGTAGTTGGTAGCCTAATGTATGCTCAAACCTGTACCAGACCGGATATCAGTTTTGCGGTCGGTATGTTAGGGAGGTATCAAAGTAATCCAGGAATGGAACATTGGCAAGCTGCAAAGAAAGTGTTGAGGTACTTACAAGGCACGAAAGATTACATGCTCATGTATAGTAGATCCAATGAATTGGAGGTGATTGGATATAGCGATTCAGATTTTGCTGGATGCATCGATACTAGAAAATCGACTTTTGGTTACCTGTTTATGTTTGCTCAAGGAGCCATATCATGGAAAAGTGCGAAACAAACTATCGTTGCTTCATCTACTATAGAGGCAAAATTTGTGGCATGCTATGAAGCCACAATTCATGCATTATGGTTGCGGAACTTTATTTCAGGACTTGCGGTTGTCGACACCATTAGCAAGCCGCTGAAAATTTATTATGATAACTCTACAACAGTGTTTTTCCCAAAAAACGACAAGTACTCTAAAGGTGCCAAACATATGGAACTGAAGTATATTGTTGTGAAAGATGAGGTTCAGAAACAAAGAGTGTCAATCATGCACATCAGGACAGAACTTATGATTGCAGACCCTTTGACGAAAGGGTTACAACCAAGACAATTTAAGGAACATGTTCAAAGAATGGGTCTTGGTTGTATTAATAATAATTGACGTGTGGCATTCTGAGCTCCTTTGTGTGTTTCTGATATACAATTATGTGTCTCTTTTTTTAATGTGGTAGTACGCACTTTATGTAATTTTAAACAAGAAAGAGTCTTATAAATATATTATGTTTAATCATTATGGTATAAGACATTATGTGGACCATTATGCTGTTTTATATAAATTATGAGTATAAAATGATGGATTGCTGGTATTGTAGTATATGGAAGGGAATGCATTGAATTAATAATGCACAACCATCATAACTCTCAGCAATTTATCATAGTATGATGTTCAACACTTGATATTATGAATAATCGGGTCAAGTGGGAGAATGTTAGAAATCTGCTATTAGAAACTGCAATCGTTTCATTTACCTTTAACGTTATGTAGTTTCTAATCTTAATGTGACCCTATTAATTAGGTCATAAATAGAACGTTTCATTTACCTTTAACGTTATGCAGTTTCTAATCTTAATGTAATCCGATTAATTAAGTCATAAATAGACCGTTCTATAATTAGAACATTAGGTCTGTGATTAATCTTAAGCGTTGAATTGGTATATGATGGACGTATCAGATTTAGAGTTAAATGTTATATAAAGGATTGGGTCCTCTCTCTCCCAGCCAACAGATGTATTCTTCTCCATCAAGAAACACGTAAAGAAATAGGGTTAGAGAGAGAAACCGAATTCTGAGAAGAAGAGTAATTATTAGAAGTCAGAAGAAGAAGATGACAGCCATTGCATCTTCCGCTGTTAATCAAGGTACGTCATCTTAAATAATAAATCATATTAAGTTTTGTTTGTGAAATATTCGGTATTGGTGATCCTTGGGCTATTACTTGAATTGTTCATCATTAATCATGAAAGATCGAACGGTAAAGAATTTCTGACAACAGCTTCCTCTATATCTGGGTTGTTATACAGTTTATTGAATCCTTAAACCATGAAGCAATCTTAATCATCATCTAGAACTTTCTAACTGAATTATCCATTTACGTATATGTCTACAGATTACGAATTCATGAAGCTAACCATGTCTTTCACGTGCTTGGACGACGTTCAGTAAATCCTTTGCATCTTTTTCACGATGTATATACAGAAACGCATCAAAATTGCACAACAACATGTCCACAAACTCATGACAGCGGTTGGTGCATGTCATCCACCTTTTACATTCTTTTTTAGTTCTCTTCAAAAATAGCAACAGTCTGCATCTCGCTCTTGCTGTCTGCCAAATAAATGAAAAACATCGACAATAACAAGAAGTAATTAGAAATGTGGTGTAAAAGAAATACACAAAAAGCAAAGTGCAAGAGATGCAACTAATAATTAACTAACTATAGAGCATTTTATTCAATTCTATATACCTAGATTCCACAGTTCCAACTATGCAGTTTACTGTTCTCCTAACTGGACTTGATGACCACTTATGGACGGGCGATAAGTATGACGGAAATCTGTTGCACACTACAATATGCAGTAGTCATAAAGTATTATCAATAATCGCTGTATAGACGTAAAATATTATAATTTTGATTTCTTACATTTATTTGCATCATGGCTTTGTAATAAAAAGTGGGTATCAGTAAAGGCTTACCACAAATTACCAGTAGATATTACAGCAAGATAGCTTGTTTGGCCACGTCAACTACCAACTACCGTATCGGTAACGAATTCATGATTAAACTTGCAATAGCAAGCTAGTGAAAAATCAATAAATATTAAATCATGTTTTCTATGATGGAAAAACAGTAGTTAGGTGGAAACTATATAATTTTACATAGGAAGACCAAAATTTCATGACGGAGGAGTAGAGTTGAGTAAACTAATCACTTTCAAATTTTGACAGAGCATAAGAATGAAAATCAATTTTTTAACCTAATATTAAATACGTCATCAAAAAATATAGTTTGCAATTTAATAGCTTACAAATTACAGTCATATCTATTTATCAATGACATATCAGAACAAATCTTGATTACTGATAATAAGCAATAGTTGTAGTTTCACATGTTTATCAAATAATTAGTTCTCTATGAAATCGCAGGAGAATAAATTATTGTAAAATCTGCAAATTAAGTCAATTAAATGGAAATTCTCAAATATTTTGATTTTTCAACCATTTTTCGACAATAGTTTACCTTAAAAATGCACATTTTTAAAGGATTGCTTCATTTATTATGAACCCAGTATGGTATTTAGTAATTATATCCATCAATGGTGTATATCTGACTTTATACCAATGCAGATCACATTGCAATTGCAGATAATACACAAAATGCCAGACACAAGTATATGACCATATTATATAACTGTAATCCTATCCAACTGCCCATACAAACAGGGGCGATCATAGATTGTTGAAAGAAATAATTTTTGTCTATGTAACCAAAAAAGAGAGTTAAAGTTGACAAATTTATTCCCACATTCAAATTGAAATATTTTTGACACGGATTCTATCCAACATAATGCACATACCTGACGTGAACAGAGATCATAGAACAACAAGTAAAATATTGTTTAATATATCTAGAGAAATAAAATCATTGTTTAAAATTCAAAGACATTGGGTTTTACTATTGTTATCCCACCCTTTGGTCAAGGCTGGAATATCAACAAATTAGCTGGAAAATGATGAATATCAGGATTGAAAATTGATTGGAAACAAGGCTGCGATCGATGTCGTCAAAATTTGGCCGAGCTCCAATCAAGAAGGGATCAATAGGAAATGATGATCAAGGCTAGGAGAAGCTACGTTTCGAATTTCAGATCAATCAGAGTTCGTATGCTCGAAATATAGGTGAATCAATATTAGAAGGGGTTGATTTCGAATCGATGGTTTCGTATCGATACAATTCGTATCGGTCCGGTATGGGTACGAACATCACTTTCGTATCAATCAAAATATAGCACCTCGAATCGATACTGTTCGTATCGATCAACATGGATTCGAATCGATGATGTTCGTATCGATCAACATGGACTACTTCGAGTCGATACCGTTCGTATCGATCGATGTTGGATACTTCGAATCAAACTGTTCGTATCGATCGAGTCGTTGCGAAGGAAGGCTGGTCGATGGATACGAACAGAAGAGCGGCCGAAGGGTACGAAGAAGACTGGAAACGATAACAGATGGATGTGAATAAATGATTACGAAGCCTAGACACGAACGAGAAGCAAGCATGATTTCAGGGAAGAAGCATTCAACTCGGCATGAAAATGGGATCAAGCCTTGGAAGTAGTGACACGTCATCGGCAAGCACGTGCGCTGTATCGATACGATCCAGTATCGATACGAAATTGATCGATGCGAACGTGATACCACACAAACACTACATTTCGTATCGATCATATCTCGCAATCCACAAGCCCAAATGCTATGAAATTTTCACAGGAGCTTACGTACAAGCCAAAGAAGGTTCATGCCAAGTTTTGACTCGATTGGATACAATCTTGATCGATACGAATTATGTTCGTATCGATCACGGATCGAGTCAAGATTTCATGGGAGTGGTCGCGTGGGCCCACTCACGTGCCAGAAGGAGTCTCCCAAAGTTTGGGCGAGATATTTGCATGGAGCGCCTATAAATAGCACCCTAGAGCCTACATAAAAGGGATCTTTTTGGCTTCTCAACGTCCAGACTCTGTCCGATTCAACTTTGCACTCCATAGCTGCTGTTGTACTCGAATTCTATCATTATAATCTGCTGTAACCAGCAAGGAAAGTCAATAAAAGATTAACTTTTGGAGTGGACGTAGGCCGAAGATAGCCGAACCACTATAAATCATGTGTCTCTGTCTGCTTCTTTCCGTTTTAAGTTTATTATTCTTCATTTTTTATCCTCTACATTACTTAGATCTTTGATTTGTGATCGTATACTGCTGGTTTGTGTTCATATATTGGTGCTTTCACGATGTTTGGGGTTTGTGACCAATTTTGGCGCAAACACTTTGGTGCTTTCACTGAGAATTGAACTCAGTATACCAGATTTGGGATTCGGATTTGAAGGCTTAAGGGTTCATATCTAAAGAGCTATGACAAAGCAATCAAGTAGAAGATAAAGAGCCGAGAGAAGTCAGCATGAAGGAAGCCAAGAGGCATCATCAGGGGCTAATCAGACTTCAGCTTTCATCACCAGAGACGAGATGGAGGTGATGATGGGAGCTATGCATGAAGAGTTTCTGAAAAGGCAGGAGGAAATGATGCAGAACCTTCTCAGACAGTTTGGACAAGCGAGAACAGCTAGAGCTTCAGGAGTTCAGATCCACGGAGCTGGAGCAGAAGGACCAAACGGGCAATCTAACGGAGCAGCTCAGCAAGGCACAACCCTTGATCAGCACACAACTACTAACCTGGATGTATCCAGGCTCGGGGGCACACCGCCCCGCAACGATGGACCAGTTCATGGAGGAATTCCAGTTAACACCACACAACAAGATGCTGGCAGGAATGTAGGAGCGCAGGATGAGGAGTACGTACCAGAATTCCCTCGGGGACTCGGGGGGGCAACCATTGGCAGACAACGTTGGATTGGCAGAGATTATCAGGCGAACTATGCGCTGAGGTTTGACGAACAGAGATCTGGAAGGAGTAAACAGGAGTCCATTTACTCGTGACATCAGAATGGCTCGGAATCCACCAGAATTCAAGCTACCTACACTTGAAGTATACAATGGAAAAGCTAATCCGACTGATCACTTGATGAGATATGCAAGACATATGGAAGTGCTGGGCGCATCAGAGGAAGTGATCGCTAGATGTTTCCCTCTATACTTAACGGATATAGCTACGATGTGGTTTAGACAGCTGGAGGAAGGATCTATTAGGACATGGACAGAATTGTTGGACAGGTTTCTGAAGCAATTTCGGGTTCATATCAAAAGGCCGAAGAACGTGATGATGCTAACGTCAGTAAAGCAAAGGACGGATGAACCGCTTAGAGCTTTCCTAACTCGGTTCAATGCAGCGGTTGCTTCAGTGGATCAGCCGGATCCATCGATGGTTTTAATGGCAGCAGTATCAGGAGTCGGAGAGGATTCAGATTTCAAAGTGTCTCTAATACGGGACCCACCAATGGATCTCGGGGAATTCTTTCACGAAGCTGATAGATTCCTTCGGCAGGAAGATGCATGTTCGGATATGAAGTTAAAGGAGGTGAACGCAGCTGAGGATAGTGGGCCGTCCAGTGGAGGCTCGAATAAAGATAAAGCAAAAAGGAAGCTGGATGATGAATCAGGAAAAGCTTGGAAGCGGTGGGGCGAACCAAAGTTTTCCACTTACACAGGATTAAACGAGACGTTGGAACGGATATTTATAGAGACTCGGAATCACCTTCCCTACCGAAGCTAGGAGGTAACCCTCGGAACGCGAAAGGGCATCAGAAAGGCACTGTCTCTTCCACGATTTAGATGGACACGATACCAAGAGTTGCAGGCATCTGAAGGACATAATTGAGGAGCTTGTAAGGAATGGACAGTTGCGACAATATGTCGGGGCTCGAAATGCGGTGGTGGATCAGGAGCGACCACCGTCCACCTCAAACAACGATGGCGCGAGGCCCGGGAACGATGGTCGGTCGGTTATCCATTGACAGGGATGATATGAAATAAGTAGCAAACCATTGGCAAACGGCCAACTCATTTACTCATGTACGGGGACGGAGAAGGCCCCTAGGCATGCTCTGACTGACGATAAACCGCGACGCTATGGTTTGTGAAATCTGTTTCTTCTTTTGGTTTTGACATTTGCTTTTTCTGGTTCGGTTTTGGAGTTTTGTTTGAACTCCTGGTTTTGTTTGTTTCCTGGTTTGGACTTTAATTTGGATGATTGTTTTCATCTGGTTTTTGATAAATGGTCGTCAGGTATAGATTATGCCTGGCAAGGGGTAAGTCTCTTTGTCCGAACGTGGCGAATTGGCTTATTCAGGTCGTCGAGTATGGACTATGCTCGGCAAGGGTTCGGAGCGACCAGGATTCGGCCTAGGACTTAGGCCCTATATTATCGGTTGCTATTTCAGGTCGTCGCGTATGGACTATGCTCGGCAAGGGTCCGGAGCGACCAGGATTCGGCCTAGGACTTAGGCCCTATATTATCGGTTGCTATTTCAAGTCGTCGAGCATGGACTATGCTCGGCAAGGGTCCGGAGCGACCAGGATTCAGCTTAGGACTTACGCCATGGCAATTACTCAATGTCCAGGGACATTGGACCACAGTCGTTAGGTGTGGATTGCGATTGGCAAGAACCCGGAGAGGCTACGGATATGAATATTGGCTATGAACGGTAAAGGACTTGGATATCGACCCGGAGGGGTCCTGGATTCGGTTATTGGTTATTGGATAAGGATGGATTAGGACTCGGTTCTCGAGCTCGGATGGATATAGAATTGGCTAAGGCTTTGGTTACTGGATTTGAAATCGGACATCGACTCGGAGCAGTCAAGGACGATGCACTTGGATGATATGGCTATGGACTTTGGATATCGGATTCTGAACTATTCAAAACACCCCTTCTTATCACAAGGCATGTTTTGGGGGGCAAATGTTATCCCACCCTTTGGTCAAGGCTGGAATATCAACAAATTAGCTGGAAAATGATGAATATCAGGATTGGAAATTGATTGGAAACAAGGCTGCGATCGATGTCGTCAAAATTTGGCCGAGCTCCAATCAAGACGGGATCAATAGGAAATGATGATCAAGGCTAGGAGAAGCTACGTTTCGAATTTCAGGTCAATCGGAGTTCGTATGCTCGAAATATAGGTGAATCAATATTAGAAGGGGCTGATTTCGTATCGATGGTTTTGTATCGATACAATTCGTATCGGTCCGGTATGGGTACGAACAGCACTTTCGTATCGATCAACATACAGCACCTCGAATCGATACTGTTCGTATCGATCAATATGGATTCGAATCGATGATGTTCGTATCGATCAGCATGGACTACTTCGAGTTGATACCGTTCGTATCGATCGATGTTGGATACTTCGAGTCGATACCGTTCGTATCGATCGATGTTGGATACTTCGAATCGATACTGTTCGTATCGATCGAGTCGTTGCGAAGGAAGGCTGGTCGATGGATACGAACAGAAGAGCGGCCGAAGGGTACGAAGAAGACTGGAAACGATAACAGATGGATGTGAATAAATGATTACGAAGCCTGGACACGAACGAGAAGCAAGCATGATTTCAGGGAAGAAGCATTCAACTTGGCATGAAAATGGGATCGAGGCTTGGAAGTAGCGCCACGTCATCGGCAAGCACGTGCGCTGTATCGAAACGATCCGGTATCGATACGAAATTGATCAATGCGAACGTGATACCACACGAACACTACATTTCGTATCGATCATATCTCGCAATCCACAAGCCCAAATGCTATGAAATTTTCACAGGAGCTTACGTACAAGCCAAAGAAGGTTCATGCCAAGTTTCGACTCGATTGGATACAATCTTGATCGATACGAATTATGTTTGTATCGATCACGGATCGAGTCAAGATTTCATGGGATTGGTCGTGTGGGCCCACTGACGTGCCAGAAGGAGTCTCCCGAAATTTGGGCGAGATATTTGCATGGAGCGCCTATAAATAGCACCCTAGAGCATACATAAAAGGGATCTTTTTGGCTTCTCAACGTCCAGACTCTGTCCGATTCAACTTTGCACTCCATAGCTGCTGTTGTACTCGAATTCTATCATTATAATCTGCTGTAATCAGCTGTAACCAGCAAGGAAAGTCAATAAAAGATTAACTTTTGGAGTGGACGTAGGCCGGAGAAAGACGAACCACTATAAATCCAGTGTCTTTGTCTGCTTCTTTCTGTTTTAAGTTTATTATTCTTCATTTTTCTACATTACTTAAATCTGTGATTTGTGATCGTATATTGCTGGTTTTTGTTCATATATTGGTGCTTTCACAATATTTGGGGTTTGTGACCAATTTTGGCACAAATAACTATCTTGCATAATAAGACCTTTATTTTGCACACGTAGTCTATCAGATTAATTATGTCAAAGAGTAGCAGAAGCCATAAGGTGCAAACCGTAATATTCAGTAATCTGATTCCAATCATACTGATCAGAACTTTGGTCTTTAGTAATTTCGTATTCATAGATGCAAGTTAACACACATACTGAAGAATTTAATGATTGAACATCATGTAAAAGTTTTAGACAGTGCAAATATATATGTTCATCAACACGGTTAACATCAAATCCTACACATGAGAAATTTAATTGAGGAACCGTTAACACGTTAAACCCTATTTTATCCATTTGAAGAGGGCCGACGGGTTGAAAACAACAACCAGTTGTATTCAAGAAGTTAGTTCACACGAAGACTGAAATTGGGAAGGAATATTTGTTGACAGAAACAATGGTAAGCCCCAAATTAACACGTTTACCACAATAAAAATCGACGTAAACAAAGTCAGATCGACCAAGGTCACATACCGTCATCGTTTGCTAACAGGTTGTCGAAGGCTAAACATCGTCGAATTCGCTTAGAGGAGAGAGGCCGATTCCTCGCCTGAAGGAGAGTGGCCGATTCGCTGAAGGAGAGAGGCCGAAATAATCGCCTGAAGGAAAAAATAATTTTTTTAGCGGCAGCGAATGAATAAGCGTTGAGGATTAGGGCTACAGATGACAAAGGATGCTCATTTACATTTTTGCCCCACCAACATTTGGTTAATTTCAATTTTATCGGATTTCCCGACGCTTAAATATGTTAGCAATAAAAAAATTGTAAATGTGTATTTTCGGTCACACATTTTTTGTTTAGCAACGTTTATTGTTGTGATTGATCTACAATGCAAATAAGTGTTAGTAACTGAAAAAAATAAATGTTATGAAATGGCTTTTATGGTGTAGTGGGTACTATTAATTAATATTATAGTTTAGTTGGGTTTAAAATGAGTGCTGTTTTAGGTCCTAATTTGCAGAATAAATATTGCCATGCAAAATATTATGATGATTATGGCAACAAAGTTAGGATTGTTTAGTTTGCAAAATAATATATATTATATTGAATAATTAAATGTTGAAATTATTTTATTTCTAATTTAGTTGCTTGATTATGACAAATCGTGATATTATTAGGAATTATTGTACGACAATTATTGGCAAAAAAAGGAAAAACAAGTATAACTATTGTCATAAAATAATTTCTGGTGGCGGTATAACACGTATGAAAGAACATTTAGTAGGACAGATAAGAGATATAGCAATATGTCGGAAAACTTATACGAGAACATCTGAATAAAAAGAGAAGCGAGCGAAATCAAGGAAAGCTCGAAAAACAACTCGTACAAGAAGAGCTAATGAGCATGTCTGATCAAGAAATCGACAGTGATGGAAGTGAAGACGATAGGGAGGTTCAGCAGGCCTTTCAGGAAAGTAAAGAAAGTTAAATGAAGAGAGACAACGGTCAGGTGTAGGTTCTAGCAGAACAGGTATACGATCTAGCGGACTAAAGCGTTCTAAATCAAGCAGAATAGATGACGATTTAGCAACACAAGCAGTTGGAAGGATTGATCCATATATGCAAAAGTGAGGAGGTAGAACTCAACCTTCTATTAGAACTACAATAAAAGGCATTAAAGATGCAAAAAAACACATAGGTCGTGTAACATTAATTTTTTTTACTTTAATCATATCCCACACAATGCTGCCAATAGTCCTTATTATGAAACTATGGTAGAGGTCATTCAAGAAGCTGGTCTTGGAATTAAAGGACCCACAACACATGAATCATCAAAAACATATTTAGATTTAGAGTGTGCTAAAATCAAATAACACATTGACACTTACTCCAACTTTTGGGATGAGAATGGTTGTACATTGATGTGTGACGGTTGGAGCACACAAAATAGAAGAAAAATAATAAATTTTCTTGTGTATTCTACCCAAAGAACTGTCTTTCTTAAATCTATAGATGCCACTGACAAATTTCAAAGTGCTGAGTATATTTGTAGTCTAATGGATAATGTTGTTAATTTATTAGAGAAGATAGAATTGTGCAAATAGTAGCCGATAATGGAGCAAATTACACAGCTGCTTGTCAACTACTGATGGAAAAAAAGGAAACTATATTGAACACCATGTGCAACACGTTGTGTCGATTTGATTCTTGAAGATATTTCAAAAGAAATCTAGGTAGAAACGATTATTTCAAATTGTCAATCAATAACAGGATTCATATACAATCATTGTTGGTTACTTACCATAATGAGAAAATAAACTAATAATAAAGAACTGATCCAGCCAACAGTAACTAGGTTTGCTACTCACTTTATTGCATTAGAATCCATATACACACATAAAGAGAATCTAAGAAGAATGATTTCTTAGAGGGAGTGGAGCGCAAAGATTCATAAACTTGGTCCTAAAGATAAAAAAACAGCAATTCTTATCTATAACTTGATTCACAGTGATAAATTTTGATCCAATATTGTTGCTATTATTCTCGTATTTAGTCCACTTATAAAAGTTTTAAGAATGGTGGACAATGATGACAAAGCAGAGATGGGATATCTATATGAAGCAATGGATTGAGCGAAGGAATCAATTAAGAAAAATGTTGGTGCAAGACAGTATCAAAAGTGGTGGAATATAATCGATAAAAGATGGGAAAGACAATTGCACCGACCTATTCATGCAGCAGGTAACGTTTTTTAATTATTACACAATTATAAAAGTATACATTATGTCAATATTTTTTTAAACTATCAAATTGTTTTAAGTTATTTTCTCAATCCCCGTGTACAATATGGAGACAATGCAATAAACGATGCTGAAGTTTTAAATGGATGGACAAATGTTCTTGAAAAAATGGTACATGATATTGCTATGCAAATTGAAATTTCAAAAGAGGTAATAAACAAATTATTAAACTACTCATGATTCATATTATTATATTTAGCGCAAAGATTAACTTGGTTTATTAATGAACGTTGCGTAGGTGGAAAAATACAAAATGAAACTTGGTGTATTTGGTTCCGCAAAAGTGAAACATGCAGTTAAGTTGTGTCTTCCAGCTATGTGGTGGTCAATAATTGGCAAAGAAGCTGCTCCAAATTTAACACGCATAGCTATGCGTATTCTTAGTCAAACAGTTTCTTCTTCAAACTGTGAAAGAAACTGGAAAACAATTGCGATGATTCACACGAAGTTAAGAAATAGAATAAAAATGGAGAACTAAAAAAACTGGTATTTGTACATTACAATATGCGATTAAGAGTACGACATGCTAAACAACAACAAACAACCGATCAACTTATTGACCTAGATTACATCTTTCATGAAGAGGATCCACTTGCAGAATGGACTAGAGAAGCTGAGAATCCATTACTTGATAATGCAAGCGATAATCCTTGGTCAGATAATGATAATGTATCTGCAGAAAATACTGAAAATAATAGTTCATGAAATGGTGATTTAGGTAATGCTGGTAGTGACGGTATTGGTTCTAGTGGTTATGGTGTTGGTTCCACTTTAGATGATTCTCAAAAAATCCAAAATTATTCTAGAAGAGATGCAAATGACTCTAGCGGATGAAGAGATAGAAATTTAAACGTTGAACATGAAGATCAACGTAATTATGATGGCAGATATACTTCTAACAATCTCCCCAATTATAGGTATTCGACATCTGACTATGTTAGAAATGTTTTTGTTTATGAACTGAATTTATTAAAAAAATTCAATAAAAAATAGGTTAATTGTAATTTATTTATGAACCATTATTGTAATTGAGCAGTTGCAAGCTTATAACGGTAGTATATTTATGAATCATTATTATAATTGAGCCGTTGCAAGTTTATAACGCTGGTATATTTATGAATCATTATTATAATTGAGCCGTTACACTTGCACAACGGTAATATATTTATGTGACATTATTATTGAGCCGTTACAAAAGCTTACAATATTGTTTTAAATGAGAATAAATTAAAATCTATTAACATTCCATCACTTTAGTAAGGTATACAATTTCCATTCTGCATGTTTAAATGATAGATAGACAGAAGAGAAATGGTAAGAATAACAGACATTTTTCTTTTTTTTTCTTCCTTCAACAAAACTAAACACCTTGAGCAGTATTTCAAAGTGCAAATCAGAATCGACTTTGTCAGTGCAAACAGGTTGATATTTCTTCATACTAGAGAGGCTGTTTTATCCTAGAGGCGACGACGTTTGTTTTTTCAGAACTGCTTTGCACCTTCGAGCAGAACGCCGAAACGTCTTCAAGAGAGTGACAACGTACACGACTCAGCCGAAGTTCATTGTTCCCAACAATTTGAAGAGGTTCCAGACAACAATGACTTCTGCTGCAACTATTGATGAAGCTACACCGACCTCAATGTTTCAGGTCCCCATGGTCGCTTCTGCGCCCTTCAGATTCGAGGGCCTCCATTTCAAGCGCTGGAGCCAAAAGATGGAATTTTTTCTGATGATGAGGAAGGTGGTTGGTGTGCTCACTGCAGAAAAGCCGACAATACCAGAGAAGCCCGCTGAAACTGATGCACAACAACTGCAGATCTGGCAGGAACAAAACCAAAAATTGCAGAATTGGACAGAGCAGGATTACCTTTGTAAGAACTTCATACTCAATGGCCTGAGCGACGATCTCTACGACTACTACAATTCGGACAAGACAACCAAGGAAATATGGGAGGCGCTGCAAAAGAAGTATAATACAGAAGAAGCTGGAGCAAAGTAATATGCCCTCAGCCGCTACCTTAAATTTCAGATGACAGACGATAGGTCAGTAGAGACGCGGTCTCATGAACTTCAGAAAATAGCTCATGAGATCGTCTCCGAAGGTATGGTTATTGATGAACAATTCAAAGTTGTTGTTTTGATAGATAAATTACCCCCTAATTGGAAGGGTTTTAAGAATAATCTGAGACATAAAACTAAAGAATTTTCTTTGGAAAGCTTGATAACTCGCCTCCATATTAAGGAGGAATCACGTAAACAAGATATGAAGGAAGAAGTGCTTGCTGTTACAGGCAACACTAAGAAAACTGCAGTTCTAAAACCAAATCCTAAAAATTTTAAGAATCAGAACCGCAACAAACAGTAACCACTCCAAAAGAATGACTCTGGATAGTTGTTTCTTTGTTACAACTGTGGAAAAACAGGTCATATGGCACGCAAGGGTAGCAACAGACCAGGCCCTGCACCGCAGGTTAACCTGACTGCGGAGCCTCTAACGGCTATAATTACTGATGAGATTCACTTTGTTGGGGGATCAAAGGGTTGGTGGGTAGATACTGGTGCTACACGCCATGTCTGCTATGACCGTGCTATGTTCAAAACATACGCGGAGACTAAGAACAAGAAAGTGTTGTTGGGAGACTCTCACATCACTATTGTTGCTGGGATTGGAAGCGTAGAGCTGAAGTTTATCTCTAGGAAGACCGTCATTCTGAAGGATGTAACGCAAACTCCAGAGATGAGAAAGAATCTTGTCTCAGGTTATCTTCTTAATAAGGTTGGGTTTACACAAAGTGTTGGGGCTGATATGTACACCATCACTATGAATGGTATGTTTGTAGGTAGGGGTTATGCAACTGATGGTATGTTTAAACTGAATGTAATAAAATGTCTGCTTCTACTTATATGTTGTGTGATTTTAATATCTGGCACTCTAGATTATGTCATGTGAATAAACGTATAATTAATAACATGAGCACCTTAGATCTTATCCCTAAAATGTCACAAACTGATTTTGATAAATGTGAATTCTATAGTCAAGCCAAAATCACTAAGAGACCACATAAATCAGTTGATAGAGTTTCTGAACCTTTAGATTTGATTCATTATGATGTATGTGAGCTTGATGGAACTTTGACTAGACATGGACACCGTTACTTTATCACTTTTATTGATGTCTGTTCTGATTTTACTTATGTATACCTTATGAAAAATGAAAGTGATGCATTTGATATGTTTAAATCATTTAAAACTGAGAGAATCAATCTAATAAGAAAATTAAGAGACTTCGTAGTGATAGAGGAACAGAATATGAGTCTAGTTTATTTCTTGATTTCTATAAATTGCATGGTATAATTCATGAGAGAACTGCACCTTATTCACCTGAAATGAACGGTAAAGCTGAAAGAAAAAATAGAACCTTTACCGAATTAGTTGTAGCTATCTTATTGAATTCGGGTGCAGAAAAATATTGGTGGGGAATATTTTATTGATTGTATGCTATGTATTGAATAGAATCCCTAAATCAAAAAGTAAAATCTCACCATTTGAAATTTTAAGAAATTACAAACCAAATGTGTCTTATTTTAGAACTCTGGGATGTTTGGCATATGTTCGTATACTAGACCCTAAGAGAATAAAATTAGCAAGTAGAGTATATGAATGTATATTTATTGGCTATGCTATTAATAGCAAAGCATATAGATTTTATGACCCGAATACACATAATATAATAGAATCTAATGATGCTGTTTTTTATGAATCTAGATTTCCTTTTAAATTGAGAAATAATATGGGCACATCAAGTAACACCATGCCTATTAGAACAGAACTTAATGAGTCTTCTGAAAATGAACCTAGAAGAAGTAAAAGAGTAAGAACCGTAAAAGATTTTGGTTCATATTTTTGTGCTTTTACTATAGAGGAGGATCCCTTAAACCTCCAAGAGACCTTATCTTCCTTAGATGTCGATTTTTGGCAAGAGGCTATAAATGATGAAATGGATTCTTTGGAATCCAATAAGACTTGGCACTTAGTAGATCTACCACCCGGTTGTAATTCTATAGGCTGTAAATGAATACTTAAAAAGAAATTAAAATCTGATGGCACAGTTGATAAATATAAAGCCCGTTTAGCAGCTAAAGGATTTAAGCGAAGATAAAATGTAGACTTTTTTGACACCTTTTCACCTTTAACTAGGATTACATCCATTAGAGTACTAATTTCACTTGCATCTATTCATAATTTAACAATACACCAAATGGATGTTAAAACTGCCTTTTTAAATGGTGAAATAGAAGAAGAAATTTATATGGACCAACCTGAAGGATTTGCAGTTCATGGTCAAGAACATAAAGTTTGCAAATTAGGTAAATCATTATATGGCTTAAAACAAGCACCTAAATAGTGGCACGAAAAATTTGATAACTTAATAATCTCATATGGTTTCAAAGTTAATGAAAGTTCCAAATGCATTTACTATAAATCTGAGAATGACATTTGTACTATCATATGTCTATATGTGGATGACCTACTTATTTTTGGGTCAAACATTCGTGCCATAAACTCTATTAAATCTTTGTTAAGTGCCAATTTC
The DNA here is from genome assembly GCA_030737815.1 of Allium fistulosum. Taxonomy (NCBI): domain Eukaryota; kingdom Viridiplantae; phylum Streptophyta; class Magnoliopsida; order Asparagales; family Amaryllidaceae; genus Allium; species Allium fistulosum. The sequence continues at coordinate 1,058,945,042 of CM060907.1, forward strand.
GATATGAAAGATCTAGGTGAAGCAAGTGTAATCCTTGGTATTAAGATTACTAGGTCCGCAAAGAGACTTTCTTTGAATCAATCTCATTATATTAAGAAGATTCTAAAGAAATACAATTACTTTGACTATAAACCTGCATGTACACCATATGATCCTAGTGTAAAGCTATTTAAGAACATTGGTGAAGGTGTAAGACAGCCTGATTATGCGAGCATCATTGGCAGCCTTCGGTATTCCACTGATTGTACTAGACTCGACATTGCCTATGTCGTGGGATTATTATGCAGGTTTACTAGTAGACCTAGTATAGAGCATTGGCATGCAATTGAGAGGGTCATGAGATACCTAAAACGAACCATGAACCTTGAGTTACATTATGAAAATTTTCCAGCTGTCCTTGAAGGTTACACCGATGCAAACTGGAATACTTTATCTGATGATTCAAATGCAACCAGTGGATGTGTCTTTAGCATTGCTGGAGGAGCTGTTTCTTGGAAATCCAAGAAACAGACTATTTTGGCTCAGTCTACTATGGAGTTTGAGATGATAGCACTAGCCACAACTAGTAAAGAAGCAGAGTACTTAAGAAATCTGCAAGTTGAGATTCCTTTATGGGAAAAACCAATACCAGCTGTGTTGATCCATTGTGATAGTACCGCGGCTATTGCAAAAGTACATAAATGTTATTACAATCGTAAGAGACGACAGATACGTCGAAATCACAATACTGTTAGAGAGCTACTCTCTTCAGGTGTTGTTAAAGTGGATCATATACGCAGTGATGAGAATTTGGCAGATCCTTTGACGAAAGGACTGGTCTGAGAGAAAGTCCTTAGAACTTCTAAAGGAATAGGACTATTGCCCTTAGATTCTTGAGTCATGCACAGTGGTAACCCAACCTAATTACTGGAGATCTCAAGAACTAGGTTCAATGGGTAAGAACAAGTTGTGAAGTGATATTAGTTGAGCATGCTATTTTTATGTTAAGAAGCATGTATTCTTGAAGTGAATAGAGGATGAGTTAATAGAAACTCTTATTGAGATATATACTCTATTTGGAGTGGAGTAACTACATTCAGGAGTACTCTTAATAGACTCACCTGTGTGAATGTGGAAATGTGGCCGTTTCCTATGGAGTTTTGGGCAAAATTCCTAGAGCATTCACTAAACTGGGATAGACGTGCATGGCCATAAATGCACGGGCTTATTTGATTGCACTCTAGAAAGATTGTGTGTAATCTGACGTCAGAAAAAGAGTTCAAGACTACGTGTCACTCTAGTAAAACTGAATCATATCCACTATGCAAAGGTTCAAGTCGAAAGACGCCTTTGTTTATGCACAGTCTTATGTTTTCAGAAACTGCTCAAAAAATATTTTAAAAAAAATTCAAGTGCGGGATTGTTGGAAATGTTTTTGTTTATGAAGTGAATTTAAATAAAAAATTGGTTAATGGTAATTTATTTTTGAACCATTATTATAATTGAGCCGTTGCAAGTTTATAATGGTAATATATTTATGAATCATTATTATAATGGATTCGTTGCAAGTTTATAACGGTAATATATTTATGAATCATTATTAAATTGAGTCGTTACACTTGCACAACGGTAATATATTTATGTGACATTATTATTGAGCAGTTATAAAAGCTAATGGTATAAAATATTGTTTTAAATGAGAATAAATTAAAATCCATTAACATTCCATCACTTTTAGTAACATATACAATTTCAATTCTGCCTATTTAAATGATAGATGGACAGAAGAGAAATGGTAAGAATAATAGACATTTTTCTTTTTCTTCTTCCTTCAACAAAACTAAACACCTTGAGCTGTATTTCAGAGTGCAAATCAGGATCGACTTTGTCAGTGCAAACATGTTGATATTTCTTTAGATTAGAGAAACTGTTTTATCCTAGAGGAGGCGGCGTCTGTTTTTTTAGAACTTCTTTGCACCTTTGAGCAGAACGCCAAAACGTCTTCAAGAGAGTGACAACGTACACGACTCAGCCGAAGTTAATTGTTCCCAACAGACTATACTGGAGGTTATTTGTTTTGTGGGATAAATCAACTGTATGCTGCTGAACCATCAAGTAGCCAAGGCGAACCATCGCCCTTTGATATTATGATGACGATATTTTTAAGTTCGGATCAGATGCAATAATATGCTTTTTCATCATATTATAACCCGACACAAGATGAAGATAGCGATGGACAAAATTTATATGATGCTCAGAGAAATAGTTTTTCCTTCATTTCGAACTCCGATTTCAATCTCAGTTTTAGCTTGTTGATTTCATTCTTATCCTTAGAAGCAATGAGCATATCGTCCACGTACAAGAGTAAATACACCCAACAATCATTTTTCAACTTCTTGAAATAAACACAAGCATCCTTGATGCTTCTATCAAAACCATTTTCAAGCATAAAATGATCAAATCTCTTGTACCATTATCTAGGTGATTGCTTTAAACTATATAGTGATTTCTTTAGCTTGCAAACCATATTTGACTTACCATCCACAACAAAACCTTCCGGCTGCTCCATGTAGATGTCTTCATCCAAGTCACCATGCAAGAAGGCTTTTTTCACATCAAGTTGCTCCAACTCCAAGTCGTGAATAACAACTATAGCAAGTAATATTCAGATAGAAGTATGGCGCACAACCGATGCGAATATCTCATCATACTTCTTCCCTTTCCTTTGTGCAAACCTCTTAGCCACTAGTCTAGCTTTGTATCTCCCATCGTCCTTCACCTTGTATATCCATTTGCACCCAATAGCACGGTTTTCTTTAGGAAGTGAAACCAAATACCAGGTTTAACTCTTCAACAATGATTGCATCTTTTCTTCCATGACACAAATCCACTTCGAGCTATCACTCGACCTCATGATGTCATCAAGGTACATCGGCTCATCTTGGACTACATGAAGAGCATAGTCCAAATTATCACAAAAGCTAAGATAGTTTCAATCACCATATCTTTCGGGTGGCCATATAGTACGACGACCAACCCGAGTAGCAAAACCATCACCCAAACTCCTTCAGCTCCACCTTAAACCGAATCTTCTCTCGAATTATGCACTTCACCAACACTACTAGAGGAACCCTATGGACTATGTGATGCAACATCAACCGCTACTTTCTCGCAAGCATCTCCAACTACTCTACTCTCTCTACTCCTTGGACAAAATGTGGGAATAACTTCTTCTTTGATTCACCATGAACCAAATCTGGAACATCCGATGAGCTTTTATTCTCCTTGAAGAATGCTGACTCATCAAAAGTAACATGACGAGAATTCACTACCTTCTTCATTTCCGGATTCCAAATTCGATAGCCTTTTACTCCGTCCATATAGCCAAGCAAAATCCTTTTGAAAGCTCTAGGTTCAAGCTTACCATTTCCTGGATCATGCACATAAACCGGACTACCAAACACTCGAAGATAGCTCATGTCAATGCTCTTTCCCTTCCACACTTCCTCCAGGATTTTGTTACCAATAGCTGAGCATGGAATTTGATTAATAATATGCATCGTGGTTGACAAAGCTTCAGCCCAAAATCCCTTAGCCAAACCCGATGTCAATCTCAAGCATCGAGCTTTCTCAAGTTGAGCACAATTCATCCTCTCCACAACACCATTCAACTGCGGATCTCCCAGTGTAGTAAAATGCCTTCGAATACCATCATTCTTGCAGAACTCCAAGAATTCTACGTAAACATACTCTCCGCCATTTTCAGACCTCAAGATCTTTAAAGACTTGCCGCTCTCATTCTCAACAAGATCTTTCCATGCTTTGAACTTTGTAAATGCCTCCGACTTGGTCTTCATTACATACACCCATGATTTTCGAGAAAAGTCATCGATAAAAGAAATAAATAGCAAGCTCCACCCAAAGAAGCTACTGGTGCCGATCCCCAAACATTAGTGTGAACATACTCAAGAATCCTTCTCGAATCATGCTTCCCTTACCGAATAAAACTTTAGTTTACTTCCATATGACACATTCCTCGCAAAACTCTAGTTTGTTGAAACTCTCTCCATCGATCACCTCCAACTTCCGAAGAATATCCAAACTCCTCTCCGAGACATGACCTAACCTCAAATGCCACAACCTAGTCGCATCCAAGCCATGAGAACTATCAACTCCTACACAAGTTTCACCTTCTACAGTCACTCCTTGAAGCAAATAAATACCATGCGTCCTAACACCCTTCATCATCATAAGCACACCCTTCGAACCCGCAAGCTATCATTCTCAATAGTGATATTACAACCTAAAGAATCTAGCTGCCCCAAAGAGATAAGAGACTTCCTAAGTCCCGTAACATAGCACACATTAGTGAGAGTATGAACCACTCTGTCAAACAGCCAAATTTGCACGGAACCAATGCCTTTCAACTTGCAGATAGCACCATTTCCCATAACAATTGAATTTCCTTCTTTGTCGATGTAAGAAGAAAAACAATTCCTATTTGGCGTCATATGATAAGACGCCCTCGAATCGAGCACCCATTCTCTACCCGAAACATCCAATGCTACCGTCGACAACACGTTTATGTCTCCCTCACCGACTCCACTCTCCACCGCTACTGATGAAGATGCTACTTCCTTCTTTGCCTTCTCCTTGTCTGGACACTCATTCTTCCAATGACCGGGCTTCTTACAAATATAGCACTTGCCTTTTCTTTCCTTCGACTTTCCTCTCCAACCGAGGTTCCTTGATTTAGAACGCCCCCAGTTCTCCTTTTTCACATACCTCTCCTTCTCCACAAGTAAACCATGACCATTACTAGCACCACTACTTCCATCACCTAACTCCTTCATTTGATCCCGCAACTTCTCGCTAAGAAGACCTGTTTTGACATCATCAAGAGTCGTTGTATCCCGGCTATAGATCAAACTATTTGAGAAACCTATATAGCGGTCTAACAACGAACACAACAATATCATTGCCTTTTGCTCTTTCTCAATCTTCAAATATACTGCCTTCATCGTCATTAGCAAATCATCAAAAGTGTTCAAGTGCGCCTTCAGCGAAGTACCTTCCTTCATCTTATAAGTGAAGAATGTTCGCAATAAGATCAAACGATTAGTCAGTGACTTCTTCATATACAACTCCTCCAACTTGTCCCAAATACCCTTAGCAGTAGTCTCACCACTAATTTCGGAGATAACGTTCTCTCCCATTGCAAGTTGAAGTGTAGTGAATGCCCACTCTTCCATTTCCTCTCTCTCAAAATCCGAGATGTCCGTTGGCAACAAATTTATGTCAAACACTACCCGATGCACCCGATTCCTCCTTAGAACCACTTTCATCTTTCATTGCCATTTTTCAAAATCATTATCGCCATTCCACTTGTCTATAACCAATTGTGATCCAGAAGCTGCATACGAACCACGTACATAAGGCGCTACACCACTTGGATTACCCATAGAGGAACTACTTGAGGTATTATCTGATTCCGACATTTCTACAACCACCTACCAACACCATGCTCCAATACAAAATGTTGTGACGGAATTCTAACTAGAGACCACTCAAATCAAAATCCCAATACAATAGAAAAGCGAGATCATGGTAAGAAGTGTAAAAACAACCAATCAATATCTCAATTTCAAGCAATCCAATCAAAAAGCAATCATAATTCCCAAACAAGCAATATATAAATCAAAGCAATAACGAAAAATAAATCACACAGCAATTTATAGTGGTTCCACTAACGTTGGTGTACATCCACTTTAAGAGAGAGCTTTTATTAATATCGATGAGAAGAGTACAATAGGTTGATTACAATGATCAAAATTCTAATAGAATTGATTTGTGAGAAGAGAACTGAAGGAAATTAGGTTTTGATAAACCCTAATTAATGGAGGCTAAAACCCTTGCAGTCGCTTTCTATCGCATATAGATCTGGAACCTGAAGCTAGCTTATATAGAAGAATAGAAAACCTAGACAAAGTTCCAAAATTGCCCCTGCAAATATCACAAATCTTCAGGTCAAGCCCATGCCTGAAAACAAGTGGAAGTCGCCACAGACGTTTGTCATAATTAGACCGACGTCTGTCTAATGTCTCGGGAAAGTTTTCCCTGTGACATCAGACGTCTATCCAAAGTGACAGACGTCTGTTTTTGTCTTCTGGAAAAAATTCTGCACAGATTCAGACGTCTAACCAAAAGGTCAGACTTTTGCCCTAGGTCTCTGGAACAGGCCTACTACAGGTTTGCTGAAGCGTCAGACGTCTGACCTTTTCCTCAGATGTCTATCGCTGTCAATTCAGCACCACTCCACATTTTCCTCCATAACTTCCACCTCCAAACTCTGATTTGCAAATTGTTTTCTCCATTAGCAAGCTACTTCCGACCTCTATAATTCTTCATATAGTATCGTCAAAATTTAACAGCAGGTATGGGGTGTATAAGTTTTAACAGAATGGAAGCATAAATAATTGAAAGGAGGAGCGATAAATCTGTAACTTTTCAGAAAACTAGTTCACTGCGCGCCCCACCCCGTACTGTGTTGCCTACGCTTGCGCCCAAGGTTGCTGACTTTAAGTCATCCGAGCGCGCTACGGCAACACAGCCTACGCTTGCTACTTGCTGGTTTTTCCATCATCCAATCCACATCGAATGAAACCGCTAGTTTACGTAGCGCAAGACCTTTTTCTTTGAAAAAGCGATAGCTAAAGCGAGCGGAATACTTGAAGCGAGTATATAAAGAACTAGAGTCGAAAAAGCAACTAGTTGGAGAGAGGGGAATAACTTCACTCAATCCCTGCATTTGCATCTTTCTTCTCTGAGCCCGGTATCAAAATGCTTGACTATCTCCCCGAATGAGACATGTTTCCTCTATCTGCTCTGGAATCAAATCTCGGACATCAAGCAATGGAATCAAATTGGGTTTCTGGCGGGCTCAGACCGGCAGTTGGTTTTTGGTTACATGATATCGGCCTTTGGGGTATTTAGTATTTATATTTAAATGCTCAATATCTAGGATTTGGATCTCCTTCTTATATAGAGTAGCGGGTATAGGGTGCGTAAGTTTTAACTGGTAATGGAATAAATCACTAGTATTATTTTCTTACCGGGTAAAAATAATTATGAGATAACGCAAACTATAGGAAAACAAAAGGAAGAGAAAAGAAAAAAGGGAAGGAAAAAAAGGAAGAAGAAGAAAGAAAAGAAAAGATACTGACATGGAGCATCCTGTAAGAAAAAATGCGTGCATCACTCTCTGCATGTTGCGTTGCATCAGAACTATATGCATTTTGTTCTTTGTGGTTTTGTGACTCTTTATAAGCTTTTGTTTTTTAAATAAAGAAGTCTCATTGAAAATTAGGGGTGTTAGATACACATAAAATATCTGGTGTTTGTGTGCAACGCGACTGCAGGTAAGCGATATTTCGGCGTTGATTCATTAACCTATATATATATATTTAGCACTACCACTACTTAAAACTAACCATTTGACCTTCATATTAGCTACATGGAAATTTAGTTGGTAGATTAATGAACAAGTCGGCTTAGATGACGGTATGAATACATGCTATCTTATTCATATATGTAACACTAAAATCAACATCATCCAGCTTAAAATCATATTTAGCATTACCACTACTTAAAATCAACATCATCCAGCTTGTAACCAAAGTCTTCAAAATGAGATTTAAATTATAAATCGTAAAGCTCAAACCTTAAATTGAAATGGGATTCAAATCGTTAACCGTAGATTCAAATGATCCATATCTTAAGGATTGTACACACTTTGAAATTGATTTTAATATTTGAACTAGTATAGCTAAATTTAAAACTCAATTTTCTCTTGAATTCCATTTTTATTCTATTTTGAGAACATTATAATTAGAATTGTAGATCCAAATAAGCATGTTAAATATGCTATTCCATGTTAAATGTTTTGTTTGGTTGTGATTTTGATAAAGTTTGAATTGAAATATAAATCGAATTGTAAAGGGAGAGATTCGATTCGAATAGGGATTTAAGACATAAGATTTTAAGTTTTTTGACAACAATGTTTGTAACAATAACATGTCAGTTGTTTAAACTTGTACCCTATCCTGAGGCACTATCTTAATCTTCCATAAAATACCAAAAGTTTCTAAACTTTCACCATTTAGTGAAGATAAACACCATCTCTAAGGCAAACATTTACAGACTATATAGGCAAATGTATCAATGGCACTTGATGTTGATGTCTTTATTTACATATTGTACATAGGAAAGTTGGAAAAATTAGAAGAAGCTTAGGTACACAAAATTGGGCAATACATACCGAGTTTAGAATTTTTTTCCACTTAGGAGGGGCTTGAACCTCCAAACTTGTGGTTAAGGGCCACACCCTAACCAACTAAGCTATTCCAGCTTGGTTGTAAATTGACCAAATCAGGTTATATCAATTATGTTACTAAAGTTCATGACCCTCGCCATTAAAGTAAATCTAATTGTGTTCCTTTCATTCTCTCCTGTCATCTGTATTAAGCTGGATGGTTACTAAAGGAGGAAATAATTTGGATAAGGAAAAAGGACAAGATGGAAACTAATAAAAATAGAATGTCAAGGAAAAATATATATATTTGAGCACAGTGTCATTAAATTTACTTCTTTGTTTTTCGTAGCTATGGATTCTTTTTCAATAATGAAAAATTACATGTGCAAACAGATATTGACCATATATTCAGAGTGGAGGCGATTATTAATCATTTGTTATATGTTGATGATTTAATGATTTTTGTTAAAGCTAATCATATAAGTGCAAGAGCTATCATAAAAGCGTTTGAAGCTTGTGGGACTTGATATTAATCAACTCAAATCTAAGTTGTCATTCAGTGTGGGCAGCGGGGGGGAGGGGGGAATAATCTATTAAGCAATATTTTGAACATGAAAGAAGGAAGTCTACCCATTTAATATCTCAAAGTCTCCCTATCTTCAAACTTTTCAAAGTATCTGGTCTGTTTGCAAAATATCAAGAAATGCAATATAGTAAAATGCTACCAATAGTTACAAGAACCAATCTAATTAATTCATGGATTAACTTTATGGTTCTATGTTGGTTGATGACCTATCATATTCCCTATGGCTATGCTACTATTGACAAAATCAATAAATTGTGGGTAGATATTTTGTGGGGTGGGTAGATATTGTGAAGGCAATAATTAGTGGAGTATGTCTATGGATATTAATAGTTTAGGACATTAAAATTATTTTAAGGAGCTTAGAAAAAGGTTAACAGTTCACTGAAAGAATGATAGCTAATGGGGATGCTATGAACTATGGTTTGATCCATAGATAAATGGGAAATTTAAGGGAATGCGAATGACACCAAACTTGTTAATTATACTATAGCTTGCCAGGGCTTGAATCCTATCCTACTGCCTCAACATAAAACTTCATGGCACATGAATTCAAAAAGATGCAAATTGAAAACAAGCTGCTGCTGAGTACTGGCTAACAAAAGGAAGCCCTTAGGTTTCTAATTGCACTCAGCTTGGACTATCTAAGAATGCAAATAGACAGAAAAAATGGAGTTACACAGTGTGACAGTGAAAGCAATCATTTTGTGCATACAAAACTATATCAAACATGTTAAATACAAAGGACTAACTACTGTAATGAGAAGGAGATATAATCCCAAGTGTTTACTATAAGATGTGGCATATGCAACCAGAGACCACCTCCTCTTTTAGTGTCCTTATAGGTTAGTGCCTACTTGTAAAGCCTAATGAGATTAAAATTGAAGCGATCAACTAACATTGCCTTCAACGGCAAGGAGGAAGCTGATTTCATTGTGTTAGATTTGATATAATATTTCCATACTTGAGAAGATTTGGAAGATATTTGAGATAATTTCTCAAATACATTACCTCTTTTATATGCATTAAAGAGGGAAATGGATTAGCTACACAAGAGGAAGAAATATTTGAAAAAGAGTGAAGTAATTAATTAATTCTCTAATTAGAAGATTAAAGAAGGAATCTTATGAGACGCATATAAATTGTGGGAAACTGGAAAAATAAAATGGTTATTGTTTCCCGTATGATTTGAAGAATTGATTAGGTATTGATTTATGACCATAAGTCAATTACTTCAATCTGAAGTAATAATCTCTATATAAAGGTAGGGATTAGGATGAATAGAAGCATCAGAAACGAATTATCTTCTCTTTTGTATTTCTTCATATTCTTCTTAGTCTCCACCATCAATCTTGTAATTCTCTCCTCTCCCCAAGTGGATGTACACTATCTTGCGATATTTGAACCACTATAAATCCGTGTGTGAACTCTCTGTTTACTTTCTTGTGTGATTCGCTGATTTGCCTTTTTTATTTTCAAGTTCTATTTATTTTGTCGCACTACAATACGATCTTATTGCTTTCGCATGTATTAGGGTTGATTTGCAATCACGTGTAAATTCACCCCTATAGTTTGGTATCAGAGCTCTGAAGGTAGTTGTTGAAGCCTAGGGCTAGATGGTGTTCGATAAAATGGCAGGACTTGGAAATGAGGAGGTTAGACCTACCCAGGAATATGCACCCTACATTAGGGGTTCATATGCAGCATTAGGTTCGCAGTTGGCTATAGAGAAGTGGAACAGAGATAATGATTTTGAGAAGTGGCAGTGGAAGATGAAGGCGGTGTTGAGAAGAAACCGTGTTCATCAGGTGGTATTTGACATAGAATCGTTACCAGCAGATATCTCAGAATTGGAAAGAAAGGAGATGGAAGAATGGGCCTTTGCTACCCTCCAATTGGCCATGGGTGAGAATGTCATTATAGAGATTAGTTGTGAAACTACTGCTAGAGGCTTATGGAAGAAATTGGAGGATCTCTACATAAAGAAGTCGCTCACGAATAGGCTGATTCTATTGAAGACACTTTTCACATATAAGATGCGGGAAGGTACATCATTGAAAGCACATCTGAACTTCTTCGATGATTTGATGATGAAGATGAAAGCTGTTGATTTGAATGTGGACGAGGAGCAAAAGGCTATGGTTATATTGTGTTCTCTTCCTTAGTTATATACGATTTTCGCTAATAGCTTGATTTATGGCAGAAGCACACTGTCATTAGAAGATGTGAAGATGGGACTTCTAAGTGAAGAAATGATGGATCAGATGAAGAATATGAGCGAAAGTGGAGAAGCTAGTAGTAGTCAGGGGCTGTTTGTGGAGAGAAGAAGAAAGGAGAAGAAGGAGAATAATTTTAGATGGCGTTCCAAGTCAAGGAAGCCTAGAAGTTGTTGAAGAGGTAAGTCTAGAGACAACAGGTTTCATCATTGTAAGAAACATGGCCACTGGAAGAAAGATTGTCCAGATTTGAGGAAGAGAAATGAAGCGGATGGTTCTTCATCTATTGCGGTGAAGAAGGTTGTTTCTGATGATGTGTTGACTACATCTGTTTCCGATGTATCAGACCATTGGGTGCTAGATTCAGGGGCATCTTTCCATATGACGCATAGGAAGGAGGATTTCTGTTCTTATGAAGGCAAGGAGGGAATTGCCACATTAATGGGGAATGATGCTACTTGCAAGTCATTGGAAGAAAGATCAGTGCGTATTCGCATGCACGATGGTGTGGTGCGCACTATCATTGGAGTCCGCTATGTTCCAGGTTTAATAAAATCTCTTCTGTCCTTATGTCAGCTAGTATCTTTGGGGTGCAAGATTATGATAGAGTAGGATGGCTTGAAGGTGACACGGGGTGCTCTTGTATTAATGAAAGGAATGGTGGTTCGGAATCTTTATCTGCTGAAAGGATCTACAGTTCTTGGAGAGACGCGTGTTGGAGTTGATAGTTCACGAGCTTTGGATGCCACCAGACTCTGGCATCTCAGATTAGGTCATGTTTCAGAGAAGAGTTTAGAGCTGCTTCGAAGAAGGAAGATGATCAAGGGTGAAAGCTTCAACCATTTGGAATTCTGGCAGGTGTGTTTGTTAAGGAAGCAGACAAAAGTTTCTTTCGGTGTTGGTAGACATGAGTCCAAAGGAGTACTAGAGTATGTCCATACGGATGTTTGGGGACCAGTAACTACAGGTTCTATTGGAGGAGCTAAGTATTTTATCTCTTTTATCGATGACTACTCTCGGAAGGTTTGGGTGCATATGATGAAACCTAAGTCGGAGTCATTTGAAAAGTTAAAAACTTGGAAAGCACTAGTAGAGAATGAAGTAGGAAGTTGAAAGTGCTAAGATCTGATAATGGCGGTGAGTTTTTTTAAGGAGTTCACAAATTTCTGTAGACAAAATGGAATTAAGAGACATTTTACTACACCCGGTGATCCGAAATCAAACGGAGTTGCTTAAAGGATGAACATAACTCTATTGGAGAAGACCCGTTGCTTGAGGTTGACGGCGGGCTTGTCTAGAGGCTTTTGAGCTGAAGCTTTATCAACTGCAACATATATTATCAATTGGATTCCATGCTCAGCCATTGATGGGAGGATTCCCGAGGAAAGGTGGAAAGGTACATCAATACATATCAGTTATTTTCGTATATTTGTTAGCCCCGTGTATGTTCACCATACAGGAAATGACAAGCTGGAGGCTAGAGCCTTTAAGGCATATTTTTGGGCTATACAAAAGGTATTAAAGGGTATCACATTTGGAACCCTGTTGATAGGAAGGTAGTGCACTCGAGACATGTCACATTTGATGAGTCCGCTAGGTTCAAGCCCAAGTAGAATCCACCTTGTTCAGTAGATTCAGAAGCTGAAAAGCCCAAGGAGATGGAAACTATTCCCACATATCAGCCTAATAGTTCAATCAGAGATGTAAAAGAAGGTAGAGTAATCGTAGTTGTTGATACATCACATGAAGGTCCATAGAATTCCTCTAGCAATAATAGTGGTGGTCGTGAAGCTAGAGATGATTCGGCTCAAGGTGGAGTTGATAGGGGTTTAGGCCAAGTTACACCTACTCGAGCTAGCTCTAGAATTAGAAGGCCACCAAATAGGTATGGAGACTAGAGTTATGAAAACCTTAGCCTTGAGGATCATTTTGATTATGCACTGCATATAGTGCAAGATGAGCCTTTCGACCTTGAAGAAGCTATGAATTTGAGTGCAAGCTCGAAATGGATGCATGCTATGGAAGAGGAGATGGATTCATTGAAGAAGAATCAGACTTGAAAATTGGTACCATGCCCTCAAGAAAGCTGAGCCATAGGATGAAAGTGGGTATATAAGGTGAAGGAAGATGGAAGATACAAGGCTGGACTTGTTGCAAAGGGGTTTTCACAAAGGAAGGGGATGGAGTATGATGAGGTGTTTGCTCTGGTTGTTAGACATATTTCTATCCTAGTATTGCTAGCTATAGTTGCAACTCATGACATGGAGTTAGAACAATTAGACGTAAAGACCGCCTTTTTGCATGAAGACTTAGAGGAGACCATCTATATGAAGCAACCAGAAGGATTTGTAGCGGATGGGAAGAAGGAATGGGTTTGCAAGCTGAAAAAATCTTTATATGGTTTGAAGCAGTCGCCTAGGCAATGGTATAAGAGGTTTGATTCCTTTATGCTTACTGTTGGTTTTGATAGAAGCATTAAAGACGCTTGCGTTTATTTTAAGCATATGGATATATTTACTCTTATATGTGGATGACATGCTAACTGCCTTCAAGGAAAAAGTTTCAATTGATAGGTTAAAATTAAAGCTAAAAGCGAAATTCGATATGAAAGACCTTGGAGCAGCAAAGAAGATTTTAGAAATGGAAATCCGATATGAAAGACCTTGGAGCAGCAAAGAAGATTTTAGAAATGGAAATCCAGAGAGAAAGAAAGCTGAAGGTGTTGAGATTGACACAGAGAGAATATATCCAGAAAGTGCTAGCTCTGTTCATCATGGAGAAGGCAAAGGTAATTAGTACTCCCATGCCTTTGCATGTTCAGCTTTCAGAAAAGAAATCTCCGATCTCAGAGAAAGACAAAGCTTATATGGAGAAGGTACCTTATGCTAGTTCAGTTGGAAGCTTAATGCATACTATGGTCTGCACGAGACCGGATATTGCATAGGCAGTTGGTTTGGTTAGTCACTACATGGCTAATCTAGGAAAAATGCACTCGGAAGCAATAAAGTACATTTTGAGGTATCTTAGAGGAACAATAGATTATGGGCATGTTTTTGACGGCAATGAGAAAGATTTTAGCATGGTCAAATATTATGATTCTGATTATGCCGGAGACAGAGATCGAAGAAAGTCAACCTCAGGTTACGTCTTTACACATGAAAAGACAACTATCAGTTGAGAGCGAGGTTGCAGACTATAGTTGCCTTGCCTACTACAGAGGTAGAGTTGATAGCCGCTTTTGAAGCAACTAAAGATGCACTATACTTAAGGCGGCTGATGTGAGATTTAGGCTTTGTTCATGGGAGTATAGTAGTAAATTGTGCTAGTCAAAGCGTAATACATCTGGCTAAAAATCTGGCATTTACTTCGAGAACAAAGCATATAGAGGTAAGAGAGTCTTTCCTTGTCTCTATGAATGAAGAAAAGCAGGTGCATCTTCAGAAAATTCACACCGAGAAGAATGCAGCAGACATGTTCACTAAGTCCTTGCATGTTGCAAAATTCGAGCCTTGCTCAAACTTAATTCGCTTGCTTAAGTGTTAGGTGCCACTTGGTAGCACAGAGGGAGAGAGTTAGTATACAGAAATGTTTGTTTTGGAGATTGATAGGTCCTGCATGGAGGGGGTACTTTCAACACTTTATTGGAGGGCGGTGGCTTTGCCGGAGTTCATTGACAAAGTGGAATGGGTGATGGCCATGCCGAAGCTCATTGGGAAAGTATCTGTGGTGCCTTGTCCAAGAGCTGCTTGGAGTAAAAGAATGTAGGTGGAGTTGGTAGGCTTGTGGGGAAATATAGTATCAAGGTGGAGATTGTTAGATCTGATACAATATTTTCATACTTAATAAGATTTGGAAGATATTTGAGATAATTGCTCAAATATATTGCCTTTTTTATATGCATTAAAGAGGGAAATGGATTAGCTACATAAGAGGAAGAAATATTTGAAAAAGAGTGAAGTAATTAATTAATTCTCAAATTAGATGATTAAAGAAGGAATCTTATCGGACGCATACAAATTGTGGGAAACTGAAAAAATAAAATGGTGAATGTTTTCCATATGATTTGCAGAATTGATTAGGTATTAATTTATGACCATAAATCAATTACTTTAACCTCATGTAATAATCCCTATATAAAGGTAGGGATTAGGATGAATAGAAGCATCAGAAACGAATTATCTTCTCTTTTGTATTTCTTCATATTCTTCTTAGTCTCCATTATCAATCTTGTAATTCTTCTCACTGAAAGTAATAAAACCTCCTCTCCCCAAGTGGATGTACACTATCTTGCGATAGTGGAACCACTATAAATTCGTGTGTGAACTCTTTATTTACTTTCTTGTGTGATTTACTGATTTGCCATTTTTATTTTCAAGTTCTGTTTGTTTTGTCGCACTACAACACGATCTTATTGCTTCCGCATGTATTAAGGTTGATTTGCAATCACTTGTGTAAATTCACCCCTACACATTGCTAGCAAATTCCACTACAAAAACGAGATAAGGAATTTTGACCGACTATGTTGTGACGTCGGTGTGGCATGTGTGGATGGAAAGGAACGATCGTCTTCGAGAACGGTTGCAGAATGAAGTTCGTTAGTGCAAAACCCGTAACAATTTGAGTACAGGTGTTGATTTAGGAACTTGGAAAAACTTTTGACTTCCTCCAATGTTTCGCCCATAGTTTCCCACACTTTCAATGATCGGATCGTCAAACCGTGATGACTTAAGCTTTAAGGTTTTAATGGTTCAACCAATCAAATTGTCAGAACAGTGAATTTTTCTAATAGAAAATTTACATATTTAAATACAAGTTATACGTAGAATTGTTAAAAAAAATAGGCAGACAAGCTATAAATGTTCTTTAAGGTTTTTAATGCTGCAGCGCACAACTGCACCAACACAAGAGTAGTTCTGTACACAATAGCAGTCACAACGACGGATAGTGACAGTGAACCTGAACATGTTTGCAGTGGTTTGGATGAGTTTGTAGCGGCAAGGAACGAAGTATTAGAGCTTGTTGTTTAGATTTTGGGGAGAATGATTTTTGCAAAGTAGATTTATTTTTTCTTTTCAAAGTAGTATAGAGAATTAGAATGAAAATGAGAGAGAATGACCGATGAGAAGTAAAGGGAAAATAAAAGAACCGCGATTCAACCAGCTAAAATAGATAGTTGGACCGTTGGTTCAATGGTCCGACCTTGGTTTGTGCACGACTGAGGTTTGATTGAGTTTTGGATTGATGTGGTCTACGGTCCAGAGTTATTCGAGGTCGAACCGCGGTCAGTTCTAGTCATTAAAACACCGGTTTTACCTTGTTACTCAAAAAACAATTGTATTTTGGTGGCCCTATGTATGATGTTAATTAAAAAATAATGATAATCAATGTGATATATTTTATAATGATAATTCCCAAACAAACTAAAAAAATCATGTTAAACAATACAAACATATTTAGTGGGCTTCGCATTGAAAATATAGCATTAACTTTAAATATTAATAAGTTAAATGCGAGTAAACTGCAAAAGGAGAGTTTTTGGTTCAAAATGCAGTGGAAAAATCGTAATTTCAATGGTATTGACGATAAAAGAAGAACTATGATTTCTTATCAAAAAGAGTAATAACAGATCGATGGTTATTTTGTAAAGAAAAACGAAGCATTGATTATACTTAATATTTATATTCAATTTATCTTGCATTTATTCTCTTGAAAAACGGAAAACAAAGAAAGAGTGAAATAAAAAGAATAGAGATTAAAATATTAAGAGTAGAGTTGAAATAAAAAAGAAAGACCACGGATAAATTTGTAGACAAACGAATTCATACATTTTGAGCTTCGTAATAACTTTTTTATTGCAAAATGAGAAATTTGGATTTTTATTCAAACATGGAGAAGTTTGGAATTTCTTTTTAAATTGTAAGAAAAATAAATAAGCTAAGTTGGATCTAAATTCATGTAATATATATGGTATTATATTAATTTGGTTTTAGTTATTGTCTGACATAAGCTAATAGTTTGGTTTTAGTTGAAATATAAATGAAGCATGTGTAGATAAGAAAGAAGAAGAAAATGTTGTTACATTTCTTATACTAGATATAGTCAATGTGTTATTGATTGTAACGATGCACATACTATATAAGCATGGTTAGGGACAATTATTTTTGAGGAAAATGAGTGATCCTCTCAAAGAGAATGTCATTTATATAATGAGCCTATGAAGTTTATTAACTAGCATTAGATCCGATCTAATTATGATATAAAATCATATTTTATTAATATTATTTCATATTCATTAATTAAGCATATTAATTAATTTGATTGAATGATTATTTGAATATGTCATATACATATTCATAACATCACATGATAACATAAAAATATACAGGCATGTGTATAACACATGCGCACACACATGGATATTGCGGTTTATATCCATTGTGTATCTGTATAATACGTATGCATGTGACAAATTATCATGCATAACGGAATATTTATGCCTAAGTATATACATATGTTTAATTATAGTGCAATATATGTTTACGGTTTTATATACATATTAATAGTACCATATATGTATATGTTAGACATAAATATGTATGTATGTAGTATATGTATTGCCACTTATGTATTTTTATATATGTGTGTATTTGAAACAAATCAATATACTTGAAGAACACACACACACACACACACACACACACACACACACACATATATATATATATATATATATATATATTTATGTGTTTGTGTGTATGGTGTTAAAGAGAAAAGAAAATGAGTAAATACTAGATGTAGATCCAAACAAATGTGTGTCCAAAAGGAAAGAGGGGATGATAACATATTAAATAATTCAACCTTTCCCTTTTACAAGTTTCCAATTAAATCTAGATCAAATCTCTAAAGGAAAGGTAATTACAGAATTATTCATAATCAAATTTTAACATTAAAATTGAAATCTGAAGTAACACATAAATAAATACATATAAACAAAATCGTCTTTAAAATAGTATCATAATTAAGATTGTAATAAGAATTGATTAATCAAAACATTCCATGTGTGTGTGCACACCATAACTTGAAATTAATTAAAATTTAAATTTCAAATATATTTGATTGAACAATTAAAAAATAAAATTATTTTGTTTGAAATTAGAACTGACTTAACCAAATGATATGATTCAAGATGTTTCACCATTTCAACAACACAAATATGCTTATGCAAAATACAAATATTTGAATATAAAATTTGTTATTTTAAATAAATCAAATTAAAGGAATATACATATAAAGGAATATACATATAAAGGAATATACATATAAAGGAATATACATATGTATATGCATATTTTATTGCAACCAAAACAAACATAGATCAACAATCTAGTTCTCTTAAATATGTGTAAAGAACTGGTTTCATATTTTATAAATGATAATGCATAAACAATTTTAATCAATAATAAATGGGAACGGTATATTTACTTATACATGAATTTTGGGTCAAGATTGAATATCATGAATGAATAATAACCGCATAGCTTTGTATGTAAATTTTTTGGAAAAAGAATCTCCCGTTTCAGTTAAAGCAAGACTTATATGGAGAGGGTTCCATAAGCAAGTGCAGTTGGAAGCTTGATGTACGCCATGAACTGCACGAGACTAGATATTGCTCATGCTGTCAGTACGGTTAGTCGCTACATGGCTGATCCGGAAAGACTCATTGGAAAGCTATTAAAGCTATTTTAAGATACTTGAAGGGAACACCATATCATTGGCTTGTTTTTGGAACTAGAAAATGTTGCAGCTTAGTTGGTTACTGTGATTCGGACTATGCGGAAGATAGAGACGGAAGGAAGTCAACCTCGAGCTACGTGTTCACTCTTGGAGGTACAACTATTAGTTGGAGAACGAGATTGTAGTTTGTGGTTGCATTATCTACTACAGAAGCAGAGTTGATAACTACTGTTGAAGCAGCTAAGGAGGCACTTTACTTGAAGCATCTATTGTGTGATCAAAGCTTTGTACATAATAGTGTGGTGATGAATTGTGATAGTAAGAGTGTAATTCATTTGGCTGAAAACTTGGCATTCAGTTCGAGAACAAAGCACTTAGAAGTCAGAGAGTCGTACCTTGTTGCCATGAATGAAAAAAGGGTGATTCGTCTTGAGAAGATCAACACAAAGGACAATGCAACAGACATGTTTACTAAGGCGTTACCGGTTGTTAAGTTCGGGCATTGCTCAAACTCGATTCACTTATTGAAGTGCTACTGTCACCATGGGGAAGAGTGGAGTAGCTTACTTGAAGCTAGAGGAAAATGTAGTATTCTTTTTGTTTGAGAGATAAAAGTTGTCGTATACTACATGTAAGGATCACTACAACAGAAAAGACCATTCACAGCGTTTTAAAAACGCTGCGAACCACTTTTGCAGCGTTTTGAAGAAAGCTGTCTAACAACATGCTGCAATAGTGTAAGGAAATATCGCAGCGTTTTTGAAACGCTGCAAAAAAGTATCATGTTGCAGCGTTTCATTTTTTTGCATATTCTGATCATATTGCAGCTTGTTGTTAGACAGCGTCCTTAAAACGTTGCAAAATTGGTTCGCAGCGTTTATAAAATGCTGTAAGATGTCTTTTTCATAGCATAAATGAAACGCTGCAGAAAGCTATATATTGTTTTATTGATTTTCTAAAACACGTTAATCATAGAAATATCTTTATTGATATGCTTCAATTAGCCAATAAATAAAACATATTCAAATAAAACGCAAACAATAATCATATGAACACATTTAAATAGTTCAACGCGTTATATATATATATATATATAAGTCAAATTACATAAATGCTACTCCAAACCAACTACATCATCTAGTTGTAACGACCCGTAAATTTTAACGGTTTAATAACGTAATTTACTGAACTTTAGTGAAAATTTAAATAATTAAATTTGGAAATAAAAATTTGATATTTGTAATACGTCTATTTAAACATGGTAAAGGGTAAATTTTCATCTGATAGTATGAAAGTCTATTTTATTGTGTAATTTTATTTAAATTTAATTCAGTTAATATTTGATGGTAATAAAATATTTTCAACCCTGAATATTTTTATATAATAAATCTGTAAATGATCTTCTAAGTGAGACATCATATTTCGTTTCGTCAAATTTGGACTGTTATTGCTCCGTCTATCTTAATTCCGACGTATTAGCAGCATTTTCGGTACCAATTATCGACATTTGAGAGGATAATCGTACCACTGATATCTCTATACCGTTTTGATCGTCTCGTCGTGCTGATCTTGGCAGTATATTTATTCGTGTGTTTCAGAGTCCGGTACGCGGCGAAATCCGTGAAAACAGTTAACCGTACCTGGCCTTCCTACCTCTCCCCTCCTTTCTTCCAGCCAGCGCCCACTATCCCCTTCTCCATGGCTGACCCACCATCGCCGGAGTCAACCCGAGCAGCCAAACACCCTTCGTCCCCTCTAGCTCGCTCACCCTCAAACCCAAACATCATCCCAATCGTTCTCCACGCCAGTGCTTCCTAGTCCACCTCACCCAAAACCACTGCCTCCTTAGATCTGCTCTGACTTCGTCCCCTCACCTGTAGCAATTCCACGACCAACGTGCTCCGCCTCGTCCATCAACCGACCACCATCCCTCCGACAAAGCAACCAGCCCCGCGCATAGTTGCCGAATCCACTTCCTGACGGTACCGCCTCCTTCTTTTATCAATATATATAATAGTGATATCGTTTTGGTTTGCACATATATATATATATATATAATTTTATATAAGTTATATATAAGTATATAAGTATTCATCTGTTAGAATGGATAAGCTATTTCAAAATATAGTGTACATGTTGGCTGAGATATATGCAGTTGCCAAAGGCAATTTCGAAATGCATATATATGTATTTCGATCTGTACATTTATATATAGAGTCATATACATAATATATAGGCATTTCGATGTATAAGTTATACACGATCTGTTTGATTTTTTTAATAAAATATATAAGCTGTCTGTTTGTATATATATAGGTTATATAAGTTTATATATAAAATCGGTTTAAGTGCAGACGTATTACTATAAAGCAAGTTTATACTATTATTATTATTACTTTTATTCTTAAAAAATATATATAATATGTATACATTGATGTTAAAATTGTATGCGTGAGTTATAAATGGTTCATAGCCTGATATATATATAATTGTTTATAGGTATAAGTTGATTAGCATACCGACGTTTGTTGTTGCATATAAAAGTTTATAGTACATATACTATAAAAGAAAATATATGTCTGCCAATATATGTGTCTTATTATATATATTATATATATATAGATGCTTTGAATTCAAAAGGCCTATAGATTTTTATTCTATAATACATATATGTATCCTGATTTTAATATATATAGATTTTGATTTTCAAATGTATGCGTTTTAAAGTTATATTGATTTTCAAAAATATATATATATATATATATATATTATTTTAAAATACGTGTTTTGATTTAAACATTGTTTTTGAAAGGAAGTAATAAAATAATAATATAATATACTCTTCGTTTCAATTATATCAAGTTGATTCCGATTTGTTCATTGATTCCTATTATCAGCCTTGTTCGTCGAATCCGTGTTCACTTTGCTTTGTCGCTGTTCCATTGTCACTTCGTGCTTATCCGAATCTGTCCGGTGATTTGTCAATTATTCGTGTTTATTCGTGCTTGTTCCCATCTCGTTCTCGTCATTTTCTATCCTCGAAAGGTGAGAAATCACTCACGATTAACATTCTTATATTTATTAAATTTAGTTTCACTTGAAACGACAATTGAAATATGCTGCTAAATTTAACTGTTAATTTTATAATTGCCATATATGACATGCCATTATTTATAACTATTCACCTATGATATATGACACCATATCCTGCTGTATATATTATATTTAATTTATCATTGATGATATATGCCTGTTTTTGATATGTTATATTATTATCATATTTTCTCTCACTCTGCAAGTTCCCTGTTAGTTTAGAATTCCCTATGGGTTGAAATGATACAATTTTATACCAACGCCAAAAGCATTTAGTGGCATTCCTGAGTGAGCAAGAAACAATAAGCATTAAGTATATTGGCTAATTTGTTGATTAAGCTTGTCTGATAGAACATATAGTGTGCCTAACCTGAAATTACTATCATACTCCTTCCTTCACAACATATTAATCATGTTTACAACAACAACAACAACAATAGTGTGCTTCATTTTCATGCATTGTCTGTATTAATACATTGATGGTTCAAAATAGTTTCATGTCAAATTGGCTGCAACTGTCACTGATGGGTATTCTTTTTAAAGGCAAGTATAAATAAATTGTATGTGGGTTAAAGT
This sequence comes from Allium fistulosum, assembly GCA_030737815.1. Taxonomy (NCBI): domain Eukaryota; kingdom Viridiplantae; phylum Streptophyta; class Magnoliopsida; order Asparagales; family Amaryllidaceae; genus Allium; species Allium fistulosum. The sequence continues at coordinate 1,058,967,534 of CM060907.1, forward strand.
CACTATTGTCTACAGGGATGTATATAATAATATCTGCTTACATTTTAAAATATATATTACACACCATAAGCCTTTTTCTTGTTTAGCATTATAATTCTTTTGTCATTGGCAAGTATTGGGCCTGTGACATTATAAATGCTTGTGCGGGTAGTATAATATCTGCAAGTTAATGCTACTCTAATTATTTGAAGAAGAAAAAAGTGATGTGTTGTGTTTACGTGGGACGGCTGTGTAGTACTCTTTTACAAACTATAGGGATCTTTTAACGTGCTCATGTCTGTGTTCTTATGTTGCTGTTTTAACCTCTATGGAGCCGATTTTAACTAACTTACATATTCATGTGTTTATGCATTCGCCAATCGCCTGTGACGACCACCCATGACCCCTGCACTGAACCTAGAGAAAGTGCGCTGTAAAGTGTGCCAGGCGACCATGGACGATTGCCAGGGTGAATTAAAACAACGGAATCTATCGTATTACTCACAGCGCATGGACAAAATACAATAGAACATATATATAGTGAAGCTTCACAGAATAGAATCTCATCAATAAAACTTCATAATAGTTGAATACAAACATCTGAATAGTCAATACAACAAGCCTCACTACATATCACTCAAAGAATACAAAGCAGCGGAACATCCAGTACATATAGTAAGAAGTAATATGCAATACTCCAGCTCGTCTTCGTCATCAGCATCGTGGAAAGCAAGAGCAGCACCTGTCACCTGCTACCTAGTCTGCCCGTCCCAAAATGGACGAACAGCCCAAGGCAATAAGAATTAAAACATAAAGCCTTAAGTCAGACAACAGTCTTAGTGAGCGGTAAATTAACTAACAACATACCAAAAGAGTACAAAGGAAAAAGGAATAGGAATACAACCCTCCCACTCCAACCTCTTTCTACAATGATAGCCCCCAGACACACACTAAGCAGAAGCAAACATAGCAGAGCATACAATTTAAAGTAAAGCAAATATCACTCGAGTCAAGGGCGATGTTTTCCAAACACAAACCCCCAAGGCCTAAACCAAGATCAGATAAGCACCCAGAAAATACCGCTCTTGAGACCGAATGACGATACAACCAAACATCCATGACTCTGGCTATCACTGTTATCATTGCTTCGATATCACCGTTAATTGAATGACCGGCACATTCTTTCAGCCGTCCGTCAAGGGCTAATGAAAACCCCGGTTCTAGACATAACTCCCGCACGTCATCGTGACCCGTGCCTAGGACTATCGAATCTGCCCAGAGTACTTGACTATCAATCATTAGCCTTCAGGGACTATCGAATCTGCCCAACGTACTCTTGCTTTGAGCATGCTAGAACCTTCAACAACGATAAGACCTCAGCCTCCTAGTCATCCTCCCCGACGACTATTTCCATACTAGATCAAACGCCTCTCGAGCAAACCATTATCCTCAACTCGAACCATATCACCGAGTTATCAACATGCTTGGAATGATCCCGTCTGGATTAGACCAAGACTATCTCATATCATGCTTCGCTTCATCACATCCTCGCAAAGTCTCATCTCAACATCATCATCGAATCTATGCATAAGAGCTTCATCATCCGCTACATATGCCACAAGTAGCTTTTCCCAATTCAAGAGCCTTTCTCTTAGCTTTTGAATCATCTTCGGTCTAAATCAAATCATCAATCATCTAATTCATAGCAATCAATCAAATCAAACATTAATCCAAACAATCAAGCATTTAAATATGATCTAAGTAGACAATTATCACAATAATGGCAATTTCGTAATTAAAGAGTTGAAAGTCTAATAAGCATGAAAACATGAACAATATCTCTACAATCTTGATGAATGAACTTGCATAGGTTAACATGTAGTAAGATGGATGTCAAATCATCATGAACAATGAATCTATACGGATCTACACATGTGATTAGGAAAATACATGGAAATCACTATTTTAACACCAAATCAAGCCAACGATCTGATATACTCCTTTGGATCCGTGTGAGAGATAATCACCACTCACCAAATCACCTAAACAACCCCAAATCAACACACTTCAGATCTGGACAGCGAAGGATCTAACTCGATCTATCACAAATCCGCTTCAAACGATGAAATCTATCTTCGATGGATGAAGATAAGCTCTTGAATCTTCAACTTGATCTTCGATTTGGATGGAAGGAAGCACAAGATTAAAGTGGAGAAAAGAAGTGAAGAAGTGTAGAAGTCGAGCTCTCAAAATGGCAGCACTTCGTCGCTTCGAAATCCGGATCCCAAAAAGTGAGAAATGGACGAGTATTTATAGCTGAAATCCCTTAACTCGTCTGCCTTCTTAGGTCGTCTCCGACTTAAGCCTCCCTCTGCCTTACGACCTACGACTCATCAACTAACCCCTAAGTCGGTAACGACTTAACACATGCGCCTAAACGACCTAACGAAGATACGTCTTAACATATGCGCGCATTCTCACGTCCCACGACTTAATGCTTTGCCGACCTACGACTTAACAAAACCCACTAGTCTACGACTTATAACTTAGCAGGGCTTCCGACTTAACAGATAACTAGGTTACGACTTAACTGGGTTATGACTCAACTCCTAAGTCGTCTACGACTTAACGTACCCAGCAACCTACGACCTAAGCTCATGTGTGCCTATATGACCTAACGACTTAGCACACACTCAACTCAGCAACAATACCGCCTTAACGAGTCAACTGGGATACGACCTACGACTTAACAGTGTCGCGACCTATGCTCCTCCGACCTAACACCTTCGCGACATAACATCTGCGCGCGACTTACGACTTAAGCCTTTGCGCGACTTATCTAAACACAGTGCTTAGGTTGCTCACGACCTAACTACGACAGCACCTTAGGTCGTTTGAACTACCTTAAACTCCCTAGGTTGTTAACCCACTTAGCTCCTTATGTCGCTGCCGACCTATCCTCCTTAGGTTGCTAACTCGCCTAGTTTCCTTAGGTCATTGCCGAACTAACTCTACCCCACGACCTAAGTTATCACACGACCTATCTCCCCTACGACCTAACCCCAGAATACTTAGGTCGCCAACTACACTTCCTTAGGTCGCCTAAACCACTTAAGTCGGTCACGACTTATCACTTTGGTCGTTTACGACCTAGGACTCGAACAAAATTTTGCCTAAAATCTGAAATGACTTAACAACGCTAAGAATTCCAGATTTTGACGAATTTTTCAATCCGTAAAAATACGGGTCGTTACATTCTCTCCCCCTTAGGAATTTCGCCTCCGAAATTCCAAACAAACAAAGCAATCAAAGACTATTCTGCACGCCTACCATCCATAGCAATCAACAAACCATGCATCCAATTCTAGCTTAGCGTACAGAATTCTAATACTAGAACAAGTTACAATATCGTGAGATGACACGACACCTTAGGGCCATACCTTGAAGAGTTCAGGATGAGCTGCCTTCATCCTCTCTTCCACCTCCCACGTACAGTCGTTATCATCATCACTCCATTGTATCTTGAGCAACTTAACTACCTTCCTCCTAAGCTGTTTCGTGTCAGTTCCCACAACACGAAGCGGCTTACGAGGTCTTCTATCGACTGGATCAACTTCGAAGTCTTCACAGCTATCAGCAGAAACCACGGTATTCGAGTCGTGCACATACTTCCGTAGATACGATACGTGGAAAACATTGTGCACACCCGACATCTTCTCTGGTAATTCCAATCTGTACGCGAGCTTTCCAATTCGTTCGATAATCGGGAATGGTCCAACAAATCTCGGAGTCAATTTTCCTTTCTTCCCGAATCGAATAACATTCTTCAGTGGAGAAATCTTCACAAAAACCATATCACCAACGTCGAATTCCAAATCCTTACGACGCTTATCGGCATAACTTTTCTGACGATCCTGGGCTGCCTTCATTCGTTGCCGAATGATCTCTATGCAATCTGAGGTCTGTCGAATCATTTCTGGCCCAAGCATAAACTTTTCTCCAGTTTCTAACCAACATGTCGGAGAGTTACACGGTCTTCCATACAATGCCTCATACGGTGCCATACCAATGCTTGACTGATGACTGTTGTTGTATGAAAACTCCACCAAATGAAGGTGATCTTCCCATGATCCTCCGAAATCCAAAAAACAAGCTCTGAGGAGATCTTCCAAAACTCGGTTGACTCTCTCGGTCTGACCATCTGTTTGAGGGTGATAAGATGTACTCAAACACAACTCGGTTACCAAAACTTCCTGGAAGCTTTTCCAAAATCCACTAGTGAACAATGGATCTCGATCGCTCACTATACTCTTCGGAATACCATGGAATCGAACTATCCACTTAACATACAACTCAGCCAACTTTGATGCAGTCCTAGTCGATCGAACAGGAATGAATCTTGCACTCTTAGTCAGACGATCTACAATGACCCAAATCCCTTCATTTCCCGTTCTTGTCCTAGGTAATCCATCAATAAAATCCATCGATACTTGCTCCCACTTCCATGTAGGAACTTCTAATGGCTGAAGCAATCCACTTGGCTTCTTCTGTTCAGCTTTTACCAACTGGCAGTTCATACACTTGGAAATAAAATTTCCAACATCCTTCTTCATACCTTCCTAGTAATAGGTTCTCTTCATATCCCGATATATCTTATTTCCACCTGGATGAATTGTCAACTTCGAGTGATGACTTTCCCTCAGAACTTCATTCCTCAATTCATCGATATCGGGAACAACTAGTCGTCCTTGCTTCCGAAGCCAACCCTCTCGATCAACCTCGAATCCTTTATCATTTTCTGGGTCCAATCCAGATTCCAAATCATGGATAATTTTGACAAGCTTATCGTCTCGCTTTTGGCTCTCGCCAATCCTTTCCACAAGAGTAGGTCTTATCGATAAGTTTGCCAACATCTCAGGTTCCAATCCACATCTGGGCCTGAAGTCAAATCCAGCTAGATACTCGAGATTCTTCCATTCTGAAAACGTGGCTCCCAATCCTGCATGTCTTCGACTTAACGCATCTGCCACTGCGTTACCTTTTCCCGAAGTATAAGCTATACCAAAATCATATGATGCCAAAAACTCTAGCCACCGTTGCTGCCGAAGATTCAAATCCCTTTAGGAGAAAAGATATTTCAACGACTTATGATCTGTAAACAACTCAAATCGAACTCCCAATAGATAATGTCTCCACATCTTCAGAGCAAAAACAATCGCCGCTAACTCCAAATCATGAGTCGGGTAATTCCTTTCATGCGGCTTCAGTTGTCGACTTGCATACGCAACAAGCTTATCCCTCTGCATCAGCACTGCTCCAAGTCCAGTACCACATGCATCGGTGTAAACCACCATCTCATCATTCCCACTTGGAATAGTCAAAACAGGAGCACTTGTCAGTCACTCTTTCAGGATTCCGAAAGCTTGCTCACACTTATCTTCCCACCTGAACACTTGGTTCTTTTTCGTCAATCCTGTTAACGGTGCAGCTATCTTGGAAAAGTCTTTGATAAACCATCGATAATATCCTGCTAATCCAAGAAAACTTCTCACATCAGATGCATTCTTAGGTCTAACCCAATCCTGGATTGTTGCCACCTTAGCGGGATCAACCGCTATTCCGTTTCCAGAAACAACATGGCCTAAGAACCTCACTTCACTCTTCCAGAAGTGACACTTCGAAAACTTAGCCTTCAGCTGATGTTTCCGTAAGATTTCCAAAACAATTCGCAAGTGTGTCTTGTGCTCTTCTTCAGTTCTGGAATAAATCAGAATATCATCCACGAACACAAGTACAAACTTGTTCAACTGATCTCTGAACACTCTATTCATAAGATCCACAAAATATGCTGGCGCGTTAGTCAATCCAAACGGCATTACCAGCCACTCAAAGAAACCGGATGGTGTTCGAAAAGCAGTCTTCGGCACACTATCCTTAGCCACTCTCAACTGGTGAAATCCCGTTGCCAAATTCATCTGAGAAAACACCTTGGCTTCGTGAAGCTGATCAAACAAGTCATCTATCCTCGGCAATGGATACTTGTTCTTCTTAGTCACCTTATTCAGCTCACGATAATCCACACACAATCTTAACGACCCATCTGCCTTGGTTGCAAACACAACTGGTGCACCCCACTCGGACACACTACGCTGAATGAATCCTTTCTGTAAAAGATCATCAACCTGCACCCTCAACTCCTGCTGTTTCCTAGGCGCCATCCGCCTAAGAGGCATCACAACAGGTCTGGCTCCTTCAACTAGATCTATACGAAACTCGATCTCTCTATGCGGCGGTAACCCTTTGACCTCGTCAAAGACATCCTCAAATCCATTAGCGATTGGCACAGATGACAGTCCATCCCGTGGAACAACCAGCGAATACATGAAGCTCATGAAGACGCCTTCTTCATACTTACATCGTATCACAATCTTTCGCCCCTCCACATTCTCAACTGTCACCTCCAACCTTTCGCAATCAACCTTTACCGCATACTTCCTAAGCCAGTCCATACCCAAAATAATTCTGAACCCCGCAAAGTTCAGAACAAAACAATCACAAACAAAAGAGCAACCATGACTCGATACAATCAGACCACGGCATAACATACACAAACAAAACGAACCCCCAACTGGATTAGTCACAACCAATGGCCTATCAACAATATCCGGTTCCAAACCTAACCGGCCTACAAGTTCACTACAAACAAACGAATGCGACGCCCCAGTATCAAACAGAACTCTAACTGGAACACCACATAGGAAAAGAGTACCTTGAACCACCACACTCTTTCCTTTCTCTTCAGCGGTAGGAGCTTTCGAAGACGATGGAACAGCTCCCAAAGCATAAGCTTGCACAATCTGCTTGTCCCTCCTCGGTTCTGGACAATCCTTCCTTATATGCCCCGGCTTGTCACAGTTGTGACACTTCATCGGCACCATCGGATTCTTACAATCCTTAGAGAAATGGCCCTTCTGCTGACAGTTGTAGCAAGTCACTTCGCCCTTCGGCTTCTTCTGGCCATCCTTACCCTTCTGCTGCTGCTGCTTCCTCTTCTTGTGTCCACTCTGCTGTGGTTTAGACTCTCCCCTGGTCACAGCAACAACAGATCCTTCCTTAGGAAACAGACTCTCATGCCTGAGAGCTTTCTCCACAAGCTTCTCAAATGAATCGTCCAAATGATCCACCAACTGCCTTCCAAGATAACTGTCCAATCCTGTCACAAACTTCTCATTCTTCTGATATGCAGATTCGATATATGACCGGGCATATTTGGACAAAGCTTCAAACTCAGAAACATACTCAAGAACTGGTCTCCCACCTTGCTTGAGCTCCACAAACTTCTTGAACGGAACAGACTTCTGAGCTGTAGAAATGAACTTAGCTTCAAATCTGACTTGGAATTGCTCCCAAGTAATCTCTTCCTCCGGAGTATTGATGGTAATAGAGTTCCACCAATCAGAAGCTCTTCCTTGAAGCTGTCTTGATGCTAACTTCCTCTTAGTTGCATCCTCTATTCCCAAATCACCAAAAATCCTTCTACAAGCATTTATCCACCTCTGGACTTCAATGGTTGATTTTGTTCCCAAGAAAACCTTTCCTCCAAGAGCAGTATAGTCCTTGCACAACTTAGCAAAATCCACCGGTTTTGGAGTTTGGACTTGAACCCCAACATCAACTGCTGCCCCCGGAACTGGTATCCTTCTCATGATCGAAGTCATCATAGCTTCGAACATAGCTGCATAATCAACAGCCCCTTCAGAAGCACGGCCTTCCCTAGCAGCTGGTCTCCCTCTTCGACTCAATCTCAATATCTATAAAAAGGAATGGTCAGAACATCTTAAGAAACAACTGCTTAAAGGACTCAAACTCTTCTAATCTACTATATTATATATAGTAATCATCCATCAAACTACAATTACGTCTCTCATACGTAGTTACGTCAGCGAGCGTTGGGTAAAATCGATTAACCAATGCTCTGATACCAAATGTGACGACCGCCCATGACCCCTGCACTGAACCTAGAGAAAGTGCGCTGTAAAGTATGCCAGGCGACCATGGACGATTGCCAGGGTAAATTAAAACAATGGAATCTATCGTATTACTCACAGCGCATGGACAAAATACAATAGAACATATATATAGTGAAGCTTCACAGAATAGAATCTCATCAATAAAACTTCATAATAGTTGAATACAAACATCTGAATAGTCAATACAACAAGCCTCACTACATATCACTCAGAGAATACAAAGCAGCGGAACATCCAGTACATATAGTAAGAAGTAATATGCAATACTCCAGCTCGTCTTCGTCATCAGCATCGTGGAAAGCAAGAGCAGCACCTGTCACCTGCTACCTAGTCTGCCCATCCCAAAATGGACGAACAGCCCAAGGCAATAAGAATTAAAACATAAAGCCTTGAGTCAGACAACAGTCTTAGTGAGTGGTAAATTAACTAACAACATACCAAAAGAGTACAAAGGAAAAAGGAATAGAAATACAACCCTCCCACTCCAACCTCTTTCTACAGTGATAGCCCCCAGACACACACTAAGCAGAAGCAAACATAGCAGAGCATACAATTTAAAGTAAAGCAAATATCACTTGAGTCAAGGGCGATGTTTTCCAAACACAAACCCCCAAGGCCTAAACCAAGATCAGATAAGCACCCAGAAAATACCGCTCTTGAGACTGAATGACGATACAACCAAACATCCATGACTTTGGCTATCACTGTTATCATTGCTTCGATATCACCGTTAATTGAATGACCGGCACATTCTTTCAGCCGTCGGTCAAGGGCTAATGGAAACCCCGGTTCTAGACATAACTCCCGCACGTCATCGTGACCCGTGCCTAGGACTATCGAATCTGCCCAGAGTACTTGACTATCAATCATTAGCCTTCAGGGACTATCGAATCTGCCCAACGTACTCTTGCTTTGAGCATGCTAGAACCTTCAACAACGATAAGACCTCAGCCTCCTAGTCATCCTCCCCGACGACTATTTCCATACTAGCTCAAACGCCCCTCGAGCAAACCATTATCCTCAACTCGAACCATATCACCGAGTTATCAACATGCTTGGAATGATCCCGTCTGGATTAGACCAAGACTATCTCATATCATGCTTCGCTTCATCACATCCTCGCAAAGTCTCATCTCAACATCATCATCGAATCTATGCATAAGAGCTTCATCATCCGCTACATATGCCACAAGCAGCTTTTCCCAATTCAAGAACCTTTCTCTTAGCTTTTGAATCATCTTCGGTCTAAATCAAATCATCAATCATCTAATTCATAACAATCAATCAAATCAAACATTAATCCAAACAATCAAGCATTTAAATATGATCTAAGTAGACAATTATCACAATAATGGCAATTTCGTAATTAAAGAGTTGAAAGTCTAATAAGCATGAAAACATGAACAATATCTCTACAATCTTGATGAATGAACTTGCATAGGTTAACATGTAGTAAGATGGTTGTCAAATCATCATGAACAATGAATCTATACGGATCTACACATGTGATTAGGAAAATACATGGAAATCACTATTTTAACACCAAATCAAGCCAACGATCCGATATACTCCTTTGGATCCGTGTGAGAGATAATCACCACTCACCAAATCACCTAAACAACCCCAAATCAACACACTTCAGATGTGGACAGCGAAGGATCTAACTCGATCTATCACAAATCCGCTTCAAACGATGAAATCTATCTTCGATGGATGAAGATAAGCTCTTGAATCTTCAACTTGATCTTCGATTTGGATGGAAGGAAGCACAAGATTAAAGTGGAGAAAAGAAGTGAAGAAGTGTAGAAGTCGAGCTCTCAAAATGGCAGCACTTCGTCGCTTCGAAATCCGGATCCCAAAAAGTGAGAAATGGACGAGTATTTATAGCTGAAATCCCTTAACTCGTCTGCATTCTTAGGTCGTCTCCGACTTAAGCCTCCCTCTGCCTTACGACCTACGACTCAGCAACTAACCCCTAAGTCGGTAACGACTTAACACATGCGCCTAAACGACCTAACGAAGATACGTCTTAACATATGCGCGCATTCTCACGTCCAACGACTTAATGCTTTGCCGACCTACGACTTAACAAAACCCACTAGTCTACGACTTATAACTTAGCAGGGCTTCCGACTTAACAGATAACTAGGTTACGACTTAACTGGGTTATGACTCAACTCCTAAGTCGTCTACGACTTAACGTACCCAGCAACCTACGACCTAAGCTCATGTGTGCCTATATGACCTAACGACTTAGCACACACTCAACTCAACAACAATACCGCCTTAACGAGTCAACTGGGATACGACCTACGACTTAACAGTGTCGCGACCTATGCTCCTCCGACCTAACACCTTCGCGACCTAACATCTACGCGCGACTTACGACTTAAGCCTTTGCGCGACTTATCTAAACACAGTGCTTAGGTTGCTCACGACCTAACTACGACAGCACCTTAGGTCGTTTGAACTACCTTAAACTCCCTAGGTTGTTAACCCACTTAGCTCCTTATGTCGCTGCCGACCTATCCTCCTTAGGTTGCTAACTCGCCTAGTTTCCTTAGGTCGTTGCCGACCTAACTCTACCCCACGACCTAAGTTATCACACGACCTATCTCCCCTACGACCTAACCCTAGAATACTTAGGTCGCCAACTACACTTCCTTAGGTCGCCTAAACCACTTAAGTCGGTCACGACTTATCACTTTGGTCGTTTACGACCTAGGACTCGAACAAAATTTTGCCTAAAATCTGAAATGACTTAACAACGCTAAGAATTCCAGATTTTGACGAATTTGTCGATCCGTAAAAATACGGGTCGTTGCATCGCCCATCACCATTTCTTCTATTTATTCCATGTTTGTCTTTATTACATCAACACATGTTTGGTAGGACTCTGTACAACTAGCCCACCCCAAAACTCCACTCAAGCGGAAGCCTAATGCACTGGATAATGAATAATGAATGATGAATCAAACATAAAGGCGTAAATCAGAAATGTCAGAATCGACTATAATGCAAATTATCTAACCATTTTGAGGACTAGGCGAAGATTGTGCAGCATTGAAAAAGCACTATTGGCAGCAGAGGCAGTGAACTGACCCATATTCCTCAATTGATTTTCTTCATTAAGCCGATTCTGGGCCATGTTGGGCTGAATTGCAGATTGCAACTGTCTGTTTTGAAACTGCCGTTGTGATATTGGATGATTATACTACATCTGGTGTTGGTTAGATACCTTGAAAAACATGTTTATTTAAATCAAATGAGCAAAAACACAAATATGATACTCGTGCTTAAGAAAGAAATGATTGCATAAATACCAATTGAAATTTTGGTTGGGATTGGCTTTGTAAATCATGTAGCTGGGACATGGTATTCTGCAACAAATAACCACTACTCCTGTGAAGAGATTAAAAAATGCACAAAAATCTAGACAATTTGACCAAAATAACCAGGAGTTTGTTAGGACCATGTATATTTTGTTTTCCTAGGTTCAAGTTAGGAGAAGGTGCTACATTGAATGAGGATTTTAACCAGCCCAACATAACATTACTTCAGAAGCAGATGAAGTCTATGCAATAATAAAAAATTGTTTGATCAAGTATTGTTAGTACAGCAATAAATATACAAATAAGTAGCCTTGAACAGATTTATAAGTTATGCGTAAGGTATTGAAGTAGAAAACATCAGTCTACCAAGCATTCAAGCGCTCATAAATATAGAATGCTGATTAACAATAAATCGGCAGTTTGAGTGTTGACTCGACTCATGCAAGAGTATTATTTATTTTATTGGTTTGGCCATGAATACAGATATTGAGCATTAAGTATATTTTATTTTATTTACATATATAATGAGCATTAAGTATATTTTCTAATTTTATTATTATTATAAACTTATTACTTTTTATAAAACTAAGTTAACTTAGTTAGTTTTTTATAATACTTAGTTAATTTTATAAAATTATTTATTTATAAAGCTTAGTTAATTTTGATAAAATTTAGTTATAGCTATTATTATTGTTAAATTTTATAATAATTAGTTATTTTTTATAAATTTATTTAATATTTATAAATTTTAGTTGTTGTTGTTATTGTTGTTGTTATATTATTATAGAAGATTTAGCTATATTTTATATCATTATAATACTTAGCTAATTTTTATAAACTTGGTTAATTTATTATCATTATTATTATAGACTGGTTTAATTTTATAAAACATAGTTGACTTATTTATTTATTTATTATACGGATCCAGTAGGATATTGCCAGTATTTATGGTTGTAATTCTTATAATATAATTTAATTTTCATAAAACAAAGTTAACTTTGCTAAATTTTATAAACTTGATTATTTTTATAAACTTGTTTAATTTTTATAAGACTTGGTTGACTTAGTTAATTTTTGAAAATTTAGTTATTTTTTTAGTAAAACTTAGTCTATTTAGTTATCTTTAATCTAGTTAATTTATTTTATAAAACTTAGTTAACGTTGTTCCTTTTCACATAGTTATTTTATTTATTTAATTTTTTAAAACTTAACTAGTTTTTATAAACTTAGTTATTTCTATAAACTTATCTAATTTTTATAAAACTTATTTAACTTAGTTAATCTTTTAAAATTTAGTTATTTTTTATAAAACTTAGTCAACTTTTTATAAAACTTCATTAATGTAATTAATTTCTATAAGACTTGGTTAACTTAGTTAATTTTTGAAAATTTAGTTATTTTTTTGTAAAACTTAGTCTACTTAGTTATCTTTAATCTAGTTAATTTATTTTATAAAACTTAGTTAACTTTGTTCCTTTTTACTTAGTTATTTTATTTATTTAATTTTTTAAAACTTTGTTAGTTTTTATAAACTTAGTTATTTCTATAAACTTATTTAATTTTTATAAAACTAATTTAACTTAGCTAATCTTTTAAATTTTAGTTATTTTATATAAAAATTAGTCAACTTTTTATAAAACTTTATTAATGTAATTAATTTCTATAAGACTTGGTTAACTTAGTTAATTTTTGAAAATTTAGTTATTTTTTTGTAAAACATAGTCTACTTAGTTATCTTTAATCTAGTTAATTTATTTTATAAAACTTAGTTAACTTTGTTCCTTTTTACTTAGTTATTTTATTTATTTAATTTTTTAAAACTTAGTTTTTATAAACTTAGTTATTTCTATAAACTTATTTAATTTTTATAAAACTAATTTAACTTAGCTAATCTTTTAAATTTTAGTTATTTTATATAAAAATTAGTCAACTTTTTATAAAACTTCATTAATGTAATTAATTTCTATAAGACTTGGTTAACTTAGTTAATTTTTGAAAATTTAGTTATTTTTTTGTAAAACTTAGTCTACTTAGTTGTCTTTAATCTAGTTAGTTTATTTTATAAAACTTAGTTAACTTTGTTCCTTTTTTACTTAGTTATTTTATTTATTTAATTTTTAAAACTTAATTAGTTTTTATAAACTTAGTTATTTCTATAAACTTATTTAGTTTTTATAAAACTTATTTAACTTAGTTAATCTTTTAAATTTTAGTTATTTTATATAAAAATTAGTCAACTTTTTATAAAACTTCATTAATGTAATTAATTTCTATAAGACTTGGTTAACTTAGTTAATTTTTGAAAATTTAGTTATTTTTTTGTAAAACTTAGCCTACTTAGTTATCTTTAATCTAGTTAGTTTATTTTATAAAACTTAGTTAACTTTGTTCCCTTTTACTTAGTTATTTTATTTATTTAATTTTTTAAAACTTAATTAGTTTTTATAAACTTAGTTATTTCTATAAACTTATTTAATTTTTATAAAACTTATTTAACTTAGTTAATCTTTTAAAATTTAGTTATTGTAAGTGGAATGACGGCAAACTAAAAGGATTATAACCTATGGATTAGAACAAACAAAGGAATGACGGCAAACTGTTTAATTGTCCAGACAGCCTCTGGGCTCAGTGGTCAGAAATGAACGTAATTAAAGGTAGCAATTTATGGAATATGAACAAGCCTCAGAATTTAAGCTGGACTTGGCAGTGCCTCTTCAAACTTAGGGAATATTTTCTCCCTCTAATACAACTAAATACTGACCCTATTTACAGTGTAAACTTTTGGGATGATCCATGGCTTGAGAAGGGATATATTCTTCGACGTAACCTATCATACAATGAAATTATTCATACTGGGATTCACTCATCAACGAAAGTCAGTGATGTTCTCTACGCCTTTCAGGGAAATGGCAACTACTCATCTAATCAGCGTGTTCAGATAATATGGGATAAGATAAGAAGATTCACTCCGATTAACTCGTCTTCTGCTAGAGTTGTTTGGGGAGAGAAGAAGGCGGCATATAGAATTGGTGATGCTTACGAGTACATACTACAAAACAGTGCCATACCAGCATGGAATTGGTGGAAGTGCATTTGGACTACAGACAGTAGTATGCGTGAAAATTTACTTCTGTGGAAGGTGTTGAAACGTGCTATTCTTACTAAGGCGAAATTAGCAATAATGGGAATGAATATGAATGTGTACTGCCCCTTCTGCAGTGAGTATCCAGAAACTGCTGAGCACTTATTTTTTGAATGCTCATTGATTAACTCTGTGTGGACTGAAATCATGGTGAAGATTAACAGTACGAGTCCTTCTCATGACAACCTCATTGAGTGGGAACGTATCCATACTATGACTAAGGGAAAGGAAAAACACAAAAGAATTTTTACTGCGGTTTTGAAGAGCTTCGTTTATGCAGTTTGGAAAGAGCGTAATATTAGAATATTTGATGAAACCAATGCGAAGACTGATGCTTCTTTCAAACACTGGGCTATGCATGAAATTAAAAGCTCCCTTGATATTCTATTCACTTATGATCCAGGGATATGCATGCCTTTCCAGCTCCTGTAGATGTATAATTTTCTTTGTGTCTTTGTTTTTATTTTTTTATTCTCTGTGCTTCTTCTGTGTTTGTAGCACCTTGTTCCTCCGTATTCTGTGAGCTTGCTCATGTTGTTGTTTCTGTGTGTACTCTTTGGTGTTGCAATAAATGGTCGGGGTCCATTCACCCCCGTCGGCCTTGCCAAAAAAAAAAAAAAGGAATGACGGCAAACTAAAAGGATTATAACCTATGGATTAGAACAAACAAAGGAATGACGGCAAACTAAAAGGATTATAACCTATGTAAGTTATTTTAAAATCTATAAACTTAAACCATGCAATACCCTATGGATTAGAACAAACAAAGGAATGACGGCAAACTAAAAGGACACCATTACTGATCCTAACAACGAATTCATACATTTGTAAATGCATATGTAATTCTTATTTGATTGACCTCATACAAACTCAAGATCAGTCAAACACAAAGCACAACTAAAAAAATAATAGTAATAAATGAATAAATGAATTATTGTAAGTGAAATTGTAAGCGTATCCCAATAAATTTGTGTTGACATATAAAAAGTTATTTTTGATTAACATTCAAGTTGGTTCTCATGCTTGGTAACTGAACATTTTACTAATGAATCGTAAATGTACCCTACCCAAGATATGTAATTCTGATGTGAAATAGCCATAAATTTATGAAATAGCCATAAATTTAGGCTACAAGTACTCATGACCTTTTATTTCGTGATTACTTAGAGATAAATTTGACTATCAGATTGCACCATTCTTTTTAGAGATTCATGGACAAGTTTGACAACTGGGAAAGTAATATGCTCTCAATGGCAGGCATGGCAGAATTAATTCACATAGTCATTACCCTCATGGTTTTATATTGGCTATCAGTGTACCACATGCCTACAGCTACCCTTAGAAACCTAGACAGTCTCCGTGCTGATTTTTCTAGGCTGGAGAATATCACAAAATTGTATGGCCTAAATTGTGCATACCAAAGTCTAAAAGGAGAATTGGTTTGAAAAGCTTTTATGAACTTAGAACTACAACATGCCTCAAGTTGATTTGGCAACTACATTTTAAAAATAATATGTGGTCACAATGGTTGAGCAACAGGTACTGCAAAGATTCTACTTTTTGGGAATTACAATATAAGAATAACATATATCTAGCACCATGAAGAACATGATCAAACATAGAATTAACAGCTTAAAATGTATAAAAAGAGTAATAGTAAATGGAAACAATACCTTACTATGGACCGATCCACGGATTAATAGTAAAGCCCTAGTGGATGTGCTGGGTTGGGACAGATATTTCATCATTGAATATAAACACAGGCCAGTTTATTTTATCATACAAGATGGCAATGGAATGCATAAATTATATCAGAAACAAGAGAGATAGCACAAACTATTCATCAAGTGCAGATAGTTCCTAGTGGTGATAATGACCACTGGGAATGGTATGGCTAGAAAAAGTCTCTTTCTCAAACACGGAACAACTTTATAGACAAACCCATGAGCAATATGACTAGTGCTCAATTACATGGAATAACATTAATAGTAAAAAGATGTCGTGTTGTGCATATAGGGTTATTCTGGTAGGATCAACACAACAGATAAACTGCTAATGATCATCACAACATTAATTAATATAATAATTTTATTAGTTATAACGTCGATTGAGTGTTCTATGTGAAGCGACATGTCATAACATTATAAAGAATTTCCATGTATTATTAGGAAAATTAGTGAACTGCTAATGGTCCTCAAAGTTATTCGAGCATTCTATTTCAATGTTTTCTCAACCTAATATAAAATAATTGGAAAACTTGTACCTAGGCACGTGCAGTTCTGGCTGTAGCATTAGCTGCCTCTTCAACATTTTCGTTAGTTTTTGAAGCAGTGGTTTTTCCTCCAAGTTTACTAAAGTAATCTTCTATTTGGAACAAAAATTAAGTGAGAACAGCGAATTTCTATGCTGTGTCCCTAGGCATGCTTGTTTTCTGCTGCTCAAGCAATATTCTTTGTACCTGTCAAGTAAGAGACTCAATTATTAGAAGCCACAAAATTCCTGAACTTTCTGATAACGAAGATGATATTTTATCTAACTCGAGCACTACGAATATTCAATTGATCATAGTACATAAAATACTATCAATATGAAGAAAAATATTGCAAATACATTGTTTGCCAATGTAACAAGATAAACAAAACACGTAGACTTGGTCACCGATTGGTAGCATGGAAGTGCTAATAGAGACACCATTGAGTATTACATGTAAACTAACCAATCTTTTTTCTGACGTATGTAGGTCTATTTACAATATGAATATTATGATTATTTTTCAGGGCCACGTATTTGGTCTTTTAATTGTTTTTGCATCTAAATTGGACCCTGCATATGATTTAAAAAATGTTTATAGTTTATGAACTATTGTACTTAAAATACAACCAATATGTGATATGTTTAATGAATTATGGACACATAAAATAAGCTTTAAATTGCAAAACATATAATCTCATGAAGCTGCTAATATCAAATGAGTAATAACCGAACATCACAAAGCATTAAATAATAAACAAGGTGATGAAGTATCACAACCAGACCAATGCAAGACAAGTATGCATGGTCAGGGACAGGGACAGCAAGAGACGAGCATGAAAAAGGCCAGGCAGATGCTTTTTTTTCCTTCTAAGGTTGTTGTTGTTGTTATGTTGGTTAGGCTTGGATGAAAAAGTGCAAAAGGATAAGGAGCATAATGCAAACTTGAGTCCAAAAAAAGGGCAAGGCAACGGCCAATCCATTGAACATGCAAGGCAGCAAAGCAAAAGATGGATCAAGGCATGCACCAATAGAAACAAAGTTCTCAAGGCCACAAGTATGAGGCTAGAAAAGGAATGCACAGTAATGAACTTAAGGCAGTGAGTTAATCATCAAATCAAATGCACCTAGATCAAGCCCGGCACAGTGGCAATGTACAACCAAGACCAAGCATGAACAAGGTCTTGGATGAACAATCAAAACCACATGAAAAGGATGCAGCCATACAAGTGCACATGTGTAGGCAAAAGGAATGACCAGTGCACAAGCAAGAAAAATAAAAGCTAGTATTAGTGCATAAGCAAGGTAAAAGTGGTGCACACGAAAGTCATGGGGAAATAAGGACGGCCAAGGAAGTGCACAAGGCATGGCACATGTATACAAGTATACACTTGGATGATCGATGAATGAATATGAACGAGGCTGCATAAGTGCATACATAAATAGTCAGTGCACATATATAATATGCAAGCTACAGCAGATCAACACAGACAAGAGCAACATAACATAAGTATGAATACAATGCAAGCAGAACAGACATAGCAAGCAAAATAATAGGGAACTAACACCAACACAAAAATCAAGCAAACCAGAACTGCAAGTGTACAAAGTAGCAACTCAATCAACAAGGACCAACATGATCGGACATGGACAATGTATGTGCACCTAAGTTCAGAGCAGGTCAGAAGTACAAGTACACATGGTCGAACCATAAGAAGTTCTAAACAGTACAGGGCAAAATAACTCAAGCAACAGAGATGCAAGTACAATGAAGCACTGGTACAATGGCTACGAACATAATCACATTGACTTGTACATATATGCATATATGTAGGCATCTAAGACAAACAGCCAAGGTCAATCAAGAGCAGTGGAACAGAAAAAGTAAAATAAATTCACACAAAGCTCAAATCAACCCAGATACACTCGGAATAGAAATATACATATATGTCAATGTAATAGTGACCATATAACAGCCAGGCGAGGGTAACAGAAATGGATTGAACATAAAAGGAAGCTAAATAGGGTGCAACAATTCATCAAAGAACAAAATCATAAATATTCAACTAAAGGCGTTCAGTTCACCGGAAAGACTAAAGTCAAGACCGAAATCAAAAAGTCAGAATATCATTCGAGCATAGAGTTCATCGAAAAATATCAAAATCAAGGGTCAAATTAGTTCTAAGTATATACGAATAAAAGCAGCGATATATATCACAAAGGAAAAGTCAGAAATCATCTAAGGCATCAATTATAAATTCACAGCCGAGATTCAAAAACCTAAGGCATTCAAACGGACATGATATTATTAATTCAAAAAAAACACAGGCATGATAACAGACCCAGAATCACAAAATGGATGCTCCAAAATCACATACTCATACCAGTAATGGTTTATTCATTCCACAAATCAAGAAATCGGATATTGAAAGCAAGAATGAAGAAATCAAATAATACCTTCTATTGGGTTTTGAAACTGGAGGGTTGCTGGACAAGATAAATCGATAGCGGAGACAGCAGAGATGGGGGAGACGGCAGAGACAGCGAAGATGGTGGAGACGGCGGTGCAAACGACGGTGGAAGGTCAATGTTGAGCGACGTTTGGAATAGTTCGATTTTAATTAAATTTGGGTTAGGGAAATTTGGAGGAAAAAGGTTTTTAATATGCCTGCGTTTGGAGAGGATTATTCTGGGAGGCGGCAAATATTTATTTTCCCCACGTTAACTTCTACGCAGAGTTTTAGAATTGTTTCTTTAATAATCCACTTAGATAATAACAGCATTTTCATTAAAACGCCGCGCGTTTGTGCTGCAAAAAGTATATTTTCATGTAGTGGATATTGTTTTAACTCTACCTTTGTTTTGCGTGCTTTTAACACTTTGTTGGCGAGGAGTGGTCATGCCGGAATTTGTTGACAAAGTGTTATGGGGGATGGTCGAGCCGGAACCTATCGGGAAGGTATTCATATTAAAATGGAGCGTGCAATAGTAGTTGGTTGAGATAATTCGAATCGAGGTGGAATGTTGATTTTTTATGCGATTCAAACATATGGAAACTTTTCCATAATTATAATCTTACTTTATCTAAACTTTGGAACAATTGTGATCTGATTGTAGAATTGATTGATCTATTTGTTTTACCGTACCATAGCACGATCCTATAATTAGGTTTTTCTGCTCTGAGGGTTTGATCACCCCTATACAACTAGTACTAACATATTCACCGATATATCAAATGTTTAAATCACATAGCTTTTTGTTCAGCTTTGTAAAGGAGTTTCTCACTGCCACAGTCATGAAGTGCTCCAGAGGTCTACTCTTCTTTCTATATCTTGCCACTTTAAGCTAAGTGCCCTCTCTATGTATTGTTTTTACTAAAAAATAATATATGCAAGGATAATAGGTATTTGAAGCCTCGGAATCCATTTACTCTCTAGAGGTTTTAGTGAAGGTGTCAATAACTAGATGAATAATTATAGGTTAGATTTTTATTTTCATTTTATAACCATGTAAGAGAACATTACAATTACATAAAAACAAAAATAAAATATCCTTAGTTCCTCATGTCGATTGCATCTGTATATTTGATGAAAACAAACATACAGGATAAAAAAGAATGCATTTCAAAAAAAAATCATATATGTTACATACATATAAACCATTTAGTGCTGATTTATACAAGGCAAATAAAATAGTTTCATTCCACACGTTCATTTCTTGCACCAGCTGAAGCAGCTGCAACACGATGATTTGTGAGCATGACCAAAATAATTAAGGTATTTTGAATCATCTATGATCCGAGGAACCTTGCAATATGTTCATTTATTTGTTTTATTGTTCAATTGGTTTTCTTTATTTCAATGTCCATTTTCTTGAATATTTTTCGTTTTGTCTCATATGTACAGTACTGCCGAAGTCATCATGTTTGGCTCTTTAATTCGTTGAGCCAAACAAGTCGCACTTACTTAATTATATTTTTTCTTTTATAATAAAGAGTTGTTTGTCATAATTTTGTTTTCTTGTTTCATCCAAACTGCAAACTAATATCAATGTTATTTGTGTTTGGTTCCTTTTTTCTTAATTTTTTGGTTGTTATTATTATATTCTTTTGGTTATTTATCCTCTCATATACTAGTGGTATAATAATGATACATTTTAATTTGGTAATCTGACGTTTTTAATGCTTGTAGCTATGCTTTAATTGCAAATAATATACTGGTAGAAATTTTATGCTCTTATTAATTGTAGTGTGCCTTTGTAAAATAAATCATCTATGCAATGAATGTAACATATTATTTCGGCTAATTGAGCTTACGCAATGTTGTCACATTTAAATTTATATGTTTGTTATGATGCAACATTTTTTGAACAATTGATATGGATGATAGAAAGTGTAAGATTTAGTGATACAATATTTTCAATTGCAGAAGATTTAGAAGATGTTGTTGATTAAGGTAATCACATACGTGAGAAGAATTATTATTTTAGGAGAGTGAGGTAATTAGTTAATTCTCTAATTAGCTGATTAAAGAAGGAATCTTATTAGGCACATGTAAATTGGGGGAAACTGGAAAATCAAATGGATAAACATTTCCTGTATGAATAGGAGAATTAATAAGGCATTGATTTATGACCAGAAATCAATTGCTTAAACCCAAGTAATAATCTCTATATAAAGGTAGAGATTAGCATGAGTAGAATTATCTCTCTCGGTTGTATTTCTATTCTTTTCTCCATTATCAATCTTGTAAAATTTTCTCCTCTTAGAAAGTAATAAAATCTCATCTCTCCAAGTATATGTATATGTTAAATTTTGGCAACACAATATGGAGAATTGTAGAGGTCGGAAGTAGCTTCGTAACAGAGAAACGGTTCGCAAATCGGAGTTCGGATGTGGAAGTTATAAGGGAAAAGGTGAAGTGGGTTGAATTGACAGCGTCAAACGTCTAAGGAAAAATTCAGACGTCTGACGCTTCAGCAAATTTGTAGCAGACCTGTTGCAGAGAGTTAGGTCAGACGTCTGACCAAATGGGTCAGACGTTTGAGTCTATGCAGAATTTCTTTAGAGGCATAAGTAGGACGTCTCACCAAAATTGTCAGACGTCTGAGCCTGTAGAGAACTTTTTCCAGAGGATATGGACATACGTCTATCTCTTTATGACAGACATCTAAGGCGACTTTCGCCTGTTTTCAGGCGTGGACTTGGCGTGAAGATTTGTGATATCTGCAGGGGCAATTTCGGAACATTGCCTAGGGTTTCTATTCTCCTATGTAAGCTAGCTTCAGGTTCCAGATCTAAGGGCGAATTCAAGCAACGAAAAGCGACTACAAGAGATTAGCCTCCACTAATTAGGGTTTATCAAAACCTATTTTTCTTCAATTCTCTTCTCCACAAATCAATTTCTAATTAGAATTTTGATCATTGTATTCAATCTCTTGTACTCTTCTCATCAATATTAATAAAAGCTCTCTCTTAAAGTGGATGTACACTAACACAACGTTAGTGGAACCACTATAAATCTCTGTGTGATTTATTTTTCGTTATTGCTTTGATTTATGTATTGCTTGTTTGGAATTGTGATTGCTTTTGGATTGGTTGAGATTGGAATTGAATTATTGATTGGTTGTTTTTACACTTCTTACCACGATCCCGTCTTTCGCTGTGCTTGTGGGGTTTCGATTTGAGTGGTCTCCAGTTGGAATCTCGTCCCATCAATTGGTATCAGAGCATTGGTGTTGGTGGGTGGTTGTAGAGCATTAGTTTGAAAAATGGCAATGGAAGATGAAAGCGGTACTAAGGAGGAATCAGGTGCATATGATAGTGTTTGACATACATTTGTTGCTAGCGGACATCTCAGATGTTGAGAGAGAGGAGATGGAAGAGTGAGCATTCACTACACTTCAACTTGCTATGAAAGAGAATGTTATCTCTGAAATTAGTGGTGAAACTACCGCTAAGGGTATTTGGGACAAGTTGGAGGAGTTGTATATGAAGAAGTCACAGACAAATCGTTTGATCTTATTGCGAACGTTTTTCACCTATAAGATGAAGGAAGGTACTTCACTTAAGGCGCACTTGAATACTTTTGATGATTTGCTAATAAAGATGAAGGCGGTATATTTGAAGATTGAGGAAGAGCAAAAGACGATGATATTGTTGTGTTCATTGCCAGATCGCTATACAGGTTTCTCAAATAGTTTGATCTATAGCCGGGATACATTGACTCTTGATGATGTCAAGACGGGTCTTCTTAGCGAGAAGTTGCGGGATCAAATGAAGGAGTTAGGTGATGTAAGTAGTGGTCCTAGTAATGGTCATGGTTTATTTGTGGAGAAGGAGAGGTATGTGAAGAAGGAGAACCGGGGGCGTTCTAAATCAAGGAACCCTGGTTGGAGAGAAAAGTCGAAGGAAAGAAAATGCAAGTGCTATATTTGTAAGAAGCCCGGTCATTGGAAGAATGAGTATCCGGACAAGGAGAAGGCAAAGAAGAAAGTAACATCTTCATCTATAGCGGTGGAGAGTAGAGTTGGTGAGGGAGATGTAGATGTTTTGTCGGCGATAGCATTGAAAGTGTGTTATGGATCGTATAATATGGATATACAATAATACAGAATATAGTGATGATAGCTATACAGTAAATAGTGCGGAATATAAGAGCAGTATAATAAAAAGGACACCAGAGATTTTTATACTGGTTCGGAGCTCCGTCCTACGTCCAGTCCCAGACTCCTTCTGGAATTTTACTAAAACAGCAACCCTCACTTAACCCGGAGGAACAGGTCAATACAACCCTCGAGCAGCCGAACAGGGACCTGAGCAGCGGAATAGGATTTTGCCTCAGCAGCCGAAGAGGACTTCACACGCCTGAGCAGCAGAACAGGACTTTAACAAACTGGATTTTAACCTAACTTTGTGTGTTCTGAATAACACGGATTTGTCACTTGTAGTACACCCTTCCTATAATATTTTCCTCAAGTATGATGTGTGTAGTTGTGTGTATATGAAGATTAGGAAGTTTCAAATTGCTTTTAGAAATATAGAATTGTGATTGTAAGCAATGAATATATAAATTCAAGAGAGTAGTTAATTCAGAAATTATGATTCAAGTAGTAGCAAGTAAGTGAAGTGATTTGATCTTGAAATTCATGCATATATATATAGTAGTTAAGAAGTTGCAACTGCTGGTGAAGAGATCACTACGAATAACAATGGTTGCAACCCTTGGGGAGGAAGACAACCATTCAGAAAAGAGGTGTCTTTTCATATAAAAAATGACAGTTGTAGGATTCAGTCGACTGACTTTGATCATTCAGTCGACTGAATTTAAAAACATGCACATATATGTTAAAATGCACAGATTCAGTCGACTAACTGAATGTATTCAGTCGACTGAATTCTGTTGTTAAACAAAAACTACGGTAGCTCATTTGATTAAAGTACTTGCCTTCCAAACTAGTGACCCGGGTTCGAGCCCTGCTCCATGCATTTTTTGAAAACTTGATTTTGATTAAAATATGCATGCAAGTTTATTTGAATGTGAATGATGATTTTTGAGGAAAGATTTTAACAAAGCACTAAACTAGACTCTATATACATATTTGATGATTCTTGTTAAAATATATAACTATACAAACCATATATTGAGCCGATGGTCCGGATGTTATCGTAGTCGTAGATTCGTGAATTGTTGTGTCTTGTCAGCAATCAAAACCTATGTTCCAACAAGCATCAGATGTTTCGAGTAGCGAATGGGTGCTCGATTCGGGAGCGTCTTATTATATGACCCAAATAGAAATTGTTTTTCTTCTTACATCGACAAAGAAGGAAATTCAATTGTTATGGGAAATAGCGCTATTTGTAAGTCGAAAGGCATTGGTTCCGTGCAAATTCAAATGTTTGACGGAGTGGTTCATACTCTCACTAATGTGCGCTATATTCGGGGACTTAGGAAGTCTCTTATCTCTTTGGGGTAGCTGGATTCTTTAGGTTGTAAGATCACTATTGAGAGTGATAGCTTGCGGGTTTCGAAGGGGACGCTTGTAGTGATGAAGGGTGCTAGGACTCATGGTATTTATTTGCTTCAAAGAGTGACCGTAGAAGGTGAAACTTGTATAGGAGTTGATAGTTCTCGTGGCTTGGATGCAACTAGATTGTGGCATTTGAGGTTAGGTCATGTCTCGGAGAGGAGTTTGGATGTTCTTCGGAAGAGGGAGATGATCAATGGAGAAAGTTTCAACAAGTTAAGAATTTTGCGAAGAATGTGTCATGGGGAAGCAAACTAAAGTTTCATTGGTGAGGGAAAGCATGATTCGAGAAGGATTCTTGAGTATGTTCACACGGATGTCTGTGGCCCGGCGCCTGTAGCTTCTTTAGGTGGAGCTCGCTATTATATTTCTTTTATAGGCGACTTTTCTCGAAAAGTTTGGGTGTATGTAATGAGGGCCAAGTCGGAGGCATTTGAGAAGTTCAAAGCATGGAAGGCTCTTGTGAGAATGAGAATGACAAGTCTTTGAAGGTTCTAAGGTCCGACAATGGCGGACAGTATGTTTTCGGAGAATTTTTAGAGTTTTGAAAGCATCATGGTATTCGGAGGCATTTTACTACACCTGGAGATCCGCAGTCGAATGGTGTTGCAGAAAGGATGAATCATACTCTACTTGAGAAACCTCGATGCTTGAGATTGACATCGAGTTTGGCGAAGGAATTTTGGGCTGAAGCTTTGTCAACCGCAGTGCATATTATTAATCGAATTCCGTGCTCAGCTATTGGTAACAAAATTCCGAAGGAAGTGTGGAAGGGAAAGAGCATTGACTTGAGTTATCTTAGTGTGTTTGGTAGTTCTGTTTATGTGCATTATCCGGGAAATGATAAGCTTGAACCTAGAGCTTTCAAGGGGATTTTGCTTGGCTACACGGATGGAGTAAAAGGCTATCAGATTTGGCATCCGAAAACGAAGAAGGTAGTGAATTATCGTCATGTTACTTTTGATGAGTCGGCGATGTTCAAGGAGAAAAAAAGCTCATCGGATGTTCCGGACTTGGTTCATGATGAATCAAAGGAGAAGGAAATTATTTCCACATTTTGTCCAAGGAGTAGAGAGAGTAGAGTAGTTGGAGATGCTTGTGAGGAAGTAGCGGTTGATGTTACATCACATAGTCCATAGGGTCCCTCTAGGAGTGTTGGTGATGTGCATGATTCTAGAGAAGATTCGGTTCAAGGTGGAGCCGAAGGGAGTTTGGGTGATGGTATTGCTACTCGGGTTGGTCGTCGTACTATAAGACCACCCAAAATATATGGTGATTGGAACTATCTTAGCTTTTGTGATAATTTGGTCTATGCTCTTCATGTAGTCCAAGATGAGCCAATGGACCTTGATGATGTCATGAAGTCGAGTGATAGCTCGAAATGGATTTGTGCCATGGAGGAAAAGATGCAATCATTGTTGAAGAATCAAACTTGGGATTTGGTTCCACTTCCTAAAGGAAACCGTGCTATTGGGTGCAAATGGATATACAAGGTGAAGGACGATGGGAGATACAAAGCTAGGCTAGTGGCTAAGGGGTTTGCACAAAGGAAGGGAAAGGAGTATGATGAGATATTCGCACCGGTTGTGCGCCATACTTCTATTCGAATATTAATTGCTATAGTTGTTATTCACGACTTGGAGTTGGAGCAACTTGATGTGAAAACCGCCTTCTTGCATGGTGACTTGGATGAAGACATCTATATGGAGCAACCAGAAGGTTTTGTTGTGAATGGTAAGTCAAATTTGGTTTGCAAGTTGAAGAAATCACTATATGGTTTAAAGCAATCACCTAGACAATGGTACAAGAGATTCGATCATTTTATGCTTGAAAATGGTTTTGATAGAAGCATTAATGATGCTTGTGTTTATTTCAAGAAGTTGAGAAATGATTGTTGGGTGTATTTACTCTTGTATGTGGACGACATGCTCATTGCTTCTAAGGATAAGAATGAAATCAACAAGCTAAAACTAAGTTTGAAATCGAAGTTCGAAATGAAGGATCTTGGAGAAGCAAGAAGGATATTAAGCATGGAAATTGAAAGAGATCGAAAGCATTTTGAGTTGAAACTAACTCAAAAGGAGTATATTGAGAAAGTGCTTTGCCGGTTTAGCATGGAGAATGCAAAGGCGTCAAATACACATTTATCTTTGTATATGAAGCTTGCGAGTAAAGGATCACCTATCTTAGAGGAAGACAAGGCTTATATGGCAAAGGTGCCATATGCTAGTGCGGTTGGAAGTCTAATGTATGTTATGGTGTGTACATGGCCCGATATTGCAAATTCCGTCGGGATGGTTAGTCGATATATGGCTAATCCGGGGAAATCGCATTGGGAAGCTATGAAGCTTATATTGAAATACCTTAGAGGCACATAATCTCATAGTCTTGTTTTTTGCGGTAGTAAGGCAATGGATTGCAAGTTGGTTGGTTATTGTGATTCAGACTACGCCGGTGATAGGGATCGAAGAAAATCAACTTCCAGATGTCTTAACACTTGGGGGTACAGCCATAAGTTGGAGATCGAGATTACAGACTGTAGTTGCTTTATCCACTACGGAGGCGGAGTTGATAACCGCAGTGGAGGCGGCAAAGAAGGCACTCTATTTGAAGCGATTGTTGTGTGACTTGGGATTCGGGCATGATAGTATTGATGTTCGATGTGATAGCCAGAGTGTTATTCACTTGACAGAGAATTTGGCGTTTAGCTCACGAACTAAGCATATTGAGGTGAGAGAGTCATTTCTAGTAGCCATGGACGAGAATAAGCAAATATATCTTCGAAAAGTGCACACAAATGATAACACAGTGGACATTTTCACTAAGGCATTGCCAGTTGAAAAGTTCGAGCATTGCTCTAATTTGATTCACTTGGAGAAGTGCTAGGTGCCACGGGGTGGCACGGTTATGGGAGGAGCTTGGTGGTAGATGAGGAAGAGTATCGGTGAGAGATTGAGGTTCTATCTTCTTTGTAAGTGCTAGTCTTTGGTGAGATAGCTTAGGATTTGGATGTTTTTAACATTTCATTAGCGGATGGTGGCTTTGCCTGAGCTCGTTAGTGGAGTGCAATGAGCGGTGGCTTTGCCAGAGCTCATTGGGAAAGCATTCATGTTTGGTTGAAGGTAGAAGAAGTGATAGTTGGTGCTATCGGTTGTCGTTAATGGTATGGTACCATTGGAGTTGAAGATGGATATAGTGTCGAGGTGGAGTGTTAAATTTTGGCAACACTATATGGAGAATTGTAGAGGTCGGAAGTAGCTTCGTAACGGAGAAAACGGTTCGCAAATCGGAGTTAGTAGGTGGAAGTTATAAGGGAAAAGGTGAAGTGGGCTGAATTGACAGCGTCAGACGTCTGAGGAAAAATTCAGACGTCTGACGCTTCAGCAAATTTGCACCAGCCCTGTTGCAGAGAGTTAGGTTAGACATCTGACCAAATGGGTCAGACGTCTGAGTCTGTGCAGAATTTCTTCAGAGGCTTAAGTTAGACGTCTAACCAAAATGGTCAGACGTCTGAGCCTGTAGAGAACTTTTTCCAGAGGATATGGACAGACGTCTATCTCTTTATGACAGACATCTGAGGCCACTTCCGCCTATTTTCAGGCGTGGACTTGGCATGAAGATTTGTGATATCCGCAAGGGAAATTTCGAAACATTGCCTAGGGTTTCTATTCTCCTATGTAAGCTAGCTTCAGGTTCCAGATCTAAGGGCGCGTGCAAGCAACGAAAAGCGACTGTAAGAGATTAGCCTCCACTAATTAGGGTTTATCAAAACCTATTTTTCTTCAATTCTCTTCTCCATAAATCAATTTCTAATTAGAATTTTGATCGTTGTATTCAATCTCTTGTACTCTTCTCATCATTATTAATAAAAGCTCTCTCTTAAAGTGGATGTACACTAACACAACGTTAGTTGAACCACTATAAATCTCTGTGTGATTATTTTTCGTTATTGCTTTGATTTCTGTATTGCTTGTTTGGAATTGTGATTACTTTTGGATTGGTTGAGATTGGAATTGAGTTATTGATTGGTTGTTTTTACACTTCTTACCATGATTCCATCTTCCGATGTGCCTGTGGGGTTTCGATTTGAATGGTCTCCAGTTGGAATCTCGTCTCAACAGTATACTACCTCGCGGAAGTGGAACCACTATAAATCTCGTGTGTTATTTTCTTTTATTACTTGATCTGTGATTGTTTTTAGCTAGTGATTATCTGTTTTTTGTTTTGCCTAACCATCGACCTGGTCCTATTTGTTTTTCTGCAACGTTGGGTTTTTATTTCTAAGGCGATCTTGAGGGATTTTTGCCCAACAGTCTGGTACCAGAGCAACAAGATTGATTAAGAAAGGGGGTTAGGCATTATGGCAGGAGATGAGAAGACTCTAGCGGTTGTACCAAGACTCTATGTTGGAGGCACCTATATTGCATCAGGATCTAGTTTAGCAATAGAGAAGTGGAACAGTGATAAAGACTTCGAAAAGTGGCAATGGAGGATGAAAGTTGTTCTGATGAGAAACGACGTTCATCCTGTGGTGTTTGCTCCTGAGGAGTTGACGACGGCAATTTTAGCCGTGGGAAAAAAGATGGAAAAATTTGCATTTACTACTTTGCAATTAGCTATGCGAGAAAATGTTATTTCTGAGATTAGCGGTGAAACTACTGCTAAGGGCATTTGGACCAACCTAGAAAATCTCTATCTGAGAAATCTTTGACTAACCGTTTGATTTTGTTGAAGAATTTTTTCACCATGGGAATGAGAGATGGTACTTCTATCAAAGAGCATATGGGTTTCTTAAACGATCTAGTGATGAAGATGAAGACTGTGGATTTGAAGGTAGATGAAGAGCATATGACTATGATGCTCTTGTGTTCCCTTTTGGAGCGTTACACAGGTTTCGCTAACAGTCTTATCTTTGCGAGAAATACTTTGACCGTTGAAGATGTAAAGTCGGGTCTTCTATTTGAGGACTTGAGGGATCGGATGAAGGAGATAAGTGAAGGTAGAGGAGGAAGTAGTAGTCAAGGCCTATTTGCTGAGAGAGGGAGAGAGGAGAAGAAGAATTGGAATTCTAGGGGGCGTTCCAAATCTAGAAAGCCCGGTAATGATTGGAAAGGTATATCCAAAGATGAGAAATGCTATATTTGTAAGAAACAAACCATTGGAAGAGATGTTGTCCGGACTTGAAGAGGAAGACTGAAGATGGAAGTTCATCGATTGCGATGTAGAAAGTTGTATCCAATGACTTGTTAACGACAGTAGTATTGGATGTATCAGACCATTATGTG
Organism: Allium fistulosum; assembly: GCA_030737815.1. Taxonomy (NCBI): domain Eukaryota; kingdom Viridiplantae; phylum Streptophyta; class Magnoliopsida; order Asparagales; family Amaryllidaceae; genus Allium; species Allium fistulosum. The sequence goes on from CM060907.1 coordinate 1,058,997,577, forward strand.
CTAGATACAGTAGTGTCTTTCCATATGACGTCTAATAAGAATTATTTCGGTTCTTTTGAAAAAAAAGGGAAATGAGATTCTTATGGGAAATGATGCTAGATGTAGAGTCATGGGCGTAGGTACTGTGCAGATTTGCATATTTGACGGGGTGATACGCACCTTAACAGATGTCTGTTATGTTCCAATTCTTCGAAAGTCGATGATATCTCTTGGACAGTTGTCGTCGAAAGGATGCAAGGTGACTATAGAGAGAGATAGTCTGAGGGTTTCTAAGGCTGCACTTGTAGTGATAAAGGGAGATATGTTCTAGAATTTGTATCTTCTGAAGGGAAGCACTGTACTTGGAGGGTCTAGGGTTGAAGTCTACAGTTCTCGTGGAGAAGATGTCGAAGCTAGGCATACGAGAAGGGACTTTGAGTTTCTACATAGACAGAACGTGATCAAAGGGGAAAGCTTCAACAAGGTAAGGTTCTGCCAAGATGATGTGCTTTATAAGCGGAAGGGATCGTCTGAAGTTGGCCATCAGAGATCAAAGGAGAAAGCAGCATATATGCATAAGTCTTGTAGGCTACAGAGTTCGGGCGTTGCTCGAACTGGAATCACTTATCAAAATGTTAAGTGACACATGGTGACACGGGGCGGGAGAGAGTTGAGATGGTTCATGGAGATGTTTGTTTTCATTGTGGAGATTGATAGATCCTACTTGGAGTAAGATGATATAGGTGGAGTTAATAGGATTGCGAGAAAATATAGTATCAATGTGGGGATTGTAAGGTTTTGTGATACAATATTTCCAATTGCAGAAGATTTGAAAGATATTGTTGATTTCAGTGATACAATATTTCCAATTGCAGAAGATATAAAAGGTATTGTTGATTTCAGTGATATAATATTTTCAATTGCAGAATATTAGAAAGATATTTGAAATAATTACTCAAATATATATTGCCTCTTTTATAGCATTAAAGAGAGTAATAAATCACCTACGTGAGAGAAGAATTATTTTAGGAGATTAAAGTAATCAATTAATTCTCTAATTAGCTGATTAAAGAAGGAATCTTATTAGGCACATGTAAATTGGGAAAACTGGAAAATCAAATAAATAAACGTTTGCTGTAAGAATAGGAGAATTAATGAGGCATTGATTTATGACCATAAATCAATTACTTCAACTCCAAGTAATAATCTTTATATAAAGGCAGAGATTAGCATGAGTAGAATTATCTCTCAGTTGTATTTCTTATTATTCTTCTTTCTTATCAATCTTGTGAAAAAATTCCTCTTAGCAAGTAATAAAATCTCCTTAAATGGATGTATACTACCTCGCAGTAGTGGAACCACTATAAATCTCGTGTGTATTTTCTTTTATTGCTTGATATGTGATTGTTTTTAGCTGATGACTATATGTTGTTTGTTTTGCCTCACCATCAATCTGGTCTTATTTTTTTTCCACAAGGTTGTTTTTGTTCCTACAACGATCTTGAGGGATTTTTCTCCAACAGAAAGAAAGTCATGCGGTTGGAATTGAGTATATCTTTAAACTTTTAGCATAACCATTGATAAATTTAAATGAAATGTTATCTTTGATTTTATTTTACCGAGTTCAATCTTTATATTCATGTAGCTTATGTGATAACTTTTTATTAAAATTTATATTCGACTGTTTTATTTTGATTTTGTACCTTTTTAGCATGCATATTGTTTATATATCTTGTTACATACTGCTGTTTATAAATATTTTGTTAGCTTGAGAATTTAAAATGACGCATTCTTTTCTGGATGTTGATATGAAATTCTGAATTTTGAACACGTAAAAGAGGCTACACATTGGAAAAAAATAACGCCCAATAGGTATTATGAGTTGGCAATAAGAAACACCTACTAAGTGTTATAGATTATAGAATCGTAAATTGACAATTCTAAAACACCTACTTGCATATTGATATTTTAAAACACCTACTACATGATTTAAAATTAAACAACATATCAATTAGGACTATTACGGTAACGGTTAATTTTCCATTATCATACCATTATTGGTCAAACGGTTACCATTTTTGAATGAAATTGTTATACCAGTTTAATCATTATGCTAACGATAAATTTACCATTTTCTATGGTAAATTAGTGGTAACATTTTTTCAATACCAACAGTAACAGTAATTTTACCAATCAATTTATAACACATGTATATTCATATAATATGCTTTATTATAGACATTCAAAACCAAACAAATGATTGAATTTAGTTCAATAATCAAGTGAAATAATGTTAAATATATTTCACTTCTTTCTCATTTATGTCTTTTACTAAGTAACACTATAAATTATTGTATAATGGAGCAGCTTTATGGTGTGAATACATGTCAACTTACTGACTTTTTTAGACAATCGATAATTTATCATTACTGGTTTAACGATTATCATATTATCGGTATATCAGTCTTCGGTATACCAGCTCATCGGTAATGTGAACGGTAAGCAATTTTAGTTTACCAATAAAAATGGTACGATAATGGTATTTGCGAAATGGTAACGGTAACCATTATCATAACGACCCTATATCAAATTGAAATATGTATTGTGTTTCTATAAATAACTGAAAGTGGAAAATAGGCATAAGGACAAACTTTGAAAAAAATCAAGGCCGAAGGACATCAAGTTTCATCTTTGGGCTGAAGAACAAACTTTGAACAAAAATTAGACTGAAGGACAGTGCTAGTTAGAACTAGCATTTTGTATAGTATAAAAACTGAATATAATGCTAGTCTAACTAGCATTTTGTATAGTGTAAAAACTGAATATAATGCTAGTTAGAACTAGCATTGTCCTTCAACTTAATTTTTTTCAAAGTTTGTCTTTCAGCCAAAAAATAAAACTTGGTGTCCTTTAGACTAATATTTTTTCAAAGTTTGTCATTTTCCCTAATTCTCTCTAAGTGAAATATCTCTTTACCATTAAGGATGAAGTTTAGAGGGAATTAGGCACAAGGACAAACTTTGAAAAAATTTAGACCGAAGGACACTAAGTTTCATTTTTAGACTGAAGGACAAACTTAGGAAGAAAATTAGACTGAAGGACAATGCTAGTTATAACTAGCATTACATTCAGTTTTTATACTATACAAAATGCTAGTTATAACTAGCATTATATTCAGTTTTACTACAAAATGCTAGCTATATTTAGCATTGTTCTTCAACCTAATTTTTTTCAAAATTTGTCTTTTAGTCTAAAAATGAAACTTGTTGTCATTCAGTCTAAACTTTTTCAAAGTTTGTCCTTGTGCTATTTTCCACTATTATTTTCTCTAACATTTGTATTTTTGATACTATAGTTAATTTTTGTGGATCATGTTATAATTATGTGTAACCAAAATTGATGAAAAACTACAACAATTTTTTTTTCCTTTTTGAATAAACGGTCGATTTTTCCACCGTTGTACGGTTGTAGTTGTATATATCTAAAATTACCTTTAGAAGTGGGTTAAGCTAACTGCCAAAAAAAACCCGTGACTCCCCTAAACTTGCTGCACACACAGTGACATCACACCAAATCGATTCAACAGCTAAGTCCCTGGTGAATTATTCAAAAACAAATATTCTAAATAAAGGAGAATATCTAAACAAATATGTGGACTAGTTTGTAACAAAAGGCACATGGTTTCTGTTGATATGATAATGACACATAGGTTGATGTTACTGATACAAAATAATATAAATTCAAACTGTCAGCAGCTTTCATTTTGCAACACTAGCCAAATTGTATACCGGCTTCATTTTCACTAAATCATCAAGACAAGCAATGCATGTGCTTTGTTTCTCTTGTCATAGTTATTGTCAATATTCTAATCGATCAGTTGTTTTCATTTTGCATTGCTTGCTTCTTATTAATTAATATGGTGGTTAGCGGGCAATGACATATCTTATATATCCGAGTATGAATAGCTTGCAATTTTATATGTATACTTCTCACAAAAGATACAAATAGAGTTGCCGTTTTGGAAGCAGTAGCACCAACCAAGTTGCAAACAAGTTTCACAATTTGGTGAAGTGACCAATATAAGGAGAGAGTATCTCATAACTCTAGAAATTATAACCTCCTATTTTTCCTAATAACCTTCAGGTTTTATCAATCAAATGCTCGTGTGGATTATTATGTTCGCGTACTGACACACCACTTTAAATATCAACAAAAAATACAAAAAAACAAAAAAATTCAATAGCATACATGATCAAAATTTCATCACTGCAACCTTTTAATGTCATTAAAGCCTAAATTGTGGTCTTGTATGTTGAACCAAATATTAAACATGATGATTTTGCTTGTTTTGTAAGGCTGTATGCCATATTTGGGTTGCTCGCGTTGCATTGCAGTCAATTAAATCTAATCAAAATCCTGAAATTAAGGCTCTAAACATGATATTGCCGACAAAGAACTATAAAATTCCACTCATTGACACAAGAAAGAATAAATCCAAGTATAAAATGTATGATTATGGGACCATATTATGTGGAGGCACAGTAGCTGAAAGAACTGCATACATTATTGTTGACATTAAGGCACAAAATATAAATTTTGTTTCACATTAGAAAATCTGAAATTTTGATGCAACATGTTTTAAAATATCATAAGTTTCGGTTTTCATTACACATTACTTTCAAATTTAGAAATTTTACAAGATTGACTTGGTAAATTTTGTAAAGACAACTGATGTACATAGGAATTTATATGTCCGATGCTGCAACCATAGCTCGAACTCATGATTTTGGGGTAACAATGTCTTTGTGAACAATAGATCTGGCTAACCATGTCTTAATTTATCCTAAATATCGAATGTTCCTACGATCAAAATAAACTAAACCAAATTTATATAAACGAGCATGAGATAAATTCCTCATATTTTACAAAACTACAATAAGACAAACCTACTAACGATCAATTTCATAATTCGCTGTGGTCCGTATAAATTATTGGGCATCTGCACCACTTAACAAATATTTTACAGACCAGGGCCCAAATGCGATAAGTACACAAGTTGTCTAACCAGTTGTCTAACCAAAAGTCTTATTTGAGTTTCAATTCATATCAATACAACTAATCAACTACTCATAGGGTTCATTTCCCAATCTATAAATACCCTACACTCCATTCATTCCAAAACATCTAAAATCCATTTTATCATACACTTTCATAGTTAAAACATATCACTAATGGCCTCTTTCTTTACATTTGTATTCAGCCTAAGTCTTCTTTTCAGTATCAACTTAAAAGCATGTGTAGCATCAAGAATTCTCATACAACAAACAGCAAATAGTGAATACATAAAAACAAAATGTGGAGCAACAACATACCCATCACTCTGCTACACTTCCCTTTCTTCATATGCAAGCACCATCCAAAGAAGCCCGATGCAGCTGGCACACACTTCACTCTCTGTAACACTAGACAGTGCACGTGCTTCCTCCACTGCCCTAAAAGGCATGTGTGCAGCAGGGGGCATGAGCCATGGGGCAGCAGCAGCCATGAAAGACTGCATGGACACCATGAAGCAGTCAGTTGAAGAGCTTAAGGGCTCCATGCATGCAATGGATAATATGAAAGGCAAGAATTTCGCATTTCAACTAAACAACATTCAGACTTGGGTCAGTGCAGCACTCACTGATGACAGTACGTGCATGGATGAATTTTCAAGTAGAACCATGGATGGCAAGCTCAAGACCGCTGTTAGAAGTCATGTTTTAAACGTGGCACAAATGACAAGTAATTCACTGGCTCTTATTAATGCCTTTGTTCTTTCCCACTCTACTTCTCCTTAGATTTCTATGTATTATCCACGTTTGTGTGTTAGTTCTTGTTTGCACGCTAGCTACCTGTAGTTTTATAGTTGAATGGCTTCCATATACTCTTTGGTTCAGATTTATTATACATCTGTATGTACTGCACTGTAATTCTGGAGTGTTGTTGGATTCCTCTTTGTTTTTATTTTGCTACTGTGTTACAGTTTATGATGAGATTCCCCAAGTGACAAAGTGATGCAAAAAAACACGCAGGATCTGGATCCTTTTAATTTTTACACTTGGAAAATCAGGATTAGCTTTGTAAACTCTTTGATTGACAGGAAAACTGGTTTGGCTGCTTTTGAAGTATCTGAGAGTATATTTGATCAGCATGTGTTCATCTCTTTGATTTATTTTCCAAATCTTTCATTTTTTTTTCAAAAATTTATTAAGAGATAATACATGGTTAGTTATGTGTACATAGAACATAATTTTGGACATTAACGCCATTGTTGTCAAAAATATTGAAATCCTACGATTTAAATCCCGTTTCAAATCGAATCTTTCCTTTTACGATTCGATTTACATTCCGATTCAAACTTGGTTAAAACCGCAATAGAGAAAATTCATTCAATACATATTAATGGATTCAATATACTTATTTTGATATACAATTTCAATCCTAAGTTTTTTAAACAAAATAAAAATGTAACAAAAGAACAAAAATTGAGTTTTAGGTTTAGATGTATAATTTCAAACATCAAAATCAATTTTAGAGTGTATACGAACCTTAAAATATAGATCTTTTAAATCTATCATCTACGATTTAAATTCCATTTCGATTTACAATTTAAACTTTACGATTTGAATCTCATTTTGATAATCTTGATTAGCGCTATTCTAAACTGATTCATGTTATCTTCAAATCAAGGAAGATCTACCGTGAAAGAATATCCCATGATTATAAATGTAGTTCATTTCATGGATGGCACAAAAAGTTAGCACTTCTAATTAAACTTATATATCAATGTTGAGTTGGGATTCTTCATGCGTTAATAGGTTCGACAGGTAGATTTGGTCATTCAAAAATCTAGCTATCACAGTTAATTTATACTCTATCACAGTTAATTTATACTCTATCACAGTTAATATTTCTCATTTTTCATCAAATTTGTGGTATAAAATCTACTCAACCAAATTACATAGAACCAAATTATACATATGAAAGAATATGTTTGAAGAAAAACAGAATGGAAGCATAGATAATTGAAAGGAGCAGTGATAAATCTGAAGAAAAAGAACTGGTTCTTCCATTTCCTTGCTAGTCTTTTCCTTTTAAAAAAAAGAAATAGAACAAGGAATAGTGAGAAAAAGGAAAACAAGAACAATAAATAAAGCCCTTACATCTGTATTTAGTATTTATATTTAAATACTCAATATAGGATTTGGATCTCCTTCTTATAAACATTAGAGGGTATGGGGTGTATGAGTTTTAACTGGTAATGGAATAAATTAGTAGTGTTATTTTCTAACTGGGTAAAAACAATTATGACATAATGCAAAGTATAGGCCTGCACAAAATAAAGGAAGGAAGGAAATGAAAAGATGCTGACAGAGAGCATCACCTAAGAAGAAAATGCATGCATCACTCTCTGCAAGTTGCGTTGCATAAAAACTATTTGCATTTGGTTCTTTGTGGTGTTGTGACTCTTTATATGCTTTTGTTTGTTAAATAAAGAAGTCTCATTGAAAATTAGGGGTGTTACATGCACACAAAATATCTGGAATTTGTATGCTACAAGACTGCAGGTAGGAGATACTTCAGTGTTGAGTCATTAAATTATATATTTCACAGTATCACTACTTAAAAGTTAAAACTAACCATTTGACCTTCATATAAGCAACAAGGAAGTCTAGATGGTAGATTAATGAACAAGTTCGGCTCAGATTGCAGTATGAATACATGCTATCTTATTTCATATACGCAACACTAAAATCAACATCATCCTGCTTGGAACAATAACATGTTAGTTGTTTAAACTTGTACCCTATCCCGAGGCACTATCTTGATCTTCCACAAGAAATCATATCCCAACTGTTAAGGTCTCAAACCAAAAGTTTCTCAATTTCACCAATTGGCCAAGAAAACACCATCTCTGAGTAAATAGAGCAAACGTTTACAGACTATAGGCAAATGTATCAGTGGCACTTGACCTTAATGTCTTTCGCATTGTACAGAAGAAAGTTGAAAAAATTAAACGACGCTTGTTTATATGAAATTGAGCGAGACACATTGAGTATTTGTAGATCTTTTCTTGGTGGACGGCCCAAAAATTTAATTGGAAAAACGCTAGAAGGAGGGCTTGAACCTCCGACCTTCATATAAGCAACAAGGAAGTCTAGATGGTAGATTAATGAACAAGTTCGGCTCAGATTGCAGTATGAATACATGCTATCGTATTTCATATACGCAACACTAAAATCAACATCATCCTGCTTGGAACAATAACATGTTAGTTGTTTAAACTTGTACCCTATCCCGAGGCACTATCTTGATCTTCCACAAGAAATCATATCCCAACTGTTAAGGTCCCAAACCAAAAGTTTCTCAATTTCACCAATTGGCCAAGAAAACACCATCTTTGAGTAAATAGAGCAAACGTTTACAGACTATAGGCAAATGTATCAGTGGCACTTGACCTTAATGTCTTTCGCGTTGTACAGAAGAAAGTTGGAAAAATTAAACGACGCTTGTTTATATGAAATTGGGCGAGACACATTGAGTATTTGTAGATCTTTTCTTGGTGGACGGCCCAAAAATTTAATTGGAAAAACACTAGAAGGAGGGCTTGAACCTCCGACTTGTGGTTAACAGCCACACACTCTAACCAACTGAGCTATTCCAACTTGGTTATAAAATGATCAAATTAGATTATACCAATTATGTTACTAAAGTTCATAATCCTCACCATCATACGTATCCTTTCATTCTCTCCTGCCATTCATGGATGGTCGAAAAATCAAAAATCCGCCCGCATCCATATCCGAAAAGCGAATAAATATCTGATACCCAGATAAAACGGAGGCGGATACAAAGACGTCCACATCTAAAAATTATCCGTCGCATTTTCATCGAAATTATAATTTATATTATGTGTATTTCAGCACAAGCTGTGTATTTATTGTTTTATTAAGTTAGTAGATTATATTATATGCATTTAATGCATATTAACTGCTCAAAACTATTTATTATCACCATATTTGTTTATTTTTCACAATTTTATAATCGATTGGATTGAATAAAAAAATATGTTAAAACAAATTTTTTTATGATTAATCGATCATTAGCGGATAAGATAATCATCTGATATCCGTCCGAATCCACGGATGCGAATATCTGAAAAAGATTTCGGATGCGAACGTGGATGTAGATATGCCACTATCCACCTCCAAAAGTATTCGTTGACAGACGTGTTTATAGTAAACTGGATGGTTATTAAAGGAGGAAATAATTTAGATAAGGAAAAGGGCAGTGTGGAAACTAATAAAAATAGAAAAATTGTCAAGGAAAAATATACATTTGAGCACTATGTCTTAGGCCTGTCAACGGATGCGTTCGGATGCAGATAGTGCCATATCCGCATCCGAAATCATTTTCGAATATCGGATATCCGCATCCGCAGATACGGACGGATATCGATAATTATCATATCCGCTAACGACCGATAAATCAAGAATTATAAAAGGAAACTTTTAGTTTAACATAAATATTTTTCAATCTCATTGATTATAAAAATGTTAAAAATTAACAAATATGATGATAATAATAGTTTCAAACAGTTAATAAGCATTAAGCACATATAATATAAACTACTAACTTAACAAAATAATGAATGAATATCATTCACGGCACCAAAATGCACATAATTTGAACTATAATTTTGACAAAAATCGGACGGATAATTTTCGGATGCGGACGTCGTCGTATCCGCATCCGTTTTTCCGGATATCGGATATTTATCCGCTTTTCGGATTTTTCGAATATCCATTGACAGCCCTACTATGTCTTTTAAATTACTTCTTTTTCATAGCTATGGATTTTTTTTTCATACGGAAAAATTACATGTCCAAACAGATATTGACCATATATTCAAAGTGGAGGCGATTATCAACCATTTGTTATATGTTGATGATTTAATGATTTTTGTTAAAGCTGATTATATAAGTGCAAGAGCTATCATAAAAGTGTTTGAAGCTATGGGGAAAAAGACTGTGGGACTTAATATTAATCAACTCAAATCTAAGTTTTTAGCCAGTGTGGGCAGCGGGGAAAAAATAAAAATAAATAAACAAATTACCGATAAGCAATGTTTTAAGCATGAAAGAAGGAAGACTACTTGTTTCCTATCGCAGAGTCCCCCTATCTTCAAACTTTTCGAAGTATCAAGTCTGTTTGCAAAATATCAAGATAAAATTAGAATGCAAGGTAGTAAAATGCTACCAATAGTAAGAAGAACCGATCTAATTAATTCAAAGATTATCTCTGAGGTTCTATATTGGTTGATGACTTGTCATATTCCCTATGCTACTATTGATAAAACAGGTGAAATCCTCTGTCCAAAAATTTCCACGTCTCCGTGTGCCCACCTCAACATAACCCTAAATTTAACGATTAAATGAATTTATTAATATTGTAAATAGATAAATGAATGAACGTGGCTAATTGAGGATAGAGGGCACACAACAAATGGGGACTAAGAGTTTAAACCATGGTTTACAATTCCGGCGGAATTCCGGTTTTTCCGGTCATTCCGTTCCGATTCCGCTCATAACCGGAACGGAATCCGGTCAAAATTCCGGTTCCGGACTAAATTCCGGATCTGCTTTTTAAATATTGAAAAAAATTATAAAAAAAATAAAAAAAAATACAACAAACATATGGTAATTAAAAAAATGAAAACAAATTAAACAGGACAATAAATAAATGGACAAAAAAGTTGTTATACTTTTGTTAATTTACATCGAATCATAATAAAAATTTCAGAAATTGACCAAAATTTTAAAATCTCAAATGAACAATATAGAATCTTAAACAATAGTTTTTTAATTAAAGTGTATTTTATATGTAATATAAAAAATGTACTATAAATTTATGACAGTATTGGATATTTATTAGCGTAAATAGCAAATTAAAGCAAAAAAAGTACTGGAATTAGAAAACCGGAATTAAAACGGAACTTCCGAATCCGGAACGGAACCGAAAATTTTTAAAATACCAATAACCGGAACGGAAACGGAAAACGGAATTTCGAACCTTGGTTTAAACTCTCTTGATAAAATCAGTAAACTGTGGGTAGATATTTTGTGGGGGTGTCGTAGATATTGTGAAGGCAATAATTACTGGACTTCGTCTATGGATATTAATAATTTAGGACATTCGAATTATTTTAAGGAGTTTAGAAAAAGGTTTAAAGTTCGCTGGATGAGTGATAGCTAATGGGGGCACTATGAACTATGGTTTGATGCGTAGATAAATGGGAAATTTTAGGGAATGCTTATGACACCAAACTTGTTAATTATACTATAGCCAGCCAGGGGCCGAATCCTAGCCTACTACCTCAACGTAGAACTACATGGCACGTGAAGTCAAACAGATGCAAAACAAGCTGCTGCTGAGTACTGGCTAACGAAAGGAAGCCCTAAGGGTTTCTCATTCAGTCAGCTGGGACTGCCTAAGAATGTAATTAGAAGCAAAAAATGGTGTTATATAGCATGACAGCCAAAGCAATTATTTTGTGCATACAAAACCATATCAAACATGATAAATACAAAGGATTAACTACTATAATGAGGAAGAGATATGAATCCCAAGTGTTTACTATGAGATGTGGTATACGAAACGAGATATCACTTCCTCCCTTAGTGTCCTTATAGTGCCTACTTGTAAAACCTAATGAGATTAAAATTGAAGTGATCGGCTAACATTACCTTCCACATCAAGGAGGTAGCTGATTTCATTGCCAGTAAATTCCACAACGAAGACAAGATAGGGAATTTCGACAGGATTTGTTGCGACCTCGGTGTGGCATGTGCTGATGGAAAGGAACGATCGTCTTCGAGAACCGTAAGAGAACGAAGTCCGTCGCAAAACTCATACGAGCTGAAATATGTCAAATGATGGTTAAACGAAGAGAAACTGGCTAATTTGGACCTACAGTAGAGATGAGGAACTGGCCATTTTGAACAATTGGGGGATTCGGATCATTGATAATGGTTAGAATAAGGAAGTCGAAGTGACAATTTGAGCAAAGGCGTTTAATTTGGGAATTTGGAAAATATTTAGACTTGTCCAAACATATCTGCAATGACAAGAGTCAATTCAAGAAACTTAGACCGTCTTAGAATGAAAGCTATCGTTATATGGAAAACTCAATAAAATCAGAGGTCACAGGGAATGAAACAGTAAAGTTGAAGTTCACGTCCAAACAAATTCTAACACTATATAATGTATATTATGTACTTAAAGTTAGAAAGAACCTCGTTTCTACTAGTCATTTAAATAAGTTTGGTTTCAAACAATCTTTGAGTCAGAAAAATATGTGTTAACCAAAGACGTTGTGATTGCGGGAAAACGCACGTGTTTGATGGAATTCAAATTGAATATTAATAATTGTTCCTTCTACTTATATTGTTGATTCTTTCTTTATGACATAGTAGATTAAAACATGTTAATGCTAGACATATAAATGATATGATTACATTAAACATTATCCATAAGTATAACAGTAAATTTAATCATTATTATAGGATATGCTTTTTAACAAAAATAATCGAAAAACCATTTCCAATAAAATATATTAGTATTACTAACATGTTACAGCAATTTCATAATGATATCTGTGAAATGCATGATACTCCTACTAAAGAAGGAAAGAAGTATTTTGTCACTTTCATAGATGATTATTCAAAGTATTGTTAGGTTTATCTAATGCATGCTAAATATGAAATATTAGAATCATTTTTGACCTATAAAGCGGAAGCAGAAAACCAATGTGATTTTAAAATTAAGACCATTAAATCTGATAGGGGAAGTGAATATCATTTCTCTACATATTATGATCTGTAGGAATAATACATGAAACATCTATAACATATACATGATAACAACATGGAATAGCAAAATGAGAAAAATAGGACCCTCACTTAAATGGTTAACGTTATGTTATGTAACTTCAGTCTTAATACTAGTTTCCGAGATGAAGCATTATTGACTTCATGTTATATATATCAAGTAAAATACCTCACAAGAAAACCAAAGTCACTTCATATGAACTACGAAAGAAAATAAAGCCCAATATAGACTATCATAAAGTCTGAGGTTGTATGGCAATTGTTTGATTTCCTTAACCAAAAACCACGAAATCGGGACTAAAGGATATTGTGTGAATTTTCTTACGGTACGCTCAACACATCAAGAATTATAAGTTTCTAGTAATAAAACCTAATAATTTGGTTGACGTAAACACAATAACAAAATCAAAAGATGTGGTGTTATATGGAAATAGATTCATGTCTATTCCATATAATCCATATATTGATGAAACGGTGGGGGTTAATTGTAACAACCTGTAATTTTATCACTTTGAATTGGAATATTTAATTAATTTCAAATATTCAGATAATTGTTTTTAAATGATGAATAATTCACTTTCATTATTATATAATGGTAATAAGTGATTTATAATGGTTTTATAAATACATAAACTAATTTTATAAAGATATATAAACTTCGCCGCATTCCGGTAGTTCGACGTCGTATTTTTATAAATGGATTTTTATATTATTTAAAATAGTTTTATAGCTTAAATAATCTTGTTTTAATTATTTAAAAATGATAAGAAATTTATTTTCTAGTTTTGTTTACATAAATAAATAGTTTGATTAAAAACTGAAAATGTGGCCGGAATTCAGCTTTCGGATTTTCGACCTTTCGCCGAACGGGAGTTGTTTCAAATCGTTGCAACTTTATTTGATACACATACACACATGCATGTACATACATATACATACACATATACCTTCACAATTAGTCAAATCAAAGCTAAAGAAAATATCCAAAATAAAGTATACATATTTATATACATACTCCTTATATGTATATAAACGCAAACTTCACCCTTAAGTCTTAAAAAGCAACCGTCAAATCAACTTTCCATCACCTACACATCATGACACGAGGGAACAAGTGCACATGGGGGACAAGGGGGGTGGCGTGAGCATGATGGTGATGGGAGGTGGTATTTTAGTCCATTTGCAAGCTTAAGCGTTAAGACTTCTCACCCTATAAATACATCCATATGCCTTCACAAATTCATCATTCCATCTTCATCTTCTCTTCTTCTTCCTTAAGGTCTTTAATGGCCTCTTCTTCTCTAAGAAAATAAGGCAAATTTATAGCAAAATAAAACAAATTTATATACAAAGTTATTTCACTTCCAGAATGTTGCCAAACTCCTTCTCTTCTCCTCTATAGTGCACGGCTCACACCATCCACCACTCAAGACCAAGCAACCACCACCCAAATACCAAGGCCGAACATTACTAAGGTCAAGGAGCAAGTTCATTGTTAACGCTGAAAAGTGAACGCTAACACCCGGTGTGTGTAAAGAAAAAGTGAAAGCACCACCCGTTGGTACGGGAACAGAATATAAGCAGAAAATTAGTAGAAAGCAGTAAAAGACAGCAGTTTTATAGTGGTTCGGCTTAGGATCAAGCCTACGTCCACTTTAATTTCCTTTATTACTGATTTGATTACAATTTGATACAATGCACTTCAAATACAATTCACTTCGATTACAAAACACTTCAGACTAGTAGCTCAAACTTCGATGTAATGAGGCTCTTTGATTCCATGTCAGATGGTCAAGATCTCTTTCGAAGCTTGTTGTAGTGTCTTCGGTGTTTGGAGTTCTTCAAGTGTCGGTTCAGTTAAGAAAGTGGCAGAGTATCGGTGCTTCAGAGAATGATCGGAAAAGTCCTTTTTTAAGTTGGAATAGGTAGGGTATTTATAGGGAGATTTCGGAGTTAGGTCGTAGGTCGCGAACGACCTAAGGATAGGTCGTAGGTCGTGAGCGACCTAGGGAGCAGAGGCTACAACTTATCAGTTGCACTTGAACAATTGAACATTGACAAGTCATAGGTCGTACACGGCTTAAGGTAGGTGGTAGGTCGTGAGCGACCTAAGGAGAAGCGACATAAGAAGTTGTCCCGACTTGTTTAAACTGTAAGTTGTAGGTTGTGAATGACCTAAGATAGGTCGTAGGTCGCTGAGTGAAGCTAGGTCGCTGGAGCTTTGTGATGTTAGGTCGCTCGTACTCTTAGGTCGTTAGGTCGCTATCCCTTTTCTGGAGTTAGGTCGCTAGAGACTTTAGGTAGTTAGGTCGCTCCCTTCTTTAGGTTGTTAGGTCGCTTTAGTCTTTAGGTCGTTAGGTCACTGGTACCAATAGGTCGCTAGGTCGTTGAAGAAGTTAGGTCGCTAGGTCGCGAGTGTTAGGTCGCAGAGTTTTAGGTCGCTCCAAAAAGAGGAGTTAACACTTGCCCCTCGAAGTACAAGCCTATGTCTTAGGTCGTGTGCTTCGATCTAACTCTACTAGGTCGTGAGCGACCTAAAACCTGTGCTAACTCGCGCGCCTATTCGCCTTCTTCTCGTTGCCCCATATAAACTGTTAGGTCGCTTCTTCCTCCTTACCTTACTGCTCCGATCTCCCACTTTGCCATTGACGAATCTTCGAGCTTCCAAAGGCGAATTCAACCCATTTAGTCACCGATTCATCTTTACCATTATATCTCGTAAGTGAATTCAATCTCCATCCCACCATAATCACCGTTGAATTATGAATCCCCATTTTCCGACCTTTGTCCAATTCCATGTGTCGTGCTTCATTTCGAGTGATTGTTACGATCGACTTTTTGATCGCCGTTTGACTGATTTATGAAGGCACGGTAATGCGTTGAATCTATGATGGATCGGGGATGTTTTGAATTGTTTTTGGGGTGATTTGGTGGTATGAAGGGATGGTGAATTTCACGAAGAGGACGATGGATTTCTATGTATAGTTGATAGCGGGTTATCGAGTTACAGTTTGACGAGATGGATTGCGTGGAGAGGAAGTCAGTGACTTAACAGATCTGAGCGACCTAAAAATTAGGTCGTGCTGGGATTCTCGCGACCTAGGACTTACGACCTAAGAAATCTGGCCGACCTAAGAAGTCTTGCGACCAAAGTAAAGCCGAACAACCTTCTGCGACTTAACTCTTAGGTCGTGCTGGGATTCAAACGACCTAAGACTTACGACTTAACTTGCTTGAATGACAGCAAAATGACCTAAGAAATTCACGACTTAACTTTTTTTGCGGCATAGGCTTTAGGTCGCGGCCGAGTTAGGACTTTGACGAATTTGAATTGCCTTGAACCTTTTATCTTGCATAGTGTGACCTAAGGAAGCTCAGACCTATGCTAGGTCGCTGGACGACCTAATACTTGTAAAATCTGGGCAGAACTTGATTGAACTTTGAACTGTCTGAACTTCTTTACAGATTATGCTAACTTTTAAAGCTGACAACCTGTTAAACACAATATTTGCAGAAAACTAGGGCGAATATACTGCCATCGACTGCCCGTATCGAATGACAGATTAGTCGATAAAGAATAATCAACTTGAATGAACTATGCGAATGAAATGCTGTGAATTAACAAGTTCAAGTGAAGTATTAAAGCAAAGTTAAAATAATCAACTAAAGCCAATTTGTTTGCATCAACACTGTACTTGAACTTGAAATAACAAGCCCTGAAACTTTATAATCGATAAATGTCAACTAACTCGATTTCAGTTACATTTGCTTATTATTGCATTAGTTTTGCACAACACTTCACACTTTTAGGAAACGTGCAACTTCATATTTGAATATCCAGTTCCTTGTATAGAATGACTTCTCAACAAGAAGAAACAGGACCAGCTGGAGAATTCTTCCCAATTGCTAATCCATTGATTGATCCTCCGGAAAGGACTCCAACTTCCTTGAGTCATAGAGTTTTCAGCCAATTGTGCATTCAGTTTGGAATTGCCGAAGCGGACGCTTTATTTCTTGGAGCAAACGATACTGCTGACAGGCCACCTCTCGGTTTTGTAGCAGTTAATCGCCAAATGTGCTTAAGTGGAGTTATTCCTCTCTTTAATGATTTTCTTCGAGAGCTTTTTCTTCAATTGGCTATCTCTCCCTTCCAGCTACACCCCAACGGTTATGCCATCTTGATGGGGCTGTGTGTGCTGTTCAGGAGGACGCTCGATCGTCTTCCAAGCTTTGAAGAGATTTGCTATTTGTGCACTTTTGCGAAGAACAAGGATCACCCTTCAATTATACTTGTAAGAGGTGCTAGAAACCGCAAATTGATTCTGGACTTGCCCGAGAGTGCACACGGGTTCTTAAGTCAATTCTTCTTCGTCCGCTACCCCCCGGGATTCTATGCTGTCTGGAGAACCAGAAGTAAGATTGCATTTCTCTGTTCACTTCACTTTCTGAACTTCTCGAAACTCGAACTGTCAAATGCTTAACTTCATTCTTTACTTTTTGCAGCACTTCCTCCTCCTCTTAGAAATCCCAGCCTCAAGTCAATCTTTGAAACTTTGAGTGTTGTGGCTGCTGAAGAGAGAAGCACTAAATTTTTGCTGAAAGATGAGTTTCTGCATCAGTTCGGACTTTTACACTCCTCTCGATCTACTCAGATTCGTGAAGTTTCTGATTCTCAAGTAGGAATATCGGATGCCCCAGTTTCTGCAAAAGAGATTATATCGAAGGAACCTACTACAGAGGCTGCATTGGTGAAGTGTTCCACTTCTGCCGATGTCGTGGGGTCATCTGTTAAACTTACACTTTCTCCGGTTATCGAAGAGGAGGAATCTCCCCAACGCTCTGAGGAGGCAGCTGATGAAGAAGCTAAAAAAGAATGTTCTGCTCATCACGATGGTGAAGACATTTTTGGTGAGCTAAGTGACCTAATGGTGACTTCACGTGAGCTTTTTAAAGATGATATCGTCAACGCTAAAGTTGCCTCTCCAGTGATCGAAGCGACATCTGCTTTACGACCGCTTTCGTTGACCCAAGAGTTGACTCCTGCCGCAAAATCTGATATTACTCCTAAACCGAAGAGTGGTTTGTAGTTTGGCGCGCATAGTTTGCACATCACACACACTTAGGATTTTTGACACTTATACGCACTTAGCTTCTTTTTCTGGAGATGTCTAAATTTTATTTCTTTTTCATTTTCAGATTCTCCGATGGGGCGAAGTGGCTCGTACTATGACAATTTCCAGCGCCATGCAAGCCGCGACACTTATGATTACAGGCGCTATCTCCCTGTTCATAGGGAAACCGATGAAGAAAGAGCCGCTAGAAAAGCTTGAGAAAGAAGAGATTATGAGCAACAATTCGGGAGAAGGGATGAACGATACGACTCTTCTCATAGAAGCGATGATTCTCATAAAAGGAAATCCCATGATGATAAGGGGAAGGGCCACATTGCTGACGATCCGAGCAAACGGGTTAAACTTAGCGATCAATCAGCGTCTGCAATTTCTGAAAAGCCTGATGCTCCTATCTCTATAGAAATTCCATCTGGTTCTCCTGCTCTCAAGAAAGCTGATATTCAGACAATCATTAGCAGGCCCCGATATCAGGTTGAACAAGGCCCTGCAACTCTCCAAGGCCGGTTTCCGCACTGGTGTTTAAAGGGAGTTCGTTTTGATCTCGATTTGGTTCCCATTGATAAACAAGCTATGTTACGGAATCTTGATGCCGTTAAACTTGATATCGAGAGAATGTCGGGATGGCAAAAGCTTGTTGATGAACTTCAAAGAGTAAATCGCGCCAACATCGAAGCTATGCTGACTATGGAAAACGACAAGTCTGAATGGCAAAAAATTCTTGAACAGCACGACGCTGAAATGAAGAGTATTGCCGATGACTACGGGAGACTTGAGGCCGAAGTTGAGAATCTAAAGAATGAGCTTGCCACTTCTTCCACTTCCTATACACAAAAGGAAGAGATGCTCCAGAAGCAAGTTCGAGATGCTCATGCTACTCAGCGAGATGCTGAAGCTAAACTTGAAGCGGAGCAGCATATTGTTGAAAAATACCGCAATGACACCGTCTAGCTGCGGGAAAAAGTCAGCTCTCAAGATTTGGAAATTGCAAGGCTGCAAGCTCAGTTATTGAAAACCGAAAAAGAGCGCGATGAGGCCATCTTTGGAAAGGAAGCAGCTGAGCATTCGCACGAAGCGACGAAGGCCACTATTAGCTCAACTTTATTTGATTTTTACTTGCACAGCGTCCTAGGGCGTGGTAGTCTCTCCTTTTTAGGCCCTACAAATGAAATTACTTTGGCTGAAGTGTGGGAAGCCGCAATTGATATGCTCGGAGGTGCTGGCTATGACGAAGTAGCCCTTGAGGCGCATTATTTTGATGATGAAACTCGTGCCGCTCTAGCCAAAGGGAAGGAGCAACTTGCTAAAGTGCGAGCCGGATCGATGGAAGAGGAGCATCCAGGGGAGGAAGCCCCTTTAACTGCCCCCGTCCATACTTCAATTACGGCCGATGTTGATATCATAGGCTCCAGTTCCCATTCTCCGCCTCCTGCTAAAATCGTAACCGAGATTACAACTGCACAGGGCGGAGATGAAGGCGAAGAAAGCGTCGAAGCACAAACCTATGAGATTGATATTACAAAGCCAACTTCTCCAGGTAACTTCAACGTTGAACCAGGTCAAGCAGACTACTTGTTTGCTTCAACCGAGTTTGATGAATTTCTCGATTGTTACTTAAGTCTCGATGAGCCAATATCTTCTCTTTTTTCGGAGAATACTGATTTTAACTTCTTTTCTTCTGTAGCGGAAGTACCGAGAGCTGCGCAAACTTCTCCCCTTCCAGCTGTTCCTCCTCCATCCCTTCAAGTCACTCCTGTTTCTCAGCCGGGATCGCAGGAAGAACAAATAGGAGCCCTTCAAGGCTTGGACGATCCACTTGCTTTGCAAGAGCAGAAGACTGGGGAACTTGAAGAAGGCGAAAAGACTCCGGAGCAAACTTATGATGACGACACAAAGCTTTTTGAGTTTTTTACTTCGGGCAGTGAGTCTTCTTCGAAAAA
Organism: Allium fistulosum; assembly: GCA_030737815.1. Lineage (NCBI taxonomy): Eukaryota > Viridiplantae > Streptophyta > Magnoliopsida > Asparagales > Amaryllidaceae > Allium > Allium fistulosum. The sequence goes on from CM060907.1 coordinate 1,059,017,554, forward strand.
GAAGGAGAAGCGCGCAATTACGAAGAAGAAGAAGGAAAGTGCTTCTGCTGGTGAAGACAAAGTAGAAGAAGATCCGGCTACACCTTCTTCTCCTTCTTCCCCGACCCGTCCACGCCGGATTCCGAAACTAGTCATCAAGCCGGGCAAGAGTTCTAAAGGCGGCAGGAAGAAGGAGTAATGTGCTGGACTTTAGGCTTATTGTTTTGCTTTTTGCTTTTTGCATGTATTGACCGGAGATTGTGCGGATTCCGGCCTCCGCTTGTTGAAACCTGCAAATGTACAAAAATTTCATAGTATGGAATAAAATGGTTCTTTCTACTTATACAATTTCTTGTTAGTATATGTGTGAATGCATTTATTCCTTGTTTTTGCACAAGTTTCTTTATTTACTTTATATGATACTGCAGTGAGCTTGTGGTATGATGTTTGAGTGTTGTTTTTATTAATATAGCTATGTGCCCCCATACCACGGCTTACTGCAATATTCTGAAAAGACTTGTACTCTTATTTTAGAGAATAATTCTTCCGTTTTGAGGAAATATTATTCTGCTTTTAATAGAGTATGCTTTGTATCAGAGAAGTTTCTATTTCTCTTTCTTTTAAAAGAACACTTCTACTTTCAAGGATGATCACTTTTATTTGTTGAAAAGTGGATTCCCCTACGCAGTGAAGCGAGCTTCTAAAGAATGTTTTGATCTACTTCTCAGAAAGTTATATTCCATCGTTGAATGGATCCACGGGACAGACGTCAGCTGTTTTACCGGATACTTGTTTGTACAAATAATCATAAGTATTCAGCTGCGGCCTGGAATCTTCTTTTTGAGAAGATGCCCCTTTAGTGGTTCCATCAACGAAGTTTTTGGTTGTGCCTTGTTAAAGGGCTTTGTTTAGCATTTCACTATTAAGAGTAAAAGTGTGCCTCTGAAGAGGGCTTGTTTGATATGCCTTTGGGAAGGGCTTTTTTGTTATGCCTCGGGAGAGGGCTCCTCCGAAGAGTTGTGCCTCCGAAGAGGGCTTGTGCCTCGTTAGAGGGCTTTGGTTTGGCACTTCAACTTGGTGAAGTGTGCCTCCGAAGAGGGCTTGTGCCTCCGAAGCAGTTTCTGCCTACGAAGAGGTCTTTGTTTGTGTGCCTTCGAAGAGGACTCCTCCGAAGAGTTATGCCTTCGAAGAGGGCTTGTGCCTCAAAGGAGGGCTTTGACATTTCAACTCTGGTGAAGTGGGCCTTCGAAGAGAGATTTTTGCACTTCAACTCCGGTGAAATGTGCCTCGGAAGAGGTCTTTTTGGCATTTCAGCTCTGGTGAAGTAGGACTCCGAAGAGAGATTTTTGCACTTCAACTCCGGTGAAATGTGCCTCGGAAGAGGTCTTTTTGGCATTTCAGCTCTGGTGAAGTGGGCCTCCGAAGAGAGATTTTTGCATTTCAACTCCGGTGAAATGTGCCTCGGTAGAGGTCTTTTTGGTCCGAAGAGTGGCACGAGGACTCTGAGGAGTAGCATTTGGACTCCGAAGAGTAGCACGTGGACTCTGAGGAGTAACATTATTGCTTGTGTCCTTCCACCATCTGCTTCTTAGCGATTCCTCGTTATCACTTCAAATAGATGTCCCATTATTTTGCAAGTTGTTTGCTTTTTGCCAGAGAAGTGTACTTTATCATTGAGTGAATCCACGGGGTAGACGCAAGCTACTTTACCGGATGTTCGCTTGCACAAACGATCGCGATTGGTTAGCAAGGGTCTGGAACCTTCTTGTTAGGAAGGTGCCCGCTTTGGTGAAACTCTCAACTGTTTGTGAATAGCACCCTTTTGTAGGAATTGAATTTTGAAACTTTTGTGACTTGACATTTGTTTGTTGAGTGATTTGTCGGAATCGCTGAGCCTTGTGATGTGTTGAATAGGTAAACTTTGCTTTGATAGCCTGCAATATTAAATCGACATTTTAGCAATATTTTAAAGATACTTGCATATCGAAATGAGACAGGCATTTTATAGTGTTAGAGAACACAAGATTTATAGTTCTTTATTATTGATTCACACTGATTCCTCAGTGGTTTACAATACAAGAGTTATACATCCATCATCATTTTACAGATTTAAGCAACGCTGTTAAGTAAAAATTGGATGCAAGTAATTGTTGTTCCAGAATCTCAGGATTGAATCTTCATTTCCGCTGGAATCATTGTTTCTGATCCACATGCCAATCAGAATGGAGTGTGGTCAGACGCTGTGTGAGGACCCCCTATGACAACATTAATGATAAGCCTCTCTGACTCCTGCTCTGCAATTTTGTTGACTAAGCCGTATTGATGGTCGGGAAGTTGTTGCCCCTGAGTGGATGAGGATGGGTCATTCCTCTTTTTCTTGACATATTGTTGAAGTTTATTCTCTTTCAACAGCTCTTCAATTAGATCCTTCAAATGGCGGCACTCATTAGTGTCATGGCCAGGCTGATTATGGAACTTATAGAATCTTCCACCCTGCGTGGCATTTTTCCCAAGTCTCAACTTATGTGGTTTAGGATATTCAACAGTATCCTTAGTTGCGAAGAAGATATTTTCCAGTGTATCAGTTAAGGGAGTAAAATCTGAAGGATTAAAGTGGTGAGGTTTCCTCTCATTCCCCTGCTTTCTTCCTCCGTCATTTTCCCTCTTCTGGTTTCCAGATTCTCTCTTGCTAGAAGCAACATCGTTATTCTTGACTTCGGCCACAACTACTTTCGCTGGCGCAGAAAGGCTTTCTAGGCGCATGAATTCGTCGGCCTTCTTATAGAATTTCTCAAGTGAGTTTGGCTCCTTCATTTTTAACCATCTTCCGAATTCACTTGATTTGTTGATGGCTCGCATCAGGTAAGTCAGGATCATATGGGGTTCTGCATTATCCACATCAGCTAGGGCTATATTGAAACGGTTCAAGAAAGATCTGGTAGATTCTCCGGGCACTTGTTCAAGGCTGGACAGTGACATTATATCCTTAGCTTTTGAAGCATACAACCTGAACTGATCCTTGAATTTTCGAGTTAAGTCAGAGAATTGATCTACGGACCGAACTGGTAGCTTTGTGAACCAAAGTAGAGCCACTCCTTCCAAGTACACTGGAAAGTATCGGCATTTAATCTCATCTGACGCCCTTGCACCGGTCATATGCCAATCGTACTTGTATAGAAACTGGTTTGGGTCACTTGTCCCACTATAGGCCGGGATAGTAGGAGATACAAATTTCCTTGGAAATTCTGCTTTCAGGATCCTTTCCGTAAACGGAGTCTTGCTTGGAGCAAATCCCCAGTCGTTCTTATTTTCTTCCCTCTGCATGCTCTCTTTCATGATTCGGCGAACCATCCCTGATAGGTATTCCTCGTTGTTCAGAGGCATCACCGGGCAGACGTCAGCTCTCCTTTCAGAAGTTTGCCTGGGCAAATGTTCGCGAAAAGTTGGCTGCGACCTTGAACCTTCAGCTTGGGAAGGTGGCGCTTTGGCGGTGCCAGTTGTTCTTTGAGGAATACCTCTCTCTTGGGGATTATGAACATCTTCGGCAAAGGTTGTTTCATTGTTTTCTGGTTGTCGATTTGCCCCCAGCAGAGCATTTAATCTATCCATCATCAAAGCATTTTGGGATTCAATTTGTTGGTATAATCCCGACACTACGTCGTCTAATTCAGCCCTTGTGACTCCAACGGTAGGAGTTGCCTGGTTTACTGTTGGGGAAGCGGAGGTCCCCTCATGAGCATTTCCGGATCTAGTAGATCTACTCTTTCTTCCAGGAGCCATGATTTCAGACAGACTTCTGGTCTTTAGAGAGATTCTTTCAACAAATATTTTGCGGAGCAATGGTGAGAATATTCCTGAGTTGGGTTCTCAGTGAAAGCACGAAAATGTTAACGCTGAAAAGTGAACGCTAACACCCGGTGTGTGTAAAGAAAAAGTGAAAGCACCACCCGTTGGTAAGGGAACAGAATATAAGCAGAAAATTAGTAGAAAGCAGTAAAAGACAGCAGCTTTATAGTGGTTCGACTTAGGATCAAGCCTACGTCCACTTTAATTTATTACTGATTTGATTACAATTTGATACAATGCACTTCAAATACAATTCACTTCGATTACAAAACACTTCAGACTAGTAGCTCAAACTTCGATGTAACGAGGCTCTTTGATTCCATGTTAGATGGTCAAGATCTCTTTCGAAGCTTGTTGTAGTGTCTTCGGTGTTTGGAGTTCTTCAAGTGTCAGTTCAGTTAAAAAGTGGTAAAGTATCGGTGCTTCATAGAATGATCGGAAAAGTCCTTTTTGAAGTTGGAATAGGTAGGGTATTTATAGAGAGATTTCGGAGTTAGGTCGTAGGTCGCGAACGACCTAAGGATAGGTCGTAGGTCGTGAGCGACCTAGGGAGCAGAGGCTACAACTTATCAGTTGCACTTGAACAATTGAACATTGATAAGTCATAGGTCGTACACGGCTTAAGGTAGGTGGTAGGTCGTGAGCGACCTAAGGAGAATCGGCATAAGAAGTTGTCCCGGCTTGTTTTAACTGTAAGTTGTAGGTTGTGAATGACCTAAGATAGGTCGTAGGTCGCTGAGTGAAGATAGGTCGCTGGAGCTTTGTGATGTTAGGTCGCTCGTACTCTTAGGTCCTTAGGTCGCTATCCCTTTTCTGGAGTTAGGTCGCTAGAGACTTTAGGTAGTTAGGTCGCTCCCTTCTTTAGGTTGTTAGGTCGCTTTAGTCTTTAGGTCGTTAGGTCACTGGTACCAATAGGTCGCTAGGTCGTTGAAGAAGTTAGGTCGCTAGGTCACGAGTGTTAGGTCGCAGAGTTTTAGGTCGCTCCAAAAAGAGGAGTTAACATTCATAAAGCTTCGGAGTGGAGAAAGTGGAGAGAAGTGCTGTCGAAGTACTACCGAAATAATTTCAAGAAGTTCGAAAGGGAAAACTATAATAGTGAGTTAATCACGCTTTGAAGTACTTGATAATTTCACTTGATATTCACTTGTTAATCACTTGTTTATATTACTTATTAATCATTTAATATTGCTTGCTATTAGTGATAATAATAGACATTAAATACTTAAAGTTATACCCTTGATCATATGCTAAAATGATTGCTTATATGGTTGTTTAATATGTTTGGATGATGATTGGTTGATTATATTAAAGTTTGATTGTGATAGATATGGTTATTATGATTTATAAATTGAAAATCATATATGATGAGAAATGATAGCTACGGAAATTAACAATATATATCTTGTGAAAAATTATTCACACTATACCCAAAAGTAATATGTAATCACCATATGATAGGCCTCTTTGTTTTTAAAACCAAAAGAAATGTCATTTTATAATATTGGAATTTACTTTGGAAAAGTAAAGAAATGAAAAGGTGGAGTTTTGAAATAGATTTGGAATTTGTGTTAAAAAAAGGAATTGGAAAAGTGGAGTTTTGAAATTATTTAGAAAATAAAATCTCTGGTTTCATTTATGAAAAAAATAGTTCTAAAAGGTTGAAAATGATATAGAAGTATCATATGGTTTAAAATGAAGGATTTTGAATTAAAAAGGTTGGAAAAATGAATATTATAATAATATAATATTATAACAGGTGAAAAGAAGTAAAATAGATTTTTAACAAGTAAATTATTGTTTAAAATTGGTTAATAATAGTTTATTATGTTATTAAAATGATTTAAAAGTGTTTCAGACAAGATTTATAAAATTTGACTGAAAGGTGAAAAATAAGCTGTAGCATTTCGGTAGTTCTCAATTTCGCGACCTTAAAAGTTAAACGATGCGTAGGATAAAATATAAGTCGGAATTATTTGCAATAAAAATTTCTAGACCCTTGTGAGTATGATTTTCAAATGAAAAGGAAAAATCAAGATTTCGTTGAGTAAATTTTGAGATTCGTCCAAATCAAGTTCACAAAATCGTCACGTTTTGGCAGTTCGTAAAAATATTATTTTCAACTCTTTAAAATGGATGTTTTTAAATCTTTAAAAATATGAAATAAATTTCATAAATATGTTAACATGTTTTAAACGGAATATGAATTATAAAAAAGGGCATATATGTAATGAAATTGATGTTTTTAATCTATTAATTTAGCAATGGAATTTGGTAACCGTTGAATAAATGATTTGAACTTAAGTTTTCTTTCCGAATCTTTTTGAAATATTTTTCAAATGATAAATCAAATACTTTTAAAAGTATAGAGTCGATCAAATAACTTGATCTCCTTATGGGTGACAGAGAGATAGTCTCTAAGCTGGAGTTTGGGAAACCAGTTGTCTATTTCTCTAGCTATCCGGACCAGCGCGACCGAGGGGATGTTTAATTTGATTTACTCGGATCACATTTCTTAAGATAAATGAAAAGATATTTGGAATTTATCAAAAAGGTTAAAAAAGATTTAAAATAGGATTTTGATGGTAAAGAGAACGTTCTAGTTAAACTCTATATTAAATTCCAAGGAGTGAACTTGTACTATCTACGTGAATTTAAAAGGTAATTTCACCGTTATTCGACGAATAGTACGGGTTGAATATGAAAATTAGTATTGAGTATAATTTTAGACGACCGGCCATTTTGGACAATTTAAGTCGACAATAAACCACACATGTCTAACTCAAACCATCCAAAAGGGCAGATTATCAATGGGGTTTAATAAGAAAACAAGAAGAGAATAAAACAATAATCAGAATCTCACAGCGGAATGACAAAATATAATAATAACATAAATAGTTCATGAAGCTGTTTTACAATAAATTTAACTTTCATTCTACAACATAATCAGAGTACAATCAACAAACATCCAAAATAATGCAGAGGAATAATACTAATAAATACAATCACCAATCTCTATCTTTATCTTCAAAGAATAATATCTTCAAACACAGAAATACTCAGGTTGACCCGAGCGTGATGAAAAGACAAAACACTCGAGTCAGAACTAAAAATTCTTATGTAAGTTAAATCAATATCATGAGAAACATAAGCGCAAATAACTTAAGAGATGTTACAGGATTTTCTATCTCTTAATGATCCGTTAAACTACCTATATATAGTAAGATACGCTATATATGTAGTGTCTATCAGTAAAGTAAAGGATTAAAATAGCATTAAGGCTTGACATTGATCCCCCCAACACATTTTTAAGCAGGTAGTCTATGCAGGTCCTGTAACACAACTAGTAACGCCGGTAGCCAGTGAGTCCCCTATAGGTACCATACCAAAAAAATCATAGTGGGCTCGTATAAGGATAATCGTATGACAAGGCACGTGAGGCAATGCCCAAGGTAGGATACTACCTTTTTGGATTTCCTAATTGGTCGTAACCCCTAACGGTCGACCGTGTCCATCAATCAAAATCAAAGGTGCGCACCAATCAAGTTTCAAAGTCAAGATGGTAATACGAGAGAAAGATGTCTGCTAGAGGTAGCTAGCCCCATTGGTCAGGTATGGCTCCTGTTTTAGTCATTTCAAATTGACCCAAGTGTCGGGGTCATCCATCATCGTTCTCTTTCTTCATTTCAGTAAAAGCCTCCAATTCAACCTCTACATTCTGAATAACATCCACCGCGTACATGGTTATTAAAGTGGTTTCGGTAGAATAACAAAGAGTATGCCATTCATCCGACCCCCGGTCTCTTTAATAACCAATCGTCCATTTTACACACCGGTTGGTTCTTTTAAATTTCAAGAACGAATCATACTTTATATTAAAATTTCAGATTCACATCAAAATCATTTCGAATTCAAAAATAAGTTATACTTTCATATCAAAACATTCACTTTTATACCAATGATTTAAATCTAAATAGTTCCCAATTTTAAAACAGTTTGAATATTGAAAATAGTTTTGAATAATTAAAAAGTATGAACATTGAAAATAGTTTCGAATAATTAAAATAGTTTGAATATTGAAAATAGTTTGAATAGTTTGAATAGTCTGAATAATTAGTATAGTTTTGAAGATTGAAAATAGTTTTGAATATAAAATAGTCCAAATATTGAAAATAGTTTGGATAATTAGAATAGTTTTGAAGAATGAAAATAGTTTGAATATGTGAAATAGTTTATATATTAAAATAATTTGATTATCAAAATAGTGTATTTATTAAAATAGTTTATATTAAAACTATTTCTTTCTTTCATAACAATTTGAACTCGGGTTTAAATTCCAAATCGAAACGAATTCAATTTTTCGACTTCCAATTCAAGTCAACTTCATATTCAAAATTCAATTTAAATCAACCTCAATTCGAAACGATTTCAAACTTTACTTCAAATTCCATTTAAATGATTCCATTCAAATGGCTGAAAGCTTCAATTCAAAATTCTCATTTAAAACAATTTAGTTTAAATCCATTTCACATCCAAAATTTGAATTACCAATTTAAACCACTTTAACTAAAATAAATTCAAAGTTAAAATTAAAATTTAAACCTTTAAAATAATTTACTTCCAACAAATTTAAATCATATCTCAATTTCAACTTTAAGGTTTCAAGTTAAATCCTTTAAATAATTTCATTTAAACAGTTTCAATTTCTTCTTTTCAAAGCTCGAATTAGAAAATAACTCACTTCATATAAATCCAATTTTTATTTTCATTAAAACAATATTATTTAAACAAATCCCAATTCAAGACTTTAAAACCATTTAATTTAACCAAATCCAGTGTCCGTATATACTTTTCTAACCTATGGCCAAGTGATCAGATGTTTCAATTTTAATTACATGGATAGATATATATCATTTCAACTCATATTTACATGACATAGGTATACATCGTTTCAACCTATTTCTTAGTTCATTTCAAAAAATATAAATGAAAATTTATATAATGTCAATAATATATAGGGTGATAACCAGGGATATGTCAAAATAATTAAACAACCATACATCCAACATATCAATCAATAGGCATCCAATTGCAATCAACATCCAAATCAACCAATATATCACAACAGTTACTAGTTTTAAAAAGACGGGTGTTTAACTTGCAATTCAATCTCAATATCAATTTAAAGTCAATTCACTTTTGTAGTCAATTTCATATTAAAAACCAATTCAATTTTGGTATCAATTCAAATTCAATGTCAACTAAAATGTCAAATTAAATTTCCAAACAACAATCAATATAATTAATCTCTTCATGATTATGATTCAACTAACATCAGAAAATTTTAGTATTGCGTGAGTGGGTTTAATCACTCACATTTGATTTAAGATTATTATTACTCCAACAAAAGCCTAAAATCTCAGCAGCCTCCAATTTTAACCAAACCTGTTTTATATTATCCAGAATTTTAATATGAGTCCAATGGAACAAACCACGCGTGAATTGGAGTTCGTATGCAAAAGTCATTCACGTTAGAACATTTGAATTTTAAATTTTAATGAAAATAAACTAGGGGAAAAATTGTAATTTACCAAATCATCCTCAACCCTAAATATCTAATCAAACCCATCATCGTGCAATATCGCTACCTTCTACCACCAACCATCGCGCCTACACGCCGCTATACCCAGATCAAAGACCACTATCACGACCGCCTTGGCCTGCCTCATCACCTTCCTCCATCGCATCAGCCACGCCATCGCCTAAAGCCCCCCCACCGTGAACGATTTCCACCGCTTTGAGGCCAATCACCGACTAACTCAGGCACCCTTGACATGATTGAAGCCACTAGATCACCTTCCCTTGACCCCCTTTACACTGCAGTGCTTTTCGATCGAATTATAGTTGCCAATCCACCGTTAAACACGATACCCTAATTTCGACGGTCGAGAAAGATCGCCAATTTCTAGCGAAACCATGCCTCAGATGCAAAAACTAAATGTAGACGCTGATTCCATTCGTCGAGAGCTTCGCGGCGATATATAGTTTGATATATTTTGAACAGTTTGAATTTTTGAATTATATTTGAGATTGAAAATTAGAGATTTAGGATATTCACCATTAAAAGGGAAGAGCTAGATCTGAAAGGAAGTACGAAAGAATAGAACAGAAAGATATGGAGGCTGCTAGGGTTTCAATAACAATCTATTTATATACAAGAGAAAGATTAATTTTGGCCAAAGCGGTTACAAGACCCGAAAACCCATTTCGTTCCCGAAACGAAAATAGGTCATCCTATATATTGAAATGTAGATTTTAAATATTTCTAAATCCAGTGGAACTAATTTCAAACCCTAATTCTAATGTATATAGAAGCTATCTTTAAAACTAAATCATACTTATTTTTACACGTTAATTAAAATGAATTATTATTAAACTGATTTAATCACTTTTAAATTCTAAATTACAAGTTTTCTATCCTCATTCTTGATTAAACAGAATTTTAATAATCCTTTGAAATCCAAATTTTTGTGTTAAACTCAAAAAATTTATTATTAAATTAGTTACAACATTTGATTACAACTGTAATAAAATCCTAGTTCATTACATTTTAATTTTCTACCCATTCTTTTATTTTGATTTAAATGATCCTTATATTAAATCAACAATTCCCTTATGTATTTATTAAACATAAGTTTCCATTTATTACACTTATTACTCTACAGATAACGTCTTCTCTCATATTAACTGAAATATTTAATAACACTAATTTCAATTGATTACAAAATTAAACTTTAGAATGGATTAACTAATGAGTGAGAAATAAAACAATTGTTACATTTTATATTAATTTGAATATCTATAAATTTGTTGTTTACAAACAAAGGTTATAAATTTACTTACCAAATATCCGGTTTCTTATTCTATGTTAAAACCAATTTCAATTAAATCACATATGATTTCTTCTTTAATACATCATTCATTTTATTCCTTATTAACATTTATATTACGATCGATTGAAATTACATTAAAACAGTTGTTAATTACATTCAATCAATATTATTAAATTATATTCTAATATGTGTTGCCACCTTCCACTTCATTGATGTTTGTTGTTTTAGAATTTTATTTAAGGACATGTTTTATATTCTAACAAGTTTTACATCAATAAATCATAAGTTTTTAATTTCTGACAATTTTGAATTTCAAAATCTTATTTAATTTAATTTTTTTAAATGGTTAAAAGTACGGGTCATTACAATCTCCCCCACTCAAAACTTTTCATCCTAAAAAAGGAACGAAGTAAAGAATCTAGCATTTGATATATAAATATACCAAAATTATCGACTTGTAACTTTTAAACTTACATAGTTAGTTTTAATATAAATTTGAAAATAACTCAATTTCCATAAAAAAATTTCTAAGTCCTAAATTATGAAAAATTTCGACAGCGTCTCCTTTGCGCGGCTAGGTCCGGAAAAATAAAGATATTCAAAATTACGTGGTATACATCTCATTTCAATAACGAAGCATCCCAACCATGGGAAAACAATAAAATACTGCTATAAAAACCATAATCCGAAAACGTACCTATTTTTTGGGCAAACAAAACTCTATTTATGAAACCAAAAGAGGCAACTAGCTTTTGCTTCCATACACCTGTATCTTACTTACATAATCCAAAAGAGTTAAAACTAGGTAAAAGAGCAGTATATTAGTTGTTCCAATCAATAGCACAAGCATCACAACATATATAATAATCATATGCAAACAAAATAGTACGACCATTATATGCAACCAAAGAATCCATCACACATCCATAACAACCAAAACTAATGGTTTGTCCAGGTTCAGAAACTTTTCATCGCACAAAAATGATAAATAAACTACCAAGTGTACCTTACGCTCAATAGCCTTAGGTAATTACTTAATATATTATTCATACAACCTCAAACGATTTGAAGTGTCATTTCCTAAACTTCTCATAAGCCAAAAAACATAGAATTTAAATATTATTTAAGTTTGTATGATGTACATATATTATTTGTACACAATATCAATTCTGATCACTTGCTTGAATACACAAATTTCATTTCCGAACTAGTATCGATAACCCAACCACTCTAGTGTACACTCTGATCCGATTTCTTGATTAGAAATCTCCATTCTCCTTGCATAGCCATAAACTATGATAGAAAACTTCAAAATCATATCAAAAATCCATATCAATTATTCACCGTCAAGAATCGAGCGAAAAATCCTAACTCGGAGTAGTGTGAATTACCACAAATCTTGTATTCGAATCTGGATCAGAATTGTTATGCGAATAAAATGATCTATGCACAACTTACATATTTTATTATATTGGTTTTTTAACACATCATTTACTTTTCATTTACTTTCAATTCTCATTCATTCATACAAGGTCTTCTTTTATTAATTTACATTCATTTATTTACATAAATTATTTCCCATTTAATATTTAAAAATCATCAATGAATAAATTCTTAAAGTATTACATATGTTTCTTTGTAGTTTAATTCACATTTATTTACTTATATAACTTGATTTGAATTTAATATTAATATTCGTTAACGAATCATTTCATACTTAAGTTTCTCTACTTTTTAATTCACATTTATTTTCACAATAGTATTTCTTTGTTCATACTAATTTTATTTGTGAATTATTCCAAAATATTTTCTTACGTTTATAAACATTTTATAAAGATTAATCTCCTTTCACAAAACATTATTCAAGTTTATAATTATCTCAAAAAGCTACAGTTTAATTTATAAACATTCTTTGCAACTTACTTTTATTTTACAAACAATTTACAAGACATGACTTTATAATTTGTTTGCTTTCTTAAGTTCACATTCATTTCCTTAAATAGTATTCATTTTTTACTATTCAATTTATTATTAAGCATTTCAAAACATCAACTTAAGTTTATAACATTTCTTGTAACATCTAAATTCTTTATTTATAAACGTTTCTTTAAACACAATTTCATTTTGAAACATTTTTTATTCTTCTTTGTATTACTTGAGTTTTTTTACTTGTATAATATTTCATTACATCCTAGAAGCATATACAGGTAACCTTATTTATTTACTTAACAAGAATGTTCAATAGTTTAAACCTGTTTTAAATTTTCATTATCCTTTAATATAAGAGTTACAAAACTTTCTCTTTTATATTTTTATTAAACACTTAGCTTTTAATTATAGATTTCAATTTGGAAGTTTCTGACCATTTAAAACCATTGAAAATTCCATTTCGTTTCAATAATTGAAAATCGCTAATTAACAGAAAACTTAAGAACTAAATACCAGGTCTCATTTCAAATCATCTTGAAATAATATATACATATATCTTTCATATATCAACTCATACTTAATGAATTTAAATCAAAATTTGTTTATCAAAACAAATGTGTAGCAAAGCTACTATAGTAGTCTTCCCACTTTAAAACTTGAAAATAAACATCGACGTGCCGCGGTCATCACTGAAATTATTTTTCAGCGACAAAAGAGGGGAGTACAGAACTTATTTTCTTTAAAATTCTTTTAAAAAATTTCTTTCAAGTACCTTTTGAAAACATTTTGAAAACATTTCTTTTTGCAAATACTTCCAAATAATACTGATATTGTTTTTCAAAGATATGTAAAATCCAATTTCAAAACACTGGTATTTTAAGTCCTCAAATTTCTCGATTAAAATTTATTTTATCCGCAAATCACATTTTATAAACCATATTTATAATATTACTTTTTTTATAACATACAATAGTTAATAGGTTTAAGAACCTTGGCAAACCAACAATAAATGACAATAATCGAATATTATTATTTCCTAATGAACAACACACCAAAAATAACTTTATCGTTTTACGAAAAATTATTCTTTTAAATACAAAATATAATACTAGGTAAAGTTATTTTATTTACCTATTTTCAAAAACAATATTGTGTCGGTCTAACCTGTTCAAGTGTTTAGAAATCCCTATTGATGCCATAACGTCCTATGTACCAACCAGAATTCATAAATACTCAACATAACAAATTAACACAATACAAAACATTTTTATAGGACTAACAAATACGCTCTCTCGTATATATATACACTCAAACTCATTCTAGAGTATTATGAACCCTATCTCTAATGAGTTACCCCAACAGGCTAAGGTATGTCTTAACCAAAGCTCTGATACTAACTGTGACGACCCACCATTTTGGACAATTTAAGTCGACAATAAACCACACATGTCTAACTCAAACCATCCAAAAGGGAAGATTACCAATGGGGTTTAATAAGAAAACATGAAGAGAATAAAACAATAATCAGAATCTCACAATGGAATGAAAAAATATAATAATAACATAAACAGTTCATGAAGTTGTTTTATAATAAATTTAACTTTCATTCTACAACATAAACAGAGTACAATCAACAAACATACCAAAATAATGCAGCGGAATAATACTAATAAATACGATCACCAATCTCCATCTTCATCTTCAATGAATAATGTCTTCAAACACTAAAATACCCAGGCTGACCCGAGCGTAATGAAAAGACAAAACACTCGAGTCAGAATTAAAATTTCTTATGTAAGTTAAATCAATATCATGAGAAATATGAGTGCAAATAACATAAGAGAGGTTGCAGGATTTTCCATCTCTTAAGGATCTGTTAAATTATCTATATATAGTAAGATATGCTATATATGTAGTGTCTATCAGTAAAGTAAAGTATTAAAATAGCGTTAAGGTTTTACGTTGATCTCCTTAACACATTTTTAAGTAGGTAGTCTATGCAGGTTCTATAACACAACCAGTAACGTCGGTAGCCAGTGAGTCCCCTATAGGTACCATACTTAAAAAAAATCGTAGTGGGCTCGTATAAGGATAATCGTATGATAAGGCACGAGAGGCAACGCCCAAGGTAGGATACCACCGTTTTGCGTTTCCTAACTGGTCCTAACCCCAACGACCAACCGCGTCCATCAATCCAAATCAAAGGTGAGCACCAATCAAGTTTTAAAGTCAAGATGGTAATACGAGAGAAAGATGTCCGCTAGAGGTAGCTAGCCTCATTGGTCAGTTATGGCTCCAGTTTTTAGTCATTGCAAATTGACACAAGTGTCAGGGTTATCCATCATCGTTCTCTTTCTTCATTCCTGTAAAAACCGCCAATTCAACCTCTACATTCTGGATAACATCCACCGTGTACATGGTTATTAAAGTGATTTCGATAGAATAACGGAGAGTATGCCATTCATCCGGCCCCAATCTCTTTAATAACCAATCGTCCATATTACACACCGGTTGGTTCTTCTAAATTTCAAGAACGAAACATAATTCATATCAAAATATCGGATTCACTTCAAAATCATTTCGAATTCGAAAATAGGTTATACTTTCATATCAAAACATTCGTATTTAAATCGATGATTTAAATCTAAATTGTTCCAAATTTTAAAACAGTTTGAATATTGAAAATAGTTTGAATAATTCAAATAGTTTGAATATTAAAAATAGCTTTGTATAATTAAAATAGTTTTAATATTGAAAATAGTTTTGAATAATTCAAATAGTTTGAATATTAAAAATAGCTTTGTATAATTAAAATAGTTTGAATATTGAAAAGAATCTTAAATAGTTAAAATAGTTTGAATACTGAAAATAGTTTGAATAATTTGAATAGATCGAATAATTAGAATAGTTTTTAAGATTGAAAATAGTTTTGAATATAAAATAGTTTTAATATTGAAAATAGTTTGGATAAATATATTAGTTTTGAAGATTGAAAACAGTTTAAAGATGTGAAATAGTTTATATATTAAAATAATTTGATTATCAAATTAGTTTATATATTAAAATAGTTTATAGTAAAACTATTTCTTTCTTTCACAACAATTTGAACTCAGGTTCAAATTCCACATCAAAACGAATTCAATTTTTCGACTTCCAATTCAAGTCAACTTTATATTCAAAAATTTAAATCAACCTCAATTCGAAATGATTTCAAACTTTACTTCAAATTCCATTTAAACGATTCCATTCAAATGGTTGAAAGTTTTAATTCAAATTCTGATTTAAAACAATTTAGTTTAAATCCATTTCACATCCAAAATTTGAAACACCAATTTAAACCACTTTATATAAAATAAATTCAAAGTTTAAATTAAAATTTAAACCTTTAAAATAATTCACTGCCGATAAATTTAAATCATATATCAATTTCAACTTTAAGGTTTCAAGTTAAATCCTTTAGACAATTTCATTTAAACAATTTCAATTTCAACTTTTCAAAGCTCGAATTAGAAAATAATTCACTTCATATAAATCCAATTTTTATTTTCATTAAAACAATATTATTTAAACAAATCTCAATTCAAGATTTTAAAACCATTTAATTTAACCAAATCCGGTGTCGTATATACTTTTTCTACCCTATGACCAAGTGATCAGTTGTTTCAATTTTAATTACATGGATATATATATATATATATATATCGTTTCAACCCATATTTACATGACATAAGTATACATCATTTCAACCTATTTCTTAGTTCATTTCAAATAATACAAATAATAATTTATATAATGTCAATAATATATAGGGTGATAACTAGGGATATGTCAAAATAATTAAATAATCATACATCCAACATATTAATCAATAGGCATCCAATTGCAATCAATATCCAAATCAACCAATATATCACAACAGTTACTAGTTATCAAAAGATGGGTGTTTAACTAGCAATTCAATCTCAATATCAATTTAAAGTCATTTCAATTATGTTGTCAATTTCATATTAAAAACCAATTCAATTTTGGTGTCAATTCAAATTCAATATCAATTCAAATGTCAAATTAAATTTTCAAACAACAATCAATATAATTAATCACTTTATGATTGTGATTCGACTAACATCATAAAATTTTAGTATTGCGTGAGTGGGTTTGACAAAAATCCAACAAAAGCCTAAAATCTTAGTAGTCTCCAAATTTAACCAAATAAGTTTCTTGTTGTCTAGAATTTCAATACGAGTCCAATGGAAGAAATCGCATGTGAATTGGAGTTCGTATGCAAAAGTTATCCATGTTAGAACATTTGAATTTTAAATTTTAATTAAAATAAACTAGGGGAAAATTGTAATTTACCAAATCATCCTCAACCCTAAACGATCTAACCGAACCTAAAATCATGCACAGCCGCCGCCTTCTACCACCAACTGTCGTGCATACACGCCGCTATACCTAGATCAGAGACCCCCATCACGATCGCCTCGGCCTGCCGCATCACCTCCCTCCATTGCGTCAGCCGCGCCGCCGCCTAAAGTCCCTCCACCGTGAACGATTTCCGTCGCTTTGAGGCCAATCGCCGACTAACTCAGCTCCCTTGACATGATCGAAGCCGCTAGATCACCTTCCCTTGACCCTTTCTACTCTGTGTGCTTTCCGATCGAATTATAGTCGCCAATCCACTGTTAAACCCGAAACCTTGACTTCGACATTCGAGAAAGATCGCCAATTTCTTGCCAAACCATGCCTTGAATGCAAAAACTAATTATAGATGTTGATTCCATTAGTCGAGAGCTTCGCGGTGATATATAGTTTGATATATTTTGAACAGTTTGAATTTTTGAATTATATTTGAAATTGAAAATTAGGGAT
Source organism: Allium fistulosum (assembly GCA_030737815.1). Taxonomy (NCBI): domain Eukaryota; kingdom Viridiplantae; phylum Streptophyta; class Magnoliopsida; order Asparagales; family Amaryllidaceae; genus Allium; species Allium fistulosum. The sequence continues at coordinate 1,059,035,067 of CM060907.1, forward strand.
TTAAGATATTCACCATTAAAAGGGAAGAGCTAGATTTGAAAGGAAGTATGGAAGAATAGAACAGAAAGATATGTAGGTTGCTAGGGTTTTAGTAACAATCTATTTATATACAAGAGAAAGATTGATTTGGGCCAAAGCGGTTATAAGAGCCGAAAACCCGTTTCGCTCCCGAAAGGAAAATAGGTCATCATATATATTGAAATGTAGGTTATTAATATTTCTAAATCCAATGGAACTAATTTCAAACCCTTATTCTATTATATATAGAAGCTAGCTTTAAAATCAAATTACACTTATTTTTACACGTTAAATAAAATGAATTATTATTAAACAGATTTAATCGATTTTAAATTCTAAATTACAAGTTTTCTATCATCATTCTTGATTAAACAGAATTTTAATAATCCTTTGAAATCCAATTTTTCAAGTTAAACTCAAAAAATTTATTATTAAATTAATTCCAACATTTGATTACAACAGTAATAAATTCCTAGTTCATTACATTTTAATTTTCAACCTACTCTTTTATTTTGATTTAAATGTTCCTTATATTAAATCAACAATTCCCTTATGTATTTATTAAATATAAGTTTCCATTTATTACGCTCATTACTCTACAGTTGACGTATTCTCTCATATTAACTGAAATATTTAATTACACTAATTTCAATTGATTGCAAAATTAAATTTCAGAATGGATTAACTAAATGAGTGAGAAATAAAACAATTTTACATTTTTTATTAATTTGAATATTTATAAATTTGTTGTTTACAAACAAGGTTATAAATTTACTTACCAAATAACCGATTTCTTATTCTATGGTAAAACCAATTTCAATTAAATAACATATGATTTCTCCTTTAATACTTCATTCATTTATTCCTTATTAACATTTATTATTAAAATCGATCGAAATTACATTAAAAAAGTTGTTAATTACATTCAATCAATATTATAAACTTATATTATAATATGCGTTACCACCTTCCACTTCATTGTTGTTTGTTGTTTTAGAATTTTATTTAAGATCATATTTTATATTCTAACAAATTTTACATCAATAAATCATAAATTTTTAATTTCTGACAATTTTGAATTTCAAAGTCTTATTTAATTTAATATTTTTAAATGGTTAAAAATATGGGTCGTTACAATAATTAATCTAAAATCTATGAATCCTTTTTACTCAGTGATTTGAGTTTACAGTAAACGATGTCTTAAATAACCTTGTTTTTGACCCATTTAAAACGTGTTTCAAAAAAATGAAATCTTCATTAATTATGCTAATAATAGAATATGCAAATATTTTCCTAAGTAATTAAAAGAAAACGATTTGGTATTTCCAAAGTTAAAAGGAGGTTTAATAATTATGTATATCCCGAAACAGAAATGGTTTAAAGATATATATTTCTAAAAGATATTTTATTGGATAAAAGGACATCTTCAAAGTTAAATAATATTTTGAGTAAAAGAAGAAAAGAGGATTTAACGGAAGAGGCTTAACATTTCTGTATACACATATACACATCTTTTTATCGATAATTGGTTCAGAGAGACTGGGTTCAGATTTGGATGATTCTTATCCAAAATCCACTTCGAACCAATATACGTGTTCGAAAGTGAAGACATGTTGAAGACAATGATTTTGAAGATGGAGATCTTCATAATGTAGGGCTACTTGCCACTAACCTCGTGATTCCCGTATTAGATACATATAGAAGCAGTAGTACTTTCATTTTGATATTTTCAATGCAAGGACTACTTGCTACTAATCCTAGGAGTAATTCCTAAACAAGATGTAGTAACAATACCTTCTGTTTGTCCTGTTCGTGGACAACTTGTATAGACAAATGTTTGACGTTGAATTTCTAAGACCACGTACATTGGTTTTTACAAACGCACATCTGTTTGGTGGTGCAGGAGGTAACAATTCTTATACTTAACATCCTTCCTTGAGGCGTATAAACTCGGGGGTTGTACTTCTGTGTAAACCAATTAGCATGTCATCGGAAATGGCTATGTGGCATTCAAAGTGGGATTTTTCATGTGAAATGTAAAACGTTACCTCAAGCCTCACACATCAGTAATGGAAAAAACAGGGTAGATGCAGGTGGGCTATATGGGTCACACCCATTAGGCGATGATCATCACCTTTCTAGATTTCCCTCTATATATCGAGTTTGTTGTGAATGTTGTGACCACAGATAGGTCGAGAACGACTGGGGTGATGACATATTCGGTACTATCTATGGAAGAGGTATGAGAGTTCTATGTTGGTAGAGGGCAGCAGGGCTATGCCTTGGTATATTCCTTTTGAGATGTACTTTCGAAAGGTAGTCCCTTACATTGTCATTATTAAAAATCCATTCTTTAATATGTACCTTTATGGACTTGATTATATACCTAAATATGCTGTCAAATTTAACAAATGTAACAATTCCGGCTATTTTAATATGTTATTTGAAAGGATTTTCAAAGCAATGTCATTAGAAATAATATCAAATGATTTGATAAAAATATTTAGTTATCATAAGATAAAATCCCGTCCATGTTTATGTGCGACGTGGTCTTATGAGATACTCTTCTTTTCAAAGGTTTTGTTTGACATCAAAGTGATCTATGACATTATCATATATATTCATGATTTGCATTTCTCACGCTGGTTTGCCAGACTGATCCGGGTATTTTTAATACTCGGGTTAGATCTAAGTAGTTTCAGGATTAGCTGAAGACGCTTTGAGTTTCCAGAGGAGAGCTGGAGATCATTATCATATGGACGTAGTTTACTTTTCTGCTATGTTTGTTGTTTTCAGCATTTGTAAGGACATGTATTTATAACTATCCAGGCTGAGCTTAGGATAGAATCTGATATATGTATTTAAAAGTATTTGTTGTAAAGATTATTGAAATAATATATGTTATTCTATTCGTGTTAGATTTTGTTTTATGTCTGTATTTCATTTTTACCCTTAACGGTTCGGCTTTTCATTCAATTTGGGTTGGACATGTGTGGTTTATTGTCAACCTAAAATGTACGGAAGTGTGGGTCGTCACATTAATACATCTATTCGTGAAATGATGGAGGTCAGTGAACCTATTCGTGAATTTAAGAACACTCAAATAATGATAAAATTGGTGAATCTCTCGGAGAAGTGAAAGAACGAGGACTGATAAATCATTCGGACCAGACTTTGTCACTTATTTGATAGAGGATCAAAAAATGTTATTAAACATCATGTCATGCTTTCTAAAAGCATGGAGTCTGATCATGGTATCATAGCCGATGGGGACAACGGACAATGTGCAAGTAATATGTCAATCGTAGTGATTTAGCAATGTAGGCTTAAATAGTCAGACTTAAGGTGGAGCTAGACCATAGTACGTAGAGTCTGGGGGAATGACGTGTATAAAAATTCTCAATATGGTGCAGGCATCAAAGTTGGAGTAGTGGAAGATGCATGAATGGATGAGAGCTAAGGTGGAGATTTGTTAGGGTGTCTCACATTGTATGTGGATAATGGGCCTGGATTTGAAGAAATTTTTTGACCCATATCATAAAAGATAATAGAGATTGGGTGATATATATATATGACTTTGGTTGCATGTAGCAACAAGAAATTTATTTTGTTAAAAGATATTGATCAAACTCTATGTTGCCTCATGGGGAGATGTGGAGACGGATCCGAAATTTCAACATGGTATCGAGCCGATGGTTACACATGCGACCATGGACAATCTGCAAGAGAACTGTAAATCGTGGTGGTAAGCAGTGTAGGCTTAAGCAGTGGGGCTTTAGGTGGAGCTTGACAATGGTATGTAGGGTCTGAGAGAATGAAATATATGCAAAGTCTCGATATGGTGCAGGCATCAAAATTGACATAGTGAAAGACACATGAATAGATGCAAGCGAAGGTGGAGATTTGCTGGGATGTCTTGCATTGTATGTGGATAATAGGCTCGGATTGGAAAAAGAATAGTCTCAAATTGTGAAAGATAGTAGAAATGGAGTGTTATATATATGAATTTGATCGCATGTAACGACAAGGGATTTCTTTTGTTAAAAAAATGTTGACCATACTCTATGTTGCCAGGATGGAAGGATGTGCGGATTGTTTCAACATGGTATCAGAGGTTTGAAGTTAAAGCCCTACAAAATCCCTACTATAACGCGTAGCGCTCTTCGACTGCTATGCTATTTCGATTTAGCGCTATTAAATAGTAGATCTGCTTTAAGCGCCACTATTTACCGCTATGTTATCCAGCTTTTTAATTAAGCAGCTTTCAAACAAACCTGGATATCAAGATGAAGACGAAACGATTCACTGACTTGGAAATATGCTTGGAGGGATAATAGAGGAAACATGGATAAGTTAAAGGATATTTGAAGCTAAGGAAAGAGCTCGGTATTTAGTTGATTCTAGTTGGTACCTGTAGGAACTGGGTGAGCACGTGGCGGGATAAATAGGTAATTTCAAAAAATTATTCCAATTATTCCATTTTGGATCTTTTAGGCCTATAAAGTCTAAATTTATTTAGATATAATCCAAATTTATTTTAAATAAAATCAGTATTTTATTTAATTTGTAAATAAAGTTTTATTTTGATATTATATTTATATTATATAATATGAACATGCATATCATATAAAGATGTGTGTGTACGTGCATGTGCAACATATACTATGTGCATGGTTTAACATAAGGTATGTTGATGCTGGAATTTACACCATAATGGACATGTTTGACTCTCCGTACACATGTGTTGTCTAATACACACACACACACATACACACACATATACATATACATACACACACATACATGTGCACACACATATGTATATCAATGTATTATAAAATACATTTATAAGAGTATAATATTAAAAATAAAAAATTTAAATTCAAATTTCAAACTTCAAATTTAGATCTAGACTTCAAAATATTTTCTAATCTCAAATTTAAACCAAAAATAATATTTTGATAAAATAAATAAATATAAATATACGAAATTATAATATTTATATTTTCGAATATATATATATATATATATTTCAAATATAAATTATCGTTATATATTTAAATATAAATGGATAAAATTATATATATTTATATATTTAAATATATTTTTGGCCTATAATATGTTTGACAAAATCCATTTTTTTAATCCTTTTACGGTTAATCTTTTTAAATAAATCATTTCCATACGGAAATGTTTAAAAAACTTTTTTTAAATAAATTTTGTAATCATTGGTATAATCAATGTACATTAAAATATATACATATAATATATGTATATTATATATTGAAGTAATATCTTATTTTTTTAAAATAAATGTATATACACACATATTTATTTAAGGTTTTAAATTATATATATATATATATATATATTTCTACGTTAAAAAATAAAATTTTGTTTTAGAATTCCTTTTAAAATTAATATTTAATTCGAAAAAATTATTTTCTTTGCTACCCAAGAGCTATATACGTGTGGGCGCACGCATGCGTGGGTGCGCACGCACATACACATGCGCGCACATACACACACACACATACACACACACATATATATATATTAATCACAATACATATATACATATTCACATACAATGTTGATAACACACATATATGGGGATTCGTGATATTGAGATCTAATCTAAGCACATATGATTTAAGATAATTATAAAATAAATATGTATAATTGTAAGTAAATAGGTTACCTTGACTATAGCCTAATTTGTACATGTTGAATATTGAATTGATCGACCCCGATTGAATCTAAATTCAAATTCTTCCAGAGAGAGCTACTAGACTGAAAGCACTACGTACTGTTATCACGATTTTACTCAAATTTGTGTTTTAATGCTTCATTCAATGGAGGAAGGGCGATGCATTCTTCGGCCAGATATGGATGTGGTCGGGCTCAATAAGAGTGCAAAAAATAAGGGATTAAGGGTATTTAAATAATGGAGAAAGAGTGGAGTAAGAAGTGGATCTAGATCCACAAATATCTACTAATCCAAACCCTTTTTTAATCAAATCCAACCCCTCCTCCTACATCTATGGCTCGCTAAATCAAGTCTCTTCACGGGCCTTCCAATCACTTCAAGCCCGATCAAATGAAATACATTTAAATCTAATTTAAACGTACATCGGTATTGTATATTGATATGTGTGTATACTACTTTTTGTTATCTGGGTTTTTAACCCAGCAGGATCCAACATGAGACAGAATAATCTCATGTTATCAGAATGGTTCATAACTTAACCGGAAAAGCTAAGACAAGGAATTAACGAAAGCCAAGCTATATTACTAAGGCAATGACTGAGATCGACTAAACCAAGAGACCAACATTCTTTCAGGCCAATCAGCAGCTGAGTGTAAACAGCTAGTAAATTGTCATCAAAACGGAACAACGATGACACAAGACCATGGAAACATCCCAACTCCAAACTTCAGAAAATATCCTAAGTGATTGGATCACCAACGACCCATACCCTATGGATCGCTAGTGACCCATGCCCTATGGATCGCTAGTGACCCATGCCTATCCTTGTATCTTCAAATAAGCTAGCTAAGTAGGCAATGGAAAAGGAGCCAATTCACTAGCTCGCGTATGAGCCAAATTTATGGGTCCCTGGCAACCCATAGACCATGGGTCGCTAGTGACCCATGGTTTTGGCTCGGATCGCGAGCTAGACCCCCTCACGGTCGTTCCCTACCTACCTACGAGCAGTTGATGAAGTGGTCGGGCCCAGAAGCTCTCTGATCCCTATAAATACCATCCTACCTACAACATAGGCGGGATCTTCTCCGGATTGGTTGCTGAAGCTCTGCTGGAAACATTCTTCACTCTCAACCTCCCTCACAACAATCGCCAAAGGGATTCACTATGATTCTCCAGTGGATTCCAACTCTAGGGATTCAATCTACTTAAAGATAATCAAAGTCTTGTAATCAAACATTTTCTGTAATAGCAAGCAGTCTATAATGAAACTATAAAGTGGACGTAGGTTTCATTAACAACCGAACCACTATAAAAATTCTCCATTTTTTTTCTTTTACTGTTCTTTTCCTTTATCCGTGATCTGTGATATGGCTCTGTCGGAACAGGGTTGGTGCTTTCAAACTTAAACCAAGGCGTTGATCCATTTTTTCGGTTAACATTTTGGCGCTTTCACCGATAAATCCAACTCAAGATCTAGATCTAGCTATCTACTTTGGATCCCATAGGTCCAGAAGTTAGATCCTTAATCTTTGCTTGAAGAATCCATTGTTTGGAATCAATGACCCCTGGAAGAAGAAGAACTACCTCCGGAAGGTCCATAGGGGCAGTAGCAGCTGGAGAAGATGTTAATCCCCAACAAACCGAAGTAAATGGCGCTAACTTAGGGAATCAGGCGCTAACCTCCTCCAGTCAGCATGAAGTTGTTACCAGAGATGAGTTAAATAAAATGGTTGATGAGATCTACCAAAAAATGGAAAGTAGCCAAAAGGCTCTAATGGATAAGCTTAACAATCTCCTAACACTCTCTTAACCCTACAGTCATAATTAAGCTAAGTGTTTAATTGAGTAAACAAAAGTACAAAAAGAAGATATTTTCACCAAATCCAACTCAAGTCAAATCAAATCACATCAAAATCAAAACAAATCTTTACTTTTATCCACTTTTTCATCCAAATATATCCCTTAAGTATTAAGTAAAGTTGACAGAAAGTAATGAAGTGATGTGATGATGGTAAGTGTTGAAAAAAATCATGTTTACTTAAAGATTAAGGAAGGGTGTTTTTGTCAAATTACATTTCTTAAAGGTTAAGGATTCTAAGGCTATAAATATAGACCCTTATACTTTAATTTCTTCACACTTCCATCATTCTTTTCTTAGCTTCTTCATCTTCTTTAATGGCTTCTTTTCTTCTCTTTCTTTACTAACTTTCTTTAAAACATATCAAACCCATTCCAAACTCTACCAAATTTTACCAAAGTTCTTATATCATTATTTAAACATGGTTTAGCACCTTAAAAGTTGAAGAATGATATAGGAAGGGATGGAACCTATGGAAGCCGAGCCTATGGGGATGGAGGTGGTGTTGGCATGTGCAATGGTCATGGAGGAAGGTGACTATGAGAAAGAAAGGAGAAGGAGGTCACAGGCATGTGATTTAAGAGGAAGAACGAAGGCTTTGATGATGTTTTGATGGAGTAAATGATGACTAATTGAAGATAATAACGGTTTAGTTTAGTGTTGTTGGATAAAAATGTTGGTAGGAAGAATTAGTTAGAGACAAAGGTGAGTACTCACATTTAAATTTACTAATTAATCTCTAAATAATTCCAAGTTTAATGATATGAAAATATAATATATATATATATACACATATATATATTGGATGATTTAATGTGTGATTGCTTGGTTGATTACTTGTTTGAATATATGGATATTAATATGGATGATTACTTGGTTTGATAAATAATAAGGGAGATGGTTAGAAATTAACCATAGTTAATTAAATGAGAGTTAAATCCATATAAATATGTTTATGGAAACTATTTAGCCTCTTAATGATTTTAAAATATTTAAAAAGGCTTATAATAATATAATATCATAATATGGAATGAAATGAAATATGAGTTTGAAATATGAAAATATTGTCTAAAATGAGTTCAAAATGGTTTAGAAATGTTTTATAAACACATAAAAATGTTTTCATGAAGTTTGAAAAGAAATCAAAAAACTAATCAAAACTAGGCGCGTCGCATAACAGTAGTTCACGATTTCACGCCGAAGATTTCAAATAAATATACAAAACGTAATATAACTCGGAATTATTGAAGATAAGAATTTTCCAGATTATTGTATCCATAGTTTTTAAATGAAGAAAGAAAATCAAGATTACATCTTATAAATTTTTAAATAAGTTCAAAACAAGTTTTTAGAAAAATCGCGGTTTTGCAGTTTAAAACCCGAATTTGAAATTGATTTAAAATGATTATTTTTTAAATGTTTAAAAATATAAAATAAATTTTATAAATCTATTAAAATGTTTTAATAGAAATTTAAGTTATAAAAATGGAAGTTTATGAAATAAAATTTGTGTTTAATTCAATGTAACCTTAAAACACTATTTGCAGCACTTTTTCGCAGCACTTTTCAATAACTTTTGTAAACAATGGTTTTAACTTAATTATTCTTTCCCAAATCATTTGTGAACCTTTTCAAATAAATAATTATGTAATTTAAAGATGATTAATAGGTTTAAAAATGAGTATGTAGAAATGACTAGTATATTTGTCCCGCTTGTGAGATCGAGAAAGGTAAAACGAGGTGTGTAAGAAAGGCTAGGGATGGAGCAATCAGTGCCCTGAACTTACCTGGACTCTTTTTCTCTTTTTAGGCGCAAGTTGGAACATATCAAAAGGAAAGCTCGGATGCTCTAAAACGATCATATTAAGGTTTTTCCAAAATAAAAGGAGATTTAGAATTCTCCAAAAGTTATACAAGTTAAGTATAAAAGATTTAATTTTCAAAATAAAAAAATTACAACTTGGATTGTATAGGAATAAATCTTCTTATACTTGGTGTTAAATTCCAAGGAGGGAACTCGTACTTTCATGGAATTTAAAATTTTATTTCACCGTTATTCTGCCCATAGTATTTATTGAATACGGAAATTAGTATTGAGTATAATTAGTATAATTTCTATGGATTCCTTTTTCTACTCAATTGGTAAATGATGTCTTAAATAACATCGTTTTTGAACCATTTGAAATTTATGAAACCATTGATGTAGATTTAATTTGGAAATGTTTTTCCTAAATAAGTGAAACGATTTAGAATTATTCCAAGATTTAAAAAGGGTTTTAATTAACCAAAGGATTTGATAAATGAGGCTTAATGATTCCATATACTATTAAGAAAATTAATGGAATAATTTAAAATTATGTCTCTCTGAGATATTTATTAATGAATAAAAGATGAATTAAATTGAATGATGATTAATAATCACATATGGACTTAGCATCTTTTTATCGATGATTGGTTCGGAGAAACCGAGGTCGGAGTTGGGTAATTCCTATTCGAAAACAACTTCGAACCAATGATACATTCAGAAGTGAAGACGTGATGAAGATGATGATTATTGAAGACCAGAGATCTTCTGAATGTAGGGATTGCTATCATGAGTCCTAGGGGTTTACCCCATATTATATTTATATGGCAATGGTGTCTGCATTCTGAAATCTTTATTGTATTGAAGACCAAAGATCTTCATAGCGGAAGGACTTCTTGTTGACATTCTCTGGGTTGCTCACAATATAGAGATACTTAATATAGCAGTGGTTTTGTTGTGTTTTGAAATCTTCATAATGCAAGGATTACTCGCTACTGATCCTAGGGCTGATTACCAAAGATGTAGTAGGAGGAGTGCCTTCGGTTTCGTTCAGTCCCAGAATGAACTTGTATGGATGGATGTCTGACATTGCATTTTTGAGGTCATAACATTGGCTTTTACAAATGTACATCTATTTGGTAGCGGAGAAGGCAAAATGGATTTCTATGAACCAATAAAGGATGGGAAGGAATCATATCAGCTGATAGATGACAAGGATTATGAAGTGTCCAACATGACGTGGAGAAGTTCAATCTATGCATATATGGTTGGTAAAAGCCTTATTATGTTTATTTCAATGCTTATAACAAAAGGTTATGGAATCCCAAGGGGTCCTAGGATATATTTCCCAGAGATAATGGATTTCATCTGATAAAATTTGAAAAGGAAGATGATTATGAACGCATACTTAAAGGAGGTCCATGGTTCATGGATAGCAAGTTAATTTTCATGAGAAAATGGGAGGCGGATTTCAATTTTGGAAGAGCCATGCTAATTACATATCCTATATGGATTAAATTTAACAATTTAAATTTGGCTTTGTGGAATGTGAGGTGTATCAGAAAACTAGCAAGTTTAATCGTCAAGCCACTTGATATTGATGAGAACACAAGAAAGATCAAAAGAATTAAATATGCTACAGTTTTGGTAGAAATAGATGCAGAAGAAGAAATGCCAAAAAGTGTTAAGGCAATAGATAAACATGGAAGTGTGTATATCCAGGAAGTAGAATATGAATTCGTACCTCCAAGATGTGGTGAGTGCAAGTGTTTTGGTCATTCTACCATGCAATGCAGTAATAATCAGATTAAACCTGAGCAAGTATGGGTTGAAAAACCAAAATTAGATATAAGTGGATCAACTAGTACTACTGTAGTGGAACCCCAAGTTTGTGAGATAAATAGTGGAACTAGGCTAACACCCCAAAAATATGAAGCAGCCATAAAAAATTATACACAAAATGCTGCCATGCTGCCATGCTTAACCCAGAAACACCATATATATATATATATATATATATATATATATACAGAAACAGAAGGAGACTAATGCAAAGGGCTCTGAAGCAATGAAAGCAACTGATCGTCAATCTCATAGCTCACAGGAGGAGAATTCAAACTAGGAGATCCATAAGCAGCAGCAACCTGATTAAGAAAAGGAGGATCAAACAGATTCTGATGAAGAGCACCTACCTGAAACATTAGCTGAAATACATAAATTGGACATCCAAATAGAAACTACTAATGAAGAAATAGAAGATAAATATATCCGTAAATACACAGAAGTCAATGAGGAATATGATAAAGTATATGCAAATAAAAAGAATAATGAAGCTATCAAAAAAGCTAAGTAGCACCGGCTCCGATTACTAGGAGCAAAGCTACTAAACTTTAATGTCCATTATATGTTGGAATGATAGAGGTCTAAATGGAGACACTAGAAAATTAGACCTCTGTAATATCAGAAAGAAGTACAGTCCTACATTGTTAGTTGTTCTGGAAAATAAATTTACTGAGGACAGCTTGGAGTCTTTTAAATATCAAATGGGCAGTCAATGGAACTTCATACATAATAGCTCTAGAGTACTGAAAGGTAGAATCATGATACTATAGGACATAAATATCTGGGAAATTACCTTGATAAACATAGATGAACAACAAGCAACTGTTCATTTAAAAAATGTGGGAGGCATGGAAATAGTAGCAACTTTTGTATATGCAAGTAATTTGGCTTCAGAAAGAAATAAACTTTGGCAAAAAATAATTGAAAATTAAAAAAGTATACATAAGCCTTAGATGGTTATTGAGGATTTTAATGATGTGCTAAAAATAACTGAAAAGCAAGAGGGACTTGCACTTAAGGTTTGCTAAGTTTCTGAATTCAACAACTGTGTACTAGCAACTGGATTAGCTGAAGCATTCCATACAGGCCTGAAATATACATGGAGAAGGGGTGAGGCCAAAAAAATTCATTCAAGATTGGATAGAGTATTGGGTAATGCTGAATTTTTTAATAAAATTCCAAACATTAAAGTGACAGTTCTGCCTAGCTCAACTAGGGATCATTTCCCATTATTTATACAATTTAATGATGACAAACATAATAAAAAAGGTAAGCCTTTTAGGTATGCCAACCACTGGTATCTTATTGAAGGATATCAAGAAGCTGTGGACATTAAGGAAATTCAAATTCCTGTGGGGAAATCTATGTACCAATTCATCATGATGGTGAAGCAGATGAAATTTAGACTCAAAAAATGGAATATAAAAAAGGCCAAAATCAAAAGATGAAATTTTAGACACACAAAAGCATCTCGAGAAAATCCAATACCAATTAGATAAAGATCCACAAAATAAGAATCTCAATTCAGATTTTTATGCAGCACAAAGACTTCTTAAATCCCAACTGAATAAAAAAGCTACAAAACTAAGGCAAAAGGCTAAAGAGAAATGGCTAACTAAGGGAGATGAATGCATTAAATTCTTCTATACTAAAATGTCCCACAGAATGAATTATAATAACTTGTTTATTGCTTGAATGAACAGTGTTTTTCAACAGATAGCATATTGGAATTGGTGAACAAAGCCATCGCATACTTTACAGAGATATATAACGGGGTTTACAATTAACAAATACCTCATGTCCAATGTAGAAGGCGCATATCCATGGAGGGTGCTGCCATGTTGACAGCTGATATTACTGAAAGGGAACTGAAACAAGCCACTTTCTCGATCCACAATGATTCCAGTCCTGGCCCGGACGACATGGGAGCAGGCTTCTTCAAAATGCCCTGGGAAGACCTAAAAGACAACATGATTAAAGCCTATCAAGAAGCATTTAATTCTGGTGAGTTCATCCAAGAAATTAATCATACATTTATAACACTTATACCTAAAGTGAATAAACTAGAATGAATAGAAGAATATAGGTCTATTGCATGTTGTAATGTTACATATAAAATTCGTAGCAAGATTATATGTAAGAGACTTAACAAAGTGCTACCAGATCTCATCTCCCGGTGTCAGAATGCTTTTATTAAAGGAAGGTTTATATTAGAAAATTCTCTAATGGCTCACAAAATAGTTAGAGATTTTAATAAACAAGGAGCAAACAGAATATGTATGAAAATAGACCTGCACAAAGCCTATGATAGAGTCAATAGGCAATTCATCTTACATATGCTTCATGACATGGGAGTACCAGCTAAATTACTAAAACTAATTACCCATTGTAAATGTACCTCGACTTTCTCAGTGATTATAAATGGTACTCCTAAGGGATATATTCAATCCAACAAAGGAATTAGACAAGGAGACCCTTTATCCCCCTACTTATTCACAGTGGCAATGGAATGGTTCTCTCCATAGGTGAAATTGGCAGGTCATCAATCAATGATCAAGCCAGTTACAACATACAGCCTGAAATTAATCATCTCATATATGCAGATGACATATTACTGGTGTTCAAAGCAAATTTGTTGGCAATTGAAGCAATTAAGCAGATTTTCAAACAAATGGAGACATTTGCAGGCTTAAAGGTTAATGAGCTGAAAACAAAATGCTATATGAATAAAAGTTGCAAACATAGATCATAAATCATTTCTCGACTTGGAGTAATGGAGAGGGAACTTCCAGTCAAATATCTTGGTGTGCCTCTATCTAATTACACTATCACAGATGTAGAATGTGTAAAATTAATAGACAGTATCAGAGAGAAACTACAAGGTTGGAGATCAAAACTATTATCATTTGCAGTGAGAATTGAACTTGACCACACATTCATTACTTCCAAAGTAAGGTTTTGGTTACAAATATTTCAAATTCCAGACTTTTCCATAGCAAAAATTCATGCAGCCTGTGCAAACTTTATTTGGAGAGGAGGAGTTCACAAGGTAAGTTACAAAGACTTGTGCAAACCAAAAAAAGAAGGTGGAGTAGGTCTCAAAATTTTATTTGAATTAAAAAAGCTTATTGACTAAAACTAGCCTGGAAAATACTTAAATCAGACAATTTATGGCAAAATGGATGAGAGCAAGGTATCTAAAAGATAATTTTTGGACCATTAATATAGACAACAATTCTTCAACGACATGGAATAACATACTAAAATATAGGGAGCAACTTAAAAATCACATAGAGAGACAGATTACTAATGGTCAAAATACAGACTTGTGGAAAGATCCATGGATAAACAACAGAAGTCTAATTGATAGACTTGGATAGGATAGTTACTCAGCTAACAATACTCCAAATCATAAAGTTTCAACCATCATACATGAACAAAAATGGGCAATTGACAGACAAATTGTGATTAGAAACTGCAAATAAGAAATTGAAAATATGCCCTTATTCACTGGAAGAAATAAAGATAAATGGGCATGGAGGAGCAACAAAAAAGGCCAGTTCAAGCTAAAAGATGAATCAGAAGACTGTTGACAACAACATCCCAAAGTGCAGTGGCATAATGTTATCTGGAATCGATTAAACTATCCTAAAATGGCACATACTACTTACAAAGCTATCAAGAACCGACTAACAACTAAAGACATATTAAAAAGCTGGGGGGTTGTAGAAGACGCAACATGCAGACTATGTAATAGAGAAATGGAAACTCACAATCATCTTTTCTTTAAATGCAAATACAGTAAAAGAGTATGGGCAATACAGAAATTTAAAAACTTGTAGACTGAAGCAGTAAAAAACCTACAAGAAGAAATAGCTCACCTGAGTAATCAGACAGATATCTCGGACCTGATGAAGGAAATCAACAAAATTAGCTTGACAGCTACCGTTTGGCACATCTAGAGAGAAAGGAACATAAGGACTTTCGACAGAAAGCAGAAAGAAGAGTTAGAGCTTTCAGAACTAATTGCTAGAGATGTAATAATCACAATTGAAAGGATAAAGCAACGTACCAGCTTAGAGGAACGAGAAAGACGACAATTGGAGAACTGGAGCTTGAGGGCTTATGAGCGAGAAAATCTAGTAATGACCCAGAAGCCGCCATAGCTCGCGCAAGCAACCCTGGTAATTTGGGAATGTTTTTAGTTAGGTCGGAGACAAATTGATATGTTGTATTAAATTTAGTTATAAAATTGTTTAGCTTTGGGCCGCATAGCCCATTAATAAAGATTTAACCAAATTTTAATATATATATATATATATATATATGTATATTCGGATAAAAATTACAAATACGCACTCTCATAGACGAAACACATTCTATGGTATTGCTGACCCTATCTCTAATGAGTTGACCCCAACCAAGGTCTAGTTGTTCGTTCAACCTAAGCTCCGATACCACATGCAACGGTCCGAGTTTCTCACTCCTTAAGACGATACTTAATACATCCATGGTATTCGTGTGCCAACCATCTAGGCGTTTGAAAGACAGGTCGTTGGGGTAAAAGAAAAGAAAAGACAAGCAGAAAGAAACATAGAATCACACAATGCTTGGAAATCATATATGATAGAACATACAGTCACTTCCAAATTGAAACATCAGAGTTATAATAAGTACTAACTTCAGCCAGGGACAGTTATAACTACCTGCCGCCATAATGATGATACATAACTATATACAAACAACGGTAGAAATAATAGATAACTGGATAACGATGAAGCCTCCTGCTCCATGCTCCTCCAAAATGTATCCGTAAGAACCTGGACTACTTGGCTACTCAAAAATTAGACTACCCAATAGTTTAAAGGAAAGTAGAAAAACTCCGAAGCAGACATGGATATGGTGTGAGTAAACACAAAACATACGCTTTTAGGAAAAGTAAAGGTATTTCGTAAGACCACGCCGTACATAAGCACGAATGGGTTTTTACCTTACAGTAACAGAAACATTTATACTTAAAATCAACGATATGATTATTAATGTCTTAGGATTAATATAAATATATAACATAGCTGAAATGCTTACATCTTAAGTTCCAGCATTTTTGGTATACAACTAAGTCTGTAAAGCACATATTGGAAATTGGATTCCATATAATGACAAAGCTACTGGGGTACCGCCTACCACAGTACACCTCTAGAAAAAGTATCAAGGGCCTCACATGGACCCCCTATGAATTAGGATTGGCCTACCCCTTCTTGGATAGTACCGAATATGATCATCCTTCAGTTGCGATCAACAACCTTACTGGGCTCGAAGCATACATCCAAAATAATATCGATCCAGATCAGGGATGATCACACCCTAATGGTAGCCAGCCACATAGTCCTGAAGCATATCCTTTGTTTTAGTCATTCTCGGGTGTGAGGTCTGAGGCAACAATTACAATTTTTAGCAATCCCATCTTGGAATGCTGACACTACCCTCCAAGAAATAATGCAATGCAAGCATTCATTCATACAAGTTGTTTAGGATATGAACAAACCTCAAACACAACTTTTACTACATCCTTTTTGGAATCACCCTCAAGATTAGTGCAAGTAGCCCTTACACTTCAAAGAACTTCGTCTTCGATTTCCATCATCTTCAAGATGTCTCCAATTCGAATGCTTATGCCGATTCGAAGTGGTTTTCCGATAACTCATACTTATCTGATCCTGGTCTCTTCAGACCAACAATTGATAGTTCCCAGTTGACTTAATCCCAGTTCTTCTAGAAGCAACCAGACTATATAAGAGTCCTAAGGGAATCTCTAATGTGCCCTTTAAAGCGAGAGACATTTCACCGGAATGAGTTATCCAAATGGAATCTCATACAGTATGAAATCACCATGCTTTCGTATACTTCTTAAGTCAAAATAGGATAAGTTGTCGATAGTGGACAAACCACTATCTGGTGTAAGTAATTAGTTTGCATATGGAAAATCGAACATCATATACTTATCACCACTTTTCGATTTCAACCACTTACTATCCCTCAATTAACAATGAAATCGGACAAGTTAGTGTACTATCCTTGCCTCGATGTACATTCCTAAACTCTCACAGATAGAAGCGGGCTCCGATAACTCGCAATTTAGTGTAAAGTATAAGATGAAGTACCTTCCATATACTAAATTAATCATGAGCAATTTATTGAAATTTACTCTCTTACACTTATCACACTTCCGATATTTGGACTTCTCTATCCCTCGTCGAGAATCAAAGCCAGGTAAGTCAGAGCGCTGGTTGCACCTGGCCTTGCCTTAGTTAAAATACTTCGATTCTAAATCTCAAAAATAGATGAAAATCTACTCATCGGCTTTTAGTGCTAAACATAAGATGACTTTTTTCCATAAACGTGTCAAAAATTTTAGCACTATTTATCATATTTGTTTTGTATTACTTAATGGCACTGACAAAGAAATCTCTTGTTTTAAAAACAAAGTCCTTTAAAATAGTCAGAAAACTAAGTTTATAAACTTGTTTCTAGTCTACGATTTAAAAATCATTTAAACCAAAGCTTAATTTGAAAGCAACATTTTCCCTTTAAAGAAGTGAATACCTTTCCATAAATAAATTCCAGCCTCTTTAAAATATCCTTGGAAAGAGTTTTGAAAATAAGAGTTGATTTTAGAAAAATTCTTTAAAACATTTTTTTGAAAGGTAAGGTAGTAAACTACTTTAAAAGAAACCAAGGGATTTTCCATGTCTCATATCAATCCATAACAAGTCGGTTAACTAAAACTAAGCAACATTTTTAAGCATTTATATAAACAAGCATATGAATTAATCAAAAAAGCGAGGAACTCCTTAGAGTTCCTCTACAACAAGAGTCCCTTGTAAATCTTACTATATACACTTCGAAGTATATCGTCACGACCTATTGGCAACGAACACCTCGACTTTATTGCTTTTACTAGTCCCCTGTCTACATCCTATGTGGCATCCGCTTCCAAGTAGGAAACGAACTAAATAATAATAATTACATACAAATATACACATAAGCAAACAACATAAGTTATTACAACCAAATACTTATATTATAAAGATACTTTTAAGTGAGATTTACTCACTTAAACAAACTCAAACTTCACCTAAGCCACCGCGACCTTGCAAACAACACACGGACCTAGCTTCCTTCTACACAACTTGCTATTAAAGACCCAGGAAACATGTTTAGGCTCTGCCATGGCTAGGGAGGGCTCGACCATGCCTTATAAAGAGGGGTTTGGGTTTGAATTTTGTAGATAAGTGATGTAAAGAGTGATGGAAATGATTTTCGGAACTTGTTTATGGATTTAAAGGACGAAAATGAAGTGAATTTGAAGTGATTTTCTTTAGAAAACAAAAGTGGAAGAGAAATGAAGATAGTGGAAAGGAAGAGAGTTTAAAAAGGAAAATGAAATAAAGTGAAAATTGGAAAGTTAGTGTTTCTCTTCATGATAAGGTACATTCCTCCTCATCATGATAAGGCACGCCCCCATTAAGTCACATTACTATCACATCTCCTTTTTCTAATGCCTTTTGTAATATTATTTTATATTTTATTATTTTAAATGGAAAAGAAAAGTCAACTCTTACTTAATTACTTAGGTACCTTTTTTAAAAAAAAATTATCTAAACTATTCAATTAGTGTAAGTTGTTATGTTATTTTTATATATATACATTAGTGTACACAATATGTTCCAACAACTTTTGGTTGATGAAAAGTCGAAAATTCGAAAAACGATTTTTGGTCACATTTTCGATCTTTGTCCGAAACTTATTTTTTAAAATCAAATTTCAAAACAAGTTTACTATCATTAGTTATTTCATAAAAGATGTATATTTGAGTTATAAAATCCATTACAAAGTCCTTTAAAAATATATTAAATATTCATATTTGGAGTGACTAAATTATGGGTCGTTATAGCTCCGATACCATTGTTGGAACCAGACCAGCACGCAATGGGGGCAAATGGGTATTCAAAAGTTTTATTCCATTTAGGATCTTTTGGACCTATGAAATATAAATTTATTTAGATCTAATCTAAATTTATTTTGAATAAAATTAATATTTTATTTTATTTGTAATAAAGTTTTATTTTGATATTATATTTATATTATATAATATAAGAACATGCATATCATATACACATGTGTATGTACGCGCACGTGCAACATGTACAGTGTTTGAAAAAAAATGGCATAAACGCCCAAAAGTTGAACCAAATAATAAAAAGTGAAGAATTAAATGAAAAATGAATAAGAAAGAGCACACAAAAATTTATAGTGGTTCAGAAAATGAAGGCCTACGTCCACTTTATAATTTTATTGCATATATTCTGACTTGGAGACAGAAATTATTATAGGTCGATACAACTCCAACGCTTGGTTACAAAAATTAAGAATAAGTAGAACAAGAGCCAAAAGATCCTAAAAAATAATCCCTACCTTTCTATTTATATAGGTAGGGCCTAAAATCTCGTACAAAATATGTCCAACCCGATCTCCATGCAACAGACTAGTTCTCTATGAAGATAGGATGCCACATCATCAGTTTGTATGGATCGGTATGACTCCAAGGGTAGAGGTCGATACTGACCCATAACATGACCAATATGGCTGCCTTCAACTCTTTATCTTGGCTCGTCATGTGGTTAGCTTCGTGGTTCCACAGTTGTTTGCACCAATATTAGCTTGTCTCTGAATCCAAATGACGAAGTTGTGGAAGAACAAATTTGCGGCTTTAAGTGCTCGTAGAGATTGACAAAGAATTGCATTGGGTCAACAAAATGACATTGGAAATAGAATTTTGGCATCAAATAGGATTAGTAGGCAGAATATGGGAAACATAAAGGAAGAAAATAGGGGCCGGTACAGGTGCTTGTCTTGGCTTGAGTTTCCTTTGCCCTAGCCTTGTGACTCTACCTATGCTTGGTTTCTGGACTCTTGGGCTATCTCTCTTGGCTTCTTGCCTTGATAACTCCAAGTTTGACTCATCTAATCTATTCGAATATGGCCTGGTCAAAAGGCTGGATAACACTTGGCCTCCAAAGTACATCTCGTTTCAAACGCAATGTGCTTTGAATCGAGACAAGTCAGAATTGCCGTAAAGGACTCCACTCTATGTTTTGAATGGTCGTTATCCTTCCTGCAAATCGTTTCTGTGAAAATTTATGTCCATAATGATCCATCATGACGCTTTAGCAGCATTCAGGATTATAAGCTTGGAACGGATTATCATGATTAGTCATTCTAAACTCTGTGATCTTGAACTAGTTCCTTTTATGGGTTTTCCAGGTCTGAATTTGATTTTACTTTAATTCTGGTCATTGGGTATTGGATATAAGCGCGTACATTTATTCTAGGGCACGTTCCCTAGTAGGAATGAATGCACATATATGTTCCGTCACATGTATACATATAGATGTATATCCATACATATATTTATGAGCATATATATATATATATATATTTATATTTAAGGATCGGTCCGACCCATAGCTTTGGGGTCGGTACCGACTCCAGATTTAGGAGGTTTCCTAAGTCTTATGCCTAAGGATACGTGCTCGTGAGATTATAAACCCAGTTCCTTTCATTTTCATCTCCTTAATTTATCTCTTGCCGACCTATAACTCTCGAGCTCGCCATTAAAAGACTTCACCTTCGATCTACCACTTCCCCTTGCTAACGTTTATCACTCCCGACCCCTACATCGCCAACACCATGGCCTGAAACCTTGCCTGAGCAAGGCTCCATCATGCCTTAACTCGATCGACCCACGCTCTAGATCCAAAAGCCAACTCCTCCAATTGAGTTTGTTCCCTTTGAATTCCATACTCTTAGGTAGGTGACGACCTGAAAATAGATGGGATTGGAAATGGATATGGATAAGAAGATGGTGATGGCCGTGATTTGGGATCGGTAAAGATAGAAGAAGAGGGATGGAATTTCCTTTAAGTTTTGGTGCTGCACAACCTCAACACTTAAGTAAATTTATGAAATTTTTATTCTCATAGTAATCCTTCCTCGTGAACTAGTGTCTGTTCTTGGTCTTGAACCCTTTCCAAAGCATGGCCAATGATGCGAAACTTGTTGGGATGGTCAACGATGATGGTCATTCGAGTGATGTCCAGAATTTTTAAAACAAATAATTAAATAATGATATCGGAAATCTGAACTGCACTATACTGCACGACATTACACTAGGATTTACTTTAGCATGGGGGTACAACTTGTAATTAATCTAATGTTGAGTATCCATCGAGGTTTTTTTATAGAAATGGATCAGAGACGTTCCAAACGTCTTGCTGCTCAAGCCACAGGTACATTCCCTTCTAGATATATTGAATCTGATGCCGAGTCAAGTCCAACTATGAGTCCATATGCATAGCAAACTCCGATAGAGCATGTAAAACAACAAAAAATCCACAGACTGAACAACAAGTTTCGGAGAATCCAATTGAGCCGGTAGATGGGCCAGAAGTTGATCCTGCACCTTAGACTCTTGAGGATGTCGTAATTTTGAACGATCCTGTTGATTCTGTTGCCTCCCAAATTGACGAAGGATTTCTTTGCAGAATTTGCAACAAAAATGGAATTCCATTCGACCATCCTGGTCCTATCTCGTGATAAAAGAGCTCATAATCCCCTAGAAGGTTATATTGCCCGCAACAGATATATGTGCTTGGTGAGCTGCATCCCACCATTCAATCAGTTCATCCGTCGAGACCTAAATTTTATGAGACTGGCTCCTACATGTTTGCATTTGAATAGCTATGCGTTTCTTCTTGGCACATATATGGTCTTCTCTAAGCACTTATACTGAGTGCCCAACGAAGAGAAGATTCGATACGTATACAGCTTCAAGAGCCAAAAAGAAAATCCATCCTTAATCTACCTGAAACCGATCAGGGGTTGTAGAGTAGTCTCCGACACATGTAATAAGTTGAGTTATTTTAAAAACGAGTGGTTTTATGTTCATTGTCCGCTCGGGTTCATAGGAAAATGGCTGTCCTGACGTAAGTTCCATGCTACATGCATTATATGAATTTGTTTAATAGTTTGCAGGCTTAACTCACATCTTGTTGTATTATCCAGATATTCCATCGAGACCTTATAACACAACAGTTTTAGATGCCATTAATGTTCTGATGGCCGTTCCGATAGAAGATCGAGACGTCAGTTCTCTTCTATTAGATGATAATCTTCTTACTTATGACTTGTTGGAAGAGGGCTGAGCACTGGTATAGTCCAAGTGGTTGCCAGTGATGACGACGATGACAATGATAATGATGATTACAACAACTTCCTTGGAGAAGGCAATATTGATCTGAATGTACCCACAGTCCCAAGTCCTGGGGCTAGAGTTGAAGAAAACATTGAGCAAACACATGAACACACCAAGGAAGGCAAGATAGTGGGTGAAAGTGGTGAGGCTGGCCATGGTAACATTGACGTGGGCCATGAGTCTCAGACCGAGCAATCCAAAGATGGTCAACAATCTGCACCAAGGAAAAGGTTAGCTGTGAAGATTTCCATGTCTCAGACTTCTATGTAGCCTCCTCTAGTCACAGCTACAGAGAAAAGGACTTTTATTCCGTCAACCGACACATTTACTGGATTAGGCCAATTCCTACTGAGTTTGGCTACTTCAATGTCGATAGCAATAGTTTGGAGGGCATCGACTCCCCTATTCACTTCGATAAGGATACCATCCCTACTAGTGTGGGAGAGATCACTCCTATGAGCAAAACTCTAGCTCATAGTCTGTCTGGAGGACACTTACACATATGTACACTTCACACCACTGCACAACACTTGACTTGCCTCCTTATTCGTTGGATCTAACTTCTTGTATTTTTATTTGCAGGATCCATGGAGAAACGAAGATATATACTCCAATCTATAGAGGATTATACAACTCAATAGCAAAAATGCTATCCAAGCGCTTACCATCAAGGCAGGGGCCGAGACTCAGATTTTAGCCACTGATCCGATCATGATAGAGTTAGTCGTGATAGAGATGATCGGGACAGAGATAGTCGTAGCAGAGATTATCCATCACGTGATTCCGACTCCAAGTATCGCCCTAGGTCCAGATCTCTTCCTCCATTGGACTTGGATAAGCATTCAGATCGTTGCAATGACATTCCACCAAGCGGTACATCTCGTGCTCCACCACAAGCTTCTGTTCCTACTCAGCAGTTGACCTCAGCCCATCGTAGTCGATCTTCTGACCATGGGCACCAAAAGAGTGGTTTTGAAACTTCTCATCACAGAGTTAGCAAAGAAACTATTGAAGCTCGGATCGCGACAACTTGCCGCTAGCGTTCGAATGAATGAACTATAGGAGCAACTTCCAAACATCTGCTTTGATGGGCTTAAGATTGTACCCAACATGAAAAGAATTCCGTCTGACGTCCAAGAGATAACCATTGCTTGCATGACTAAAGTTCATAATTAATACAATGAATGGTCACGAGTAGCTGAAAAAATCTCTAAGGTCTCAATGGAAAGACAGCTCGAAATTGAAAATAAAAAACTCATAGAAGCTGACAACAAGAGGATAATAGCCACTCTCGATGCCAATGCCAAAAAATTTAGGAAATCCCAAGTCTTAGTGGAGAAGAAAGCCGAGGA
Source organism: Allium fistulosum (assembly GCA_030737815.1). Lineage (NCBI taxonomy): Eukaryota > Viridiplantae > Streptophyta > Magnoliopsida > Asparagales > Amaryllidaceae > Allium > Allium fistulosum. The sequence goes on from CM060907.1 coordinate 1,059,058,965, forward strand.
TGTAGTCAAGGCACTCAAAGAGGAGAGGACCAAGCATCGAGACGAGATGGAGAAAACCTTCCACCAAAACCATGATTTGGTGTTAGAGAGAGATACCGTAAACATGAGCGCGGCTGAACTGAAGACCAAGCTAGATTGTGAAACAAAGGGAAAGGAGGAGGCACTCCAACATGCTTAGGGTTACTATGATGAGCTGCTCAATGTTAAAGAAGAGAAGAACAAGGCGATCGAACATGCTAGGGACGTAGACCCACTTGTCAAGAGGGAGATTAAGGCCCTAGAGCAATAGATGATGGATAGGTTTGAATCAAGGCTCATCAAGTACAATACCAATGTTCTCAAGTTTTGCAACCTGGAATGGTTTGGTGATGATTTTCCTAGGGTTTTGGACCTGGCTTGGGAATAGATTGTCTCGGAGGAGAAAGCATTCCTGAAAGGTGGCGAGATGGACCTTGCCTAGCTGGAGAAAGAGCGACTGATAGACGACAAACCCAATGTGCTGAGAAAAGGTAAGCTCACTCTTCATCCGGAGTGAGCTACCATCATAGAGAAAAATTTGAGCGAAGGCTCGGGATCAACGCCACATAATGCCACTGCTAGCCAAACACCTAGGTCCCAGGCTACTCTAGATTCATCCTTTGATCCTGGGTATGATCCAGAGAATCCCCAGATGCATAAGTCTTCTATCCAATCTCGCATCCCAAAAGGAAATTTTGGTGGAACTTCGGCTTATACAGAAAGCCAAATAGAAGATGGTATCTCACTGACTTCCTATATTTCAGAGGGTTGATGCGTCGCCGATCATCATCACTAATCTATCTCTTTATATCTCTCGAGTTTCAGGTCGGCCCCAAATCGCCCCTATTCCTGATAAGGACTCTCAACCGAGACGACAAGCATCTGTAACAGAATCAGTAACCATTACAACTTCAACAACTATTCCAACCATCCAGGTTGAAAAACCTCCCAGCCTTGATTAGCGGATGATTGATGCTTTGCTTAATGAGGGGACTGGTGGGGCTCAGGAAGCTCAAATCGATGTGGATGTTGTGATAACCAGAGTTTCTAAGTCCCTATCGGGTCACACCATGAATCAATTTAAATGGGAACTTGGCCTAGCCAAAGAGGCCAAGTTAGAGAAAATTGAGAAACACATCCTCTTGCTACAAAGATTAAGCAGGAGAAGTTTGAGGCCATCCCTCCTCCTTTATCGATTGCCTTGCCCAGGCAGATTATCTTCACTCTAGTCTATATCCCTCCACCTGGTAGCACTCAAAGCATACCTGTAGGATCTTCTCAAAGTACTCCAGTCTCCATTCCTCCACCTCGGAGCACTCAAAGTGTGCCTATTGGATCATCGCAGAGCACTCCACCCAATGGAAAAGGAAGTAGGGAGAGAATAAGGAAGTAGCCGGAAGAATCCAGGGCGCCTTCTTTTACAGAGAAGAAGGAGAAGAAAGCAAGAACGAAGAAACCCAAGAAGTGACCATCTGTCTTCTTTGTGCCTTTTGGTTGTATAACATTACTTAGGCCATTTCTAGTTCCCCTATTTTTGCTTATTTCGGCAGGTGTTATGCGGATTAGGCCTATGCTTTTATTTTCTTGGTTAGGTGTAACTAAACTTGTACTTAGCTTTTCAAGTTTCATTTTCAATGTTAATAACAGAGAAATTTTCATTTTGTCAAATATTTATGTGAATTTGCCTAAGCTGTTTTAGAAAAGCACTTTCCATTCAATATACTTGTGATCTATTCCTTTTAATGATTATCGCCGGACTAAATCCTTAGCCCGCTATGTAATTTATTTTCCTTCTGTCACTCTTGCGAAAGTAAAGTAATTGTCGAAGTGCCAAACTTTGGGCATTAGTTGAGGTTTTACCATTTAGGATAGTGGTCCAGACTTCCTTTTCCAGGATAATTCGATTGTGCCGAACTTCGGGCGCTAATTTTAAATTAACTACTTAATAACGTAGTTCACACATCCTTATCTAGGATGTTTATTTCCCATCGCGCATGACTCCCGGCGTCGATTCAGAGTTCATAGGGGTAAGGCCCCACCTAACATCAGGTATGGACTTTTCGTTTCATCTATTTCGAGAAAAATGTTAAGGATTGGATGGTCTTATCATGTCCATTTTGGTTTATACTCATGCCCCCAATCCGAGGGTAAAAGTAAAGCAAGTGGACGGTCATATCATGTTCGTTTTGATTTATACTAATGCCCCCACATCAAAGGCAAGTGTTAGTGGATGAATGGTCATGCCACGTTCAATTTAGGTTTATACTTCTGCCCCACATCAAGGGCGAGAGTTAGTGTACGGATGGTCATGTCACATCTAGTTTGAGTTTATACTCCTACCCTCAATCCGAGGGCAAGAGTTGGCTGGTATCTATATTTGGATACTGAGAAGAACTTCGAAGGTTCGATCATGAACCATAGAAGTTTTGAATGGAACCCATCTCCGAGTACCTGCACACCTACATTATTCACATGCAAACTCATTTGAGTCGGTCAAACTCTTAAGTAATGGAAAGACAAAGTCTTGGACTTGAAAAGCCATTTTATTCCGTTAAAGACGAGAATGACATAATCTGTCTTATTACATGGCTCTAGCCGATTATTTATGAATTTATTTCTAAGTGAAATAACGTCATAAGTGCTCACTATTCAATGCCCTTAGCAGTGAAATCCCGTCTACCGTCGCAAGCTTGAAAGTTCCATCTCTAAGCTTTTACTCTATTGCGTATGGACCTTCCTAGATCGGGCCTAAGTTTCCAGGGCTAGGGAAAATTCGTTTAAGAACTAGGTCACCAACTTTGAAGGTCTGATTCCTGATCCTAGTGTTGTAATATTGTGCGACTTGATGTCGGTGTGCAGCTGCCCTCAACTCAACTGCACCGCGCTTCTAATCGATCATATCAAGAGACTCTAGCAGGAGTTGCTCATTGGTCCATGTATTGTAGTTAATTACTTAATGAGAAGGTACTTCTGGTTCAATCAAAATCATAGCCTCTGATCCGTAGGCCAGAGCGAATGGAAAGCGGCCAGTCGTTGACCTATGCATTGGTTGATATGCCCATAGTATTAATGAAAGTTCATCGACCCACTTGCCCTTGGCCTTTTCCAACCGCTTCTTAAGAATAGACCAAATAATCTTATTTATAGCTTCAACCTGCCCATTCGCTGGGGATGTGCTACTACAGCAAATATCTTCTCTATGCGATGTCAGCAGTAGAAATCTTTGAACTTTATAATGTCGAATTGGGTCCCGTTATTGGTAACGATTGCCTGTAGAACTCCAAAACGACAGATGGTATTCCGAACAAAAAATTGATTACTTTCTTCATGGTGATCATGGCCAATGGCTTTACCTTAACCTATTTGATAAATTAGTCAACTGGGACGATGACGTACTTCACACCACCTTTAGATATCGACAACACACCAATAATATCAATTCCCTAAACTGCAAACAATCAAGGACTGACCATTTGAGTAATCTCTTTTGACTGTGCCTCGGTATTTTAGCATATCTCTGGCACTCGTCACACTTTCGGGTGTAATCATCTACCTCTTGGTTGACATTTGGCCAGAAGTATCCATAGCGGAGGATCTTCTTTGCTAGGGTTTACCCTCAGGTATGGTTGTCATAGGTCCCTTCATGAAATTCATTTAGAAATCGCTTGGCCTCAACGCTGGCGACACACCGAAGCATAGGAACAGAGAAACTCTTCCTATAAAGTACTCCTTCCTGCATGATATATCTCGGAAGCTTGTCGAAGGAGCATTCGCCGTTCATTCCTTCTCCGCGGAATGATTCCTCTCTATAAATAATTTCTTATTGCAGTCATCCATGACTTTCTTTTTGGCTCAACCTCCAAGATCCAATCGACTCCATCTGGTCGATGCTTGGAGTTGATAATACTTCCACCAGGACCAGACCCATGAGTTGCGCATCTCCGGAATTACCGAACTTAGCCAGTGAGTCAGCCTCTCATTTTCCTCTGGGAATATGAGTGATCATGTAATATTCGATGCCACTGAGCAACTCAAGGACCCGGCTTAGATAAGGAGCTAGTTTTTCTCCTTTTGCTTAAAACTCTATCCGAACATGGAAAACCACCAGCTGGGAGTCGCAAAAATGTACAGAATCTTTAATCCTAGCTCTTTGCTAATCTTGAGTCCTGCAATCAAGGCCTCATATTCAATATTATTGTTGTTGCCGAAAAGTTGAGTTTCATGACATAACAGATCAGGTGTTCTTTGGGAGTGACAAATACAACTCCAGCACCTTAACACCATTCATTAGATGCACCATCTGTGTACATCTTCCACCAAGTGTCTTTCTTCTCACTGCTCTCCAGAGGATCATCTTGCGCAGTGAATTCATCAATGAAATCCGCCAAAGCTTGACCCTGGATTTCTCTCCGATGGTGATAGGTTATGTCATACTGGCTCAATTCAATGTTCCATTTTAACAACCTTCCAGAAGTCTCAGATCACTATAGACTTATTGCAAAGGCTGGTTAATAAGAATTTTGATCAGATGAGCCTAAAAATAAGGGCGGAGATTTCTTGAAGCGATAAATAGGCAGTATGTGAGCTTTTCCAGCCTCGGGGAATTTCTTTCTGCACCCGTCAATCGCTTATTGGTATAATAGACCGGTCGTTGGATGCGAGACTCCTCTCACACGAATGCAATACTAAAAGCATGCACTGACACTGACATGTATATAAACAGGTCCTCATCATCCAATGGCTTCGAAAGGTTGAGTGGTCTCTCTAAGTGATCCACCATAGCTTGGAATGCACTTTTACATTCGCGATTCCACTTAAAATTCCTTTTTCCTTTTTGAATGACATCAAAGAAAGGAATGCATTTTTCTGTGGCTCGTGAAACGAACCGAATCAGCACGGTGACCTTCCCAAACAAGCTTTGGACCTCCATTATTGTCTTCGGGGCCCTAATCTTTCTAAATGCCTCAATTTTTTTGGGGTTGGTTTCAATCCAACAGGATTCACAATGAAGCCCAAGAATTTCACTAACGCAACGCCAAAAGTGCATTTCAAGGGATCAAGCTTCATCCCGTATTTTCAAAGGATGCCAAACATCTCTGCTAGATTATCAATGTGGTTCGCTGAGCGCCACGACTTCACAAGAATGTCATCTACGTAGACTTACATGGAACGACCAATCTGATCTTTGAACATCTGGTTTACTAGCCTCTGGTACGTTTCTCCTGTATTCTTTAATCTTAAGGGCATGACCAGATAGCAATACAGTCTGAGGTTGGTTATGAAGCTTGTGTGTTCCTGATCTCGGATGCGCATCGGGATTTGGTTATATCCAGAGTACGCATCCATGAATGAAAATAGCTTATGTCCAGTTGTCGAATCCACCAACTGATCGGTCCTCGGGAGCGGGAAGCTGTCTTTTAGGCATGCCTTATTCAAATAAGAATAGTCGATGCATGTCCTCCACTTTCCATCTGCTTTCCTTACCAAGCTAGGATTAGGTACCCACTCCGGGTATAAGGCATCACAAATGAATCCATTGTCCATCATCTTATCCACCTCTTCTAGGCACACATATCCAGTTTTTCCAAGAAAAAACAAACCAACTCCTTTATCACTCTTACACTGAGCTGCGATCCGACATTTAGGACCCAGTTTGGATCTTCCTGGTTGACCGGAACAACCATGGTCAACTTGGTGGGAGCTGCTCTTCCACCTTATGGCTCTTTACATTGGTCCATATCATCGTGGAACCGACTGGGCTACTTGAGCCGGGGCTCAGGCTGTATTTGCTATGAGTCCAAAGACTTAATGCAGAGGGTCCCTTTCATATTTCTTCCTTTCTCTTTTCGCCTTGCCTCCTATAGCTCGGCGATGTAGCATTCGCAGCCAGTCGCCTGATCTCCCTGGATAATCCCTATGCCATTCTTCATAGGAAACTTCATAGTCAAACACCAAAGTGCTATAGCCGCTCTTAACTCAGCCAAGCCAATCAGCCCAGAAATGCTTTGTAGGCTGAGTAGATATCCAATACCAAAAAAGGCCTGACTCACAATCCCTTGTAGTCACCCTTGCCAAGAACCATCGGTAATTCAACATATCCAATGGCTTCAGTAGTAATCCATTTGAACCCTTGTATTCAAGATTTATAATGTTTCAAGTCCTTTTCCAACATTAAGATATTGGCTGAACTCCCACAGTCAACCAGCACCTTTCGAACAATTGCAAGACCAATTGTGGCTGTGATCAGGAGCGGGTCAATCGTTGGAGCTTCCACTCCATCGTCATCTCTATTCTGGAATACAATATCATAAATCATTGTCCCGCATAATTTTGCTACAGTACCATCTTTAACAGCGAAGCAACTTTCACTCTTCGCATGTTTTATCGCACCAACATATCTGTCCATCTCAGCTAGACTCTTATTGGTTGGGTGTGGCCCACTGATAATTGTATTAATCACCGATTGTTTTTCTGGCCGCCTGACTGCATCAGAAACAGACTTAGCTTGCCCCGTTAGGAAGATGGCCCAAGGGCATTAGAGTTTCCTTGCCCGCCATCTTGCGGGGCTTTCACATATTGCCGTAACTTTTTCTTGCGAATCAACTCCTTAATTGTATCTCGCAAATTTATGCACTCGTTGGTATTGGGGATGTGAGTTTCATGGAATCTACAGAACTTTCCTAACTTTCTTTTCTTCTCAATTGACTCTCTCGGAGCCGGCTTTTTGTACCGCTCAGTGTTTTGAGTTACCAGATAGATATTCTATATTGAGTTGTTTAGTTCGGTATAGCTGTCGTGCTTAGAAGTCCTAATACGACTCCAGTGATCTGGCTTCTTCTTTTTAGCCCCTTCATCATTCCATTTTCGATTATTGTTTTGGTTACCAACATTCACGTCTACATTTCTAGAGCTTTCTTCGAGCTGTTTTACATCAACATTGCTTTGCATCACTTCGTCTAAATTCCCAACACCATTCCTTTATAGACGCTTGCATGCTTCCTCCAAGCATAAGTACTCATTAGCATTTCTATAAAAAGCATCCATTGTTGATGGGGGCTTCCTCTCTAACCATTCCTCGATCTCCATACCGGGGTGAATCCCTCTAATGAATGCTATCAGCACATACTTGGGATCTGTAACTTCTGTCACGACTGTGTGGAATCGATTCAAGAAATCCTTCAGCGACTCTCCATTAGCTTGGAAGACGTTTGACAAAGACATGACATGCTTTGGACATGAAGTATCTAAGCGTAATTGCTATATAAACTTCTTCGATAACTTAGCGAAAGATGATTTGGACCTCGGCGGAAGTCGAGTGAACAACATCGTAGCTACTCCTTAAAAGAAAATTGGAAAACAACGACATTTCATGGCATCGGAACCTCTAATGGAATCCATATGCCATTGATATCTCATCAAGTTCTGCCTAGCATCCGTCATTCCTTTGTACAATGGTATAGTTAGCATCGTAAATCTCCGGGGGTATATCTCACATAGAATGTTCTCTGCAAATGGATTCCAACTGGGAGAGGCACCTCATTCAACATTGATTTTGAAATGATTTTTGTTAACAAGTCTCGTGAACATATCCTCCAAGTAGTCCGGGTCAACAGGTTCGACTGAATGGCGGTAATCGGGCTCTGCCCCGAGTGTTCGGCCTGGCTAACGCACTCGGCTTGGCTTTTGATACCTAGGTTCTCCAGCCTTTGGGAGAACCTTTCATCCAGAAGCCCCCCTATTTGATTCCCATCAGTTGTATCATCAGCAACAACACGATTTTCCATATTCCGATCATCAGCAGCGCCTTCAGAAGTCAAGTCCATACCACCTCCCACATGGTGAACTCTGGGCACACCGTTAGATGGGTCAGCGTCGACCCCTGATCTTGGGTCGATACCAATCCCTAAATTCGATCCTGGAGCTCGTCCTCTCCATGGTGAAATGGCCCAATAGTGTTTTGAGTCCTCTTTTGCTTTCAGTCCCTTCGTCTCTGGTCGAATGATGAGGAACTTTCTGACTTTGAGCTGGAATCTCTTCTACTCCTCCTACGGCTATTCGGAGTTAGTTCATTCAGCAATCTCAAGCTCTATTGCATTGTTTGATTCATCTCATTCTGACTAGCTTGGAATCTATCACCCATCTGCTTCATCATACTATCCATCTCCATTCTCGTATGACTTCAACTGGATTCTTGATCTCCGGCTGAGTTGGTTGGGCAGCTTCATCTATAAGTTTAGCACTCTGGTTCTCAGCTTCAGTAGTAGCTATGGAATCGGTAGAACAGTCTCTTCTTGATGGGGCCATTAGAAATAGCTCTCTTAGACTACAAAAAATTTGAATAGTAGAAAATAATGTAGGAAAGTTAGATCTATCTCTTGGAATTAAGAAATATAATGGTTGACGATGGATCCAAATAGCCTAAGAATCTTTTTCTCAGTGAAAGCACCAAAATGTTTGAACCAAAAATGGCACAAACACCCAGAAGTTAAAGTAGAGAATAAAAGGTGAAGAATTAAATGAAAAACGAATAATAAAGAGCACATAACAATTTATAGTGGTTCGGCAAATCAAGGCCTATGTCCACTTTATAATTTTATTGCTTATATTCTGACGTGGAGGCAGAAGTTCTTATGTGTCGGTGCAACTCCGATGCTTGGTTACAAGAATTAAGAATAAGAAGAATAAGAGCCAAAAGATCCTAAAAAATGAGCCCTACCTTCCTATTTATAGAGGTAGGGGCCTAAAATCTCTTACAAAATATCTCCAGGCTGTTTTCCATGCAAAAGACTAGTTCTCCATGAAGATAGGATGCCACATCATCAGTTTGTATGGTCAGTACAACTCCAAGGGTAAGGGTCGGTACTGACCTGTAAGATGGCCAATATGGCCGCCTTCAACTCCTCATCTTTGCTCGTCTTGTGGTTAGCTTCGTGATTCCGTAGTTGTTTGCACTAATATTTGCTCGTCTCCGAGTCCAAACGACGGAGATATGGAAGAACAAAGTTGCGGCTTCAAGTGCTCATGGAGATTGATGGAGAATTGCATTGGGTCAACAAAACGACATTGGAAATAGACTTTTGGCATCAAGTAGGACTAGCAGGCAGAAGATGGGAAACATAGGGGAAGAAAACATGGGTCAATACCAACCCAAAGAGTGGGGTCGGTAACGACCCATCACTTGGATGGAATGGTGCTTGTCTTGGCTTGAGATTCCTTTGCCTTGGCCTAGCAACTCTGCTTGTGCTTGGTTTTTGGACTCTTAGGCTATCTCTCTGGGCTTTCTGCCTTGATAACTCTAAGTTTGACTCGTCCAATCTATCTGAATATTGCCTAGTCAAAAAGTTGGATAAGATACGCTGCACATGGTTTAACATACTGCATATAGATGCTTGGATTTACACCGCAACAGACATGTTATCCCCTCCATATACAGATGTGATGTCTTATATATAAAATTTCAATCTATTAAAAATATATTTTTAAGAGCATAAATATTAATAATTACATATTTAAATATAAATTTAAATTCAAATTTCAAATCTAGATCCAGACTTTAAAAATTATATAACTTCAAATTTAAATCAAAAATAATATTTTGATAAAATAAATAAATGTAAATATACGAAATTAAAGTGTATATATATATATATTTGGAAATATATAAATATATGTATTTATATATATATATATATATTAGATTTAAATTTCAAACATAAATTATCATTATATATTTAAATATAAATCGATAAAATGATATATATATATATATATATATATATATTTACACATATTTTTGGCCTATAATACATTTGAAAAAATGTAAACTTTTTTAAATCCTTTACGATTAAAAAGATTATTTTTTAAAAATAAACCATTTCCATACGGAAATGTTAAAAAAAATGTTAAAAGATAAATTTTGTAATCATTGATATAATCAATTTACATTAATATATATATATATAATATATATATATATAATATATATATACATATAATATATATATAATTTTAAAGTAACTTCTTGTATTTTAAAATAAATGTATACATACATACAAATATTTATTTATTTAAGGTTCTAAATAATATATATACATACTTATATATATATATAATTTTCGAAAATTATTACATGTATATGATTTAAAAAAAATTACATGTAATATATATATATATATAGACACATATATATATTTACACGTTAAAAAATCAAATTTTGTTTTCAAATCCCTTTAAAAATTAATATTTTATTTGAAAAATAATATTTTTTAATTTTCTTTGCTGGCGAATAGCTATATATGCACACATACATAGATACACACACAGACACACACACACACACACAGATATATATGTATATATAATTTTTTAATCATAATACATATATCCATATTCATATAAATTGTTGACATCACACATATATAGGGATTCATGATATTAAGACTAATCTAAGCACATATGATTTAAGATAATTGTCAAATAAATATGTATAATTGTATAAATAAGTTATATTGACTATAGCCTAATTAGTACATATTGAATGCTAAATCGATCGACTTCTTTTGAATCTGAATTGAAATCCTTCTAGAGAGCTACTAGACCGAAAGCACTATGCATTATTGATGGAGGAAGGGAGATGCCATTTTTCAACTAGATATGGATGTAGTGGAGGCTAAAAAAGAGTTCAAAAAATAAGGTGTTAAGGGTGTTTAAATAAAAGAGAAATAGAGAAGCAAGAAGTGGATCCGGATCCATAAATATCTCTACTAATTCAAACCCTCTTTCCGAATCAAATCCAATCCCTACTCCTACACCTACGGCCGGCCAAATTAGGTCCCTTTATTAGCCTCCCAATCACTTCATGCCCGATCAAATAAAATACGTATAAGTCTAACTCAAACGTACATCGATAGTGTATATCGATACGTGTGAAATTTTATATATGCACTATTTTCAATACAAATCAAATAAAATTTTATATTTAATATTTCATAAATGTTAATTAATTTATAACAATTATAATTAATTAAATTAGGTGGTAGTCGGAGTATTCAACGTTATAGTTGAGTGACTCTTAGGTGTAAATTCAATAAGAGATTAATATCAAACAATTTGAATATTAACGTTCATACGTCACTTAGCATGTGGTGGGACATTATGACCAAGTTTATCGCTTACATAGCTTTGGTAAAATTAAATTTTACTTACTTAAGTGTTACCCAGTATTGACAGTTATTTACACTGGTTCTCTTTGTTAAAACGGTATCACATTAGGAACTTACGGAATTGGTAATGGTCAAAATTCCAGTATCGTCCATATTCAACTTTATAATCCAAATATAAAGTCCTTGGTTCAATAATAACAATTATTATTAACTGTACTTCTCTGACCAAAGACTTTGACTTTGTGTTGACTTCAGTTGACCAAGATACTAATCTCATATAACTGAGGGGACGAACCTTCTCTTGACTTTGCACTTCCAATGCTTCTACTCGATCCAACTATAGTTATTTGATGAATGTCATGCCATGATTTAACTATAATCAAAGTAAAGCTTCTATTGACCCAAAAATGGACCAACACCCTGGTTTGAGTTTGAAAGCATCAGCCCTATTCTGACAGAGCAATATCACAAATAATAGGTATATAAAAAGAACATTAAAAGAAAGAAGACATAGAATTTTTATAGTGGTTCGGCTTTTAATGAAGCTTACGTCCACTTTATAGTTCTACTGTACACTGATTGTTGTTACAAGAGGTGTTTGATTACAAGGCTTTGATTATCTTTAGTTAGATTGAATCCCCAGAGCTGGAATCCACTGGATAATCACAATGAATTCCTTTGGAGATTGTTGTGAGGGAGGTAAAGAGTGAAGAATAATTCCAGCAGAGCTTTTGGGACCAGTCCGGGAAGATCCTTTTTATGTTGTAGGTAGGTTGGTATTTATATAGACTGGAGAGCTTCTGGGCCAGGCCCCTTCATCATCTGCTCGCTGGTAGGTAGGGAATGACCCATGGAGAATGTGGCTTGCAATACAAGGAAGAAACATCGCCGGCGACCCATGGCCTATGGGTCGCCGACGACCCATGGACTTGGCTCATTTTGCGAGCCAATGTCTTGGCCTCTTCTCATAGTATTCTTTGGCTGATTTGTCTGAAGGTTTGAGGAGAGGAATGGGTCGCTGATGATCTGAGCACTTAGGATTTTTTTGGAGTTTGGAATTGGAGATGTTTGCATAATCTTTTATCGTAGTTATTTTGTCTTGATGGCAATTCACTACCTGTTTGCGCTCAGCTGCTGATTGGACTAAAAGAATGCTGATCTCTCATCTTCTTCGATCCCGGTTGTTGCCTTATCCATATAGCTTGGCTCTCGTTAACCCCTTTCCTTAGCCTTTCTGGTTAAGTTCTAAACCATTCTGATAATACGAGATTGTTCTGTCTCTTGTTGGATCCTATCAGGATAAAAACTCGGATAACAACTTCCATATTGAAGATATACAATATTCTCAAGTCAAGAGAACTGTGTAATTTTCTTCTGTGCAGTTAAAGCCTCGTAAAATCCTCGCTATAGCGCATAGCGCTCTTCGACCGCTACAGTATTTCAATTTAGCGCTATTAAATAGTAGATCCGCTTTACGCCCCACTATTTTCCGCTACACCTGCTAAACTAAGGCTTTTAAGCACCCGCTTTAGAAAAATTAATATACAAAGACTGATTTGACTAGTTCTCTTTAAACTAAATTAATAAGTTATGGTAAAGAATTAATTTTAAGGCATAGGTGCTCAATAAAAGTTAGAAATTTATTGTAGTTACCGGATCTAGTACGCATAAATTATGATATTTTTTGGTTTTGTTATATAAGATTGAGCAATATTGGTTTTTCCTATCGAATGATGTTAGAGTCGGAATAAGTTAACTTTAAATATTTGATTTTATTTCTAATGATGCTTTTTGCACATCCGCTACCTTTTGTTATATCCCCGCTATGACTTTTTGCACCTCCATCGTTATATAGCCACTAAGCGCTTTAACTGCATAGATTTTGTCACATCGATATTTTCTATTGACCTTAGTTATATTAACTAATAGGAAACTATTGAAGGAGTCAATCGATAATTATCTAATAATTATTAGTATGCAACCCCTCAGTGCCCTTAGTAGTTAGGAGTAATACACTACCCAATATTTGGAGAGTGTTACGTACTCTAGTCTCAATGCATGTATTGATATCCAATCTCGGCATACCTTGACTAGGAATATTTAAAACGGTATGTTTAATTTCATTGTTACAAATTACACTTGATTTCAACACATTGTAATTACTATTACAAAACATACCATTTATGGATTTTCTGTTAAATATACTTTAATTTAATTAATTAATTAATTAATATAACATATTATTTCAAGTATATAATAAAAAGAAAACACCTTTTATTTCGGACAAGATTGGTTATGGAGTTAGATATATGTAACAGTTACATAATTGCCTTTAGGGCATACACCTAACTCTATATGTACCGACCACATTTTGGGCTTCTTGTGGAACTCTAGAGCTATAATTTCATATTTGGTCTGAGTGATCACCTTAAGGTGCATTTTTGAAGGAGTAGGAAAATAACTCCATGGAATTTATGAAGGAAGGCAAACAAGCACAAGTGATATCAGAACCTCTCGGAAACAACACGACTTCAAAGGAAAAGTGCTTGAGACACGATAGGTTGAAGGTAGACTTTCGAGTGAAGGAAGATGGAGTGACCCACGTTCAAAAAAAATTGGTCGGTACCGACCATTTCAGTTCGGTATCGAGTAGAATTTATGATTCATGGCACTTCAGCTTTCTTTCCTTCATTTTGGATCTAAATTTAGACTTGGTGTATTGGTATCTGGCGATTCTAATGGACGATTTCCCTAGAAATACAGCACCTATGGCATTTGGAAAAGGACTTTTGGGCATTTTCTTTCTTCATCTCCCATCTCTCCTCAACCCTAGTCCTAAGGAAGTTACTCTTGGCCATTCTAGGTTGTTAAATCGGCCAAACCTTTGCACTTATGACTAGAATTCCATAATCAATAACAATACAGTGCATTTAGGTCTTGGATTCACCGAACACTTTAAATATTCTTTGTCTTATTTACTATTTTTGCTAGATCTTTATATTTATACTCATTGTTGGATGTCGCACCATTTCTAGGCTCAATATTTTGGTGCTTTTACTAAGAACGGCATTTCTTAGGCGTAGATTTAGCTATGTCTGGTGGATTGGAGTGGCCAAAGGTTATATCTAAATGGTTTCCATCATGGGATTTGAAGGATTTGCATATTGGAACAATGGCACCATCGGGGAAGTCAGGTAGATCTGGAGCAGTAGCTGGTGCAGATGAAGGGGCTTCTCATCACACGAAAATTAGTAGCCAGCCAGAAGCAACGTTGCTAGGATCATCTGCCTCTCAGGTGATGGTCACAAGGGTGGAGTTTGATAAGATGATATAGGAACTGTGTAACGCCTCTAATTTTAAATAACATTATTCAGGAGATTAAGTAGATAAATTAAATATAATAATGTAAAATAGAGTTATAAGGGGATTGAGATTTGAAAATTTATTAGAGGTCGTGCTTAACTAAATAAAAATTTAAATGAATGTGTTTATGGAAATGGTTTTATAAGTTAATTAATAAGAGAATTAGGCAAGGGTATTATGGGGAATAGCCATCCACCATAACCCTTAACCCTTAAACCCTTATTCACATTTTTATTTCACAAGTTCATAATTTTAAAACATAAACCTAAGAGCTCAAGACGACCATAACCTAGGGGATAAGAGGATTAAAAATCAAGTAAAAGCTAAGGAATCAAGCAAGGAGAATTAAGAAAATTCAAATCTCAAGTTCCTTATCCAAAGCAAGGTGAATAATAACCAAAACCATCTCATTTTCGCTTTTAAAGAGCATTTGATTTTGGGTTTTAAGTTTAAATCCTTTATGATGATTTAATGATGGTATGCTTGGATTACATGATATGTTTGATTCCAACGAGTATGTTTGATAAATGTTTTATTCGATTTTAAGGCTAAATCGTATATATTGGGTTTTGAATGCCATGAGGATTTTATATGTTAGAAAAAATATTATTTCGAAGAAGGGTTTAAATTTTCGTAATTATCCAAGCTATGGATAATTTATTATGAATTTTTGAAGGAAGAAATAAAAAATTGGGTTTAAATTTATTTTGGCTATTATATAAAAGATTTTGGGTCTGAAATTTATATATGTTAGATAACATACTAAATGTGAATTATGATGATTTTTGGGGATTTTTCTAAGCAATTTACTATGTAAATTAAATTATTTAAGTTGGAGGTCTTAAATGTCTTAATTGTTTTGTTAAAGGGAAGGGCTACTTTGTAAATTATTTTTAATTAATTCTGGGTAAATTCAGCAGTCTTTAGAAAATATTTTGGTAAAGATTATGACAACCAATTATATTTTGACAAATAGGCAAGTTAGTTGAAAAACATTTACTTAAAAAGGCAACAAAACAGTTTTGTACAGATTTATTGTTTCACCACTTCCAGTAGCAACCTTTCAACCTCATACCTCCGCCCCCAACTAAGTCGAAACCAATATGCATGGTATCAAAGCTTTGGTACGTAGTGGATTGGAGAAAGTCGTAAGGTATAGAGTCGAAACCATGCTTTCGAAGGGGTCGAAGCCATTTTAAATAGCTTTCAAAGATCTTCGTTTGCTTTCAAAAGAGATGCCACTTGCCTAGTTTTTAATGGATAGTTTCGAAAGGATTGAATACTTTTATATAGCTTCCGAAAGAGTTGTCGCCTTTTTGTTTAAAGGGTAGCTTTTGAATGAGATGCCATATATTATGTTTTAAAGAGAAGCTTTTGAAAGGGTAGTTTTGAACCAAGTCGTAACCTTGCCGTTGTCTTCACACCTTTCGAATATGTTGAAGTTTTCAACGAGTTCGAATGACAAGCTTTTGTTTTATAAATATAACAAGCCGCTTCCCAATGCTTTCGAAAGGGCTTTAGTAGCCAATTATACTAAGGTTTCAAAGGCAATGGCTTCGAAAGGAGTTTTGAAGCTATCCCTCTAAGTGTTTTACTTGAAGACTAATGCTTTTGAAAGGATGGTTCCGAAGCCATCTATTTTCTCCAAACTCTTTTACTTGAAGTTTAATGGTTTCGAAAGGGTTACTTTCGTTTATATTCACTTTGACCCAAAAGTTATTTCTAAGAATAAACCCAATGGTTTTGAAAGAGGTACTTTCAAATGGTTTCGAAGCTATGCTTCTATAAGTTGGAAAATATGCTTTAATACTTTCGAAAGGAAGGTTTTGATGCTTTCGAAAGAGATATTTCAAGTGTTTCGAAAGGCATATGTTTAAGTGTTTTGAAAAGAAGGATTAAATGCTTTCGAAAAAGATATTCTAATGTTTTCGAAAGTAATGGTCTTAGGTTTCGAAAGCCTTAGTTTTCAAAAGAAAGAACCCAATCTCATTTTCAAAGGAAAACCCATGGCAATATAAAAGAGCTTTGAAATGGTTTGTAATTTTGGAGTTTTTGAAGAAGCTTTCCTTGATAAAAATAATGGGTTAAAGGTATTGACCATGTTTCATGTGGAAATGATTTCAAGGGTATTAAACCATAGATATTGGTATTGTTATGTTATTGTATGTGCTTCTTCTATAAACATATTCACTGTATAATGGATCCATTACTGTATTTTGGGGAGTAAGAGCAGAATAACTAGCTAGGTTGACCCAGTAGTGAATATAAATTGAGTTAACTCCTGAATGAATAGAGTTGCATCTAGGAGGTCAGGTAGACCAGAACATAGGATGCCCAAAGGCTGATCAAAGAAGTTGTTATATTAGACAGTTTCATAGTAAACCCATGAAAACTATGTTTAGATAGAGTTATTGGTAGGGGCTATTAGGTTCGTAGTGATCGCATGAAAACTATATCCGGATAAAGTTATTGACAAAGATCAATAAGTTCATAGTCAACCCATGAAAAGTAGGATATAAGAGAAGTTATTGGAGATACCAATAGGTTATGGGAGAACACATGAAATAATTGAATGAAGTTATTGGTAGCGGCCAATAGGCTCTTAGTGATCCCATGAAAACTATGAAACTGGACAGATAGTCCATAAGCTTTAAACACATTATTTGTCAGCCCATGAAAACTAATAGGTTAATAGTGACCCTAGAAACCATAACTGAGACAGATAGTCAAATGAATGGGGATGGGAAACCCAGGATATTTTACTTGTTTGCATATCATCATAGTATATTTAAATTGCTATGTTTTTAACCACTGTGGATGCAAGAGCACAATATTTGGTTATTATAAATTTTTGGGTAAGATACTAGCGAGGGAAAACCCGTTCCGCTAAGCAGTGTGGTCTCACTAGATATCTAAATGGTTCAAGATGGTAGGTTATTATTCATACCAGGCTTTTTGTTTGACTCGAAGTTTATGTTTTCCCCTTGAACTCTCGGGTACTCAATTGAGTTTGTGTAGTTTGAGAGTTGAGGATTTTTAGACTCTTTTTTAAACAAATAAGCTTCCGGAGACGTGCGGGAGGCAAGTTAGCTAATAGGAGTTCTTTTATATTTGATTCCGCTGTGTTTTGATGTAAAGGAAAATTTGTTTAATTACGTATATATACTCTGGTCATCCAAGGGGGCATCTTCATATGTCGCTCTTAACGTAGTTTGTAATAATTATATTTTCTTTGAAAGTGGTTCTTGAATTTGGGACTATGTAATGAATTTGAAATATGATTGAAATGGAATGATAAATTGGTTTAATGAGTTTAAATTTTTTCATATCCATGTGTATCTGATGTATCAATGTACCTAATATTTCCGCATTTGATCGTTGAGAATTAATAACCGTGGATGACTACAGCATCCGCAGCCATTAGTTTTGGGCCTCCAAGTGGGGGATGTTACAAGTTGGTACCAGAGCATAGGTTTATGAAAACTTAAAAGAAATTTCAAACTTAAAATGATTTTTCAAAACATAACCCAATGAATCAGAAAATAAGACATGGGGTTTGGGTTAACACTTTAGTAACATACTTGTACTTGATATATATAAGTATGTATTCTCCTCTCTCTTAGACCGTTCTTTTGTATCTTACTAAGGCTCGTATGTAGATTTACGAGAAAGGAAGATATGGAGGCAGGAAATGGAAGAGGAAATCTCGTTGGAGGAAGCACTACAACTAATGGAAATGCTCGACCTAATACTAGGAGGAACCCAGGTCGATAGGCAAATGCTAATCAAAATTCAGATGCCAACGTAGGTGTTGGAAATCCGCTAGTGGATATGGGGATAATGTATCAGTTCTTCGTCAATCTGATGCAAGTTGGAGCAGCTGCTGGAGTAGCTGGGAATGTTGGGGGAGCTAATCCCATGGCTCCAATTGGAAACAATATACCTCTCTTGGTGGGAAGCCGTTTTTGGGAACAGAGGATGCTATAGAAGTTGAGAATTGGCTTTTGCATTATGAGAGAATCTTTGCTGACTTAGGGTTGAATGATGAGCAGAAAAGGAGGCTTGCTTTTAGACAATAGCAGGGAGCAGCACTTCATTAGTAGAATAGTGTTACTATCGAAGTTCCCGAGGAAGAGTTGACTTTGGTGGAATTTCGAAGGAGATTCGAGCAGAGGTTTTTGTCTGAAGTTGCCAAGTCAGAATTATTGAGGAAGTTCATGGATTTAGTGCAAGGCGAGATGTCGGTGATTGAGTATGCCACGAAGTTTGATGAGCTATCCAGGTATGGACATGCTACCATTGACACTGTCATCAAGAGGAATGTGAAGTTTATTCGGGGATTGAGACCCGAGATTGCTAGGGCGACCCTGCCACATCTTCGTGATCCTTGTAAGGTTGTTGTGGAAATGGAAATCTGACACGAGGAGATGCTTGCTAATTATGGGAAGGAGAAGCAGGTTGAAACCTAGAGTTCTCTTGGCAAGAAGAGGAAGTTCTTTAAGAAGAAGGGAACCAAGAAGGGAGAACCTGCCAAGAAGGCAATGCTAACATGCTTTGCTTTAAATGTGATAAGAAGGGTCATTATGCTCATGAATGCCAAACTGCCAAGGGGAAGAAGGCCGCAAACAAGAAGGGTGTGAAGTGCTTTAACTGCGACCATTTTGGGCATTATAAGAATCAGTGTCCAAAACCAGTCAGGATGGACAAGAGAAAAGTCTTTTCTGTTGGACAATCATCAGCTAGGCCAACTGCTGCTGAGAAGGGAAAGGCTGTGATGGAAGGTACGCTTTTGATTCGAAGTATACCTATTAGGGTACTATTTGATACCGGTGCATCGCATTAATTTATATCTCAGTGTTTGGTTGATAGGTTATGTTTAGAACCCACATAACTTGTTACTTCCTTAGGGGTTGAGAATCCAATAGGAAGGTATGCAACTCTGGGAATGAGATGTGACCAGTTAGAACTTGATTTGTTAGGTCATAAGTTTGCATGTAGTATGTGTGTTTCCAATTTCATAGATTTCAGAATCATTTTGGGTATGGATTGGTTGGGTAGATATGAGACTAGGATATTTTGCTAGGATGGGGAATATCGCTGAGACACCCTGATAGTCATAACCGAATTATATTCTCAGTGGAGGATTCTGTCCGGAGTGCTTGTGATCTGTTGTGTGCTTTGGAAGTAGAAGAAGAGTTAAGTCAAGTTTGAGTAGCAAGAGAATTTGCAGATGTTTTTGAGTCGGTTACAGGATTACCACCGAAATGAGCCGTTGAGTTTTGGATATATTTTTTGTCAGGAGAAAAACCTATTCGTAGACCACCTAGCAGGATGATACCGGCCGAGATGAAGGAATTGAAGGTGTAGCTAGTGGATCTAGAAGGGAGAAATTTTATTAGACCAAGCAGTTCGCTTTGGGGTGCGGCTGCGGTGTTCGTGAAGAAACCGAATGGGTCATTGAGGATGTGTATCGACTATCGTAAGTTGAACGAGAAGACGGTCAAGAATAAGTATCCTTTGCCAAGAATCGACGATTTATTCAATCAGTTATGTGGCGCCAGAGTATTTTCCCACTTGGATTTGGCGACATGTTTCCATCAGTTAAGAGTGGTAGAGGAAAGTATCCCGTTGACTGCGTTTCAGACTAGGTGTGGTTCATACGAGTGGTTAGTAATGCCATTCGGGTTGACAAATGCACAAGCTTTCTTCGTATATTTGATCAACCGAGTTTTCCAAGAGTACTTGGACAGGTTCGTATTGGTATTTATAGATGACATTTTAGTATACTTTAAAGATGAAAGAGAGCATGAGATCATCTAAGAGTAGTGCTTGAGACGCTGAGGCAGCATCAGCTGAAAGCAAAGTTTTCCAAGTGTCATTTCTGGAAGAAAGAGGTTAAGTTTCTTGGTCACGTGGTTTCAGAGAAGGGTTTGTCAGTCGATCCAGATAAGATCGAAGATGTTAATAGCTGGAAGAGACTAGAGACGGTGACTGAGATTAGAAGTTTTCTTGGACTTGCTGGCTATTACCAGAGATTCATTAAGGATTTCTCGCAGATAGTAGCGCCTTTGACTAAGTTAACCAGGAAGGATGTGATGTTTATTTGGTCTGACAAATGTGAGGAAGCATTCCTTAAGTTAAAGCATTTGTTGACCAACGCGCCAGTGTTAGTGGTTCCAAACGGAAACCAAGGGTTAGTGGTGTATACTGATGCATGCGGAACCGAGTTAGGAGCTATGTTGATGCAAAAGGGTAAAGTCATTGCCTACGCTTCACGACAACTTAGACCGCATGAGGTGAGATATCCTACTCATGATTTAGAGTTGGCTGCAGTGATCTTCACATTAAAGATATGGAGACATTATCTCTTAGGGGAGAGATTTGAGCTATATACAGATCATAAGTCCTTAAGATATTTATTCTCTCTGAAAGAGTTGAATATGAGACAGCAGAGGTGGCTGGAGTTTTTAGCAGCTTATGATTTTGGTATAGAGTATACACTTGGAAAAGGAAATAAACGGATGATCTTAATAGAAGACACCAAAATGTGGTGTTAGTTATATTGGCAGAATGGAAATATTTAGAAGCTTTGACTACTTGTAGTGTGCAGTTAAGATCGACTGCTAGTTCTAGTCAAAGCACCGCCATGTTGTCCTGTTTAGAAGTTCAACCGGTGCTGATCGAAACAATTGCTTCTAAGCAAAAAGAGGATCCATTATTAGCCGAGAAGATTAGAAGGCTTAAGGTTGGGTCGGAGATCGATGATCTAAAGGATTTTAGTCTTGACCAGAGAGGATGGTTGAGAAAGAAGGGACGGTTGTATGTTCTGAATGTTGAGGACTAAAGGAAAGAAATTCTTAGGGAATGTCATCGATCCAAATTTATGATTCATCTTGGAGGAACCAAGATGTATTAGGATATGAAGAGGAGCTTCTACTGGGAAGGTATGAAGAAGGATGTTGGCTTGTGGGTTAGGCGGTGTGTGAACTTTCAACAAGTGAAGGCCGAACATCGGAAGCCGAGTGGATTGCTTCAACCTTTGGAGATACCAGTTTGGAAATAGGACTCGATATCCTGGACTTTATAGACGGGTTGCCAAGGTTTAGCAGAGGAAATGAAAGTATATGGGTCATAGTGGACAGGTTGACCAAGAGTGCCCATTTCATTCCAGTTAAGTCAACCAGGATGGCACCTGTTTTAGCAAAGTTGTTCGTGAAGAACATAGTTAGATTGCATGGAATTCCTAGTAGTTTAGTAAGTGACAGAGATGCTTTGTTTACTAGTGAATTTGGGAAGAGCCTACATGATGTGTTAGGTACCAAGCTCAAGATGAGTACTGCGTATCACCCTCAGACGGATGGGCAGACAGAGAGAATCAATAAGGTACTCGAAGGTTTGTTAAGAGCTTGTGTATTGGACTTTGGGGGATCTTGGGAAGATCACCTACACTTATTTGAGTTTTCCTATAATAACAGTTATCAGACTAGTATAGGAATGGTGCGTTTTGAAGCTTTGTATGGAAGGCTATGCAAATCACCAGCATATTGGTTGGAGACTGGAGAAAGATTAGTCTTGGGTCCAGATCTGGTTAGAGAGGCGAAAGAGAAGATTAAGTTGATCCGAGAAAGGATGAAGGAAGCTCAGTATAGACAGAAGAGAACGCAGATAAGAGGCATAAAGATCTAGAATTCTCAGTTGGAGATAGAGTCTTCATTAAGGCATCATCGATGAAGGGTGTGGTACGATTCGGAAAGTCAGGGAAACTGGCATCGAGGTATATTGGTCCATTCCTAATTATAGAGAGGATTGGGAAGCTCGCATACATAGTAGAGTTGCCGAGCAGTATGGCTCGTGTACATAGTGTGTTTCATGTATCTCACCTTCATAAGTATTTGCATGATACAGAGACTACTATTCCTCCGACAGAGTTGGAGGATTTGATAGTAGAACCGAATTTGACTTTTGTTAGACAACCAGTTCGGGTTGTAGCGAGAGACGAGAAGAGGTTAAGAAACAAGACAGTCAAGTTAGTGAAAGTTCAACGGAGCAAAAACAAGAAGGACTGTACTTGGGAGACAGAAGACAGGATTAGAGATACTTATCCTGATCTTTTGTAAGGGTATGTTCTATATTTGCTTTATTTAGACTATTGCTAGTCAGGTAGGCTAGTAAGTTAGTTAGGAGACGTTACAGATGATAGTTATGCTTAGTATTTAGTCCTTACTGAATTTCGAGGACAAAATTCTTTAAGGAGAGGAGCCTGTAACTCCCCTAATTTTAAATAACATTATTCAGGAGATTTAATTAGATAAATTAAATAGAATAATTTAAAGAATAGAGTGATAAGGGGATTGAGATTTGAAAATTTATTAGAGGCCGTGCTCAGCTAAATAAAAATTTAAAAGAATGAGTTTATGGAAATGGTTTTATAAGTTAACTAATAAGAGAATAAGGCAAGGGTATTATGGGGAATAGCCATCCACCATAACCCTTAACCCCTAAACCCTTATTCCCATTTTTATTTCACAAGTTCATAATTTTAAAACATAAACCAAGGAGCTCAAGCCGGCCATAACCTAGGTGATAAGAGGATTAAAAAAAAGTAAATGCTAAGGAATCAAGCAAGGAGAATTAATCAAGATCAAATCTCAAGTTCCTTACCCAAAGCAAGGTGAATAATAATCAAAACCATCTCATTTTGATTTTTAAAGAGCATTTAATTTTGGGTTTTAAGTTTAAAACATTTATGATGATTTTAATAATGATATGTTTGGATTACACGATATGTTTGATTCCAACAAGTGTGTTTGATAAAAAATTTATTCGATTTTAAGGCTAAAATTGTATATATTGAGTTTTGAATGCCATGAGGATTTTTTATGTTATATAAAATATTATTTTAGAGATGGGTTTAATTTTTTTGTAATTATCCAAGCTATGGATAATTTATTATGAATTTTTGAAGGAAGAAATAAATAATTGGGTTTAAAATTAATTTTGGCTATTATATAAAAGATTTTGAGTTTGAAATTTATATATGTTGGATAACATATTAAAAGTGAATTATGATGATTTTAGGGGATTTTTCCTAAGTTATTTACTATGTAAAT
This sequence comes from Allium fistulosum, assembly GCA_030737815.1. Taxonomy (NCBI): domain Eukaryota; kingdom Viridiplantae; phylum Streptophyta; class Magnoliopsida; order Asparagales; family Amaryllidaceae; genus Allium; species Allium fistulosum. Next base: position 1,059,082,618 of record CM060907.1, read on the forward strand.
TAAATTATTTAAGTTGGAGGACTTAAATGTCTTAATTGTTTTGTTAAAGGAAAGGGCTACTTTGTAAATTATTTTTAATTAATTCTAGATAAATTCGGCAGTCTTTAGAAAAGATTTTGGTAAATATTATGGCAACCAATTATATTTTTACAAATAGGCAAGTTAGTTGAAAATTATTTACTTAAAAAGGCAATAAAACAATTTTACACAAATTTATAGTTTCGCCACTTCCAGTAGCAACCTTTCGACCTCATACCTTTGCCCCCAACCAAGTCGAAACTAATACACATGATATCAATGCTTGGTACGTAGTGGATCAGACAAAGGCGGAAGGTATAGAGTCGAAACCATGGTTTCGAAGGGGTCGAGGCCATTTTAAATAGCTTTCGAAGAGCTTTGTTTGCTTTCAAAAGAAATGCCACTTGCCTAGTTTTTAATGGATGCTTTCGAAAGGATTGAATTACTTTTATATAGCTTTCGAAGGGGTTGCTGCCTTTTTGTTTAAAGGGAAGATTTCGAATGAGATACCATATATTATGTTTTAAAGAGAAGCTTTTGAAAGGTTAGTTTTGAACCAAGTTGAAACCTTGCTGCCGTCTTCACACCTTTCGAATAGGTTGAAGTTTCCAATGAGTTTGAAAGGAAAGCTTTTGTTTATAAATATAATAAGCCGCTTCCCAATGCTTTCAAAAGGGCTCTAGTTGCCAATTATATTAAAGGTTTCAAAGGCAATGGCTTCGAAAGGAGTTTTGAAGCTATCCTTCTAAGTGTTTTACTTGACTAATGCTTTCAAAAGGATAGTTCCGAAGCCATCTGTTTTCCCCAAACTCTTTTACATGAAGTTTAATGGTTTCGAAAGGGTTACTTTCATTTATATTCACTTTGACCCAAAAGTTATTTTTAAGAATAAACCCAATGGTTTCGAAAGAGGTAGTTTCAAATGGTTTTGAAGCCATGCTTCTATAAGTTGGAAAATATGCTTTAATACGTTCGAAAGGAAGGTTTTGATGCTTTTGAAAGAGTTCAAGTGTTTCGAAAGGCATATGTTTAAGTGTTTTGAATAAAAGGTTTGAATGCTTTCGAAAGAGATATTCTAATCTTTTCGAAAGTAAAGGTCTAAGGTTTCGAAAGCCTTAGTTTTCAAAAAAAAGAAACCAATCTCATTTTCAAAGGAAAACCTGTAGCAATATAAAAGTGCTTTGAAATGGTTTTTAATTTTGGAGTTTTTGAAGAAGCTTTCCTTGATAAAAATAATGGGTTAAAGGTATTGACCATGTTTCATGTGGAATTGATTTCAAGGATATTAAACCATAGATATTGGTATTGTTATGTTATTGTATTTGCTTCTTCTATAAACATATTCACTGTATAATGGACACATTATTGTATTTTGGGGAGTAAGGGTAGAATAACCAACTAGGTTGAGCCAGTAGTGAATATAAATTGAGTTAACTCCTGAGTGAATAGAGTTGCATCGAGGAGGTTAGGTAGACCAGAACATAGTATGCCCAAAGACTGATCAAAGAAGTTGTCAAATTAGATAGGTTCATAGTAAACCCATGAAAACTGTGTTTGGATACAGTTATTGGCAGGGGCCATTAGGTTCGTTGTGATGCCATGAAAACTATATCCGGATAAAGTTAATGACAGAGATCAATAGGTTTATAGTCAACCCATGAAAAATATGATATAAGAGAAGTTATTGGAGATACCAATATGTTCAGGGAGAACCCATGAAATAATTAAATGAAGTTATTGGCAAGGGCCAATAGTTTCTTAGTGATCCCATGAAAACTATGTAACCAAACAGATAGTCCATAAGCTTGAAACATGTTATTTGTCAGCCCATGAAAACTAATAGGTTAATAGTGACCCTATAAATTATAAATGAGACAGATAGTCAAATGAATGGGGATGGAAAATCCAGGATAGTTTACTTGTATGCATATCATCATGATATATTTTAAATTGCTATGTTTTTATCCATTGTGGATGCTGGAGCATAGTATTTGGTTATTATAAATTTTTGGGTAAGATACTAGTGAGGGAAAACCTGTTCTGCTAAGTGGCGTCGTCTCACTAGTTATCTAAACGCATCGAGTTGGTAGGTTATTATTCATACCAGGTTTTTTGTATGACTCGAAGTTGATGTTTTCCCCTTAAACTCTTGGGTACTCAATTGATTTTGAGTAGTTTGAGAGTTGAGGATTTTCAGGTTCTCCTTTAGACGAATAAGCTTCCGGAGACATGCAGGAGGCAAGCTAGCTAATAGGAGTTCTTTTATATTTGATTCCGCTATGTTTTGATGTAAAGGCAAAGTTGTTTAATCGCCTATATATACTCTAGTCATCCAAGGGAGCATCTTCATATGTCGCTCTTGGCGTAGTTTGTAATAATTATAATTTCTCTAAACGTGGTTCTCAAATTTGGGATTATGTAATAAATTTGAAATATAATTGAAATGGAATGAGAAATTTGTTTAATGGCTTTAAAATTTTTTCATATCCATGTGTTTCTGTTGTATCAATGTGCCTAACATTACCACATTTTATCGCCGAGAATTAATAACTGTGGATGACTGCAGCATCCATAGCCGTTAGTATTAGGCCTCTAAATGGGGGATGTTACTAACTGAATCCGAGGATGACCAATTGTCAGAAGGCTCTATTGGACAGGATGGATGCTAGCATTGCTATGCTGACCCAGTAGTCACAAAGAACCAAGAGGTGTAGGATGTGCACTTCACCTATTGGATTTGAAGATGAGAACTCATCTGCTTCTGGTCAGAATAAAACAGATGGATATCAGAAGCAAAAGGAAAATGCTACTGAAGCAATAGGGACAGCTGCTGGAGTAGGATATCTCCCTCAAGTGGATTCATAGTAGTACCTACCAGAATCAGGTCGGTACCAATATGAATCTAAGGCCTTTAGCGGGGAAGGGGGCTGCGGCTATTGACTTGTCTGATTCTGAGGATAACCTGCAAAATGATGGTGATGTATGGACAAGATGTTGAAGTTCGAGATGCTGGTGTGCAAACAACTACTACCGAGCTAATCAGATGCCAGAAAAGAGCTGAATGAGTGGTTCTCCTAAAGACTGGAGAACTAGGCATTAACGAACAAATCGAGACCGTTTGCAGAGTCAAACACTCGACTGGACTCTTGACGGTCGACCTTTAGAGTTCCAAGCTCATGAGGAGCACATAGCAGATTTTATCAAGTGGTTGATGAAAGAAAATAATTGGAGGGGAAATGAGGATTCAGGTTCCACGACAAGCAGAACTCCATTCACATAGAATATTCTCAGCGAGGAGTATCCCAGGAGTTTTACGATGCCAATAATGCATCGTGTAACAGGACTACCAATCCCAAGTAGCACTTGTTTAAATATGAATGACATATGGATGGTGCCGGAGCGACGGACGCATTTTGGTGTAGATGTTTTCCTATCTTTCTGGAAAGTATGGCGTCAACGTGGTTTACTCGACTCGCAATGAAATCCATATTGACATTTGATGAATTTGTGAAGAAGTTTTTAGAGCATTTCAAGCTCCACACTACTCGGCCTAAGGACATGATGTCCTTGTTGAGCCTTTCTCAAGGACCTCAGGAGTCATTGAAGGGGTTCATGAATAGGTTTAATATTGCGGTAATAGAAGTTAATAATCCGAAGGAAGATTTGGTGTTTATGGCATTGGTCCGAGGTATACATTCAGACATAGACTTTGGAAGAAGCAAGTCAGACTGTTGAAAAGACTAATGGAGGATAGTCAAAGGAGGTGATTTAAAGTAACATGGCGACTAAGAAAACCGATGAGATTTCCAGTAACGTGACGATAAATGTTGGTAATTCCAATAATCAAAAATGGAGAAATCAGGGCTCTGGAGGCAGGCAAAATGAAGCAAAGAAGCGCCCGAGGAATATGAGGCTGGACGAGTATATGCCTCTGAATGATACGTTGGAGAATATATACCTTGCCTCGCAAGGCACAGAGAGGTATAAAAAGGTGCCTAGGAGGGAGGGGACTGAGGAAGAGCGGCGCTCAGGCAAGTTCTTTCATTTCCATGAAACTTATGGACACAACACGAATGAGTGCCGACATCTTAGGATTTTATTGAGGAATTGATAAGAAAGAAAAAATTGCAGCAATACATGAGAGAGTCATAGGATGGCAGACAAAATGCAAGACTCTAAGGGCCAACCATTCAAGGAAATCAACCTGGACCCAGTGGAGAAGGGTCTAGGCGTACTGATGGAAGAATCATCATAAATACTATAATAAAAGGACCTCATCTAGTAGAGAAAAGATGAAGGGAAGTAGAGCAGTACGCGAGCTAGTTGATGCACGTACCGTGGGAGAGTTGCTTTGCCATCGAGGATGGAGCTCTAGGTAAGCAAAAAAAGGATAGTAATTGATGATATTGTGTTCAGGAATAGGAAATCTGATGGAGTCGAAGTGCCAACCTTCGATCCCATGATGATTTTGGTTGTTGTTGGCCCTGCTACGATTCACTGGATTTTAGTGGATAGTGGAAGCTCAGTGAATATTTTATTTAAAAGGACATTCGATCAAATGAGAATTAGTATGAAGAATGTTAACCCTTATAAATGTGGGATTCGAGGATTTACTGGTAATGCGAAGAAACTAATAGGGCTAATTTTTTATTCGTGGAGTTAGTTGATGGAGACCGTAAGGTGGTGCAGATTCAAATGTTTATTATAGTGGATGAATATTCAGTGTACAATGTCTTTTTGGGCCGACCGATCCTTGTTAATTTCAAGATAGCACTGACTCCTTGGTGCTTAATGATGAAATTCCTCATGGAGAATGGGGTCGGACCGATTAGAGTAGACCAAGGGGTAGGTAGTGAATGTTATGTCGTTGAATAAGAGAGGCAAAACGATGGGAGAAAAACAAGAATGCAGAGAAGGCTCTCGCATTAAGAACTCGGAAGCATAGCAATTAAAGCCCAAGAACTGGCTCGAGAACCATAGCGGGTTTGATAAGTCTATGGATCTTAGGAAGAAGTTAGAGGAAGTGCGGATGGCACCAACTGAGCTGACGGTCAATGTTTTGATCGATATGGATGATCCTACTCGAGCTCTCAAGATCTGCTCTCAACACAGCGTAGGATTGAGGAAGGTGTTGGTTAGTTTTATATGAGCGAACTTAGATGTGTTTACTTGGACACATTTAGATATCTGTGGGATATCATCGAAGATAGCATGCCATGCACTGAATATGGACTCGAAGTTTCCACCTGTGAAGCAAAAGAGATGCAATCTGGGTCTAGAGCGATCCAGGGCCTTCAAGGTGGAAGTAGAAAAGATGAAAGCGAATGGATTTATTAACAATGCTTTGTACCCTGAATGGGTATCAAACCCCGTGTTGTTCAAGAAATCAAATGAAAAGTGGCGGATGTGTATTGACTATTCTAACTTGAATAAAGCATGCCTGAAGGATAGCTTTCCTTTGCTTAGGATTGAACAGCTGGTAAACGGGACCGAAGGACACGAGTTTCCCTCTTTTATGGATGCTTATTCCGAATATAACTAGGTACCAATGCATGTACTGGATTAGGATCACACAAGCTTCAAAATTGATTTGGAATTATATTGTTACCTGGTGATGCATTCCGTTTGAACAATGCTGGAGCTACATACCCGAGATTAGTGAATTCTATGTTCAGGAATCAAATAGGACGGACGATGGAAGTATCCATGGATGATATGTTCGTGAAGTCACGGCTATCAAGAAATCACATGGATGACCTTTCAGAGATGTTCGACGTATTGTAGAAGTACAAAATGAAGTTGAATCCATTGAAATGCTCTTTTGGGTTAGCATTAGGGATTTATCATGAATTCAAGGGGCACTGAAGCTAATCTAGAGCAAATTAATGCCTTGACGAACATGAGTGCCACGACCGTAAAGAAGGGATTACAAAGCTTGAACAGGAAGTTTGTCGCATTGAGTCGTTCATCTCAAAGGCAACGGATAAGTGTATACCATTCTTTAATGCTCTCAAAAAGGGAAATAAGAACATTGAATGGGATAAAGAACGTCAGGATGCCTTTGAAGAATTTCTCAGGCATATCGAAACTTCACCGATTCTATCCAAATTGTTGGATGGAGAAGACCTTTTATTTTATTTGGCAGTGTCTGCTCATGCATTGAAAACGTCATTAGTACGTGAGGAGGCGAGGATTCAAAGGCCGGTTTATTATATCAGCAAGCTATTCACTAGAGATGAAAATAATCACACGAATTTGGAGAAACTTGCCTATTACTTGCTAATTGCATTAAGGAAGATGCAACCATATTTTTAGGCTTATCGAATTAAAGTGCTAACGGATCAACCTTTAAAGCAGGTGTTGTACCGACCTGAGATCTTGGGAAGGTTACTGAAATGGAATATTGAATAAAGTTGGTATGATATTACTTATCATCCGAAGAGGGAGATAAATGGCAGGCATTGGCGGACTTCATCGCTGAGTTTACAACATGATATGGTGAAGAGGAAGACTGTATGGTCACAGTTTCTCATTGGAAACTGTTTATTTACAGAGCTTTGAATGAACATAGTTCAGGCACAGGAGCGGTGACTATAACTCCAGAAGAACAATCGATTTGTTATGCATTGAAGTTGGAATTTCCCATGACTAACAATGAGGCTAAGTACTAGGCATTGATAGTGGGGCTAAGGATAGCGAAGGAGCTAGAAACGAGGATGCTACATATATTCAATGATTCGTAGTTGATGGTTTGTCAAGTGAAGAAGGAATAAGGCTAAGTGTATGATAATTCTCCTCACCCGACAAAGGCACTGGAGATGTTAAATGATATAGAGCATTACAAGAGTACGCATATCCCCAGAGAGGAGAATGTGAAGGCTGATTCGTTAGCCAAGCTAGCTAGTTTCGGGAAAGCATAGGTGATGGGTTTGGTTCCAATGGAGATCTTGATGACTCAAAGTATCGACCTGATGGAAGTCGAATGTATTTTGGAGGCCATGAAGGAAGAGGAGTCATTGATGACTCCAATCAACGATTATTTACTCAAGGGAATTCTCCCGAGAGAAAGGAATGAACGGAAGAAACTTCTTCGAAAAGCACCATGGTTCATGATGCAAAAAGGAGTGCTTTACATGAGTGGATTCTCTCCCTCTTGGTTAGGTGCTGAACTAAGGATGTGGCTAGGAAAATCCTCATGGAAATATCCATGAAGGTAACTGTGGTGATCACACCGGGGGCAGACATTAGCGAAAAATGCACTTTGATATAGATATTTCTGGCCAACAATAAATTGGTGTGCGACTAATTAAACTAAATGATGCGATCATTGCCAGAGATTTGCAAGGATTCCGAGGGCTCCATCAATAGAGCTTTCCCAAATGGTTTTTCGTGGCCATTTGTGGTTTCTAGAATTGTTATAATCAGCATGCTACCGATGGCGAAAGAAGGCGGTAAGTACACTATATTTATGGTGGATTACTTCATGAAGTGGGCCAAAGTAGAGCCGCTCATTACAATCAAAATGAAAAAGGTGATTAACTTTGTGACGAAGAACATCATCTGTAGGTACATATGGTGATTATAATGGACATATGATGATTATAATGGATAATGGAACCTAGTTCAAAAGTACTGGGTTTAAGGATTTGTGCAGCCGATACAAGATTAAGGAAAGATTTTCGGCTGTAGCATAACCACAGGCGAACAGAGAAGTTGAGGCAGTGAATAAAATCATCAAGTCCACCTTGAAGAAACAGTTAACTAAAGCCAAGGGAGACTGTGTAAATGAGCTTCCATTAGTATTATGGGCTTATATGACGACTCACAACTTCACGACTAGATATACGCTATTTGCTTTAGCCTATGGATCAGAGGCCATGATCCCAATAGAATTGGAAGTCCCTTCTCATCGTAAAAGGCATTACGATCCAAAGGTAAACAAGGAAATTTTGCTTGAGTCTCTCGACTAGGTTAATGAGAAGAGAGAGGAGGCATAACTAAAGGTTGGTGTTCACCAGAAAAGAGTAGCACGACTCTTTAACACCAAGCCATACATTCAAGGTAGGGGATCTCGTTTTGAAATGAGTGCTCTTGGGTATGGAGACACTTGGCCCAAATTGGGAGTGTCCTTATGCAATCAAACAAAATCTTGGAGGTGGAATGTTCAAGCTGGTCATTTTTGATGAAATCCCGATTCCACGGGCATGGAATAATGATCTGTTGCGATGTTGTTTTAGCCAGTTTATTTAGTTTATTTTTTCAAATAAGCCACTCAAGGACTCTGGAGACAATGTAATAAGGCAAGACTCACCACATTTTTCATTTATAAATAAATGTTAACTTCTTAAACCAGTGGAACTGTGTTCCTGTAAGCAAAATCCTATATTGCATTATTAGCAATGCAATCAGGTGACCTAGAGATAGGTATCGCCTCCTTTAGCCTAAGATCAGGACAAAGGAGTATAATCATAAGGGCCGATCGGATAATTCGACCCTATCCCTGTAGTATTGATCATTTCCCGGATATAAGCAAGGTCAATAATGAATATATGGGGTTAGGTAACAAAAAGCACCGATTTTTGAAGATAGAAACTGGTGTATGGATAGAAATCTGATGACCAAGCTTGCGGCTTAGCAAGAAACACTAGGTCAAGGATAAGTGAGGAAGGTCGACAGATACTCTCGGTCAACACCCCAATATAGGTGGGACCGAGAGCGGATGCATAGAGATGGACATCAAAAGGCATATGTTCTCAAATATATGAACTAATATACGGTCGGAACATCCACGATCGCGCTTTTAGCCTAGTAGGAAAAGCTCGGCCGAGGAAAAGCAAGGATGGTCGGTAAATGCTTTCAATCAATATCGAAAGACAAGTGTGGTTGAAATTCAAAACTCAAAAATAGATATTGTCGAACTCCTTTGGTCCAGGATCATGACTGGGAGGGTATAATTGGATTAGGGGCAATCAGATAATCTTCCCCACATGGTTAATATTCGATCAATGCCTGAAAATAGGCAGGATCAAAGAACGATGCATGAATTCTAACATTTAGACAAGTCCCGAAGACAGGACTCGGTGTGCGATAGAATTATGGAAGTTGCAAATTCACTCATAGCCTAGTGAGACACACTCATCCAAAGTTAAATAGTGAAAACCTATGGGTAACATCGGTCATGCCCGATTATCCGCGAGATCAAAGACGTCAGGAAATAGATGTTCAAACTGTTGGTCCTAAGAAATAAGGAATAGCATGAAAATCAGTTTAATTACCATTGGTTATTGGTCGAAGGAAATTCGACCCAGGATGAACAGGAATGACCACAAAGTTGGTTAAATAATAGTTCTGTTTAGCCAAGCAGAAATACTTTGGGGGTGGTAAAATAGAACTAAATAATAAAATATAAGCAAATCAATTGTAGAATTTTATTTATATATATACAGAGTTGTAGTAAATAAAAGCATTGCACAGAGACAAACATGCATCATATGGATAAATCACATTAAAAGCAATCATATTATGTATGCAGGAAGATATATATAGGAAGGAATAGAGTATAAACTGTAGAAATGTAAATGGAACAAAGAGATTGCAAAGGAAAAGTAGCCTTTCATTACATCTTCTTATATATATATATATCAATGTTTACGGGGACTGCTCCCGCACAAACGCGGCCTATGTACAACAGACTAGAAAAATAAAAACTATAACCTAAAAGGAGACAAGTAGAAACTGTCTCATAGTCACTGAATGATTGCCGAAGATCTTATTACTTTTAGCCCTTCCTCTTCTTCTTCCCAGCCTTGCTCCCTGAGCCATCATGGGAACTCCTTTTCTCCTTCTCATCTTTTGGTATGTTGCCTCCGAAAGCGGTGGTGTCACAATCGGTAGTAATGGTGGCATGATCTTTAGGATAGCCAATGGAGGGCTTGGAGGTCTCTATGATGGCATCGGTATCGCTGCCCTTTGGAGGCCTAATAGTAATCGAAAGGATTCAGGAAGAAGGTTTTGGTTCCTCGGTACCTATGGGCTTATCAGAACGAGGTTCAGTCTTGATTTTGACTTTGTAACCATCAATCCTCAACCTCTCCAGCGTGGAAATAGGCCCAGTCAGGCCTGAGGCATTGGTAATAGTGAGATCTTACCCCTGGGACTGGGAAGTGTCGTCCAATCCCTCTAAAGCTACGATCCTCTCTAAACTCAGGACCCGGAATAGAGATGGAGGGAAGGCTTGGAACGACTAATCCTGTGGTCACAGAGGTTGACTTGGTTGTGATAGTAGCAGTGCCCATGCCTTGATTAATTGGCGTCGGAGGAGGACTAAGAGAAGCATGACCTACAAGGTCACAAACAGAGCGTAAAGATTAATAATAGTTTCGGGCGAGAACCGAAGGACTGTGAATACCAGTGAGATGACATATATACCTTAGCTAGGACTGGATTTCTGAATAGGAGACTTTATGATTTCTCCCTCTTCAAGTGCATACTGCATCAGTAGGTCAACAAAAAGGGGAATATAGGGCTTAAATGAAACAATTGCGGAAGCTGGAATCCCTTGGGTAGACACGGAACTAGCCCTCTTAGTTGTAGGAATATCCACCGCAAGCTCTTGGGACTTCGAAGTTGACGATTCTACCTGACCTAATGCACTTGGGTCGACCAAAGCTTTAGCAGCAGCATCTTTCATGACCAGGATAGCCTTTTCCTTTCCAAATTTCAGGATGTCTTCAGCATCAAGGTATTTGGCTTTCAACTCATCTTCAGTGAGGCCTTCACTGGCCCCCTTTGTATGACGTAACACCTCGTACTAGGCATGGGCGGGGGTAATGGCGTATATATTTCCCAACCACTTCAGGTTCTTTTATTAAATAACGTTAGCAAAGAACTACTAAAGGGTGGTATTCAATTCTTCTCTTTCCTTGGCCTTCTACTCTTTCATCTCACTTAGATCATGCGCGGGTGTGGTATAGTCAACTTAAGCCTCCACCATCTTGGTCTTTGATAGGAGCAATATAGATTCAAACCTCTCTTTTTCGATGTGGAGCTTCTGGATTTCAGCTGCCTGTTCCTCGAAAGGTTTATCCTTTGCTAGAATAGTCTCGTACTTCGCATAAAGGGCCAAGTCCTCGTCAACAAGCTATGTCTTTAGAGTAGCATTCTCTTCGTGAGTGGTCTTTAATAGATCTTTTATCATGATCTCGGCTTTGTTATGGGCTCTCTTTATCTCCATCATCAGCTCTCTGACCTTTATCTCGGATTTCAGGGCCGCATCTCTTTCTTTTTCGACCTTCTCTAAGTCTCTCTTATAGCCTTCTATAAGACTCTCATAGGTCCCCTTTTCAAATTCAAACGATTGGGTGTTCGTTTGGTTGATTTCGTTGACATTGAAGAGCGCGTAGTCAAGCCTTTTACACTCGTATCCTTCATCGACAAGCTTCTGGACCGATTCAACATTGTGGTCCACCTCTTTATCAGGAATATTTTTGATGTCACGGTATAACATGACACCTGTTAAGCAACGATCAGAAAGCATGGAAGAGGAACTAAAGGGACAGAAACATCTTTAAATTAGGAAAGAGGAGAAACATTGGTAGATAGAAGGCATGATGTTGGAGTCTTTTGTTGTAGAGGAAGTTGAGGTTGAGAATGAGGTAGAAGAATGCCAGATGAGGAACCATGGTGATCATGTGAATCTTTGTGCCTCTTTCCATGGTCATAGGACAGCCTCTCTTAGGCCTGCCTCTTCTTTTGATCCCTCTCAACCTAATGGCCCCTTTTTGCCTCTCACTTTTATCTTTTCTCCGAGATCTCTCCTCTTTTGTTTCCCGCTCCTTGTGATAGCTGAAGTGAGGTGGATATGAATCGGGAGAGTGCTTCCTCTCCTTAGAAATACTGTACTAGAGGTTAGTGGATCGATCTCTACCCATTACCTAAAATTAAAGAAAGATTATATCAGTTTTGGAATATTGGTATAAATGCAAAAGCAGAGAGTGTGCACTCGTGATCCTAAATGTGTGTAGAGTTCCTATGTCCTCTTAAGTACTCTACGGACCATGTTCAGAAGGAATTAGAGATGGATTCTCACCTCCTTCGGCTAGAAAACCCTCGGATGGGAAGCTTAAGCTCGAAGAGCCGTCCTTAAGGAGATCGATAATTAAAATATCAAAGTCATCTGACGAGCCAAAAATGTCATCTACAAAACCACCTGAAGTAGTCACATTGGCTATTCGCACTGTTGTTGGTTCTATGGTTTGCTTTGGATTTTTGACGATTATATGCTTTGGCCACCATGAATTTAGGAGTTCGGTGCCTTCGGGAGATGCCTCTCCGTATGACTCGTCCCCTTGTTGACCGACATCATAGTCACCGTCACCTCATTCTTTACCCTCGTTTTCTTCTTTATTTTCTTCTTCTCCCACTCTTTCCTCATCTTCTCCTTTCTGAATCATTCCTATCTCAACTCTTTCTTCTTCCTCCATCGATACTTCACCAGCAATGTGCTCCTCTACTACTTTATCAACCAGCTCATCAACATTTGCCACCCTGAATGAGCCTTCAACTTCTCTTTGGAGATTGTCATCAGAGATGTGAGTGGGGGCAGAAATCCTGATAGGCACTCTAGAAATAGTCAGAGGAGTAACGACACTAATGGCAAAGAAGTCAGGATGTGGAAGATTACATCGATGATGGTTCTCATTTGTCAGGAGATAAGAAGTGGTGTGGTGCCGAGCGTTGATTCTTTAGACAAATTTTAGAGTGTCGGCATGCCTTTTGATTTTTCCTCGAGGAGGAATAGCTGCGAAGGAATTGGATAATAAGTTAAATGCATGGATGGTGAGGATTCAAATACGGGAAGAAGTGGAAAGAAAATAAGTCCTACTTTCGGAAAGCCAAAGCCTATTGAATCCATATGGACATCGAAGAAAGAAATATTCGTTCTTGAAGTATGAACATTTATTATGGAGCACTTCGATGACCTTATAGTGGCATCAAGCTTCGATAATCATATAAAATGGAGATCCACACCATTGTTTAAAGCTCAGGATGTGTGTTAGCTCTCTGAGGTAAGGAGGTCATTGTAATTGGTTCATGAACAAGATATATATGGAGGTTAGAAAGGCTTATCCGTTGGGATAGACTTGGGTTGGAGCAAGCCTAAGCTCCTAGAGGATTGTACGTGGGTAAGGATTGAAAGGTGGTACAGGGCCGCCTAGGCACATTTATCTATTGCACGTTGTATAGCCCATTGGAGGATTGTGCGCCCATTGAATTTACATTGGAAGTAGGACATCATCCTCAGGAATCCCATGTTGTTGACATTGGTTTAGAGCTTCTTGGTGGTTAGAATTGTTGGCATCTTCTCTGGGGGATCATCTAGAACTCTTAAGCCAATGTGTTCATTTAAAGGAGGAGGTTGTTCTTGAATCTGTTCTGCTGGAATGATCATTCTTTGTAACTTATCAATGATTGAACGCTTAGGTCCAGAAGGCATGGAAGTCGAAGCCTAAGCAATGGTAGACCAACTTTAGGAGGAGTTAATGGCCCAGTGTCAATGTTGAATCTGGGAGAGTGATGAGTCATTTTAGATAGTAAAACTTGGTGTTCCAAACGGTCAGGTATGTTTATTTCATAATTCTATTTTAAGTGTGAACTCGTTGACCGGCACCCAGAATCTAGCGGATGTCGACATGTGTTGACCAATCAGATTCTGAACGTCGACTAGGGAAATTGGAAGTGTCAATCTATGCAGTTTGAGTCCCATTTCCTATACACGATGAACGGACCATTTTGTGTAGATAGCCCGCTCGTGCTGGAAAACGAGCCATGTCGCACGATAGAACTATGCATCAGATCTTACCGATTATCGTCGAGTAATCAATAACAGAACCGTTGTCCGTAGAAATGCAGAATGTTCTTTTATAGGAAGGTAGGAAGTGTAGCAAATGAAAGTACAATGCAATGGATTTCTTTGAATGCCAGACTGCATTTGACACGACCGTTCTTCGAGAAGAACCGTCTTATCGAAATGAAAAGTCGAAATTTATGATCGACGGCTTATTGGAAAGAACACTTATGTGTTTCAAATGAAAAGGGCTCATATCTATTGCAAAATAAGGAAAACTTCAAGGAGGATCGATGGAGACCCAAAGCCAACACAATACGTGTGTGAAGAAAGAGCAACGCAATTGAATATGGTGAATATGTTGTTGACTTCGAATCAGGTTTTAGCTCGACCCAGAAGGAATTCGAGCCTTGCAATGGTCAAGTGTAACATCCCCCTATTTGGAGGCCCAAAACTAACGGCTATGGATGCTACAATCATCCATAGTTATTAATCTTCGGTAACTAAATACGGCGGTGCTAGATACATTGATACACATATCATAGAAATATAGAAAAAATTTAACAATTCAAAAGCATATATTTCCACATTCTGATTAAAACATTTCATGTTCATTATATAATCCCAAAATACGTTAACCACGTTCATCAAAATATTATTATTACAATTACGCCAAGAGCGACATATGAAGATGCCCCCTTGGTTGATCAGAGTATATAGTAAGGCTAATAAATCTGCCTTTACAAACAAATACACAGCGGAAAAAGAAAACTCTAAATAACTATCTGCCTCCAGAAGCTTTATTCATCTAAGAAGAGAACCTGAAAACCCTAAACCTCAAACTACTCAAAATTAACCGAGTACCTGGGAGTTTAAGGGGAAAACAAAAACTTCGAGTCAGACATAAAGCCTGGTATGAATAATAATCTAACATCTCAATCTTTTTTAGATATCTAGTGAGACCACGCCGCTTAGCGGAACGGGTTTTCCCCTCACTAGTATCCTAAATCCTTTTTAAAATCATATACTATGCTCCTTCATCCACAATGGTTAAAACATACATTTTCAAAATATTATGATGATATGCATACTTGAAAATAATTAGGATTTCCCCTTCCCAGTTTAGTCTGATACCCTGTCTTAATTATCGTTTCTAGGGTCACTATTAGCCTTTTAAGTTTTCATGGGTTTACTAATAACCTTGCTATACATAATAGACACCCTGTCCTATTCAAAGTTTTCATAGGATAAGAACCTATATGCTCCTGCCAGTTAACTTAATCAATTCATGGGTCCTCCTGAACCTATTAGTCCTTCCAGTTAACTAATCACCTTATTCTAGTTTTCATGGGTTGACTAGGAACCTATGGATTTATCCAGTAACTCACTTCACATCCTAGTTTTCATGGGTTGACTAGGAACCTATTGATACTTCCATTAGCCACTTTCTTTTCCTAGTTTTCATGGGTTGACTAGGAACCTATTGACTGATGTCAATTCTTAATCCAAATGTAGTTTCATGGGTTCACTACAAACCAAAATTAACCTCTGCCAACTGTCCTTAATACATAGTTTTCATGGGTTAACTATGAACATGTTGGTTTCCTCCAATAACTACCTTATCGTAGTTTTCATGGGTTCACTATGAACCTTTTGGTTTCCACCAATAACTACCTTATCATAGTTTTCATGGGTTTACTATGAACCTTCTGATTACCTCTTATAACTACAAAGTTTGGGCATCCTATATTTTTGGGTCATTCTGACTCCTTGGATGCAATTCTACTCATTCAAGAGTTTAATCAATTTATATTCACTATTGAGTTAACCTAGCTGATTCTTCTACTCCATTTCCCCCCCAAAATACGGTTATGGGTCCTTATGTGAAAATATTCCTATTTGAAGAAGCAAAACAACAATTTAACAATACCACTCATGTGGGTTTAAGGTCCTTGAAATATATTTCATAAAACAGAGTTAACACCTTTAAAATATATTTTTATCAAGGCAAATTCTTCTTCAAAATTACATACTTAAAGCCATTACAAAACTCCTTTATGTAAGCCATGGTTTTCTTAAAAATTTAGAGTTATGGGGTTTAAAACCATTCGACAATGTCGAGAGCTTCTATTTTTCAACCCCTTCGAAGGGTTTTAATCATACCTTTTTAAAATAATAGGCTCCAGCCCTTCTTATGCTTTAAAATACTTCTTATGCAACCCTTCGACTCCATTGAAACTCAAACCTTTCGAAAGCATTAGAAAACCTTTCGAAACAATTAAAACTCAAAACCTTTCGAAAGCATTAGAAAACCTTTCGAAACAATTAAAACTCAAAACCTTTCGAAAGCATTGGAAGACAAACCTTTCGAAAAATCACTAGGTTCAATTTAAAACATGTGGAAAAGCTACTTTAAAACCTTTCGACTTCATTGGAAGCTACCTTCGACCCCATCGAAAGGTCTGCTTTGAAAGCTTTAAAACATCTCTTTAAAACAATAAGCTTCAACCTTTTAAAACTCCTTTTTTGAAAGCTCTGGGTTATACTTCAATTATAAAACAAGGGTAAATCATCTAAGTCGAAAGCTTTGATACCTCTCAAAAGCATGGAAAAGCGGCTGGTTTTAAAACAAGTAAACCTTTTGACTTTGTCGAAAGCAATGACTTCGAAAGGTTGGAAAAAGCGGCAATAACCTTTTGACTGTGTCGGAAGGTTCAAAACAAAACAATGATAAAGCGAAAGTAACACTTCGACTGTGTCGAAAGGTTTAAAAACATTTATTTTGAATAATTGACCTGGTCGAAAGCAACCAAGTCGAAAGCTCCTTTTCGAAAGCAAGCAGGTGTAAGCTTTTGGTTTATAAAACAAACATACCCAAACCTCTTTGGCAACCAACCTTTCGACTAAGTACCCTTCGACCTTGTTCAATTCATTACGTACCAAGTAACTTGATACCATATGAATTAAACTTTGACCTTGCCGAAAGCTATAACCTTTCGACCTTGTCGGAAGGTCTAGGTCGGAAAGTTTGATGCCAAAATGGCTGAAACATGCTAAAAGCATGGTTTTCTTGTTTTGAACTTAAAGAGGTAACTTTTCAACTAACCTGCCATTATTTGTCAAATTCTCATTGGTTAACAAATGCTTTTCAGAAAAGTGCTGCCACTAATTTCAGAATTAAATAATGATTTTATTTTTATGAAGTGCCCCTTCTCCTTAATTAAATATGTAAAACATTTAAGTCCCATACCTTAAATAACTTTAAATATTCATCAAATCATTAGGAAAAATCTAAAAAATCTATTTTAATATGTTTTCCAACACATATAAATTTCAAACCCAAATACTATTATTTTAGCCGTAATTAATTTATAACTCAATAAATCATTTTCTTTACTAGAAAAATAATATAAAATCTACATAAATTTAGAAAATTATGGAAATTGAAACCCATCTCCAAAATCATGTTTCTTATAACATAAATTTTTCCCATAGCATTTAAAAATTATTTCATCTCGGTTTACCCTAAAACCATGTATATCTCCTTTTAAACAACCTTGTTTAATCCATACATATCATAAATCTAGCATATCATCATTCAATATATCATAAAAACAGATTTACACAAAAATCTGAAACCATATAACCATAAACTAAAATAGAGATGTAGAAATTATTATTCACCTTAGATTGGATAAGAAAATTGAAGTTTGGTTGAGATTGATTCCTTCTAATTTGAATCATAAGCTTTAAGTTGATTTTCTCTTCTCTTCTTCCTAATGGCCGGCCTTGCTTCTCACGGTTATAAAATTTTGTTTTAAGTAAAATGAACGTATATGACCTAGTGAGAATAGTATAAGGGTAGGAAGTATGGTTATTTATCCTAATGCCCTTATGTTTAATTTCCTAACCATTTATAAAGTTCATTATATTTTAAATAAGCACGACTACCTAATTTATTAATCAACCTCAATCTCTTTATCTGCATTATCCTATTTAATTTATTCTAATTAATATACTCGATCATAGACATCTGTCCTTGAACAAGATCCATGAACTTCCTCATCAATGCCGACTTGGCAACCTCAAACAAGAACCTATGCTCAAACCTCCTCCTAAAGACCACCGATGTCAACTCTTCCTCCGGCACTTCGACCGTCACACTGTTTCACCAATGAAGCGCTAACTTTTGTAACTGTCTAAAGGCTAGCCTTCTCTTCTCTCCATCATTCAAGCCAAAATATATAAAGATCCTTTCAGAGTTCAACATCCAGTTCTCAACTTCAACAGCATCTTTCGTTCCAGCAAACGGCTTTCCTTCCAAACTAATATAGTCTCTACTCAGCTTAGCATAATTATAACCAGCTGGAACTACAGGATTAGCTCCTCTAATATTACCAGCAACACCAGCTTGCAAAAGATTAGCCAACAACTGATACACCATCCCCGCATCTATTGGCAGATTTCCAGCACTTACATTGGTCTCAGCATTTTGATTAGCATTAGCCCGTCGACCTTGGTTTCTCCGAGTATTAGGTCAAGCATTTCCATTAGTAGTGGTGCTTCCTCCACCTAGATTTCCTCTTCCGTGTCCTACCTCTGTATCCTCTTTCTTGTATATCTGCATACGAGCCTTAGTAAGATACAGAAGAACGGTCTAAGAGAGAGGAGAATACGTACTTAGATATATACCTATATATCAAATAGAAGTACGTTACTATAGCATTAACCGAAACCCCGATCTTATTTTCAAATTCATTGGATTATGTTTCAAAAAGCTTTCAGATTTACTTTTCTTTTAAAGTTTCATAAACCTATCCTCTGATACCAACTTATAACATCCCCTTATTTGGAGGCCCAAAATTAACGGCTATGGATGCTGCAGTCATCCATAGTTATTAATCTTCGGCGACTAAATACGGCGGTGCTAGATACATTAATACACAGATCATAGAAATATGGAAAAAATTTAATAATTCTAAAGCATATATTTCCACATTCAGATTAAAACATTTCATGTTCATTACATAATCCCAAAATACATTAACCACGTTCAGCAAAATATAATTATTACAATTATGCCAAGAGCGATATATGAAGATGCCTCCTTGGTTGATCAGAGTATATAGTAAGGCTAATCAAACAGCCTTTACAAACAAATACACAGCAGAAAAGGAAAACTCTAAATAACTATCTGCCTCATGCACGCATCCAGAAGCTTTATTCGTCTAAGAAGAGAACTTGAAAACCCTAAACCTCAAACTACTTAAAATCAATTGAGTACCCGAGAGTTTAAGGGGAAAACAAAAACTTTGAGCCAGACATTAAGACTGGTATGAATAATAATCTAACATCTTAATCCTTTTTAGATACCTAGTTAGACCACGCCGCTTAGCGGAACAGGTTTTCCCCTCACTAGTACCCTAAATCCTTTTGAAAATCATATACTGTGCTCATGCGTCCACAATGGTTAAAACATACATTTTAAAAATATTATGACGATATGCATACTTAAAAATAATTAGGATTTCCCCTTCCCAGTTTAGTCTGACACCCTATCTTAATTATAGTTTCTAGGGTCACTATTAACCTTTTTAGTTTTCATGGGTTTACTAATAACCTTGTTATACCTAATAGACACCCTATCCTATTCAAAGTTTTCATGGGATCACTAAGAATCTATAGGCTCCTCACAGTTAACTTAATCAATTCATGGGTCCTCCTGAACCTATTAGTCCTTCCAATTAACTAATCACCTTATCCTAGTTTTCATGGGTTGACAAGGAACCTATGGATTTATCCAGTAACTCGGTTCACATCCTAGTTTTCATGGGTTGACTAGGAACCTACTAATACTTCCATTAGCCACTTTCTTATCCTAGTTTTCATGGGTTGACTAGGAACCTATTGAATGATGTCAATTCTTAATCCAGATATAGTTTTCATGGGTTCACTACAAACCAATCAGCCCCTGCCAACTGTCCTTAATACATAGTTTTAATGGGTTAACTATGAACCTGTTGGTTTCCTCCAATAACTATCTTATCATAGTTTTCATGGGTTCACTATGAACCTTTTGGTTTCCACCAATAACTACCTTATCATAGTTTTCATGGGTTTACTATGAACCTTTTGGTTACCTTCTATAACTACAAAGTTTAGGCATCCTATATTTTTAGGTCATCCTGACTCCTTGGATGCAATTCTACTCATTCAGGAGTTTAAGCAATTTATATTCACTATTGAGTTAACCTAGCTGGTTCTTCTACCCTTTTTTTCCCAATATACTATTAGTGGTCCTTATGTGAAAATATTCCTATTTGAAGAAGCAAAACAACAATTTAACAATACCACTCATGTGGGTTTAAGGTCCTTGAAATATATTTCATAAAACATAGTTAACACCTTTAAAATATATTTTTATCAAGGAAAATTCTTCTTCAAAATTACATACTTAAAGCCATTACAAAACTCCTTTATATAAGCTGTGGTTTTCCTTAAAAATTTAGAGTTATGGGGTTTAAAACCTTTCGACAATGTCGAGAGCTTCTATTTTTCAACCCCTTCGAAGGGTTTTAATCATACCTTTTTAAAATAATAGGCTCCATGCCTTCTTATGCTTTAAAATACTTCTTTTGCAACCCTTCGACTCCATTGAAATTCAAACCTTTCGAAAGCATTAGAAAACCTTTCGAAACCATTAAAACTCAAAACCTTTCGAAAGCATTAGAAAACCTTTCGAAACCATTAAAACTCAAAACCTTTCGAAAGCATTGGAAGACAAACCTTTCGAAAACTCACCGGGTTCAATTTAAAACATGTGGAAAATCTACTTTAAAACCTTTCGACTCCATTGGAAGCAACCTTTCGACCCCATCGAAAGGTCTGCTTCGAAAGCTTTAAAACGTCTCTTTAAAACAATAAGCTTCAGCCTTTTAAAACTCCTTCTTCGAAAGCTCTGGGTTATACTTCAATTATAAAATAAGGGTAAATCGTCTAAGTTGAAAGCTTTGATACTTCTCGAAAGCATGGAGAAGCGGTTGGTTTTAAAACAAGTAAATCTTTCGACTTTGGCGAAAGCAACGACTTCGAAAGGTTGTAAAAAGCGGCAATAACCTTTCGACTGTGTCGAAAGGTTCAAAATAAAACAATGATAAAGCGGCTGTAACCCTTCAAATGTGTCGAAAGGTTTAAAAACCTTTATTTTAAATAATTGACCTGGTTGAAAGCAACCAAGTCGGAAGCTCCTTTTTGAAAGCAAGCAGGTGTAAGCTTTTGGTTTATCAAACAAACATACCCCAACCTCTTTGGCAACCAACCTTTCGATTAAGTACCCTTCGACCTTGTTCAATTCATTACGTACCAAGTAACTTGATACCATATGCATTAAACTTTGACCTTGTCGAAAGCTATAACCTTTCGACCTTGTCCGAAGGTCTAGGTCAGAAGGTTTGATGCCAAAATGGCTGAAACATGCTAAAAGCATGGTTTTCTTGTTTTGAACTTAAAAGAGGTAACTTTTCAACTAACCTGCCATTATTTGTCAAATTCTCATTAGATAACAAATAATTTTCAGAAAAGTGCTGCCATTAATTTCAGAATTAAATAATGATTTTATTTTTATAAAGTGCTCCTTCTCCTTAATTAAATATATAAAACATTTAAGTCCTATACCTTAAATAATTTTATATATTCATCAAATCACTGAGGAAAAATTTGGAAAAATTCCAAAAAATCTATTTTAATATGTTTTCCACCATATATAAATTTCAAACCCAAATACTATTATTTTATCCGTAATTAATTTATAACCCAATAAATCATTTTCTTCACTAGAAAATTAATATAAAATCTAAATAAATTCAGAAAATTATGGAAATTGAAACACATCTCCCAAATCTTGTTTTCTATAACATAAAATTTTCCCATGGTATTTAAAAATCATTTCATCTCGGTTTTACCCTAAAACTATTTATAGCTCCTTTTAAACAACCTTGTTTAATCCGTATGTATCATAAATCTAGCATATCATCATTCAATATATCATAAAAATAGATTTACACTAAAATCCGAAACCATATGATCATGAAACTAAAATAAAGAATTAGAAATTATTATTCACCTTAGATTGGATAAGGAAATTGAAGTTTGATTGAGATTGATTCCTTCTAACTTGAATCCTAAGCTTTAAGTTGCTTTTTTATTCTCTTCTTCCTAATGGCCGGCCTTGCTTCTCACATTTATAAAATTTTGTTTTAAGTAAAATGAATGTGTATGACCTAGTGAGAATAGTATAAGGGTGGGAAGTGTGGTTATTTACCCTAATGCCCTTATGTTTAATGTCCTAACCATTTATATAAGTTCATTAGATTTTAAATAAGCACGGCCGCCTAATTTATTAATCAACCTCAATCTCCTTATCTACATTATCCTATTTAATTTATTCTAGTTAAATCTTCTGAATAATGTCAATAAAATTAGGGGTGTTACATCAAGACTTTGGGGTGAAAGCTGATCACTAAGTAGGGTTCCACTACCATTCGCCAACTATAGATGAACTATGACATAACTGGCCAGAGGTGATCATAAAGCCGCCGCCATGCCAACAACCTCATACGACCCACCTTTATGCCAATTTAGAACGGGGTTCATACTAAAGTTCAAAGAGGTCGGGGTCATGATGATTGGAAAGAACAGCGATGTTCGGAATGGTGATGTTGTGGCGGTGTTGGCTGAAAGAAGCGACGACGGTCTCGAGGAAGTGGTAGTGAGCAATTTGGGTTGGCGAATTTGGATCGCATGATTTAGACACCAAGCTGAAATGCTTGGAAGTGTTCGATAAATGAAAGCGTGAAGGAAGAAATGCTAGGCAATATGCTTAGATACACATACGAGAATTGTACTCAGTACTGATCAAAATAGGTCGGCACCGAGATGAATTTTGGCTAAAAATAAAAGGAAGAAGAAAGGAAAGGAAGGAGAAAGGTAATGTCTACCTGCTAGAGGCATGGAATGATCTTTAGAGCGTAGATCTGGTCCTCAACCCGAAGAACGGAATTTCTACTATATAAAGCGATTGAATGGATATCCACAGAATCAGATAATGCTTTAAAGCAACTCCTGGATAGCTAATCGACATACATGGATAATGGTAAATGCTTGTCTTGTTCCAAAGCATGCTTTGTTTCTAAAAGAAGCATACTCTAGAGGGTAAGTGTTATTTGGCTTTTTAATCAAGCAGCTTTCAAACAAATCTGAATGTCGGGATGAAGACAGAAGATTCACAGACTTGGAAATATGCTTGGAAGGATAATAAAGGAAATTTGAATGAGATTTGGGGCTAAGGAAAGAGCTCGGTACCGACCTGATTCTGGTTGATACCGACTTCTATTTGGGCTTCCTATGGAACTTTGGAGCTATGACTTATAAATAGTTAACCTGAGTGATCGTCTCGGTGTGCATTTCTAAAGGAGTAGGCAAACAACTCCAAGAAAGTTCTAAAGGAAGGCAGACAAGTACAAGTGATATCAGAAAATCTCGAAAACAAAATGACTTCTAAGGAAGGAAATGTGCTCGAAACACGATGGGTTCATGGTAGAATATCAAGTGAAGGAAGATAGAGCAACCTACCTTCAAAAAATTAGGTTGGCACAAAGTAGAATTTATGATTCATGGGACTCCGTCTTCCTCTCCTTCATTCACAGATCTATAGTTAGACTTAGTATATCGGTACCTGGCGATTCTTCTAGATGATTTCTCTATAAATACAACACCTATGGCATTTGGTAAAGGACTTTGGGCATTTTATTTCTTCATCTCTAATCTCTCCTCAACCCTAGTCACTAAGGAAGTCGCTCTTGGCTGTTCTAGGCTGTTAAATTGGCCAAACCTTTGTACTTATTACTAGAATTCCATAATCAATAACATACAATGGGCATAGGCCTTGGACATGCTGAACCACTTTAAAAACTCTCTGTCTTATTTACTATTTTTGCTAGATCTCTATATCTCTACTCGCTTTTAGGTACTGTGCCATTTCTAAGCTCAACAAGCTACACCCACTATATTCAAGGCTTTTTAGCATCCGCTTTAGCAATATTAATATATAAAGTTATTTAAGTAGTTATCTTTCAAACCAAACCAACAAATTTAGCGTAAAAACCTATTTTTAAGACATAAGTGTTTAATATATGTTAGAAATCTATTTTAGTCACCAAATTTAGTTTGCATAAATCATGATATTCTTTGGTCATGTTATATAAGATTAAATAATATTTCTTTTTCCTAACAAATGATTTGAGAATGAGAATAAATTAACTTTTAAATATTTGCTTTATATGTAATGTAGCTTTTTGCACCTCTACTTTTTTCTGCTATTTCTCCACTTTATCCTCACTATAACTTTTTACACCATCACTGTTATAAAACCGCTAAGTGCTTTAACTACACAGTATTAGAGCCAGTAATAAAGATGGGACAATGATAAAGCGATCCGTAAATTGCGGTGGTTAGCAGTGTAGACTTAAGTAGTCAGACTTAAGGTGGAGCTAAACCATAGTACGTATGGTCTGGGAGAATAGCATATGAACAAAATCTCAATATGGTGCAGGATCAACATTGGCATATTAGAAGATTCATCAATGAATGTGAGCCAAGGTGGAAATTTGTTGGTTTGTCTCACATTGTAGCGGGTAATGGGTACGGAATGGAAAAGGAAGAGTCCCACATCGTAAAAAATAGTAGAGTTAGAATGGTAAATATACGAGTTTGGTCAAGTTTAACAACAAGGGATTCCTTTTACTAAAAAGATGTTGACCAAATGGAAGGAAATGCGGACTGATCTAGGAATTATAATAGAAACAACTTAATAGATCACAAATGTGACAACTATGTAATTAATTAGGTATTACATTTATCATTTTTAGATAAGAGAAAGGTCACAAGAACGTATATGGTGTAAAATGCAAATGTATAAGAAGATATGGTAACGAAATGGTATTTAAACATATGTATCACTATATATATATATATTTAATATATATATATATATCTATGTGTGTGTATGTAAATTGCCATTAAATTATTTTTATGTAAATAATGATTCAAGAGAAATTAATATAATAAGTTCTAAATGAAATCTTTGATTAAGGTAAGATCTACTTGACATCTAAAATTTTGGGAAGTTTTTCCACTTTATTCCCATGTAAAATCTAAGTTTAGATCCAATCCATATAGTAATTTATAAATTCATAATTTATTCATAACCAGAAGAAAGATAGTGTATATGAACTTACACAGTTGCAACTAGCATGAAAAGATCAACCAATACTTATATAAAATAAACAAATAAACATACTATGAAATAAACATATGTTTAATATTATTTTTTATGTATAGACAACATTTGTGTATATATACATATATATATATGCGTGTGTGTGTGTGCCTATGCGTGTGTTGCTTCCACTGAATTTGTGTGTGTCTATGCGTGTATTGCTTGCACCGAATGGGCGTTTTGCCGTTAAACGTTTGAGCTACAATTCACCAGTACCATATGATTCATAATCATACGATTAAAGAATTATTTCTCGAAATTGTGGCTTAGTCCATAATTTTAAAATAATTGTAAAATTTCAAATACATATGTATTTTCTAATGTATCATCTTGTTATGAAGTCAAATACCATTATTATAATTTTACCTTACAATAAATATTCATAATATATATATTGAAATAAAAATATGTTTATTTTTAGCCAATACTAAAAATAGTTATTGTTTCATAAATATTATTCGGTATGTTTACGAAATAATTTTTCGTAACTTGATGTATCCACTAAGAAGTGTTATATGCCATGCTCTCACTATTTTAGCCATTACTATAATAACATATGAAATACGAAGCTCCGTTTAACCGCTTATTATGGGATTTTAATTCATTCGCTGTAACTAGTTTACATTCGAGAGTTTCAGATCAAATATATTTAATTAGAAGAAATTACTTTTATAAAAAACAATTTTCTATATGAAAGTACATTTGGAATAAAATTTATCATTCCATTTAAGTATCTTTTACTATTTTACACAACTCCCATTTTTGATGTCTCTTCATGAAGTAGAAGTGACCATTCACTCTCTTTATCCTAACTATGCCTTTAGTTGCATCGACTTTCACACATTCCCTTTCCTTTCCAAATGGTCGAACCTTTTAATAGGGAACCCCTACTATAAGACCATACTTTATAGTTTTACTAGGTTATTTCTGTTGGACTAACTATAACGACCACCCTTTTCGACTTTCAGAAGTCGACACTAATACATCCATGGTATTCACATGATGAACATCTAAGTGTCGAAAAGACCATTTGTTGGGGACAAAAGAAAGAAAAGAAAAAAATACAATCTCATATCGTGAAGAGTAATATATAATATGCAATAGATCTTTACAAACGAAACTACAGTATACATACATCAAATCAAAGTACACAAATCACTAATCATCAGCTTGAAAAGTTATGACAACACGTCCTCACAAATGTAGATAAATTTAAACAACCAATGTAGTGGAAAGTAACATATACATGAATACGTCTTGGAGGCATCCGTCTCATCTCTTGAAGTTCCAAAGCATCCAAAATAGATCTGTAAATATGCTTGGTTTGACCGAGCATTATAAGAAAAATAATGTCTGGATCAGTCTAGTAAACCAGTGTGTGAAACACACCTCAAACGGACTTTTCATGTTGTAAAAACCTTTCTAAACAAAGGTATGTCGTAAGACCACGCCGCACATAAACACAGATGGGTTTTTACTTTACGATGACCAAACCATTTATATTAGAAAATCTAGTGATACGACAATAATATCTAAGAGCGAAAATATCAATAATCAAGTAGCTGTGATGCTCAGAGTGTACATCACAACAATAATAGGCATATAATCAAAACTGCTAAGGCGCTTTCGCTAATTGTGTAGGATTCCACTGAGGTGCCCTCAGTCCTTCGAGAATGGTCCTCCTGCACAAGGATTAGAGTTATCCTTCTGAAGAAACAATACATCACTAGTGATGTACAATAGGAAATACATAGCTGGCCATGCAAGGCCGAATGCATCGCTCCATGCATGCATAACAAGTGTAAGTAAACCTAGGATGGAGATGGCTGCACCCTTATGGGTTTGCTAAACCCTGACTATGCATCCTATCTCTGGTTTCAGGTCATTGCCGCTGGTGAGGCTACGTTTGGTATTCCTGCTAACGCACCGCCACCTGAACAGATCTTGGAATCGTACATAGATTCCTATACCCCAATGGGTCTCGGAACCACACATGGATTCCCACATCTCAACAAAGATCTCAAAATCACACATGGATTTCCATACCCCCAATGGGTTGTGGAATCACACATGGATTCCCACATCTCAACATAGATCTCAGAATCACACATGCATTCCTACATCCCAATGGGTCTCGAATCGCACATGAATTCCAACATCCAAAACAGATCTCGAATCTCCTCCAAGCATAGAACCCTTATATGTTGTTGGAGTGGTTACGGTTTCGAGTCATCTCTTACAAGTACACTCCCCCTCTTACCGAATGTTCCATAACCAATCAATCGATTTCCAGAATGCTCAATACCGATTCTTTTGGAAATAATCAGACAATACATAAGAGTGGAGATCACCCCGGCCCTAACCGTTTATGTGGATGGATCTCCTAATCATTTGTCCTAGAAGAACAAAACGATTTTATACGTACAATATAGCACCATTGACAATAACTGTACCATATACTCCTTATGTTTCTCCTAGATATTTTCATAGTTAAAATCCTTTGGTGTTTAGTAGGGATTATTTCCATACAACCAAATTAAGAAGGATTGCATATTTATGCCAAGATTTGATAGTCGGTTATTTAACTATCAAATAAAAATATATTCAAATCAGAGATTACATTTCCCACGGAAACCAATAAGCCTCTTAAATTAATTTTCATTAATTAAACGTCTTCCCAAAATACTTATCAAAATATTCATATACTTATCTTACTGGGATAAGTATATTCTCAAACCATTCCTTACAAAACTTGGAAACCCTTTTCACGTACTCATAAAATGGTATAAGTATATTCACTAAACACTTAGAATGATTCTCTATATCAAAATCATAATAAAATGACCAAACCTGAATGTTGTTTAAATCGGATATAAGGATAACCTCTAACACTATTCCTTCGGTGTTAAGTATGGAACGAATGTCCATACCACCATAATTAAGAAGGTCAGTTAAGGGAAATCCAATCTCAATTTCTTTTATAATTTTTCTTCAAAAAATCCTTTTAATAAATCTCTTCCATTTATAAAATCTCCTTTACTTAAATCCCAAATCCGCTTTTAAAACACTTTATAAATGTCTAAGTTTATTTACAAATTTTTTTTATTAATTTCCCAAAATCATTTATACGATTTTTTTCCAAATTTCAAGATCCCTTTTTTATTTATAAAACTCTTTTCATAAATTTTATTTATTGAAACAAAACCTCTTTAATAAACCTTAATCAATAAAGTTCCTTTGATAAAGAATCAATCACTTAAAAACACTTTTTAAATAACAAGTTATTATTTAAAACATGCTTTTATGTTATTTAAACATCCTTAATGTAATAACCAATTTTCAAAACATTATTAATATAATAATTAATTATTTTCAAACATTAGTAATATAATAATTAATTATGTTCAAACATTATTAATATAATAATTAATTAAACTTTAAAACATCATAAATGTACTAATTAATTAACTATTAAATAATATTAATGTGATCACTAGTTAACCTTGAAATATAATTGAATAATTTAAATCAGTATAATTTATTATCTTTAAACAATCTTGATAAGTAATTAATTATTTAAAAAACATTAACAAAATAATAAATTTTAAAAACATTATAAATATAACAATTAACCTTATTAAAAAATAATTTTACAAAACACTTTGTCAAATAGAATTGAACAAAACACTTTGTTAAAATAATAATTAAATAAATTTTTTTACTTTAAATTATAAAATTTGGAATTAATTTTAAACCATAACTTTCCAAATCCAAAAGGAGGCACAGCGATCCCGATGGTACTTAAACAAGCTACCAAAAAATTCAATTTAACTTACTGGTATTTACATAAATAGACATATATATATACAAAACCCATAATTAACAACCAATTGTTAACACAACACTTATCCAGTATTAATCAATTGGCACTTAAAGGAATGTCCTAATTTATATAATAGCAAAACGAGGATTTGTTCTGCTAAATGAATATCATTCAAAATAAACTCTTCCATTTATTATTAGACCATGTTTATTTGGCCAAATAGATAACACCAAAGAAGTATGCTTAAATTAACCATGTTATTATTTGAACAACGTAATTATTTTAAACTAGTGTTATGTTATCACTTTATACATTATCCATTTTCAAAAATGATAATTTATCCAAACAAAACAACCAGCAAATAAAACATCCAAGCAGGCAATCAATAATTTGTATCTACTATATAACATACTAATTATATAAAAAAAGGGAGTTTAACTCACCCAAAATTCCAGTTATCGCTTCCACGTTATGGTTTCGACTAAAAACCAACAGCGTTCAATTTTAGCTTGAAATTCTACAAGCCCCAATCTCAACCAAACCAATTCCAAGATATAGTCATTATTCCTATAAGTGCTACGCAACTGTCTGCATTCGATTTGGACCTTGAATGAACAAGTTATTCAATTTATAAGATTATGGAATTAAATAATATAATTAATTGCTAATTACATTAATTAATTTACTAATTACCCTATCTAACAAACTTAAACCTTCTTCCACTCAAATAATCCAGCCTACCTAAATACTGGAGCTTCCTCACCATATTCGACCCATCTCTCCTCCACCAAGCCCACTATAGTCGACGAAATCGACCATAAACTTTACCGATGAACTTCCCTTGGCGCTCTCACTACAACCCACCCCGCCACCACAACTCCAACCTCGCTTAGCAAATCCCGATTCGAGCTCATCCCCACGCGACCTGGAAGTGTCGCATCCCCCTCCACATGATTGTGATCCACCATTCTTTGCCAAACGATGCTCCGTCTTATCACAAACACACATCCACACTCAGTTCAACTTAATTTGCCTCAGTTCTCAAGAATCAAATCTCTAGTTCATCGTAGCACTGCTCCAAACTGTCGCGGCCCACAATTACTCGTCGAGTGCAACTAAACTTGGCTAAAATGTAGATCTCACTCTTATGAACTCAAAGATCTATGTTTTATAATTTTTAGGATTTTTAAAACATTTGTTTGATTTGTTTTAAAGATGGAGATATATTTTCTTTTATTGATTTTGAACGGTACGAAATGGAGACAAAGAATTAAAGGATGACAGAAGATGTTGGGTGATAGAAGTGGTAGGTTATATTTATTTGCAATATTTCCAACATCTCGCTACACAGACTTTTATTCACGTAAGAACTCCGAATGATAAAATAAAAATACAATCACACTCAGAATAGCAATACACCCAAAATAATAATATACACTAGTTATTGGAATCTGGAAAATTACAAAAACACTGTTGTTTGTCGATAAATCGCCAAACGAAAATTTCAATCAAACGAAAATTTCAATAATTTCTAAATTAAAAATTATGGAAAAATCAAATAAAATAAATTAAAAATACTTTGATAAAAATCGAGTCGTTATAATAATAATTTATTTATTTCTAATTTATTTGAACCATTTATTACTATAAATAAATTTTCATAATGAATTAATCGTACTATTTATAAAATAAAAAGGAGTCAAATACGATCATTGAATCCATTAAATTAATATTCAATTTAAAATTCCAATATTTAAATCACCATTCAAATATGGAATTCACAATCTATATATATTAAATAATTCCTTTACTTGAATTCAGGTTATTAACCATCAAAACAAATTATTCAATATTTTAAATTAATTAAATATTTGAAATCAAATGACTAAAAATCTCGGGTTGTTAACTTAATTTCATCGGGGTTTCATACACTACAAATCGCGACTGTTCACCATGTTCATTTATATGTTATCAAACATGGATCAAATGTCCATATTCTTATATTATTTTAGAGTTTGAAACTCATAGAAGACAATACACAATCTTGGGAAATAAACACCTAAGTGACCAAGGTACGAATGTTTTAATAGTTCTGTAATTAGGCGCTTACACAAAACTTAAAGTGACAGCATGCTAAATGATTTATTGATAAGTATATATATTTATATCTCTTTGTCAATCTTCATTCAATTCATCTATATATTTTAACAAATAAACATTTTATATAATATATTAATTGCATAAATTTATTGAAGTATATTATTTTAACTTTATAATATGTATTCCTACAATATTAAAAAGGTTAATTGCATTTATTTCATTTGCCTAATAAGGCTCCCACTAGATTTTTCTATTTTTCAGAACCTTAAGAGAAAACATTGAAAACTTTCAATTTATCCAGTGGGTGTTAGGACTCGCTTGCCTTATGATTCCGCTTCGAGGTAGCTTAACAAATCATAGGCCCGCTGATGAATAACACATTATCGATTACATTATATACAACTCCTAACCCATGGTATTTTTCCTAATATCATCTTGACCTTAAGGATAGCTCAACAAATCAAGAGATGTTATTCACTCATACCTACCATTTCGTAATGGCCTAAGTATAATGCACGTAAATTGAGAAATGCTCGACAAATATGTGCATGTATCTTACCTTGTTTAGTCAATATATTAATAGTACTACAAAAAATATGTCTAGCTTGAGGAAGATCAACAACTAAAGAGCATACAAGTAATATATTTTTTCATAAAACAACTTATATATTAAGGATTCAAAATCTTTAATATATATAAACATTGAGGGATATCGATTTAGGGAATAATGTATTTCTTACAAAATGTCCATGTGTAACAACCCGTATATTTGGACCATTTAAATTGACAATAATCCACACATGTCAATTTAAATAATACAAAACACGAATCATTATGGGATTATGAATACATATATGTAAATGAGAATCAATACAACATCACAGACACAGAATAGTCACAGAATAATGCAGCGGAAAAAATACATCATCATAATAGTAGTACATGAAGCTACTACAGGAATACAACAATGTTTCAACATAAAGTGACAAAGAGGAAATACAAGATTTTCAATACATAAGTTCATCAAATACTAGAAAGGAAATAACCGATAAAGATAAATGCTAAGTCTTCAGCATCTTCAACCAACCTTGATCAGCAACTGGATAGCTTCAGACTGACCCAAGCATATACAAAAGAAACATTCGAGTCAGGACTCAAAATCTTATACAGGATAATCAGGTGCTAATAATAAAGTTCATAACTCAAAGATGAATGTGATACACATCTTTAAGGATCCGATAAACTAGCTATATATACAATAGAATACGCTAAATAGATAATGTCTAATCAGTAAAGTACGATATCAAAATAGCGTTAAGTCATGGCCCATTCCACCCTTAACACATTTTATTCCCAAGAGCATATACAAGACCGTAGTTTCCCCAAAACCGGAAGTCACCAGAGGGCAATCCATATACTAAAGGTATAAAACAAAACGTAGTGGTCGCGAATAGGATAATCAGTATGACAAGGTACATGAGGCGATACCAACTAGGATACTAGTAGTTGCGTGATCCGGACTGATGTTGAGCATAGCAGCTACTACCTCAACACCGCGAAACAACACTCCCAAATCAAGGGGTGCACCCAAATCGAATCACATAAGCAATAGATAAGGTATCGAAGAAGTGTGTCCGCTAGAGATGGCGATCCTCAATGGCCCGACGCGGCTCCTGTTTTAGTCATGTCAAGGGTCATCCAAAATCGTTCTCTTTCTTCAGTCAACGCGTTCACCAAAACCATCCACTTCGTTCTGGATCAACACTCCGCGTATATTAGTTATTAAAGTTGTTTTCGGTATCGATAGAGAGTATGTCCATATCCGATCCCGGTCTCTTTAATAACTACACATTAATTACTCGATGGTCATTTAATATTAAAGTTTAAACAAATCAAAGTCCAAAAGTGAAGTTGCAAGTTTGACTTTCAAAATTTGACACTTCACAATTTAATTTATTTCGAACATTTAAAAATCATATTTCCAAATGAAGTTTTAGTTCAAGCCCTTGAGTTAACAGTACTTAAGTATTCAAGTTCAATTTAACGAGATCCAATTCCACTTACTAATTTAATTCATAAACCATAGATTCAATTAACTGGTCAATTTGGTTCAAATCATTAAATCAACCTTTTTATTCATTTTAACTCATATTCCCATTCATCGTTACATTAGATTAAATCAGAACTTTGATTTAATCAATTTCAACAGCTAAATCAAATCCTTAAACTTTAGTTGGTTTTGCATTCCCTTTAAGTCACTTTGTTACTTAATCTCAAATTAAATTTTATAACAAATTTCAAATTTATTGAATTTATCCGAATTAGATTTAATCTCAAATCTAATAAATTCAAATTATTAGATTCTAAAACTTACTTGTTCAAATCTCATTTCAATTATATGTGTCAATCCGTTTTATCTAATTAAATAGATTTATTAATTCGTTTCAATTAAATCCATTAATTTATTTCAATTAGATCCACTTATTTATTTCCATTAATTTATTACAATTAAATCCATTAATTTATTACAATTAAGTCCATTAATTTATTACAATTACATCCATTGATTTATTACACTTAAATCCATTGATTTATTACCATTAAATCCATTAATTTATTATAATTAAGTCCTATTAATTTATTACAATTAAATCCATTGATTTATCACACTTAAATCCATTGATTTATTTCCATCAAATCCATTAATTTCGTTACTTAATTTCCAACAAATTTTTAAGTTCATTCCTTAATTTCAAATAGATTTCAATTCCAAAATGATTTTTTTTGTTGACCAATCGGGTTTCTTATTTTTAATTATCTATCCTAGGCCAAAGTTGTTCAATTGGGTATTTATCATTTCAACCCCATATTATTAAATAAAACAAAGCATAGCAAAGGGAACTTGCAGTGTGATAACTGGGATGGTGTCAAAGTAAATAAACAAGCAATAGCAAACATACATAACAATTTATTCAAATAATCTCGAAATAATCGTATTTAATTTACATTTGTTATTTATGTAAATTTACAAAATTATTCCTAGAATCCACACTATCATTTCATGCAGATTAAAGATTATTACATTATGGGTTTTCACTTGGCGTTTATTATCAAATTATTACATCAATCATACATTAATGGTTCAAAGTGTAGTTAACACTATTTCTACGTGTCGATTTATTTAACATTTAAAGGGACAAGTTCAACATATATAATCTATTTTAAATTTTAGACTATCCTATATCAATTTCAATTTCATATTAATCATCACTTATATTAACGACCAATTTCAACATCACATAACAATTTAGTGTCACAAGTATTTTCCATAACTAACTTCAAATCACAATTTAACATCAACCATTTTAACGTTTAAATTAATATCAATAATATCTATCACTTGATTATCATAGCATAATAGATTGAGTCGTGAATGAAATATTCACCTTGCATGGTTGAAGAAGATGACGGCGAAGCACGAAAATGAATAGACTAGAATGGACGACACAAGCACGAATACGAACTATAAATCAAACAAAAGATTATTCAACAATAGCTTAATACGATGTATATATTGATTTGTATATATATATAAACCTTACCAAACAACTAGATGCAAATAAGGTGGATGGAAGCTTAGATCGCTGGATTAACCTCAACTGGAACTGCGCAGACAAGGCATAAGTGAGTCCATAGGTTACAAATTATAACCGATATATAATTTTAACATATTACACAAAACAAAACAAAAAGTGGCAGTGCAGTAGAAATCGACTGAGGCAAAGTCGGGTTTCTACGGAGCAGGCTGTGGGCAGGGGACGCGGGAACGGGACGGGGGTGCTGCATGGGCAGTGGGGTCGGTGGCGGGCTGCTGGGCAGGAGGAGGGGACTGGGGCAGGCGGGTGGCTCGGGCTGGGCGGAGGGGAGTGGGACGGGCGGAGGCCTGGGCTGGGCTGGGCGTGGGCGAAGGCGGAGGGGACCGGGGCAGGGACGGAGGGCAGGTCTGGGCTGGGCGTGGGCGAAGGGCTGGGCTGGCGGGCGGAGGGGACTGGGCAGGGATGGAGGGCAGGTCTGGGCTGGGCGGAGCGAAGGGCTGGGCTGGCGGGCGGAGGGGACTGGGGACGGGCTGGGAAGAGGGGACTGGGGAAGGGGACGGCAGGCGGGCTGCTGGGGCAGGCGGTTGGGCTGGTGGTGGTAGAGGCCTGGGCGGAGGGGAAGCTGGGAACGGTGGGGCTGGACTGGGTGGCTCGGCTGGCGGGTGGTGGGGTTGGTGGGCAGTGGGCTGTGGGGTGTGGAGTTTCATTTTTCTGAGGACAAAGACAAATAATGAAAGAGAATGGAGGAGGAAGAGAAGTCACGTACCAGAGAAGTAGAAGGTGAGCAAACGAAAGGGTTTGTGGCATTAGGCTTAGTTTATATGAAATATTATAGGAATTCCAAATGCCTAAATTAATTATCACGGTAACCGAAAGGCTGTTTGGTTTCTAGGCAGCTGAATAGTCAAGGACCCCTAGAATTCTGAACTGAGTAGGTAATTGGGTACCGGTCTGTGCTGCGTAACAGACCAGACTGTAATCCGTTAAACAATTATAATTCGCAGCGCCGAACTCCGATTGATACAAACAAATATACCGTTTTGATCAGCGCGACGAGGCGAACACAACGGTATACAGATATCAGTGGTACGATTAAATTATAAAATTCGAAATTTTCTATTATGGAAAATGCAGCAAAAACGCCGAAGAATAAGATCGACGGAGCTGAAGATGTCCGAAATTTGAAAAACGAAAAATGACGTCTTGATCAGAAGATGGTTTAGAACTTTTCTATGTAAAAATATTCAGGTTCGGAAGATAAAATTTTTCACGTTTAAAATGAACTGATGTGAAATAAATGCGAACGAAATTTACTGCAGTATTTTCCGACGAAACTTTTCCCATATCTATAACCATCTAGGCGCAATTTATAAACAAAGTTTGGATGCTAATTGAAATCGTATGTAAGTTCCATATTATATATTAAAATAATGGATTCAAAATTTTTAGAATTGGGTCGGAATTTCAGGGTCGTTACATTCTCCCCCACTCAAAACTTTTCGTCCTCGAAAAGAACGAGACGGTGAAGTAAGAATGGAGTAAGCGGAAAAGTCAAGATAGATTTTTAAGAAAATTTGATTTATACCTGAAATCAATAATTCGGGGATTGAATCCCGGATACTATCCTCAGTTTCCCATGTGCAATCTCGCTCATCTGCACTCCATTGGACTTTGACGAGATTTATAGACTTCCTTCTTAGTTGCCTTGTTTCCCGATCGACTATTCGATGTGGTCTTCTTTCGATATTCAAATCTGGCTCGATATCTACTTCATCTAACTGAGCAATTGGAATGGTCATGGATGGATCACGCACGACTTTCCGGAGATGTGAAACATGGAATACGTTGTGCACGCCCTCAAACTTTTCTGGTAATGCAACTCTATAAGCTAGTGTGCCAATTCCCTCGGTGATAGTAAATGGTCCAACAAATCTTGGAGCAAGCTTCCCTCTATGACCAAATCGAATAACATTCTTCAAAGGTGATACTTTCAGAAATACCTCATCCCCAACCTGGAATTCCAAATCTATTCTACGCCTATCTACATAGCTCTTCTGCCTATCTTGTGCGGTCTTCATCTTCCTTCTGATCTCATTAACCTTCTCGGATGCTTCCATAATCATATCTGGGCCAAGAACCAATCGATCACCCGGCTCAATCCAACAAGCTGGCGATTTGCATGGCCGTCCATACAAAGCTTCGAACGGTGCCATATCGATACTTGCCTGATTATAAAGGTGGTTAAATTCCAATTCAAATTTGCTTGTTAAATTTTAAAATTTTTACATACCTAATAACTGTTATTATAAGTGAATTCAACCAAATGGAGATGGTCTTCCCAAGATCCACCGAAATCAATAATGCAGGCTCGAAGCAGATCCTCTAAAATCTGATTCACCCTTTCAGTTTGGCCGTCTGTTTGGGGATGATAAGCTGTGCTCAGATTCAGTTTAGTGCCTAAGACGTCCTGAAACGCCTTCCAGAATTTACTAGTGAATATAGGGTCTCGATCGCATACAATACTAGATGGAACCCCATGAAGTCTAACAATCTCTCTCATATAAATCTCTGCCAAACTTGAAGCAGTACGAGTGGTCTTAACAGGAATAAAGTGAGCAGATTTTGTCAACCTATCAACGATCACCCATATACTCTCGTTACCTTTTCTGGTCCTTGGTAATCCATCGATGAAGTCCATAGACATCTGATCCCATTTCCAACAAGGAATCTCTAGGGGTTGAAGTAAACCGGCAGTCTTCTGGTGATCGGCCTTGACTTGTTGGCAAGTGGTGCATCTACTGACATATATAGAAATATCTCTCTTCATCCCACTCCACCAATATAAACGCTTCATATTACGATACATCTTAGTGACACCAGGATGGAATGAAAGTGATGACTGATGATTCTCCCTAAGTACTTCTTGTCTCAATCAATCGATATTAGGAACACAAATACGGTTGTCGATCCTTAGGATTCCATTACTATCAATCTGCGCTCCTATTTTACCGTCAACATTTCCGACTCTACCAAGAACTAACTCCTTCATACGATAGAGCAAAGTGTCCTCATATTGTTTAGCTTTTATGCAATCCATAAGAGAGGGAGAGATGACAAGCTGAAATAACATGCCTTCAACAATATTACAGCAAGACAATGCTTTGCTACGACTCAATGCATCGGCTACCACATTTGCTTTCCCAGGAGTATAAGTGATGTCGAGATCATATGCAGCTAAAAATTCGAGCCATCGGACTTGCCTCTGGTTCAAATCCTTCTGGGAAAAGATATATCTCAAGGACTTATGATCAGTGAATAATTCGAATTTTGTTCCCAAAAGATGATGCCTCCATAGTTTCAGAGCAAATACAACGGCAAGAAGCTCTAGGTCATGTGTGGCATAGTTTAATTCATGGGTCTTCAACTGACGGCCCGCATAGGTAATAACCTTTCCATTTTGCATAAGAACAGCGCCTAAACGTTCTCGGCAAGCATATGTATAGACAGTTAATCCTTCACTTCCATCGATTACCGCAAGAACAGGGGATGAAGTTAACTTACGCTTCAACTCATTAAAGGCTGATTCGCACTTCTCACTCCAAATAAACTTAACATCCTTCCGAGTTAAAGCAGTAAGTGGGGCAGAAATCCGGGCAAAGTGCTCAATAAATCTGCGATAATAACCGGCTAAACCCAAGAAACTACGAATATCTATAGGAGTTTTAGGAGTCTTCCAATCCTGTAGATAAATTTCAAATTAGAAAGGGATAAGAGGAATTGAATAGAAATAGCGAATAGGATAGAACTTACATTGATTACGACGATTTTAGCTGGATCGACCGAAATCCCATTTTCAGAAACTATGTGGCCCAGGAATCTCACTTCGTCTCGCCAGAAGTGGCATTTAGAGAATTTGGCCTTAAGTTGATGATTTCGGAGAGTTTCCAGAACATAAGCAAGGTGTGTCTCATGCTCCTTCTCGTATTTGGAGAAAACGAGAATATCATCAATGAATACAAGAACAAACTTGTTAAGTACATCCCGAAAGACTCGATTCATCAAGTCGACGAAATAAGCAGGTGCGTTGGTCAAACCGAATGGCATAACCAACCATTCATAGAATCCATTTTCGGTACGGAAAGCTGTCTTATGGATACTATCTTCAACAACTCTGAGTTGGTGGAACCTAGTGGCTAGATCAAGTTGTGAGAAAATTTTAGCTCCATGGAGCTGATCGAATAAATCGTTGATGCGAGGCATCGGATAACGATTCTTGAGAGTGCGTTTGTTCAGTTCTTGGTAATCAACACACATGCGAAGAGATCCATCTGATTTGGTAACAAATACAACTGCGGCGCCCCATTTAGAGCAACTTCTCCTAATCAAGCCTTTAGCAAATAGATCATCAATTTGGGTTTTTAGTTCAGCTTTTTCTTTAGGAGCCATCCTTCGGTGTGGGAGAACTACGGGAGTAGCTCCAGGAATAAGATCAATACGGAAATCGATTTCCCGTTTAGGCGGTAGAGAGTTGACCTCTCCAAGTACATCGGGAAATTTCTGTACAATAGGGGTAGTACTAAGATCATCCGGGTGAGCATCAAGAGAGAATATGAAGCTTCCAGCATATTTCTGCGGTGATTTGCATTCAATGACAAGCGGTAGGCTCTTGTCATTGACTAGAGAAACAGAACGAGCCTTGCAAGAAATAACAGCATCGAATTTCCTTAACCAATCAGCACCTAACAAGATGTCAAATGCTGCGAAGCCAAGCACATAAAGGTCCCAAGTGAATCGATATCTTCCATACATGTAACGACCCGTAAATTTCAACTGTTTTAATAACGTAATTAGTTGAAATTTTGTGAAATTTTAAACGATAAAATTTTGAAATATAAATTTGATATTTATAATGCGTCCAGTTAAACATAACAACTGGTAAATTTTCGTCCGAAAATACGAAAGTTTATTTCGCGTGTAAATTCACTTCAATTTAATCAGTTAAAAAGCGATGAAAATAAAATGTTATCAAAACCTAAATATTTTTACATAAAAAAATTCTAAACCTTCTTTTGAGCAAGATGTCAGTTTGTCGTTTTTCCAAATTCGGACATCTTTAGCTCCGTCGATCTTATTCTTCTGCGTTTTCTTGCATTTTCCGCCATTAGAAAATTCGAATTTTATAATTCAATCAAACCGCTGATATTTTTATACCGTTTTGATCGTTTCGTCGTGCTGATCCTTACGGTATACTTGATTTTAAAATTCGGAGTCCGATGGACGTTGCACTTTACGTAACGCCTACCGTATCGGTACCGATTTTAAACCTTTTTGGGTTTTTCTTTAATCCATCGTTTAACTATGAATAACTGATAGCCTTTTCAGTTCTCAAATTTTTTTCAGTGCCCATTGCTTTTGATATAAAAAAAATTAGAATTTTTTCTTTTGAAAACTTTGAACGGTTCACATATATTTCTTTACCAATGCTCTTTGGAAATATAAAAGTTTTTCATCTTATGCATGCCTTTCCTCTAGATCTCCACGCAACACATCTTTCCAATATTTGTTGTCTTCATCACCGAAACATTGAACCAGTTCTCTCTAAAAAAAGAAGAAGGAAAGAATGAGATAATACGGTGGGCTGTCAATGGTTCTCGTCTCCTCACAACAACTACCAACCTGCTCACGTGCGAGCAGCGTATCCCACCCCACCGCTCACTCGCCTCCTCCCCCTCTCTACTCCGCCACCTGAGCCGACCTTTCCCCTCCACTCAGCTCAGCCAAACTCTCCCACTAACAACCCTTCGCCTTCTTTCCCAGCCGCCTCCGACCCCATGCCCCACCACCATCGCACCCACCGAGCATCGCTGACAACCCCGCCTCTGCATGAACGACAGCCACCACACGCAACTCCCCTCCCGTTCCCCTATGCTTTCCCCACGCCCAGCTTTCCCCTGCAAGACCGTAGCC
This sequence comes from Allium fistulosum, assembly GCA_030737815.1. NCBI lineage: Eukaryota > Viridiplantae > Streptophyta > Magnoliopsida > Asparagales > Amaryllidaceae > Allium > Allium fistulosum. The sequence continues at coordinate 1,059,123,303 of CM060907.1, forward strand.
TTTCATCCTCCGGCCTGCTCGACAAACCAGCTTTCTTTCTTTTTTCTCTGACCTATGCTTGTCCAATATGGGTACTAAGGTATATATATATCTCTGTTTAAGTTTTGCTTTATTATAAGATGAATATGTCAAGTTGCCTATATATGTAAGTTTTACTGTTAGACATATGTTTATATTTATTTTGCAACAGTATATATATATAGATATCGTGATTTTAAAACATAATATACTTAGATTTTGAATTTTTTTTATTTACTGTTTGGCCATATATTATTACAATATAAGGGAAGGATGTATATTAGTCTATTCAGTTTTTCACGTTTTTTTTGAATTTATAAAGGCTATGCTTAAATATGTATAGTGTGTAAGGGAAGGTTGGCCTATAAATTTGTTAGTACTATAATAAAGTAAGTTTTACACCTGTGTGTTTATATATAGTGTATACTTTTACTGTACATAGTCATTTAGTGTTGTATAATTGCTGCCGCCTATATGTGTCTACTAATACATATACAAGTATTATATTTTTGCGGTTTCCTATAACAAGTGGTGTAGTATGTTAGTCGAGATTTTTATTTTATTTCGGATATAAATTATACTTGCATGCTTCTGTTAAAGGACATATCTAAATTATATTACATAGTTAAGTCTAAGTTTATCCTATATGAGTTATAAAGCTCGGTTGCAAGTCTTTTAGCAGGTTTCCCTTTGCATTCCAATATATATATAGGATCAGACTTTTATATTGATATATATTATACATGGATTTTCGCAACTTACATACATATACACTGTTGCCCATATGTAGTCCTGGTTTTATTGTGATATCTATATTAGTTTTAAAATACATTAGTTATATTTTATATTGATTTGCATATATGGATAGTGTCTGCACGCTAGTCTATATATATACATATATTGTTTCTAAGAGTTTGCATTATATTGTTCATATCTTGTGTTACAGTAATATATATGTATATATTTATAAAGTATAAGAAAATGAAGTTTGTTTACTGAATTGGCTATTGTCCTATATATCGGTTATTATATGATAAATATTCAGATCATACTTGCTGTATATGCTATGTATAATATTCAGAATATATTATATATAGAAGTTTTAGTGTTAGTATGTTTTATTTTGTTTTGAGATATAAAGATTTTTTTTATGTGTACACTGGTTACAGTGGTTAATTTATGGTAAAACTTTAATATGGGTTATGTATGTTCGTATGAATTGTTTGTATATATATGAGCCGTGGGTTTTATGTATATAGATTTGTTGATTTCGAATGTTACAAGTATATATAATTATTTATTTCAAACTATATTTTGGTAGATTTGGTTGTTTTATATGTGATTTATTTTTAAAAAAAAATTGATCTTTAATTTTTTATTATATATATATATATGTTATTTTGATATTTGTTTTAAATTAAATAGTGTTTTCATGGAAATAATAACAACAATAATAAAATTTATATCATTGTCGTTTCTATCAAATTGATTCTAATTATTCCATCGATTCCTTAACTTTCAGCTTTGTTTGTCGAATCGCGTCCATCTAGCTTTACTTTGAAAGTAGTGCTTGCATTTCGTAACTCAACTTCATCGTCTGATCTCTAGCCTCGAAAGGTGAGCACTCACTCACGATTAACATTCTTTTATTTATTAAATTTGATTTCAATTGAAACGACAATTGAAATATGTTGTTGTTAGTTATTTACACTGTTCTATATGCTATCACCTGTATCAGTTCACTTATGACATCTTACACTATTAACTGTTAATTATGAAATGATAATCAAGTTTGGCTGAGAATTGATTGATTGTTCGATGTTTATATTGGACGTTAAATTGTTAGTGTTAAATGATAAATAGTATGCAAAATTGAAATGGATATAGGATAGTTAAAAATTTTAAAACTGATTTATATGTTAAATTTGATTAGTTGAATATGACCCCTTTTAATTGTTAAATTTATTGACATGTAAGATAGTGATAATTACACTTTGAACCATTGAACGTATATTGGATTAATTGTTGTAGTGTTAAAATTGAAATCGAATGACAAGTGAAGAACCGTATGAATAATTAGTGTAATAATCTTTAATCTACATGAAATGATAGTGTAGATTCTAGAAATAATTATATTAATTCGTACAAATAACAATGCGAATTAATACGATTATTTCGGGATTATTTGAATTGATTATTGGATTGTTATTGATTGTTGTTATTGCTTGTTTATTTACTTTGACACCATCCCAGCTATCACACTGCAAGTTCCCTTTGTTATGCTTTGATTTTGAATTGAATTGGAATCGGGTTGAAATGATAAATACCCAAATTGAACTTTGACCTAAGATAGAGAATTAAATAAAACCCGATTGGTCAATAATTTGATTTAAAAATAAACGAAGATTTTATTTGAATAAATAATATGGTTTTGAAATGAAGTTGAAATTTGAATTTTTAATGAAAGGAAAATGTTAATATTTAAAAATCTGAAATAAAATATTAAAAATGAAATTGATGAAAGAACGATGTTTAATTTGAGAAATGATTGAATTAAGTTTGAAATGATTAAATAATTAAGTTTTGAATTATTTAATAATTAAATAAGATTGAATTATTTAATGATTAAATTTAATTGAATTTTTGAATAAGTGAATTTTACTTCGTAATAATTGAAATTGAGTTTCTTTATTAATTATGTTTGGAAAATCATTTAAGTAAGTAAATCAGTGAAATCGAATTTCTTTATCAAGAAATAAAATTTGATTTATTGAAATTAATGTAAGGCTTGAAATTTAAAGAATTTGATTTGATGAATTTAATTTAATTCAATTTGTAAGTTTTGATATAATGAAGTTGAATTTTAAAAATGGATTTAATGAATTGGAAATTTAATAGAAATGGTTTTGAATGGCAAACTTACTTAATGAATATTGAATGAAATTGATAAATGAATTTAAATTGATTTAAATGTTAAATTAAATTTATTTAAATGATTTGGAATGAAACTTATTTACGAACTTGAATCAATATTTGAATTGGTTTAAAAAGAAATTGGAAATTTTATTATAAGATTTGAAATGGTAAATTTGGAAGTTTTGAAACGTAAAGTACGGAAATTGGTTTTGAAAGACAAATGAAATGTTGATTTACGAATTCTATTTGAAATTGAATTTGATTTGGTTTTGAAATATATTAAATGACCAATTAGTGTAATAATTACGAAAGTTATTAAAGAGACCGGAATCGGCTATGGATATACTCTCTATCTAAACCGAAAACCACTTTAATAACTATACGCGGAGTGATGATCCAGAATGAAGTGGTTGGAATGATGTACGTGATGATTGAAGAAAGAGAACGATAATGGATAGCCTTGACACTTGTGTCAAATTGGAAATGACTAAAACAGGAGCCGTTCCGGGCCAATGGAGGTCAGCTACCTCAAGTGGACACACTTTTTCGAACTACTCATTACTTGTTGTCGATTGGTGCACCCTTGATTTTGGGAGTGTTGTTTCACGGTGTTGCGGACGCTGCGGCGTTGCGTTCTCACCAGTCCGGATCAGGCAAACAGTAGTATCACTACCTTGGGTATTGCCTAATGTACCTTGTCATACTTGTATTCCCTATTGGCGACCACTACGAATTTGTTTTGTACCTTTAGTATATGGATTGCCCTCTGGTGACTTCCGGTTTTGGGGAAACTACGGTCTTGTATATGCTTTTGGGAATAAAAATGTGTTAAGGGTGGAATGGGCCATGACTTAACAATATTTTGATATCTTATTATTACTGGTAGACATTAGCTACTTAGCGTATATTACTACCTAGTAGATAGTTTAACGGATCCTTAAAGGATGGTTATTCCAAACATCCTTTGAGTTACTTGTATTTCAATTGCTATTTCACTTGAGTTGGATTTATTAATATAAGAATGTTAATCCTGACTCGAGTGTTTTGTGTTTTGCTTTACGCTCGGGTCAGGCTGAGTGTACCAGTATTCGAGACTCACCTTTGGAGTTGGAGCTTTGCTTGAAGATCCAGCCATCTATTCTGCCTTCAGTATTCGATGATTCCAGTGATGTATTCTGATTTGTATCTGATGTATCATATTACTCTTCCGTTGTATCTGGTTTAACTCTGATGTATCTTATATATTCATATAGTAGCTTCATGAACTACTATCTCTTTTACTTCCGCTGCATTTATTACTCTGTGTCTGTGATCTGTGATTATTTATTTACTGTATATGTTCAGTTTTGCCAAATTTAAATTAACAACGCGGTATTTTGAGCAATTCAACTCCGGCATGAGTGTCTACCTATACACTTATAATGGATGCGAATGGTCCAAAATACTGGGTCGTTACAGTTGGTATCAGAGCTTTGGTAGCTCTAGGCAAAACTTAACATATAGGGTAAATGTATTTACAGAATCACTCTCATTCAAGTTTCAATCTCTTCCTTTGACTCGATTACTTTGAATTTTGGAACGTTCCCCTCGGTTTCAAAAATTCATTCGTGTCCCTCACTATTCGTCTTCTTTCAATTCTGGAGCACCCCATAACTCCATTTTGAATGATATCTATAATAGATCGGCGGTCTCGCCAATCTTCGAATGATTCGTAAAGGAGCAAAACTCCTTTATAATAGACATCGATTTACCGGAGATTTATGTATCCTCGGTTTACGATGCTATCTATTCCCTGCTATACCTGAATCCCATCTCTTGAGATCGAGTGTTGATTTACCTCGGAATTCAGCATCGATCTTATTCTTGAAGTTACGGACGACCCGGTTAAGGTTGCCGCGATTTATATAAACTTATTCATCTTCCTATCTTGTTATTTAATTGTTTTATCTTTGTTTCAAACCTATCTTCGAATCAAAATTCTCTTTGATTGATTTCTATCAAATTTGAAACGCTATACATGTTTTGAAATCTATTATTGTATCGTCGAGCGAGGAAGTGTATTTGTAAACTAATATTTAAAATGTTTTAAAATATATCGTGTTGTTTGAGTTGTTGATGTGATTTGGGTTCCCGATCGATTCGTCTGATCAACGCCATCGATAGGATTTCCAAAACACTTGAGCAGAGCAAACTGACAATATCGTTTTCAAATTTGATAAATAAAATAAAAAGTTTTGTATGATTACATTATATATAAATATAAGTTTTCTGAAATTAAATTTTTAATAAATTTGTTGTTTGAAATAATAATATTTGATTTTCATTTATTGTTTTATAAACCACTGACTATTGCATAATATGAATAAATGAATTTATAAAACTTGGATATAATTTGATTTGGAATCTGAAATGAATTTAAATCAAGAATGGGAGAATTTAATTTCCGGTATTTTCAAACTTTGGGTTAAAATTTTTAAAATGCATATTATAAAAGAAATTTCAAATAGAAACCGTTTTCAAAGAATTTTAAAAATGTTGAAATCAGTGCTCTTCTCTTTGTCGCTGGAAAATAATTTCAGTGATGGCGGCCGCATCATCGACGTTCATTTTTGAGTTTCGAAGTGGAGAAACCATTCTGTAGCTTTGCTACGGTTTTGTTTTGAAAAAAAATATATTTTGATTTGAATTTCTTCAAGTATATTTTGATTTACATATATATATAGGTATCTTATTTTAAAATTTAATTTGATTTGATATAAATATATTATATATATCTCTAAATTGTTAAAGTTAATCGGAAATCTAATTCTTAAATGTTGTTAAAGGATGATTTTAATTATAAATAAAACCAAAATTTGGAATAAATATTTAAACTTGAATAAATGAATTTGGAAAATTTTATTCGTATATTGTTCAACTGCATTCTAATACAACTTACCTAAATCATTCAGAAGTTAAATATGTAATTGGATAATATATAAGATAAATTGAATTTATAAATAAAATTTGAATGTTATACACTAAATTTTGATTTTAAAGATGTTAATAGAGTTAGATAGGATAAAAAGTAAACTCAGTTAATAATGAAATAAATTTGTTTTGAAAGAATTAATAAATTTGTTTTGAAAGAGTTAATAAATTGAAATTTGATAAACTTATGGAAATACCTTGAATTTAAAAGCAATTAGTAAATATAAATTAATTTAAATCGAAACCTTTATGGTTTAAATTAATTTATATGGGTTAAATATATGTGATTAGATATATTAAGTAGAATAAATTTTACTATAATTTGGAATAAAGAAGAATTTAAATTGCTGAAAATATGATTATAATAAAAGACTATTCAAATTTATGGTTTTAAAAATTGTAAATTTAAGATAATTGGATAATAAGATAATGAATTTAGAAATAGTTAAGATTGATTTTAGTGAAATCAAATGGATTAAATCAATTATTGAATATCAATTAATTTAAATTTGAATTTATATGGTTTAAATTAATTGTTATTTTGTATTTCAAATCTGTTTCTTTCTGGTTGTTTCTATTCTCCTACCTCGTTCCTTTTCGGGGACGAAAAGTTTTGAGTGGGGGAGAGTGTAACGACCCGTAAATTTCAACTATTTTAATAACGTAATTAGTTGAAATTTTGTGAAATTTTAAACGATAAAGTTTTGAAATATAAATTTGATATTTGGAATGCGTCCAGTTAAACATAGCAACTGGTAAATTTTCGTCCGAAAATACGGAAGTTTATTTCGCGCGTAAATTCACTTCAATTTAATCAGTTAAAAAGCGATGAAAATAAAATGTTTTCAGAACCTAAATATTTTTACATAGAAAAATTCTAAACCTTCTTCTGAGCAAGATGTCAGTTTGTCGTTTTTCCAAATTCGGACATCTTTAGCTCCGTCGATCTTATTCTTCTGCGTTTTCTTGCATTTTCCGCCAGTAGAAAATTCGAATTTTATAATTCAATCAAACCGCTGATATTTTTATACCGTTTTGATCGTTTCGTCGTGCTGATCCTTACGGTATACTTGATTTTAAAATTCGGAGTCCGATGAACGTTGCACTTTACGTAACGCCTACCGTATCGGTACCGATTTTAAACCTTTTGGGTTTTTCTTTAATCCATCGTTTAACTGTGAATAACTGATAGCCTTTTCAGTTCTCAAAATTTTTTCAGTGCCCATTGCTTTTGATAAAAAAAAAATTAGAATTTTTTCTTTTGAAAACTTTGAACGGTTCACATATATTTCTTTACCAATGCTCTTTGGAAATATAAAAGTTTTTCATCTTCTGCATGCCTTTCCTCTAGATCTCCACGCAACACATCTTTCCAATATTTGTTGTCTTCATCACCGAAACGTTGAACCAGTTCTCTCTAAAAAAAAAGAAGAAGGAAAGAATGAGATAATACGGTGGGCTGTCAATTGTTCTCGTCTCCTCACAACAACTACCTACCTGCTCACGTGCGAGCAGCGTATCCCACCCCACCGCTCACTCGCCTCCTCCCCCTCTCTACTCCGCCACCTGAGCCGACCTTTCCCCTCCACTCAGCTCAGCCAAACCCACCCACTAACAACCCTTCGCCTTCTTTCCCAGCCACCTCCGACCCCATGCCCCACCACCATCGCACCCACCGAGCATCGCTGACAACCCCGCCTCCGCATGAACGACAGCCACCACACGCAACTCCCCTCCCGTTCCCCTTTGCTTTCCCCACGCCCAGCTTTCCCCTGCAAGACCGTAGCCTTTCATCCTCCGGCCTGCTCGACAAACCAGCTTTCTTTTTTTTTTCTCTGACCTATGCTTGTCCAATATGGGTACTAAGGTATATATATATCTCTGTTTTAAGTTTTGCTTTAATATAAGATGAATAGGTCAAGTTGCCTATATATGTAAGTTTTATTGTTAGACATATGTTTATATTTATTTTGCAACAGTATATATATATAGATATCGTGATTTTAAAACATAACATACTTAGATTTTGAATTTTTTTTATTTACTGTTTGGCCATATATTATTACAATATAAGGGAAGGATGTATATTAGTCTATTCAGTTTTTCACGTTTTTTTTTGAATTTATAAAGGCTATGCTTAAATATGTAAAGTGTGTAAGGGAAGGTTGGCCTATAAGTTTGTTAGTACTATAATAAAGTAAGTTTTACACCTGTGTGTTTATATATAGTGTATACTTTTACTGTACATAGTCATTCAGTGTTGTATAATTGCTGCCGCCTATATGTGTCTACTGATACATATACAAGTATTATATTTTTGCGATTTCCTATAACAAGTGGTGTAGTATGTTAGTCGAGATTTTTATTTTATTTTGGATATAAATTATACTTGCATGCTTCTGTTAAAGGACATATCTAAATTATATTACATAGTTAAGTCTAAGTTTTATCCTATATGAGTTATAAAGCTCGGTTGCAAGTCTTTTAGCAGGTTTCCCTTTGCATTCCAATATATATATAGGATCAGACTTTTATATTGATATATATTATACATGGATTTTCGCAACTTACATACATATACACTGTTGCCCATATGTAGTCCTGGTTTTATTGTTATATCTATATTAGTTTTAAAATACATTAGTTATATTTTATATTGATTTGCATATATGGATAGTGTCTGCATGCTAGTCTATATATATACATATATTGTTTCTAAGAGTTTGCATTATATTGTTCATATCTTGTGTTACAGTAATATATATGTATATATTTATAAAGTATAAGAAAATGAAGTTTGTTTACTGAATTGGCTATTGTCCTATATATCGGTTATTATATGATAAATATTCAGATCATACTTGCTGTATATGCTATGTATAATATTCAGAATATATTATATATAGAACTTTTAGTGTTAGTATGTTTTATTTTGTTTGAGATATAAAGATTTTTTTTATGTGTACACTGATTACAGTGGTTAATTTATGGTAAAACTTTAATATGGGTTATGTATGTTCGTATGAATTGTTTGTATATATATGAGCCATGGGTTTTATGTATATAGATTTGTTGATTTCGAATGTTACAAGTATATATAATTATTTATTTCAAACTATATTTTGGTAGATATGGTTGTTTTATATGTGATTTATTTTTAAAAAAAATTGATCTTTAATTTTTTATTATATATATATATATATGTTATTTTGATATTTGTTTTAAATTAAATAGTGTTTTCATGGAAATAATAACAACAATAATAAAATTTATATCATTGCCGTTTCTATCAAATTGATTCTAATTATTCCATCGATTCCTTAACTTTCAGCTTTGTTTGTCGAATCGCGTCCATCTAGCTTTACTTTGAAAGTAGTGCTTGCATTTCGTAACTCAACTTCATCGTCTGATCTCTAGCCTCGAAAGGTGAGCACTCACTCACGATTAACGTTCTTTTATTTATTAAATTTGATTTCAATTGAAACGACAATTGAAATATGCTGTTGTTAGTTATTTACACTGTTTTATATGCTATCACCTGTATCAGTTCACTTATGACATCTTACACTATTAACTGTTAATTATGAAATGATAATCTAGTTTGGCTAAGAATTGATTGATTGTTCGATGTTTATATTGGACGTTAAATTGTTAGTGTTAAATGATAAATAGTATGCAAAATCGAAATGGATATAGGATAGTTAAAAAATTTAAAACTGATTTATATGTTAAATTTGATTAGTTGAATATGACCCCTTTTAATTGTTAAATTTATTGACATGTAAAATAGTGATAATTACACTTTGAACCATTGAACGTATATTGGATTAATTGTTGTAGTGTTAAAATTGAAATCGAATGACAAGTGAAGAACCGTATGAATAATTAGTGTAATAATCTTTAATCTACATGAAATGATAGTGTAGATTCTAGAAATAATTATATTAATTCGTACAAATAACAATGCGAATTAATACGATTATTTCGGGATTATTTGAATTGATTATTGGATTGTTATTGATTGTTGTTATTGCTTGTTTATTTACTTTGACACCATCCCAGCTATCACACTGCAAGTTCCCTTTGTTATGCTTTGATTTTGAATTGAATTGGAATCGGGTTGAAATGATAAATACCCAAATTGAACTTTGACCTAAGATAGAGAATTAAATAAAACCCGATTGGTCAATAATTTGATTTAAAAATAAACAAAGATTTTATTTGAATAAATAATATGGTTTAGAAATGAAGTTGAAATTTGAATTTTTAATGAAAGGAAAATGTTAATATTTAAAAATTTGAAATAAAATATTAAAAATGAAATTGATGAAAGAACGATGTTTAATTTGAGAAATGATTGAATTAAGTTTGAAATGATTAAATAATTAAGTTTTGAATTATTTAATAATTAAATAAGATTGAATTATTTAATGATTAAATTAAATTGAATTTTTGAATAAGTGAATTTTACTTCGTAATAATTGAAATTGAGTTTCTTTATTAATTAAGTTTGGAAAATCATTTAAGTAAGTAAATCAGTGAAATCGAATTTCTTTATCAAGAAATAAAATTTGATTTATTGAAATTAATGTAAGGCTTGAAATTTAAAGAATTTGATTTGATGAATTTAATTTAATTCAATTTGTAAGTTTTGATATAATGAAGTTGAATTTTAAAAATGGATTTAATGAATTGGAAATTTAATAGAAATGGTTTTGAATGGCAAACTTACTTAATGATTATTGAATGAAATTGATAAATGAATTTAAATTGATTTAAATGTTAAATTAAATTTATTTAAATGATTTGGAATGAAACTTATTTACGAACTTGAATCAATATTTGAATTGGTTTAAAAAGAAATTAGAAATTTTATTATAAGATTTGAAATGGTAAATTTGGAAGTTTTGAAACGTAAAGTACGGAAATTGGTTTTGAAAGACAAATGAAATGTTGATTTACGAATTCTATTTGAAATTGAATTTGATTTGGTTTTGAAATATATTAAACGACCAATCAGTGTAATAATTACGAAAGTTATTAAAGAGACCGGAATCGGCTATGGATATACTCTCTATCTAAACCGAAAACCACTTTAATAACTATACGCGGAGTGATGATCCAGAATGAAGTGGTTGGAATGATGTACGTGATGATTGAAGAAAGAGAACGATAATGGATAGCCTTGACACTTGTGTCAAATTGGAAATGACTAAAACAGGAGCCGTTCCGGGCCAATGGAGGTCAGCTACCTCAAGTGGACACACTTCTTCGAACTACTCATTACTTGTTGTCGATTGGTGCACCCTTGATTTTAGGAGTGTTGTTTCACGGTGTTGCGGACGCTGCGGCGTTGCGTTCTCACCAGTCCGGATCAGGCAAACAGTAGTATCACTACCTTGGGTATTGCCTAATGTACCTTGTCATACTTGTATTCCCTATTCGCGACCACTACGAATTTGTTTTGTACCTTTAGTATATGGATTGCCCTCTGGTGACTTCCGGTTTTGGGGAAACTACGGTCTTGTATATGCTTTTGGGAATAAAAATGTATTAAGGGTGGAATGGGCCATGACTTAACACTATTTTGATATCTTATTATTACTGATAGACATTATCTACTTAGCGTATATTACTACCTAGTAGATAGTTTAACGGATCCTTAAAGGATGGTTATTCCAAACATCCTTTGAGTTACTTGTATTTCAATTGCTATTTCACTTGAGTTGGATTTATTAATATAAGAATGTTAATCCTGACTCGAGTGTTTTGTGTTTTGCTTTACGCTCGGGTCAGACTGAGTGTACCAGTATTCGAGACTCACCTTTGGAGTTGGAGCTTTGCTTGAAGATCCAGCCATCAATTCTGCCTTCAGTATTCGATGATTCCAGTGATGTATTCTGATTTGTATCTGATGTATCATATTACTCTTCCGTTGTATCTGGTTTAACTCTGATGTATCTTATATATTCATATAGTAGCTTCATGAACTACTATCTCTTTTACTTCCGCTGCATTTATTACTCTGTGTCTGTGATCTGTGATTATTTATTTACTGTATATGTTCAGTTTTGCCAAATTTAAATTAACAACGCGGTATTTTGAGCAATTCAACTCCGGCATGAGTGTCTACCTATACACTTATAATGGATGCGAATGGTCCAAAATACTGGGTCGTTACAATACAAGAGCACAACCTCTTTACAAATTTTACTAAGGTTGGCAAGTCCTCCAATAGGGTTGGAGACGCATAAGGAAGTAGTAGCAAGAGTAGGTTCTAATTTGAGCTTATTACAAAGATCAATAGATATGAAGCTATGAGAAGCACCAGTATCGAATAATACCCTAATAGGTAAATCATGTAATGAAAAAGAACTTCGTAAGGTACCTTGGTCATCCTGAGTGGGTGGTGCAGGGGGTGCAGGTGTGGTGATAGCAAATACTCCAGATGGTGTGCCACGCTTATACAGTGGGCAGTCTTTCTTGAAATGACCCGGCTGGAGGCAGACATAGCATAAATCTTTCCTAGTCGTAGAAGGTGGTGGAACAGCAGCTCCGGTAGATGGACAACTATTAGCATAATGGCCCTTCTTATCGCATTTGAAGCAAGTGATATTAGCAAGGTCGATTGGGCTTTTCTGAGCATATCCCAATCCTGTAGTCTTCTGCCAAGCTTTCTTTTGTTGATCAAAGTTCATCTTCCTCTTCCCGGGCTGGCTAGAGGAGGGCTGAGTAGGAGTGGCCTTGGCAGTAGGTCCCTTAGGCTTCGCCTCATATCTAAGAGCATAATCAACAAGCTCTATGAAGGTGCAGTGAGTGTGGCCAGTAAGCAAGTCATAATATTCTGGTCTAGCTCCCAAAATGAATTTCTCGTTCTTCAAAAGCGGTGTATCGATCAAGCCAGGTCCAAATTTTGAGAGTTCGTTGAATTTCCTCTCATACTCAGAAAAAGTCATACTGCCTTGCTTAAGATCCATGAAAGCTCTATAAAGTTGGGTTTTCCCAGCAGCTGGCATCCATTGTGCTGAGAAAGTATCCCTAATCAAAGATAGACTAGATAAATAACATTCCTAAGATTGAAAGAAGAATTTATGCTGCGAAATCCAAACGAATTTATACCTAAACTTGGCCCAAGTGATGGTGGTTTCCTCGATACGTGAAGTAACAGATTCCCACCAATCCTATGCGGCATCTTGAAGTTGCCAAGCAGCAAGCTGACGCTTCTGAGCATCAGTGATCTCCAGACCCGAAAATATCTTCTCTAAGCCTTTAAGCCATTACTGAGCCTCGATAATGTTCTCGGATCCAGAAAACTTAATACCTCCAAGCTGTGTATACTCCTTACTAAGAGTGGTGAATTTGACAGGGGCCGGAGCGGCAGGTGCAGCCTGAGTAGGACCATTGCCTCTTCCACCCCTATTGTTTCTTCTGGCACTCATCCTGAAATACCAAAAGAAATTTAGAACCAAGGATAAAATCATAGAACTCAAAGAAAAATTCAATTGATGAATCAAAGAAGTTTGAATAGAAAGGATTTGGATATTGAATCGATTCTCCTCATTCTAGGGTATTGCTACCCTATTTCTAATGAGTTTCATAATCCCGAACTAAGGTTTTTAGGGAAACCGAAGCTCTGATACCAACTGTAACAACCCGTATATTTGGACATTTAAATTGACAATAATCCACACATGTCAATTTAAATAATACAAAACACGAATCATTATGGGATTATGAATACATATATGTAAATGAGAATCAATACAACATCACAGACACAGAATAGTCACAGAATAATGCAGCGGAAAAAATACATCATCATAATAGTAGTTCATGAAGCTACTACAGGAATACAACCATGTTTCAACATAAAGTGACAAAGAGGAAATACAAGATGTTCAATACATAAGTTCATCAAATACTAGAAAGGAAATAACCGATAAAGATAAATGCTAAGTCTTTAGCATCTTCAACCAACCTTGATTAGCAACTGGATAGCTTCAGACTGACCCGAGCATATACAAAAGAAACACACGAGTCAGGACTCAAAATCTTATACAGGATAATCAGGTGCTAATAATAAAGTTCATAACTCAAAGATGAATGTGATACACATCTTTAAGGATCCGATAAACTAGCTATATATACAATAGAATACGCTAAATAGATAATGTCTAATCAGTAAAGTACGATATCAAAATAGCGTTAAGTCATGGCCCATTCCACCCTTAACACATTTTATTCCCAAGAGCATATACAAGACCGTAGTTTCCCCAAAACCGGAAGTCACCAGAGGGCAATCCATATACTAAAGGTATAAAACAAAACGTAGTGGTCGCGAATAGGATAATCAGTATGACGAGGTACATAAGGCGATACCAACTAGGATACTAGTAGTTGCGTGATCCGGACTGATGTTGAGCATAGCAGCTACTACCTCAACACCGCGAAACAACACTCCCAAATCAAGGTGTGCACCCAAATCGAATCACATAAGTAATAGATAAGGTATCGAAGAAGTGTGTCCGCTAGAGATGGCGATCCTCAATGGCCCGGCGCGGCTCCTGTTTTAGTCATGTCAGGGGTCATCCAAAATCGTTCTCTTTCTTCAGTCAACGCGTTCACCAAAACCATCCACTTCGTTCTAGATCAACACTCCGCGTATATTAGTTATTAAAGTTGTTTTCGGTATCGACAGAGAGTATGTCCATATCCGATCCCGGTCTCTTTAATAACTACGCATTAATTACTCGATGGTCATTTAATATTAAAGTTTAAACAAATCAAAGTCCAAAAGTCAAGTTGCAAGTTTGACTTTCAAAATTTGACACGTCACAATTCAATTTATTTCGAACATTTAAAAATCATATTTCCAAATGAAGTTTTAGTTCAAGCCCTTGAGTTAACAGTACTTAAGTATCCAAGTTCAATTTAACGAGATCCAATTCCACTTACTAATTTAATTCATAAACCATAGATTCAATTAACTGGTCAATTTGGTTCAAATCATTAAATCAACCTTTTTATTCATTTTAACTCATATTCCCATTCATCGTTACATTAGATTAAATTAGAACTTTGATTTAATCAATTTCAACAATCAAATCCTTAAACTTTAGTTGGTTTTGCATTCCCTTTAAGTCACTTTGTTACTTAATCTCAAATTAAATTTTATAACAAATTTCAAATTTATTGAATTTATCCGAATTAGATTTAATCTCAAATCTAATAAATTCAAATTATTAGATTCTAAAACTTACTTGTTCAAATCTCATTTCAATTAAATGTGTCAATTCGTTTTATCTAATTAAATAGATTTATTAATCCGTTTCAATTAAATCCATTAATTTATTTCAATGAGATCCACTTATTTATTTCCATTAATTTATTACAATTAAATCCATTAATTTATTACAATTAAGTCCATTAATTTATTACAATTAAATCCATTGATTTATTACACTTAAATCCATTGATTTATTACCATTAAATCCATTAATTTATTACAATTAAGTCCTATTAATTTATTACAATTAAATCCATTGATTTATCACACTTAAATCCATTGATTTATTTCCATCAAATCCATTAATTTCGTTACTTAATTTCCAACCAATTTTTAAGTTCATTCCTTAATTTCAAATAGATTTCAATTCCAAAATGATTTTTTTTGTTGACCAATCGAGTTTCTTATTTTTAATTATCTATCCTAGGCCAAAGTTGTTCAATTGGGTATTTATCATTTCAACCCCATATTATTAAATAAAACAAAGCATAGCAAAGGGAACTTGCAGTGTGATAACTGGGATGGTGTCAAAGTAAATAAACAAGCAATAGCAAACATACATAACAATTTAACAATTTATTCAAATAATCTCGAAATAATCGTATTTAATTTACATTTGTTATTTATGTAAATTTACAAAATTATTCCTAGAATCCACACTATCATTTCATGCAGATTAAAGATTATTACATTATGGGTTTTCACTTGGCGTTTATTATCAAATTATTACATCAATCATACATTAATGGTTCAAAGTGTAGTTAACACTATTTCTACGTGTCGATTTATTTAACATTTAAAGGGACAAGTTCAACATATATAATCTATTTTAAATTTTAGACTATCCTATATCAATTTCAATTTCATATTAATCATCACTTATATTAACGACCAATTTCAACATCACATAACAATTTAGTGTCACAAGTATTTTCCATAACTAACTTCAAATCACAATTTAACATCAACCATTTTAACGTTTAAATTAATATCAATAATATCTATCACTTGATTATCATAGCATAATAGATTGAGTCGTGAATGAAATATTCACCTTGCGTGGTTGAAGAAGATGACGGCAAAGCACGAAAATGAATAGACTAGAATGGACGACACAAGCACGAATACGAACTATAAATCAAACAAAAGATTATTCAACAATAGCTTAATACGATGTATATATATTGATTTGTGTATATATATATAAACCTTACCAAACAACTAGATGCAAATAAGGTGGATGGATGCTTAGATCGCTGGATTAACCTCAACTGGAACTGCGCAGACAAGGCATAAGTGAGTCCATAGGTTACAAATTATAACCGATATATAATTTTAACATATTACACAAAACAAAACAAAAAGTGGCAGTGCAGTAGAAATCGACTGAGGCCAAGTCGGGTTTCTATGGAGCAGGCTGTGGGCAGGGGACGCGGGAAGGGGACGGGGGTACTGCATGGGCAGTGGGGTCGGTGGCGGGCTGCTGGGCAGGCGGAGGGGACTGGGGCAGGCGGGTGGCTCGGGCTGGGCGGAGGGGAGTGGGACGGGCGGAGGCCTGGGCTGGGCGTGGGCGAAGGCGGAGGGGACTGGGGCAGGGACGGAGGGCAGGTCTGGGCTGGGCGTGGGCGAAGGGCTGGGCTGGCGGGCGGAGGGGACTGGGCAGGGATGGAGGGAAGGTCTGGGCTGGGCGGAGCGAAGGGCTGGGCTGGCGGGCGGAGGGGACTGGTGATGGGCTGGGCGGAGGGGACTGGGGAAGGGGACGGCAGGCGGGCTGCTGGGGCAGGCGGTTAGGCTGGTGGCGGCAGAGGCCTGGGCGGAGGGGAAGTTGGGAACGGTGGGGCTGGACTGGGTGGCTCGGCTGGCGGGTGGTGGGGTTGGTGGGCAGTGGGCTGTGGGGTGTGGAGTTTCATTTTTCTGAGGACAAAGATAAATAATGAAAGAGAATGGAGGAGGAAGAGAAGTCACGTACCACAGAAGTAGAAGGTGAGCAAACGAAAGGGTTTGTGGCATTAGGCTTAGTTTATATGAAATATTATAGGAATTCCAAATGCCTCAATTAATTGTCACGGTAACCGAAAGGCTGTTTGGTTTCTAGGCAGCTGAATAGTCAAGGACCCCTAGAATTCTGAACTGAGTAGGTAATTGGGTACCGGTCTGTGCTGCGTAACGGACCAGTTTGTAATCTGTTAAACCATTATAATTCGCAGCGCCGAACTCCGATTGATACAAACAAATATACCGTTTTGATCAGCGCGACGAGGCGAACACAACGGTATACAGATATTAGTGGTACGATTAAATTATAAAATTCGAAATTTTCTATTGTGGAAAATGCAGCAAAAACGCCGAAGAATAAGATCGACGGAGCTAAAGATGTCCGAAATTTGAAAAACGAAAAATGACGTCTTGATCAGTAGATGGTTTAGAATTTTTCTATGTAAAAATATTCAGGTTCGGAAGATAAAAAATTTCACGTTTAAAATGAACTGATGTGAAATAAACGCGAACGAAATTTAATGCGGTATTTTCCGACGAAACTTTTTCCATATCTATAACCATCTAGGCGTAATTTATAAACAAAGTTTGGACGCTAATTGAAATCATATGTAAGTTCCATATTTTATATTAAAATAATGGATTCAAAATTTTTAAAATTGGGTCGGAATTTCAGGGTCGTTACACCATGTGATTCAAGTGTTAGACACATATGAAATTACGGTATACGTACAATACGTATGTACTTATTCCTTGAAACCTAAGGTGGGTTTTGTGACGCCCCACCTCTATGCTCATAATAACAAAGAGTATTAAAAGAAATACTGTCTATTATTACAGAGAATAAGGCTGGATAGGAGCGACCATCCGTAGTTGACCTTACACTAATATTGGTTATCTCGATAGGAGTGGTATATACTTTTTGTTTCTCATCTATCATTTATTTACTCCCATCGACACACCCAATTATCAGTATAAAATAAACTACGATAGTTCATAATAGTTTAGGACATTAGATATAACAATAACACAGATAATACAAATGCGGAACACAGATAAAAACAACAGTCTCATATATATATAACTGATGTCAGTTAATACATAATTGACACAATACATATGATACAACTACAACTGTCGACTCTAGAAGTTATATATACAAGTACATTATCGACTAATATACATGAATACATATCATTCTATACAATGACGCGACTACTACAAAATGACTGACGACTTCAGAAGATGTGAAAAGTCTTCAATCTCGAACAGCAACTCAAAGAAAGAAATCTACAACCTGAAATACTCGAGTCTGACCCGAGTATTACATTCAGAAGAAAATAATACACGGGTCAGTCTAATTCAAACTCAGTTATTAGTGCACAGAAGCAATAATAATCAGATATCAATTTGGCGACAGTCACAGAAATCTCGTATATCCAACTTCTCGATACGAGAATTGGATAACGGCAAATATGACACTAAATAGTGTAAATCAGCGAATCAGCAATCTCAAAAAGATCAGTCAAATCAAATTTCTGTGTGGCTGCAGTACACGCACGCGTGCACTGCCTCGCCACACAGTACGCGAAATCATCACGACGGTGAAAACTAACAGCAATTAAAACTGTAGAAGTCAACATAAATAAATAAATAAAACAACATGCCCTAACTCAAATTAAGAGGAATGAGTCACACACGAATGTACACCAAAAGTCTACATTCGTGTACAGGGTCAAACCCAGGTCGTTGAGACCGGATTCAACTCGCTGTAAAATTTCACAAATCAACTTGAAACAATCAAGAACCCACAAACCAAGCTCAACTAATTCGAGCAATTGGAATCAGTGAACAAGTTCACTATCAAAGAAACAGCCGAAATCAAGTGCTACAGGTTACTGCACATCAAGTATGCAGCCCAAAGTTACAGTAAAGCAACAAAAGAAAATACTCAATTGTCTGCATATTAATTTATGCAAGACCAAAGTCAAATCAGAGGTAGCAACTTTGAGCTACAGGATCAATCGAGTAAATATGGGCAGGTCCAGTACAAATCAAACAGTATAGGCATACACAAAACGTACGTATGTACGCACATATATGGTAAAACTTGAGCATGCAAGTGCAGACAGCAAAGGCGTAGCCTCAGCATCAGATCAGAAGTGGAGCCATAGCCAAGTGAATGGCCAAAACAAGACAACTCGAATGAACTACAAGTATGCCATAATGCCAATGGAGAACAGGCAACGCAAATACACATTGACCAAACATTGAAACAAATAGTAATATGCAGTTCAATGGTTAGTTCAGGTCAGACCAACCAGAAAAGATGTAACCACTATATGCAGCGATACACGGTGGCCTGTATGAAGTACAAAAACCCTATACAAAAACTGATACACATAAAAGGAGATGTATCAAGATACTAATGCAAGCAGACTCAAGCACAGATGTAAACTACTCAAAGTAAACACATGGATGTAACTCGACTAACAGATTGAACTACAAAGAGGCACATGAACAGCAAATCAGACTCAAGGCTACAGTGAACTACATGATGAACCAGTTTACAATGAAGACACATATGAAGATAGCATGAAATGTAACAATGGTCTGGGCGTATAACTTTGCATGCAAATATGAAGAAGAATAATAAAACAACCTGGACTAAATTTTCTTTGCAATCCAACTTTATTCTTGCACACATGGATGTAAACGAAAAATGACCTGGGTAACATTTTGTTAAAAACAACAACACACGCACGTAACTAACACACGCACGTAAACAGATTTCAAAAAAAAAGTCTGGACACTATAATTTTTGAAATGCAACCTATAATACTCACTAACAATTTGAGAAGCCTGGACTGATTTAAATTTTGCAAAACCTGCTTAATACAAAAACGAAAATAGCATACCCGGAGCAAGTCTTTAAATTAGAATGTGAGTGTTCAGAGAATTCAAATGCCAAAGTCTGAAATCATTTCGAATGAACAAAGTCACAAAATGAAGTCACCAACTACTGCACTGGACAAATGCGTACAAATGAACAATTTTTCTCAAGGCCACAATTCAAAAAGAAATCATCATCCCAGTCAGAGAACGAAACGAAGTTACAACCGATGAAAATTCACCAAACCAGCTACTGACAAAAGCCAAGGTTAAATAAATTCCGCAAACAGAAGTCAAGCCCAAAGTCTAATCGAATAGCCAAGAAATCATAAACACTGGAGTATGAATCAGATGTGAGAAACGAACTGAAACACAAACAAATTCAAAACCGAAGTTTATCACCAATTCAAAGCCGAGGTGATCAGGGCTAGAGTCGAACAAAGATAGAAGTAGTATTTTCAAGAACCAACAAAGAAATTAACGCAACTATAAATGATCGAATGCATAAAACAGCAGATCAATCGAATAGGGACGAAAGTCGAACAAAACAATATCCCCAAACTAACACTTATATATGGAATCGACCTGAATTAGATGTGAGTAATTAACCATTACTCACCTTAGCCTTACGCAGTCGCGAGCGAAGCTACCAGAAGCCCAGCTACGAGTCGAAGTCATGAAGATCGAAGAAATCGAAGCATTTGCCATTGATTCGACGCAGTGGCGCCTTCTCTAGAAACCCTAGCTTCGGAAGAGGAACGCGCGAGAGAGCCACCATTTTTTTCGATAGTTTTGATTTAGGGTTTCTCGAATGAATGAAATCGAAAAAGGAACGGGTTAGCCTTTGATAAACATCACGGCTCAAAGAAGACATGGGCCAGTATTATTACCAAAGCCCGCATAAAATTTTTGCGAAATAAAAAAAAAGAATCCCGATTCGATTTAAAATTCCAACCGAAGTAAACAAACAATTTCAACCCGTTAAAAAAAAACTCCAACAGTAATTAGCCATCAATCTTAATCGTCTAATGACGAAATTAAATTAATGCGAAATACTGGGTTGTTACAGACTCCCCTCCTTATAAAAATTGCGTCCCCGCAATTTTCATAATTAAGGTCGTTATTACCAATAAATTTTCTAACATAAACTGGTTAAGCTAGCAAATAAAAAGGTAGAGGATATAAACACCAAAGAAACCTTTTAATTTCATAAAAGAGATTCACTAATTCTCAACAAAATCTAATTACCAAATGGATAATTAGAAAACAATCAAAACTGAATTCAAAACTGAATAAATACAATCATCGGCACTATTCAATTATCAACTAGACAATTAGAATTCAGAAATCACAAAACAGCAATATCTAATTATCGATACGATAATTAGAAAACAACAAATCTAATCATCAACAAAGATAATTAGAAAACACAAAACAGAAATCGCAAAATCGCAAATATCTCGTTATTCAACAAACAACTAGAAGATACGAACTTCATAATCAGCAAATTCAAAATATTAACAGAGATAGAGGTAGACAGAAAACAGCGATTCGAATAAAATCAACAAACATCAATTATCTAATTATCTCAAACGATAATCAGAAGACAAATCAACAAATATTCGATTATCAAAAACGATAATCAAATTTCCAAATCACCAACCATTCGATTATCAAAAACGATAATCAAATTTCAAATCCAACAAATATTCGATTATCACAACCGATAATCAAATTTTAAATTCAACAAATATTCGATTATCAAAAGCGATAATCAAATTTCAAATTCAACAATTATTCGATTATCAAAAGCGATAATCAAATTTCAAATTCAATAAATATTTGATTATCTCAAGCGATAATCAAACTTCAAATCAACCAATATTTAATTATCTAAAGCGATAATTAAATCTCAAATTCAACAAATATTCGATTATCAAAAACGATAATCAAATTTTCAAATCAGAAAATGTTTAATTATCTAAAGCGATAATTAACTTCGAAATCAGCAAATATTTAATTATCTAAGCGATAATTAAATCTCAAAGCAACAAATATTTAATTATCTAAAACGATAATTAAATCTCAAATCAACAAATATTTAATTATCTAAAGCGATAATTAAAAGCAACAAATATCCGATTATCAAAAACGATAATCAGAACTCATATCAACAAATATCTAATTATCACAAGCGATAATTAGAAACAACAAATATCCGATTATCAAAAACGATAATCAGAACTCATATCAACAAATATCCAATTACCTGCAGATAATTGGAAACAACAAATATCTAGAAATCAATTAAGAAGACTAGAAAATCAACATAAAAGCTTGGATCGATCCCATCAGATGGCGAGTTTTTAATTCGCCGCACGTGCATCAACAAATGGCCGAAGCCTACCAAGTACTCAACATAATTTTTGGCGCCCAACAAATGACCCGAAGGTCCAACAAATGACCCGAAGGTCTAGTACTGGTATTTGACCCGAAGGTCCAACAAATGACCCGAAGGTCCTCATAGTGGCTCGAAAGCACACGAAAACATCAAATATTTCAATTTACGAGTCCGGAATTAACCAAAATAGTAAACGCACATGTCCCATAACCACGAGTTTTACTAAATTGTTTAATTCTCTTCATCGTTTCCTTGAAAGTGTAGAATCATCAAAACAACAGATATTCAATTAACGAGTCCGGAATTAACCGAAATAGTAAAAGTGTGGTTCCATACTCCGCACTTTTGCTAAATCGTTTAAATCACTTCATCGTTTCCTTGAAAGTGCAAAATTGTGTATTTTGTAAAAATACACTTTACATTCTCAAACGGACAAGTCCGGAATTAAGCGAATCAGTAAAAGAAAGGGGTCATAGTCCTCGATTTTGCTGAAACGTTTAAATCGCTTCCTCATTCTTTTGAAATCGCAAACTGTAAAATTTTTGAAAACAATTTTGTTTATTATGTAAAAATAACAATTCGCATTCTCAACTGAACAAGTCCGGAGTTAAGCGAAACAGTAAAAGAAAGGGGTCATAATCCTCGATTTTGCTGAATCGTTTAAGTCGCTTTCTCATCCTTTTGAAAACGCAAACTGCTAAAATTTTATAAAACAATTTTCATTTTTAAAACGAGTTTCCAATCACGTGATTAAAGCAGCAATATTAGTAACAATTTCGATAAGGAAATTGTACTTCTCAAAATACCGTAAAAACGGTCACAAAACAGCATTGCGGAATAACCGCTTGAAAATCCACTTTTAAAATTTGACGGTTACTGAAGCCAAAGCGACAGTACTTTTGAAACGTCAAAATCATATCAAAACAATTTACAGCAAAATGTAATATCAGAGAATTTTCATTCATCAAAATGCCACAAAACACCGTGCTTCAAAATATAGCATTGGTGTAAAATCCCGTTATAAAAATAACGGCAACAAAATACGTTTCATAATCCAAGCATCGGTTCAACGTAAAATAAATGCAATAACGTGCAATTCAAATTTTTGCACGTACTACAAAATGAACAAAGAAATCATTCGAATGTATCTTCAATGAAGATAATTCAAAACAGCAAAAATCTAATCAATATATGATTAGTACAAGAGAAAGCCAGCGGAAATTTCAACAAAAGTCACATATCTGCAATTTCTTCGAATCCTCAATTTGGATTCGAAATTCTCAAAGAAACAAATAATTACAGCTATGTGAACAACAATTGGAATTCATATCAACTTCGTATTTTGATTCTTAAATCAAAAAGATTATCAGTTGTACTCAGCGAAGACAGTTTCACTGTTTCCGCTGCGCACTCTGATAAATAGAACACAAATCAATCAAATCATCAGAACACAATTTCACTATTATTTTTAAATAAAGATATTTAAAAATTTCATCCAAATTTCAAAACTTTAGTTTTGACTCAAAGTACAAATAAAACATCGACCAATAGTTGTAACATATGTTCCATCCAAGTTAAGTTTTATATTATGTCCATAAACCCCAAGCTCTGATACCAACTATGACGCCCCACCTCTATGCTCATAATAACAAAGAGTATTAAAAGAAATACTGTCTATTATTACAGAGAATAAGGCTGGATAGGAGCGACCATCCGTAGTTGACCTTACACTAATATTGGTTATCTCGATAGGAGTGGTATATACTTTTTGTTTCTCATCTATCATTTATTTACTCCCATCGACACACCCAATTATCAGTATAAAATAAACTACGATAGTTCATAATAGTTTAGGACATTAGATATAACAATAACACAGATAATACAAATGCGGAACACAGATAAAAACAACAGTCTCATATATATATAACTGATGTCAGTTAATACATAGTTGACACAATACATATGATACAACTACAACTGTCGACTCTAGAAGTTATATATACAAGTACATTATCGACTAATATACATGAATACATATCATTCTATACAATGACGCGACTACTACAAAATAACTGACGACTTCAGAAGATGTGAAAAGTCTTCAATCTCGAACAGCAACTCAAAGAAAGAAATCTACAACCTGAAATACTCGGGTCTGACCCGAGTATTACATTCAGAAGAAAATAATACACGGGTCAGTCTAATTCAAACTCAGTTATTAGTGCACAGAAGAAATAATAATCAGATATCAATTTGGCGACAGTCACAGAAATCTCGTATATCCAACTTCTCGATACGAGAATTGGATAACGGCAAATATGACACTAAATAGTGTAAATCAGCGAATCAGCAATCTCAAAAAGATCAGTCAAATCAAATTTCTGTGTGGCTGCAGTACACGCACGCGTGCACTGCCTCGCCACACAGTACGCGAAATCATCACGACGGTGAAAACTAACAGCAAT
Source organism: Allium fistulosum (assembly GCA_030737815.1). Lineage (NCBI taxonomy): Eukaryota > Viridiplantae > Streptophyta > Magnoliopsida > Asparagales > Amaryllidaceae > Allium > Allium fistulosum. Next base: position 1,059,148,249 of record CM060907.1, read on the forward strand.
TAAAACTGTAGAAGTCAACATAAATAAATAAATAAAACAACATGCCCTAACTCAAATTAAGAGGAATGAGTCACACACGAATGTACACCAAAAGTCTACATTCGTGTACAGGGTCAAACCCAGGTCGTTGAGACCGGATTCAACTCGCTGTAAAATTTCACAAATCAACTTGAAACAATCAAGAACCCACAAACCAAGCTCAACTAATTCGAGCAATTGGAATCAGTGAACAAGTTCACTATCAAAGAAACAGCCGAAATCAAGTGCTACAGGTTACTGCACATCAAGTATGCAGCCCAAAGTTACAGTAAAGCAACAAAAGAAAATACTCAATTGTCTGCATATTAATTTATGCAAGACCAAAGTCAAATCAGAGGTAGCAACTTTGAGCTACAGGATCAATCGAGTAAATATGGGCAGGTCCAGTACAAATCAAACAGTATAGGCATACACAAAACGTACGTATGTACGCACATATATGGTAAAACTTGAGCATGCAAGTGCAGACAGCAAAGGCGTAGCCTCAGCATCAGATCAGAAGTGGAGCCATAGCCAAGTGAATGGCCAAAACAAGACAACTCGAATGAACTACAAGTATGCCATAATGCCAATGGAGAACAGGCAACGCAAATACACATTGACCAAACATTGAAACAAATAGTAATATGCAGTTCAATGGTTAGTTCAGGTCAGACCAACCAGAAAAGATGTAACCACTATATGCAGCGATACACGGTGGCCTGTATGAAGTACAAAAACCCTATACAAAAACTGATACACATAAAAGGAGATGTATCAAGATACTAATGCAAGCAGACTCAAGCACAGATGTAAACTACTCAAAGTAAACACATGGATGTAACTCGACTAACAGATTGAACTACAAAGAGGCACATGAACAGCAAATCAGACTCAAGGCTACAGTGAACTACATGATGAACCAGTTTACAATGAAGACACATATGAAGATAGCATGAAATGTAACAATGGTCTGGGCGTATAACTTTGCATGCAAATATGAAGAAGAATAATAAAACAACCTGGACTAAATTTTCTTTGCAATCCAACTTTATTCTTGCACACATGGATGTAAACGAAAAATGACCTGGGTAACATTTTGTTAAAAACAACAACACACGCACGTAACTAACACACGCACGTAAACAGATTTCAAAAAAAAGTCTGGACACTATAATTTTTGAAATGCAACCTATAATACTCACTAACAATTTGAGAAGCCTGGACTGATTTAAATTTTGCAAAACCTGCTTAATACAAAAACGAAAATAGCATACCCGGAGCAAGTCTTTAAATTAGAATGTGAGTGTTCAGAGAATTCAAATGCCAAAGTCTGAAATCATTTCGAATGAACAAAGTCACAAAATGAAGTCACCAACTACTGCACTGGACAAATGCGTACAAATGAACAATTTTTCTCAAGGCCACAATTCAAAAAGAAATCATCATCCCAGTCAGAGAACGAAACGAAGTTACAACCGATGAAAATTCACCAAACCAGCTACTGACAAAAGCCAAGGTTAAATAAATTCCGCAAACAGAAGTCAAGCCCAAAGTCTAATCGAATAGCCAAGAAATCATAAACACTGGAGTATGAATCAGATGTGAGAAACGAACTGAAACACAAACAAATTCAAAACCGAAGTTTATCACCAATTCAAAGCCGAGGTGATCAGGGCTAGAGTCGAACAAAGATAGAAGTAGTATTTTCAAGAACCAACAAAGAAATTAACGCAACTATAAATGATCGAATGCATAAAACAGCAGATCAATCGAATAGGGACGAAAGTCGAACAAAACAATATCCCCAAACTAACACTTATATATGGAATCGACCTGAATTAGATGTGAGTAATTAACCATTACTCACCTTAGCCTTACGCAGTCGCGAGCGAAGCTACCAGAAGCCCAGCTACGAGTCGAAGTCATGAAGATCGAAGAAATCGAAGCATTTGCCATTGATTCGACGCAGTGGCGCCTTCTCTAGAAACCCTAGCTTCGGAAGAGGAACGCGCGAGAGAGCCACCATTTTTTTCGATAGTTTTGATTTAGGGTTTCTCGAATGAATGAAATCGAAAAAGGAACGGGTTAGCCTTTGATAAACATCACGGCTCAAAGAAGACATGGGCCAGTATTATTACCAAAGCCCGCATAAAATTTTTGCGAAATAAAAAAAAAGAATCCCGATTCGATTTAAAATTCCAACCGAAGTAAACAAACAATTTCAACCCGTTAAAAAAAAACTCCAACAGTAATTAGCCATCAATCTTAATCGTCTAATGACGAAATTAAATTAATGCGAAATACTGGGTTGTTACAGGTTTCTTATAATTTCACTCACACTTATGTTTATTTACATATAGGTATATACAATTTTAATTTATTTAAACTTTTACAATTTACTTAACTTATAATATATATGTATGTATGTATGTATGTATGTATTTACGAATAAAATCACATTTAACTAATTTTAATTATTATTATTGAAATCATATTTAATTAATTTTATATAAAATTTCAAAAATTTATGTAACTAATCTTAAAATATTTAAGAAAAATTTTGTTTTGTATATATACATATTAGTATATGTATATATATTAACAAATTAACCTTTAAATAGATATATATATCAATATATATATATGTTAATTATTTAACTTTTAATTAATTATTTAATCTACATTAATTAATCAGATTAATTAAATATATTATAATTTCGAAATTGATTGCTTTAGTTTTTTAAATCAATTTTGAAAATTTTAAATTTTTTTTGTAACTTTTCAAAATTTTCCCTTTACAGTTTAAAATTAAATTTTAAATTTAAAATATATATTTTAAATTTTCAAACTAAATTTTGAAAATTATCCCAAGGCCCCAATCAATTTGGACATTTACTGTAACAACCCGAGTTTTTCTAACACGAAAAACCGGACCATTTGGGTAAAAAGAAGAGGTAGAAGAAGAAAATAAAAGAAAAACAATATCAGAATCTAACCATCGCAGCGGAATAAAATATAATATATCAACAGATCTTTACACAAATCAAAATTATATCTGTTGTTACAATACATCAGAATACATCATCAGAGTACATCAACATCCATAACATACAACTAAATACACAGCGGAAAAATAATAACAAGTACGGGAGTACGTATCGACATCCAGCTCGTCTCCTGAGCTCCACAGCATCATATCCTGAACCTGTTTATCTCGGTCTGACCCGAGCATCATATAAAACAATACCCGAGTCAGTCTGGAAAACCAGCGTGAGAAAATCACACTCAAATTGATTATTAAAGTTTCAAAATCCTTTGAAATCAAAAGCATCTCGTAAGACCACGCCACAAATAAACATGGGTTTTTACCTTACGATAGCTAAAACACTTTATATCAAAATCCTCTGATATTATAATAGTGTCTACAGAAAGTAAAATATAATCTAGCTGAAATGCTTGCATCTCACATTTCAACAATAGTTGGGCACAATCAAAACCGTACAAGGCACGTAGGAAGAATGGATTTCCAACGAATGACTAGGCACTGGGGTACCACCTATCACAGTACGTGGCCTAGATCACCGTACCGAGGAGTACGCCCGCTCCCCTGCAACACAAGGCCGGAACCATCCCTTACTGGATGATCCCGAATAAAATCACCCCACGGTTGGGATCAGCAACCGCACCACTAAGCCGAAATAAAAAGGGACATCTAGACAGGGATGACCTTACCCTCCAGTGGGAGCTACCCACGAAGCCTTGCTGCATAACCCCTGATTTTCAATCATTCCCGGTTGATGAGGTTCGAGGCTAAACGATACCTTTTCAGAACATATCCCTTAGAATGCCCATCGTCCGCTGACGATGTTTCGCAAGCATTCGTCCATACAAGTCCGTCCTGGGTTTGAACGGAACCGAAGGCACTACTCCTACTACATCCATTTTGGAAATATCCTCAGGATTAGTAGCGACTAGCCCTTGCACTTCACAGCTCCATCTTCGACTCCGAAATCGTTACACGAAACGTACAAACCGGATCGAAGTGGTATTCGAGTCTCCAGACCTAGAATCCCGGTATACGGAAACCCGATCCCGGTCTCTTCGAAACGATCAGCGCATTGGCCAATATTGATAGTCGGTTATTTAACTATCAATTAACATCCACAAGCAACCATCACACAATTAAATAATTTCCCACATTATTTATTTGTCCAAATATCTTTCCAAGATATATTTCCGAATTTTCAAAACTCATTTGAAAACAATTTCAAAACAGTTTCCGCTTATGGAATACATTTCCAAATATTTATTTCCTCTGAAACACCAAGTACAAAACACTTAGATTTTAAAATAATCTTAAAACACTTTACTATAAATATACTTAATAATATTGAAATTTAAAAACTACTTTAATACCTTAACAAAATATATACTTAAGAAATATTTAAAATGAAACCACTTTACAAATATAAACTAAATTTCTCTTTTTAAAATATAATACCAAATCACTTTTATATAATTATTACAATAATAGATCTTTGAAAATACTACTTTAGGCTTTAACATTTAGAAATAATAGATTCTCTAAAATATGCTTTTTAAACCATATTAAAACTTTTAACTTATATTTAAAATTGCTTTGGAAAAACATACTTGGCTATCCAAATAAATACACTTCTCTTCACATCTTTTAATAATAAATCAACATTTATTTTTAAACCAATTCATATTCCTTTTATAAATTCCCACCTTGAATTTATATTCAAATATCCACTATATTTTATTTTACTTTATAAACCCAGTTCATATCTCCAAAATCTCACTTCTCTTTTAAAATTCCAATTTTAAACAACTAAATCAATTTCCAATTGATTTTCCAATTTACTTTACTTTACTTTGAAATAAATTTCCTTTACTACTTCATTTATTTCAAAATACATTAACTTTTAGATTTATTCCTTTATTTGAGTTAAAACCCTTTTTAACTGAAAATACCAATTTTAACTTCCAAAATTCCTTCTTTAGCCTTTAATTAAATTTAATCCTTACATTCAAAATAAATCCTTTATTCTTTAAATTTAATATCACTTTAGTTTAAAGTTAATATTTCCCTTGTTATTTCGAAATTCCCTTATTCCAATTCACTTGAATTATTTACTTAAATTTTACTCTTTTATTTCTTTCAAAATCCAATTCAATATATTTTGATAACTCCTTTTATTGAAATATTCAATCCAACCATATCATCCAATATTTCAATCATCAATAAAATCATCACAGGATATCAATATTCATATCACAGAATATTTAAACAAAAATTAAATATTTTGAGGAATCCAGTTGGATCCCTCCAACCTGTTTCCCTGCATCCACAAACGTTAGCACAATACCAATTCCACTTCAAGGTGAAATATCGCGGTATATGGGATTTATATAAAATCATCCGCTATTATGCGGCGCATAGGGTCTCATCCGCTATATAATGCGGGAATATCAACAAGTCCAATATATACATATGCCAATATGTATATATTGCTATATACTACTATATATAGTATAGCACATCAATCAATGCAATCATCCAATCAATTATTTAAATTTAACCATTTAAATTTAAAATAAAAATTCAGCTGAGTGAGATTAACTCACCTTTGATTATTGTTTTGCAATCCATTTTCATTTCAGCTATTTTCTCCACGATTTTGACCTTGTATAAACAAGTTATACAGCTTATTAATATTATAAATAAATCAGACAATGAATTACTATTTATTTATCTAATTAAACTAATAATTTAATTTAATTAATTTCCTTTAAAAACATTTACAGTTCATTACACATTTGAAACAGTCGAATAGTAAATTTTCTATTCCAAAAATTTAAACTTAACTAATTTCTCCAATATACACTATTTTTATTAAAATTTATAGATTCAAGGAAAACTTAGCTTTCACAAAATTCCTCGGCATTTACAATCCTTATATACTAAAAAAAAACCCATATCTAAATTTTTTCTAAAGATTTAGTTTTCCTGCTAATATAATATAAATATATTTAATCTTACAATAGGTATGGGTATAAAACAATAAGTTTCCTTCTTCTGAATCTTACTGTAAATTATTAAAATCTTAACTCTGTATTTACTGCTTCCCAATATATATACATACGCAATTAATAAATCGAGAATACCTTCCACTATCTTCAAACTTCACCTGAGCTCGACACACAACGTGGTACCTCACCATCGCGACTATCAACCCACGACGAGGCCCACCCTCATCGCTCTTCACCTGGCCTCACGCGACCCTGAGAAATGTCGCGACTTCGTACCCCAAATTCCCAACACGAGCGACCCCATCGACTTGTCGTCGTCCCTGCTCAGTACGATCGGCAAACTCCCAGGTCGCCTCGATTTGATTTTGAACGTCGAGGGCCTGCTTTAACACGAGTCGCGTGCTCGATCCCCAATTTTCCCGAACGAACGATTTTTGAAGTTGATTTTCTTTCCTAAGTTTTGCTGTGAGAATATAGAAGAGGGAGACGTGATTCGAACTCGGCTCCGGTATGAGGAGGAAAGAGACGAAGAGGGTTTTTCGTTTTCGAGTGAAAAAGGAATGGCGAGCATGGGTTTTAATCTGAATGAATTCGATCAGCATAATTTTTTGGACGAGTTCGATTTTTGCTTGATTTCGAAGATAAAGGCTTCGGCCATTATTTTTGTTTTCAAATTGATTTAAGCTGAATTGAAGAGAAGATGATTTTACTTCGGCCATAAATTCTTCGATCTATTACACGTGTTGGGTTGTTTACTTTTAAGGGGACGCGTGTTCTACCAGTTGAACACGTTTTTAATTGATATAAAATTTCAAAACATAACAAATCATTTTTAAAGCTGATTCCAACACTTCTATCCACTTCAGTATTATCTAGATAAATTTTATAAGTCTTCAAATTATTTTTAACAGGCTTAAAGCTCCAGATTCAATAATTTACCAATTTTGATAATTAAATTCAACAATTAATTATCCAATAATTAATGATATTTGAAATTCAAGTTAAAAATTAACCTTTGAATATTTAAAATTAATTAAATATTCCTATTTCAAATGCTCAAAATTTCCGGGTCGTCACATTCCTCCCCCCTTAAAAAAATTTCGTCCCCGAAATTACTAGTTAGGAAGAATGATTCAATCCCCGTTAACTATTCCCCAAATTCAAACAGTTTTAACAATACTCAAACAATCTTTTATTAATGATACACTAATCATCTTTTAACTTCCCAAACTTATTCATAAGTTCAACTCATACCACCTACTTATCCATTCAAATTTAAATTTGAATTCAAATTTTGAATTATCAAAATTTTCCAAAATTTTTCTAACTCCCTAAATTTCCGAAAAATTTCGCCAGCGTCTCCTTTGCGCGGCTAGCTCAGTACTACTACAAAATGGCTCTACGGCCTCCCAATCTCAAAAAGAAAACAAAAAGCCAAGTGGCTGGATCAAAAACCCAATCAAATTTCATATAGAATTTCAAATACATACCTTTTTGTCGGGCCATTAAATTTTATCTTCTAAAATCAAAAATCCCAATTTATCCATTGCTTTTATACACCTGTATATCCTACTAAGCAATAATATTCAATCACAATCCCAAAGTCATTTTATACTTTTCTTTACAAATTGCTTTACTTAAGCCCGTACGATGCACATATATCATCCGTACGCAATATCACATTCGATCGCTCAATCGATCACACAATTTCACTTCCGAACTAGTATCGTCCACCCGACTTCCTAGTGCGGACTCAGATCTGGTTCCTTGATCAGAAACCGTCATTCTCCTCGCATAGCCACAAACTATGATAGAGAATATCCAGAATCAATCAACAATCCATATCCAGGCTCGCCATCGAAAATCGAGTGAAAAATTCCAACTCGGATCGATATATCTATCTCGAAATTCTGTGTTCGACATCTGGACCAAAAAGCTATGCGAATAAAATAATATACGTACACCTTACGTAATTAGCCCAATTGATTATTAGTTATATCAATTCTCCTTTATTCACATTCCTTTTTGATTGTTATCCCCTTATTCACAACTATCCCATTTCACAACTTCAGTTTTAGTCTTCATTCAACTATTCACTTAGTATATTTTTATTTTTCCATTCCAAAATTACTAAGTATATTTCCAATACAAATTTTCTTAAGAATTTCATTCTTCAATTCTTAAGTTCAATATAAATTTTCTTATATTTATTTACTACTTCACCACTGAAGTGTATATATTCAAATTGAACTCCCATTTCATATGAATTTCAATTTACTTCAATTTACTACTTCATTTCCAATTTAAATACTTATTCCACATTTCATTCAGATTTTCATTTCTAATAATTTTCTTAAATTCAATTCATCTCCAACTTCTGAATATTGAATTTTATTTAGCTCGAAAACAATCCAAGTTAATTCATTCAATAACTATTTCTCAACTTATTTAAACCACTCCTCTGTTTGAGTTCAGTTTCCATTCAACATTTACTTAAGTCAATAACTTAAGTTTATTTTCCATTTAACCAACCTTTTAAAGTTTTATTTCCATCTTTCATTTGATTCTTATTTAATCAAATTCCATACTCAATTCATCTGGAATTATTTTATTAATAACCAGGTCATTTCCAATTTATTTTCACTTATTTGGATTTCATTCACAATCCAAACCATCACTATTTTAATCTAATTCCATTAACTCACGATTCAATTTCATTAACTAATTTATTATCTCATTAGTTCCTCCACTGGTTAAAATTGAATACTTGCTTTTTAATTCCAAATATCACTTCACTTAATTTTCTTAAGTTCAATTTATTTTATAATTCAAGTTTGGATTTATTTAAAAATTAAGATTGCTCATCTTAGTCGTTTCCATTTGATAATTACAATTTCAAATTATAACTCTTAATAGTTCAAAGAAATGAATTCCCATTTATGACTTACAATTTCATTTCTATTCATAAGTTTTAACTTACTTACTTAAGATCTAGGACTATTCATTTAAGTCCATTTTCATCTTTACAATCAAATTTTCAAATTATTACACTTAAGAACTTACGAATATGAATTTCTTTACACAATTATAAGCATTTTACATTACCTTTATATCCAATTCAATTCGACTTCAACTTATTTAATTTAAATTCAATTCCAATTCTCAATTTTATTTAACTTATCTTAAGTTAAATTCAAATATATTTTATTCACCTTCATATACTCGAATTAAATTTTAATTCTAGGATACAATTTTATACAAGTTTTACAATTCATTCACCTTCAAGTTCTCTAACTCTTTTATCTACCAACTTATATTACTCATTTAGTTATTTTCATCTCATAATTATAATCCCAGAATTAAACTTTCATTCCCTTCTTATTTCAATCAACTTCATTCTATACTTTATATTGTTGATTATTTAAATTTCCACATTTATATTTTAAATAGAATTCCCAGAATCCAATTGCCCGGTTTTATTTCAAAACCATTTTGAACCCAGAAATAACTCATACATATCTGGTATATCACCTCAAATCCCAATTTCCAAAACAATCTGCTTTTACCAAACAAATTTTCCCTTTGAATTTCAAAACCAACCCAGTTCACAATCACTTCCAATTTTAAAACAGTTTGGTAGCAATTTCTATTTGGAAACTCGAAAATAGACATCGATGATGCTGCAGTCATCACTGAAATTATTTTCCAGCGACCGAAAGAGAATTTAATGCTTTTATCACTTTGAAATATTTCAAACATTTTTAAATCCCAAATTCCACTAGATTTCAATTCAATTTCAAAAATATTCATGAAATAATATCACCATTATTTCCCCAAAACCTTTAAACTATTCTTAAATCCAAAGGAATTTTAAACCTTTCCCAAAACTCCAAATTCAAAATCCATTCAACTTTATATCCAAACATTACTCTGGAATTCTATCACATTTTATTCCAAGTTGTAAGTCACTTTTTACAATTTACATTTACAAATTTCATTTGTTTATGAATTTATCTCATTTGATTATAAATCACATTTGTAATTCACATTTGTATACAAAGTTTATTTCAATTTATAAATTGCATTTATAATCTATATTTCAAATTCCATTTTGTTATATAAATTTATTCTTTCATCTTAGGTTATAAGTTTTTCAATTTCTACTCAATAATGAGACTAACTCATTATTGTCATTTTCCAACAACCAAGCATCCAAATATATAACTATAATAAATTTCTAATAATTATTTCTTTTATATACAAAATAATTTGGGCAAAATTATTTCATTCACCCTATTTAAAACAATACTGTGTCGAACTGTTCTATTCAAGTGTTTAGAAACCCCTTCGATACAGTTGTACAGACTGTGCCGACGAAGGTTCATATGCCACTCAATAAATCAACCAACACGATATAAAACCATTTTATATTCACTAACAAATACGCGCTCATATCTATTAATACTCTCAAAATTCCCACCAGAGCCAAGGTTATCGCTAGCCTAAGCTCTGATACCACTGTAACAACCCGAGTTTTTCTAACACGAAAAACCGGACCATTTGGGTAAAAAGAAGAGGTAGAAGAAGAAAATAAAAGAAAAACAACATTAGAATCTAACCATCGCAGCGGAATAAAATATAATATATCAACAGATCTTTACACAAATCAAAATTATATCTGTTGTTACAATACATCAGAATACATCATCAGAGTACATCAACATCCATAACATACAACTAAATACACAGCGGAAAAATAATAACAAGTACGGGAGTACGTATCGACATCCAGCTCGTCTCCTGAGCTCCACAGCATCATATCCTGAACCTGTTTATCTCGGTCTGACCCGAGCATCATATAAAACAATACCCGAGTCAGTCTGGAAAACCAGCGTGAGAAAATCACACTCAAATTGATTATTAAAGTTTCAAAATCCTTTGAAAACAAAAGCATCTCGTAAGACCACGCCACAAATAAACATGTCGGGTTTTTACCTTACGATAGCTAAAACACTTTATATCAAAATCCTCTGATATTATAATAGTGTCTATAGAAAGTAAAATATAATCTAGCTGAAATGCTTGCATCTCACATTTCAACAATAGTTGGGCACAATCAAAACCGTACAAGGCACGTAGGAAGAATGGATTTCCAACGAATGACTAGGCACTGGGGTACCACCTATCACAGTACGTGGCCTAGATCACCGTACCGAGGAGTACGCCCGCTCCCCTACAACACAAGGCCGGAACCATCCCTTACTGGATGATCCCGAATAAAATCACCCCACGGTTGGGATCAGCAACCGCACCACTAAGCCGAAATAAAAAGGGACATCTAGACAGGGATGACCTTACCCTCCAGTGGGAGCTACCCACGAAGCCTTGCTGCATAACCCCTGATTTTCAGTCATTCCCGGTTGATGAGGTTCGAGGCTAAACGATACCTTTTCAGAACATATCCCTTAGAATGCCCATCGTCCGCTGACGATGTTTCGCAAGCATTCGTACATACAAGTCCGTCCTGGGTTTGAACGGAACCGAAGGCACTACTCCTACTACATCCATTTTGGAAATATCCTCAGGATTAGTAGCGACTAGCCCTTGCACTTCACAGCTCCATCTTCGACTCCGAAATCGTTACACGAAACGTACAAACCGGATCGAAGTGGTATTCGAGTCTCCAGACCTAGAATCCCGGTATACGGAAACCCGATCCCGGTCTCTTCGAAACGATCAGCGCATTGGCCAATATTGATAGTCGGTTATTTAACTATCAATTAACATCCACAAGCAACCATCACACAATTAAATAATTTCCCACATTATTTATTTGTCCAAATATCTTTCCAAGATATATTTCCGAATTTTCAAAACTCATTTGAAAACAATTTCAACACAGTTTCCGCTTACGGAATACATTTCCAAATATTTATTTCCTCTGAAACACCAAGTACAAAACACTTAGATTTTAAAATAATCTTAAAACACTTTACTATAAATATACTTAATAATATTGAAATTTAAAAACTACTTTAATACCTTAACAAAATATATACTTAAGAAATATTTAAAATGAAACCACTTTACAAATATAAACTAAATTTCTCTTTTTAAAATATAATACCAAATCACTTTTATATAATTATTACAATAATAGATCTTTGAAAATACTACTTTAGGCTTTAACATTTAGAAATAATAGATTCTCTAAAATATGCTTTTTAAACCATATTAAAACTTTTAACTTATATTTAAAATTGCTTTGGAAAAACATACTTGGCTATCCAGATAAATACACTTCTCTTCACATCTTTTAATAATAAATCAACATTTATTTTTAAACCAATTCATATTCCTTTTATAAATTCCCACCTTGAATTTATATTCAAATATCCACTATATTTTATTTTACTTTATAAACCCAGTTCATATCTCCAAAATCTCACTTCTCTTTTAAAATTCCAATTTTAAACAACTAAATCAATTTCCAATTGATTTTCCAATTTACTTTACTTTACTTTGAAATAAATTTCCTTTACTACTTCATTTATTTCAAAATACATTAACTTTTAGATTTATTCCTTTATTTGAGTTAAAACCCTTTTTAACTGAAAATACCAATTTTAACTTCCAAAATTCCTTCTTTAGCCTTTAATTAAATTTAATCCTTACATTCAAAATAAATCCTTTATTCTTTAAATTTAATATCACTTTAGTTTAAAGTTAATATTTCCCTTGTTATTTCGAAGTTCCCTTATTCCAATTCACTTGAATTATTTACTTAAATTTTACTCTTTTATTTCTTTCAAAATCCAATTCAATATATTTTGATAACTCCTTTTATTGAAATATTCAATCCAACCATATCATCCAATATTTCAATCATCAATAAAATCATCACAGGATATCAATATTCATATCACAGAATATTTAAACAAAAATTAAATATTTTAAGGAATCCAGTTGGATCCCTCCAACCTGTTTCCCTGCATCCACAAACGTTAGCACAATACCAATTCCACTTCAAGGTGAAATATCGCGGTATATGGGATTTATATAAAATCATCCGCTATTATGCGGCGCATAGGGTCTCATCCGCTATATAATGCGGGAATATCAACAAGTCCAATATATACATATGCCAATATGTATATATTGCTATATACTACTATATATAGTATAGCACATCAATCAATGCAATCATCCAATCAATTATTTAAATTTAACCATTTAAATTTAAAATAAAAATTCAGCTGAGTGAGATTAACTCACCTTTGATTATTGTTTTGCAATCCATTTTCATTTCAGCTATTTTCTCCACGATTTTGACCTTGTATAAACAAGTTATACAGCTTATTAATATTATAAATAAATCAGACAATGAATTACTATTTATTTATCTAATTAAACTAATAATTTAATTTAATTAATTTCCTTTAAAAACATTTACAGTTCATTACACATTTGAAACAGTCGAATAGTAAATTTTCTATTCCAAAAATTTAAACTTAACTAATTTCTCCAATATACACTATTTTTATTAAAATTTATAGATTCAAGGAAAACTTAGCTTTCACAAAATTCCTCGGCATTTACAATCCTTATATACTAAAAAAAAACCCATATCTAAATTTTTTCTAAAGATTTAGTTTTCCTGCTAATATAATATAAATATATTTAATCTTACAATAGGTATGGGTATAAAACAATAAGTTTCCTTCTTCTGAATCTTACTGTAAATTATTAAAATCTTAACTCTGTATTTACTGCTTCCCAATATATATACATACGCAATTAATAAATCGAGAATACCTTCCACTGTCTTCAAACTTCACCTGAGCTCGACACACAACGTGGTACCTCACCATCGCGACTATCAACCCACGACGAGGCCCACCCTCATCGCTCTTCACCTGGCCTCACGCGACCCTGAGAAATGTCGCGACTTCGTACCCCAAATTCCCAACACGAGCGACCCCATCGACTTGTCATCGTCCCTGCTCAGTACGATCGGCAAACTCCCAGGTCGCCTCGATTTGATTTTGAACGTCGAGGGCCTGCTTTAACACGAGTCGCGTGCTCGATCCCCAATTTTCCCGAACGAACGATTTTTGAAGTTGATTTTCTTTCCTAAGTTTTGCTGTGAGAATATAGAAGAGGGAGACGTGATTCGAACTCGGCTCCGGTATGAGGAGGAAAGAGACGAAGAGGGTTTTTCGTTTTCGAGTGAAAAAGGAATGGCGAGCATGGGTTTTAATCTGAATGAATTCGATCAGCATAATTTTTTGGACGAGTTCGATTTTTGCTTGATTTCGAAGATAAAGGCTTCGGCCATTATTTTTGTTTTCAAATTGATTTAAGCTGAATTGAAGAGAAGATGATTTTACTTCGGCCATAAATTCTTCGATCTATTACACGTGTTGGGTTGTTTACTTTTAAGGGGACGCGTGTTCTACCAGTTGAACACGTTTTTAATTGATATAAAATTTCAAAACATAACAAATCATTTTTAAAGCTGATTCCAACACTTATATCCACTTCAGTATTATCTAGATAAATTTTATAAGTCTTCAAATTATTTTTAACAGGCTTAAAGCTCCAGATTCAATAATTTACCAATTTTGATAATTAAATTCAACAATTAATTATCCAATAATTAATGATATTTGAAATTCAAGTTAAAAATTAACCTTTGAATATTTAAAATTAATTAAATATTCCTATTTCAAATGCTCAAAATTTCCGGGTCGTCACATTCCTCCCCCCTTAAAAAAATTTCGTCCCCGAAATTACTAGTTAGGAAGAATGATTCAATCCCCGTTAACTATTCCCCAAATTCAAACAGTTTTAACAATACTCAAACAATCTTTTATTAATGATACACTAATCATCTTTTAACTTCCCAAACTTATTCATAAGTTCAACTCATACCACCTACTTATCCATTCAAATTTAAATTTGAATTCAAATTTTGAATTATCAAAATTTTCCAAAATTTTTCTAACTCCCTAAATTTCCGAAAAATTTCGCCAGCGTCTCCTTTGCGCGGCTAGCTCAGTACTACTACAAAATGGCTCTACGGCCTCCCAATCTCAAAAAGAAAACAAAAAGCCAAGTGGCTGGATCAAAAACCCAATCAAATTTCATATAGAATTTCAAATACATACCTTTTTGTCGGGCCATTAAATTTTATCTTCTAAAATCAAAAATCCCAATTTATCCATTGCTTTTATACACCTGTATATCCTACTAAGCAATAATATTCAATCACAATCCCAAAGTCATTTTATACTTTTCTTTACAAATTGCTTTACTTAAGCCCGTACGATGCACATATATCATCCGTACGCAATATCACATTCGATCGCTCAATCGATCACACAATTTCACTTCCGAACTAGTATCGTCCACCCGACTTCCTAGTGCGGACTCAGATCTGGTTCCTTGATCAGAAACCGTCATTCTCCTCGCATAGCCACAAACTATGATAGAGAATATCCAGAATCAATCAACAATCCATATCCAGGCTCGCCATCGAAAATCGAGTGAAAAATTCCAACTCGGATCGATATATCTATCTTGAAATTCTGTGTTCGACATCTGGACCAAAAAGCTATGCGAATAAAATAATATACGTACACCTTACATAATTAGCCCAATTGATTATTAGTTATATCAATTCTCCTTTATTCACATTCCTTTTTGATTGTTATCCCCTTATTCACAACTATCCCATTTCACAACTTCAGTTTTAGTCTTCATTCAACTATTCACTTAGTATATTTTTATTTTTCCATTCCAAAATTACTAAGTATATTTCCAATACAAATTTTCTTAAGAATTTCATTCTTCAATTCTTAAGTTCAATATAAATTTTCTTATATTTATTTACTACTTCACCACTGAAGTGTATATATTCAAATTGAACTCCCATTTCATATGAATTTCAATTTACTTCAATTTACTACTTCATTTCCAATTTAAATACTTATTCCACATTTCATTCAGATTTTCATTTCTAATAATTTTCTTAAATTCAATTCATCTCCAACTTCTGAATATTGAATTTTATTTAGCTCGAAAACAATCCAAGTTAATTCATTCAATAACTATTTCTCAACTTATTTAAACCACTCCTCTGTTTGAGTTCAGTTTCCATTCAACATTTACTTAAGTCAATAACTTAAGTTTATTTTCCATTTAACCAACCTTTTAAAGTTTTATTTCCATCTTTCATTTGATTCTTATTTAATCAAATTCCATACTCAATTCATCTGGAATTATTTTATTAATAACCAGGTCATTTCCAATTTATTTTCACTTATTTGGATTTCATTCACAATCCAAACCATCACTATTTTAATCTAATTCCATTAACTCACGATTCAATTTCATTAACTAATTTATTATCTCATTAGTTCCTCCACTGGTTAAAATTGAATACTTGCTTTTTAATTCCAAATATCACTTCACTTAATTTTCTTAAGTTCAATTTATTTTATAATTCAAGTTTGGATTTATTTAAAAATTAAGATTGCTCATCTTAGTCGTTTCCATTTGATAATTACAATTTCAAATTATAACTCTTAATAGTTCAAAGAAATGAATTCCCATTTATGACTTACAATTTCATTTCTATTCATAAGTTTTAACTTACTTACTTAAGATCTAGGACTATTCATTTAAGTCCATTTTCATCTTTACAATCAAATTTTCAAATTATTACACTTAAGAACTTACGAATATGAATTTCTTTACACAATTATAAGCATTTTACATTACCTTTATATCCAATTCAATTCGACTTCAACTTATTTAATTTAAATTCAATTCCAATTCTCAATTTTATTTAACTTATCTTAAGTTAAATTCAAATATATTTTATTCACCTTCATATACTCGAATTAAATTTTAATTCTAGGATACAATTTTATACAAGTTTTACAATTCATTCACCTTCAAGTTCTCTAACTCTTTTATCTACCAACTTATATTACTCATTTAGTTATTTTCATCTCATAATTATAATCCCAGAATTAAACTTTCATTCCCTTCTTATTTCAATCAACTTCATTCTATACTTTATATTGTTGATTATTTAAATTTCCACATTTATATTTTAAATAGAATTCCCAGAATCCAATTGCCCGGTTTTATTTCAAAACCATTTTGAACCCAGAAATAACTCATACATATCTGGTATATCACCTCAAATCCCAATTTCCAAAACAATCTGCTTTTACCAAACAAATTTTCCCTTTGAATTTCAAAACCAACCCAGTTCACAATCACTTCCAATTTTAAAACAGTTTGGTAGCAATTTCTCTTTGGAAACTCGAAAATAGACATCGATGATGCTGCAGTCATCACCGAAATTATTTTCCAGCGACCGAAAGAGAATTTAATGCTTTTATCACTTTGAAATATTTCAAACATTTTTAAATCCCAAATTCCACTAGATTTCAATTCAATTTCAAAAATATTCATGAAATAATATCACCATTATTTCCCCAAAACCTTTAAACTATTCTTAAATCCAAAGGAATTTTAAACCTTTCCCAAAACTCCAAATTCAAAATCCATTCAACTTTATATCCAAACATTACTCTGGAATTCTATCACATTTTATTCCAAGTTGTAAGTCACTTTTACAATTTACATTTACAAATTTCATTTGTTTATGAATTTATCTCATTTGATTATAAATCACATTTGTAATTCACATTTGTATACAAAGTTTATTTCAATTTATAAATTGCATTTATAATCTATATTTCAAATTCCATTTTGTTATATAAATTTATTCTTTCATCTTAGGTTATAAGTTTTTCAATTTCTACTCAATAATGAGACTAACTCATTATTGTCATTTTCCAACAACCAAGCATCCAAATATATAACTATAATAAATTTATAATAATTATTTCTTTTATATACAAAATAATTTGGGCAAAATTATTTCATTCACCCTATTTAAAACAATACTGTGTCGAACTGTTCTATTCAAGTGTTTAGAAACCCCTTCGATACAGTTGTACAGACTGTGCCGACGAAGGTTCATATGCCACTCAATAAATCAACCAACACGATATAAAACCATTTTATATTCACTAACAAATACGCGCTCATATCTATTAATACTCTCAAAATTCCCACCAGAGCCAAGGTTATCGCTAGCCTAAGCTCTGATACCACTGTAACAACCCGAGTTTTTCTAACACGAAAAACCGGACCATTTGGGTAAAAAGAAGAGGTAGAAGAAGAAAATAAAAGAAAAACAACATCAGAATCTAACCATCGCAGCGGAATAAAATATAATATATCAACAGATCTTTACACAAATCAAAATTATATCTGTTGTTACAATACATCAGAATACATCATCAGAGTACATCAACATCCATAACATACAACTAAATACACAGCGAAAAAATAATAACAAGTACGGGAGTACGTATCGACATCCAGCTCGTCTCCTGAGCTCCACAGCATCATATCCTGAACCTGTTTATCTCGGTCTGACCCGAGCATCATATAAAACAATACCCGAGTCAGTCTGGAAAACCAGCGTGAGAAAATCACACTCAAATTGATTATTAAAGTTTCAAAATCCTTTGAAAACAAAAGCATCTCGTAAGACCACGCCACAAATAAACATGTCGGGTTTTTACCTTACGATAGCTAAAACACTTTATATCAAAATCCTCTGATATTATAATAGTGTCTACAGAAAGTAAAATATAATCTAGCTGAAATGCTTGCATCTCACATTTCAACAATAGTTGGGCACAATCAAAACCGTACAAGGCACGTAGGAAGAATGGATTTCCAACGAATGACTAGGCACTGGGGTACCACCTATCACAGTACGTGGCCTAGATCACCGTACCGAGGAGTACGCCCGCTCCACTGCAACACAAGGCCGGAACCATCTCTTACTGGATGATCCCGAATAAAATCACCCCACGGTTGGGATCAGCAACCGCACCACTAAGCCGAAATAAAAAGGGACATCTAGACAGGGATGACCTTACCCTCCAGTGGGAGCTACCCACGAAGCCTTGCTGCATAACCCCTGATTTTCAGTCATTCCCGGTTGATGAGGTTCGAGGCTAAACGATACCTTTTCAGAACATATCCCTTAGAATACCCATCGTCCGCTGACGATGTTTCGCAAGCATTCGTCCATACAAGTCCGTCCTGGGTTTGAACGGAACCGAAGGCACTACTCCTACTACATCCATTTTGGAAATATCCTCAGGATTAGTAGCGACTAGCCCTTGCACTTCACAGCTCCATCTTCGACTCCGAAATCGTTACACGAAACGTACAAACCGGATCGAAGTGGTATTCGAGTCTCCAGACCTAGAATCCCGGTATACAGAAACCCGATCCCGGTCTCTTCGAAACGATCAGCGCATTGGCCAATATTGATAGTCGGTTATTTAACTATCAATTAACATCCACAAGCAACCATCACACAATTAAATAATTTCCCACATTATTTATTTGTCCAAATATCTTTCCAAGATATATTTCCGAATTTTCAAAACTCATTTGAAAACAATTTCAAAACAGTTTCCGCTTACGGAATACATTTCCAAATATTTATTTCCTCTGAAACACCAAGTACAAAACACTTAGATTTTAAAATAATCTTAAAACACTTTACTATAAATATACTTAATAATATTGAAATTTAAAAACTACTTTAATACCTTAACAAAATATATACTTAAGAAATATTTAAAATGAAACCACTTTACAAATATAAACTAAATTTCTCTTTTTAAAATATAATACCAAATCACTTTTATATAATTATTACAATAATAGATCTTTGAAAATACTACTTTAGGCTTTAACATTTAGAAATAATAGATTCTCTAAAATATGCTTTTTAAACCATATTAAAACTTTTAACTTATATTTAAAATTGCTTTGGAAAAACATACTTGGCTATCCAGATAAATACACTTCTCTTCACATCTTTTAATAATAAATCAACATTTATTTTTAAACCAATTCATATTCCTTTTATAAATTCCCACCTTGAATTTATATTCAAATATCCACTATATTTTATTTTACTTTATAAACCCAGTTCATATCTCCAAAATCTCACTTCTCTTTTAAAATTCCAATTTTAAACAACTAAATCAATTTCCAATTGATTTTCCAATTTACTTTACTTTACTTTGAAATAAATTTCCTTTACTACTTCATTTATTTCAAAATACATTAACTTTTAGATTTATTCCTTTATTTGAGTTAAAACCCTTTTTAACTGAAAATACCAATTTTAACTTCCAAAATTCCTTCTTTAGCCTTTAATTAAATTTAATCCTTACATTCAAAATAAATCCTTTATTCTTTAAATTTAATATCACTTTAGTTTAAAGTTAATATTTCCCTTGTTATTTCGAAGTTCCCTTATTCCAATTCACTTGAATTATTTACTTAAATTTTACTCTTTTATTTCTTTCAAAATCCAATTCAATATATTTTGATAACTCCTTTTATTGAAATATTCAATCCAACCATATCATCCAATATTTCAATCATCAATAAAATCATCACAGGATATCAATATTCATATCACAGAATATTTAAACAAAAATTAAATATTTTGAGGAATCCAGTTGGATCCCTCCAACCTGTTTCCCTGCATCCACAAACGTTAGCACAATACCAATTCCACTTCAAGGTGAAATATCGCGGTATATGGGATTTATATAAAATCATCCGCTATTATGCGGCGCATAGGGTCTCATCCGCTATATAATGCGGGAATATCAATAAGTCCAATATATACATATGCCAATATGTATATATTGCTATATACTACTATATATAGTATAGCACATCAATCAATGCAATCATCCAATCAATTATTTAAATTTAACCATTTAAATTTAAAATAAAAATTCAGCTGAGTGAGATTAACTCACCTTTGATTATTGTTTTGCAATCCATTTTCATTTCAGCTATTTTCTCCACGATTTTGACCTTGTATAAACAAGTTATACAGCTTATTAATATTATAAATAAATCAGACAATGAATTACTATTTATTTATCTAATTAAACTAATAATTTAATTTAATTAATTTCCTTTAAAAACATTTACAGTTCATTACACATTTGAAACAGTCGAATAGTAAATTTTCTATTCCAAAAATTTAAACTTAACTAATTTCTCCAATATACACTATTTTTATTAAAATTTATAGATTCAAGGAAAACTTAGCTTTCACAAAATTCCTCGGCATTTACAATCCTTATATACTAAAAAAAAACCCATATCTAAATTTTTTCTAAAGATTTAGTTTTCCTGCTAATATAATATAAATATATTTAATCTTACAATAGGTATGGGTATAAAACAATAAGTTTCCTTCTTCTGAATCTTACTGTAAATTATTAAAATCTTAACTCTGTATTTACTGCTTCCCAATATATATACATACGCAATTAATAAATCGAGAATACCTTCCACTGTCTTCAAACTTCACCTGAGCTCGACACACAACGTGGTACCTCACCATCGCGACTATCAACCCACGACGAGGCCCACCCTCATCGCTCTTCACCTGGCCTCACGCGACCCTGAGAAATGTCGCGACTTCGTACCCCAAATTCCCAACACGAGCGACCCCATCGACTTGTCATCGTCCCTGCTCAGTACGATCGGCAAACTCCCAGGTCGCCTCGATTTGATTTTGAACGTCGAGGTCCTGCTTTAACACGAGTCGCGTGCTCGATCCCCAATTTTCCCGAACGAACGATTTTTGAAGTTGATTTTCTTTCCTAAGTTTTGCTGTGAGAATATAGAAGAGGGAGACGTGATTCGAACTCGGCTCCGGTATGAGGAGGAAAGAGACGAAGAGGGTTTTTCGTTTTCGAGTGAAAAAGGAATGGCGAGCATGGGTTTTAATCTGAATGAATTCGATCAGCATAATTTTTTGGACGAATTCGATTTTTGCTTGATTTCGAAGATAAAGGCTTCGGCCATTATTTTTGTTTTCAAATTGATTTAAGCTGAATTGAAGAGAAGATGATTTTACTTCGGCCATAAATTCTTCGATCTATTACACGTGTTGGGTTGTTTACTTTTAAGGGGACGCGTGTTCTACCAGTTGAACACGTTTTTAATTGATATAAAATTTCAAAACATAACAAATCATTTTTAAAGCTGATTCCAACACTTCTATCCACTTCAGTATTATCTAGATAAATTTTATAAGTCTTCAAATTATTTTTAACAGGCTTAAAGCTCCAGATTCAATAATTTACCAATTTTGATAATTAAATTCAACAATTAATTATCCAATAATTAATGATATTTGAAATTCAAGTTAAAAATTAACCTTTGAATATTTAAAATTAATTAAATATTCCTATTTCAAATGCTCAAAATTTCCGGGTCGTCACATTTACAATTGAGCTAAACTTTTGACTTACTCCACCATTGGGTCAGGCCAGTAGTCAGGGAGGGGAGGATACTTGATTATCCAACTCCATGCTTATACCCTACTATTCTAGACGCCCATCAGATATACTAATCTATTAGTTGGCCCCTTATGTTAGCTAATTAGAGCACATAGAACATCTGGGCTCTGATACCACTAAATGAATCGGCCAGTCTGCACTAACTAAATATGGAGAATTTCAAAAAATAAAAAAGATTTGGATTATAGTAGGCTTATGAAGTCAAATAGGTTTCACTATATCCAATCTAGTTGATTTTAATAAAATCATATTTTATCAATATTGTTCTTATTTTAATTACTCATTCATATTATTAACTTAATTTATTAGGTTTGAAATTTAAAAAGGTAGAACATATAATATGTGTTTGTATTTCAAATTGTGTGAACATATTAGAGTTGAAGCAAGTTTAATTTAGTTAGGTGATTGTGTTCTATCATTCAGTTATGTAAATGACAAATTGTTAATTGTGGAAACAACTTAATGGATCATAAACCAGACAACTTTGTAATTATTAAGAGTTACATTTATCACTTTTTGATAGGAGAAATGTCACATGAACATAGAAGGTGTAAAATACAAATGTATGACATGATATTTGAACATGTATATCACTACATACAGACATGTGTGTGTGCACGCATGTGTAAATTGCCACTAAATTATGTTTATGTAAATACAAATTCAAAAGAAATTGATGTAATAAATTCTAAATTTAAATCTTTGATTAATGAAAGATCTAGTTGACATCTAAAATTTTAGAAAGTTTTTCCACCATTTCTCATGTAAAATCCTAATTAAGTTTAGATCCAATTTATTTAAAGTAATTTATAAATTCCATAATTTATTCACAGCAAAATGATAGATAGTGTATATGAAACTACATAATTGCAACTTGCATGAAACGATCAACCAATACATACATACATACATACATACATACATATACATATACATATAAATATATATATATATATGCATATACATACATATATATATATGTGTGTGTTTGATTATATCCAAAATAATTTATCTGGAAGGGCTAGAATAATACCCTGCTAGCTTTGCTAAAAAAAATTATCCAAAAAAATTGATTATTTTGTTTGTGTGTATATATATCATTCGATGTTGCATAAAAATACATTTAAAAGATAATTCATAAATGCATAAGTCCAAAATACAGCGATCAAATTCCATTGTTATGTTTTTTCAAATTGGATTTAATTTATAATAAACACATGTAATAAATCAAAAATCAACTAAAACAAAATTGCAATTTAAATACATATCACATACATAAATTTGGGTTAAGGATTGTGTTAAAAAATATATTAATATATCTTATGGTCCAACCCTTTGTGACACCCTGATTTGAGATTTCTTCTCAAGTCTCTAAGTAAATCCACCCCAACCTTGAGTATGAACTATTTATATTTTATTTTATCTGATGTTTTCCATTTGATTTAGAGTTGGAAAAATTACGGAATAGAGCAATCAGATTTCGGCCATGGCAAGGTAGGAGGAAAGAAGAAAAGTGAATGAAGGAAAGAATACAAGAAATGAATTAGTGGATTTGTTTTAATTCAAAGAATGGAATCTTTCTCTTTCTTTTAAGCGAAACTTTCCAAAACAATTCCCTTAATTTTCTCTCTCCGCCCCTCTCTCTTCAATACGAGATTTTCCATATTGATGCCATCTTATGGCAAAAATTTCCATAAATCCCTAATACAATTATCCTTTATTTAAACTCGTTTAAAGTTAACTTATATCGCATATCGATGCATGCAAACATAACTTTTAAATATGCATCTAGATTATTATAGAAAACTTCCAAATATCAAATAAATTAAATAATAATTAATATTTCTCAAATATTAATTATTTGAATTAAATTACAACACTTTGTAAATTAGTTGAATTGTGTGGCTTTCCAAAAAATTTATAAATACGATTGTGCGACTCAAAGGTGTGAATTCGATCAGCAATTAATACTAAACAATTCAAATATTAACATTCAACATCACCTTATCTAGAGGTGTGACAGTTTGGCCAAATTCATCGCTTATAGACCTTTTCAGTAAAACCATATTTTATAAATCTTAAGAAGTTCCATTTAGTAATGATTATTTACATCAAGTCTATTTACCAACACTGCATCAATTAGGACTATGGAATTTGGTTTTGGTCAAAATTCCAATGTTGTCCACATACAACTTGATTAGTCCATAAACAAAGTACTAAGTTCGATAATAACTTTTATTATTAACTATACTACTATGTTCAGAGATTTTGACTTTAAATTAACTACAGTTAACTATGATACTAACCTTGTACAACTAATGAGAGGGATCCATTATTAAATATTTTTCCACTTCCAATACTTCAACTCAGACCCAACTATAGTCATTTGATGGAAATCATGCAATGATTTGATCATAATCAAAGTGGAGTGTCCACGTTTAAGTTCAATGGTATTCTTAAGTCGAAATAACTGTGTAATATCATTACTTCGAGATTTCCCGTTTGATCTAGTTGTTGTTGACCAATAAGAAACTCTCGGATGAGTCATTCCATAAATACCCAATAACTATAAATACATAACCCCTTGGTGTCCCCAACAGTCATGAGTAATACACTTCCCTACATTTGGAGAGCATTACATACTCTGGTCTTGATGGAAGTATCGATATTTTTTCCCAAAACATCTTGACTAGGAATATTTGAAATAAAATGTTATTTTATATTATGATTAATTACTCACTATTGCAACTATTAGCAATTACAATCACATAACATTCCATTTAAGGATTTTTTAGTTATTTACTTTAAATTAATTACCTAATTATTATACCATTGTATAATAAAGTATATAATAGAAATCAAACACGTTTATTATGAACAATATCGATCAAAGAGTTAGATATATCTAACAAATTACATAATCACCCCTAGGGCATACCCCTAAGCCTACCACAACTAGAATATGCTAAAGCTATTAGGAGTCTAATGTATGTCATGACATGCACTAGACCTGATATTGCCTACGTTGTTGGCAAAATGAGTAGATACACCAGTAACCCTTGTGATATTTATTAGATAAGCGTATAAAGGATTTTTAAAAACCTAAAAGGGAACCATAGATTATAATATTTTATACATTGGGTATCCTAGTGTAATAGAAGGAAACATAGATACTAGTTGGAACAATGGAAGTGAGCATAATAAAAAGCCAACTAGCGGATGGTTATTCACTCTTGGTGGGGGAGCAGTATCCTAGGCCTTATAGAAAAAAAATGTGTATTGTTGATTCTAACATGGCTGCTGAATTCAGAACATTGGCTTCTTATGATTAAGAAGCAGAATGGTTGAGGAATTTACTATTAGAAATTCTTGTATGGCCAAAACTAATGCCTCTGATGTTTGTGCATTGTGATAGTCATGCAACACTATCATAAGCATATAGACAGTGTATAATTGCAAATCTAGGCATATTGGCATAAGTCATAATGTAGTGAGGCAAATGCTCATTGATGGGGTATTTACCATGGATTTTGTGAGATCGAGCCAAAACTTAGCAGATCCATTAACAAAAGGACTTGCAAGGGACTTGGTGTTAAAAACATCAAAGAGAATGAGTTTAAAGCCAATATAAAACAATCATTTATGATGGAAACTCGACTCAACATAATAAAATTCATTATCTTGAGTTCAATAAGCTAAAGTACATCATACGATGTGCTTGGTAACACTATAATATTAGTATGAACAACTAGTATTATGTTCTATTCCAAGAAAAGAGATTGCTGCCTATAATGATATTGTGGAGGTTGTATTGCTGTAACGAACGGGCAATTTTCGACCCTCGAAAATCGACACTAATATGTTCACTGTATAGAGTGCCAAGCAATCGAGTGCCGGAAATACCAGATTGTTAGGGTTTAAGAAGAAAAGAGATAGAAGAAGAAACAGAAATAACAATAACACAGAATCTCACAATCGCAGCGAAACAAAATATAATATACAATAACAGCTTTTGTAATAAGAACTGTAACTGCTAATATACATACAAATTATCATAGTACAATCATCAACATATAAATCTGGACAGTTATAATAACTTGTCCTTACAAATGCTGAAAATACAGCCTACAATATACAACGGAATATAAACAAATACGAGCAATACATCTCTGCCATCCAGCTCGTCTCCTAAGCTCCAAAAGCATCCTAACCAGAATCTGTAATACTCGGTCTAACCCGAGCATTACAATAAAGTAACACCCGAATCAGGCTGGAAACCAGCGTGAGAAAAACACACTTAATTTGAAATACTTAAGTTATCAAATCCTTCGAAAAACAAAGGTAACCCGTAAGACCACATCACACATAAACACGATGGGTTTTTATCTTACGATAACCAAAACACTTTTTTAGAAAATCCGGTGGTATCATAATAGTGTCTAAGTACCATACTTATTGAAAAAGCCGAATTTGTTTCATTAATTTAAATTCCAGCCTACTAGCTTTAAAATCAAAACCGTAAAGGTTCGTAGTGTTTATTTGATCTAAGTAGTTCCGGATAACACTGATATTCGATCCCGGTCTCTTCGAATCTAACCGATAAACTTTTAAATGGCAGGTTGTTTTAAACAAACAATTCATATTGTAACGACCCACTATTTTGGACCATTCAAATCGACAATGAAACCACACATGTCGGACTTGAATATTTCAAAACAATAGATTGTAAATAAATTTGGAGCAAATAAAACCAATCACAGAATCACAGACACATAATATCAGAATAACTCGCAGCGGAAATAAATATACATAGTAGTTCATGAAGCTACTATAATACACAGTCTCAAAACAGATACAAAATAGCATAGTCTGAAAAACAGATACAACATAAGTCTGAATACATAACTTCACAAATACATAAGCAAAGCTAAATAGGAAATAACTGAAATGGAATTAGACACTAGATAGATAGATAAACTCTAGCAAATCTCTAGCTCCAGAAGATGGATCCAAAGCTGTGATACTCAGGCTGAGCCGAGCGTGAAGCAAAACAAAAAACACTCGAGTTAGGACATACATACTTATAAAATGTAAATCAACTCAAGTGAACTGTAATAGAAATGCATCAATAACTTAAAGGATGCTTGGGATCACCCATCCTTTAAGGATCCGTTAAACTATCTACTATGTAGTAAGATACGCTATTATAATATTGTCTAAAGTAAAGTAAACTATTTAAAATAGCGTTAAGGCTTTACATTTTCCACCTTAACACATTTTTAGGTATGCCAATAGTCTATACAGTACCGTAATACTCCGTAAACTGGAGCTACCAGAGGATACTCCATAGGTACGACACAAATCAAACTCGTAGTAAAGCACGCTAGGGTAGGTGACACGGCACAACTAGGCAATGCCAGGGTAGATATACCAATTACGCATCCGGACTGTTGGTAACGCAAAGCCGTAGCAATCGCCCAACTCGAGCCACACTCCCGAATCAAGGGGTGCACCCAATCAATCACAAAGTAATAGAATGGTATATGATGGAATGTGTTCGATAAGAGGAGCTACCTCATTAGCCCGGAATCGCTCCTGTTTTAGCCACCTTATGCTAACTCATGGGAGTTAGGTCCATGTAAATATACCTTAGGATCGTCGCCACCATCCTACTTCATTCTAGAATCTCCACCGCGTACACAGTTGTTAAAGTGGTTTTCGGTATCGACAGAGAGTATGTCCATATCGATTCCGGTCTCTTCAACAACCAACCGTTATTATAACCCGTGGATATAAATTTCAAAATGGTTTATATTTCAAATCAAAACATATTCATTTTTAAACCATTTAAATTCGATGTCAATGTCTTTCAAAATAATATTCATTTCCAAAGTTGTAGCATTTCTAAGTTCATTCATTCAATTATAACATTTCAAAAACATTGTATTTTTAGCATTCGTTGCACTTTGAAAATGTGATAATACATATAGTAGCATTTCGAAAATGTTATCTTATAAAAAAGTAGCACTTAGAAAACGTTACCGTAGATATAGTGGTATTTGGAGAAACAATACAGTGTTAGAAATGGTTGCACTTATAAAACGCTACCTTAAAAACTATAGCATTTTGGGAATGCTACCAATACTATTCTAAGTTTTACTATAACATTTTATCTTCAGTTTTTCACCATTTCTAACTTATAAAACTTCTCACTTTTCAAAAATATTTATTTGGATATCATTTAACTTATGGTTTAATAAAACAAAATTTTGTTAATAAAATATCCAATTAAACTATAATTCATTTATTAAGTCAAAAATGCATTTAAATTTCTTAACTTTTAATTTAACAAATAACTTGATACTTTATTTACTTTAAAAAAATATCCATTCCATAAATAAAATATTTATTACTAAGTTAAGCCTAAAATTCCATTTTATATCAAATTTTCAATTATTAAGTCAAATCAATTTTATACTTACATTTTTAAATCATTTATTAACTCATAAACTTTAACTTATAGAATTTGTTTCATTAATTTAAATTCCAGCCTACTGGGCTTTAAAATCAAAACTGTAAAGGTTCGTAGTGTTTATTTGATCGAAGTAGTTTTGGATAACACTGATATTCGATCCCGATCTCTTCGAATCTAACCGATAAACTTTTAAAGGGCAGGTTGTTTTAAACAAACAATTCGTATTGTAACGACCCACTATTTTGGACCATTCAAATCGACAATGAAACCACACATGTCGGACTTGAATAATTCAAAACAATAGATTGTAAATAAATTTGGAGCAAATAAAACCAATCACAGAATCACAGACACATAATATTAGAATAACTCGCAGCGGAAATAAACATACATAGTAGTTCGTGAAGCTACTACAATACACAGTCTCAAAACAGATACAAAATACCATAGTCTGAAAAATAGATACAACAGAAGTCTGAATACATAAGTTCACAAATACATAAGCAAAGCTGAATAGGAAATAACTGAAATGGAAATAGACACTATATAGACAGATAAACTCCAGCAAATCTCTAGCTCCAGAAGATGGATCCAAAGCTGTGATACTCAGGCTGAGCCGAGCGTGAAGCAAAACAAAAAACACTCGAGTCAGGACATACATACTTATAAAATGTAAATCAACTCAAGTGAACTGTAATAGAAATGCATCAATAACTTAAAGGATGCTTGGGATCGCCCATCCTTTAAGGATCCGTTAAACTATCTACTATGTAGTAAGATACGCTATTATACTAATGTCTAAAGTAAAGTAAACTATTTAAAAATAGCGTTAAGGCTTTACATTTTCCACCTTAACACATTTTTAGGTATTCCAATAGTCTATACAGTATCGTAATACTCCGTAAACTGGAGCTACCAAAGGATACTCCATAGGTACGACACAAATCAAACTCGTAGTAAAGCACGCTAGGGTAGGTGACATTGCACAACTAGGCAATGCCAGGGTAAATATACCAATTATGCATCCGGACTGTTGGTAATGCAAAGCCGCAGCAATCGCCCAACTCGAGCCACACTCCCGAATCAAGGGGTGCACCCAATCCATCACAAAGTAATAGAATGGTATACGATGGAATGTGTCTGATAAGAGGAGCTACCTCATTAGCCCGGAATCGCTCCGCTTTTAGCCACCTTATGCTAACTCATGGGAGTTAGGTCCACGTAAATATACCTTAGGATCGTCGCCACCATCCTACTTCATTCTAGAATACACAGTTGTTAAAGTGGTTTTCGGTATCGACAGAGAGTATGTCCATATCCGATCCCGGTCTCTTCAACAACCAACCGTTATTATAACCCGTGGATATAAATTTCAAAATGGTTTATATTTCAAATCAGAACATATTCATTTTTAAACCATTTAAATTCGATGTCAATGTCTTTCAAAATAATATTCATTTCCAAAGTTGTAGCATTTCTAAGTTCATTCATTCAATTATAACATTTCAAAAACATTGTATTTTTAGCATTCGTAGCACTTTGAAAATGTGATAATACATATAGTAGCATTTCGAAAATGTTATCTTATAAAACAGTAGCACTTAGAAAACGTTACCGTAGATATAGTGGTATTTGGAGAAACAATATAGTGTTAGAAATGGTAGCACTTATAAAATGCTACCTTAAAAACTATAGCATTTTGGGAATGCTACCAATACTATTCTAAGTTTTACTATAACATTTCATCTTCAGTTTTTCATCATTTCTAACTTATAAAACTTATCTCACTTTTCAAAAATATTTATTTGGATATCATTTAACTTATGGTTTAATAAAACAAAATTTTGTTAATAAAATATCCAATTAAACTATAATTCATTTATTAAGTCAAAAATGCATTTAAATTTCTTAACTTTTAATTTAAAAAATAACTTGATACTTTATTTACTTTAAAAAAATATCCATTCCATAAATAAAATATTTTATTACTAAGTTAAGCCTAAAATTCCATTTTAAATCAAATTTTCAATTATTAAGTCAAATCAATTTTATACTTACATTTTTAAATCATTTATTAACTCATAAACTTTAACTTATAGAAAATCACTATAAAATTTATTTAAATCATTTAAATCCAATTTAAGTAAAAATCTCGTATATTTTAAATTCCAAATACTTAAAATTTTCAGAAAAATATTTATATTTAAAATTAACCACGGGTTTGTATAATATTTTCTAACCTAGGTCAAGTGAATACAGATATATCATTTCAATCTGAAATATAAAATCCCGGGTTTGATCATTTCAAACATGTAATCCCAAGTCAAATAAAAATCTCTCGAGCCTATCATTTCAGCTCATAACGACTTTTTCTTATTCTAAAGTCCGTTCGGGTATGTATCATTTCAACCCATAGTGTGGGAACTTGCAGTGTGAGAAGCAGAAATATAAATTAAATAGCAATAGCGTAGCATATTATATCAGATGATGAAACATGTATATAATCATGTTATAACATCATATAATATCATATCATAGGCATATATGAAATCACTATCAATATGGCATATCACTAATACAATTTACAAGCCATCAATTCACTATTTTATAAGTACGAAGTCGAGAGTGATAAACTCACCTTCTAAAGCTAGAGACGATAATTCAAACACACAACCAAACTCCGAAAAGCACGACAAAGCATGAATCAAATTCGAGGAGAAGTAGCACCCAAATCTAAATCTTGTAAACAAATAAAATACAACATACATAAGAAAATATTCAACACAAAATGTATGAATTAAAACAAGTAAAATGGCTATACAAAATAAAAATGGGCTCGGCCACATACACATAGGCTCGGCCAACATGAAAGTGGGTAGACCATCATGAAAGTGGCTCGGCCATGATAGGTTCATGGGCTAGATAGGCTCGGCTAAGGCAAGAAAACACACGGCTATGGGGTAGATGAAGGGACGGCATAGCAAAAGTCATGTGGAAGGCAAAGAGGCAAAGGAAAATGAAGGGTCATGTGCACTTTGGGTTCGGCCTAGGCTTCAATGGGTTCGGCCTATGGCTAACATGGTTCGGCCACATGGTGCTATGGGTCAAGGCACATCTGAAATGAAGGCTTTGGCAAGGAAGTGGTCACGGCCAAACAAGTGGAGGTGGTGGAAAGTGATCGCCGAAGCATGTAGAGGAGGAGGAGGTGAACAAGGAAGGCTCGGCTAGGGTTTCCATCATGGTTTGGTGGTGGTTTGGATCATGGAAGGTCACGACAACAAGGGGAGATGGTCAGCTAGGGAATGGAAATGGTGATGGCCGAAATAGATTGAGAAACAAAAGAGAAATAAAAATGAAAAAGAGAAAGAAGGAGATAACTTACTGTAAAGTTTGTTCAGGAAATGAAAAATGAGAAGAGATGAGAAACAAAATTTATTTTGTACGGCTAAGAAAAGGAAAAGGAAAAGGCACATATTCATAAATAAAAACAAACATAAATCTCTTGGAATTTCCTAAGCCCATTAGCCAAGCCCAAATCAAAAAAAGCTCAACACAACAAAACAAACAAAAATCAAAGTCCAAACAAAATAAAATAGAAAATAAACATTGAAAGTATAGACAATAAAATACTGAAAATAATTGCGTGTAAAACGCTGAATTTTATCAGATTTAAAAAGTATAAAACAGAATTTAACAAAACGAAAAGCAGAACGAATATCAAAATCAAATTCAGCTTAAAAGAAAAAGATTGGAAATTTAAAATTCAAATTTAAAAATTTCAACTAAAAGTCAAAGTTTGACCAAAGTTGACCAAAACATAAATTTTTCAGAAAATCTTTATTTTATTATATTTGGAAAATAAATTATAAACAAGGTCCAAAAATACATTGGAAAATTCAAAAATTTCAATTTTTAAATGATTTAAAATCAATGTTTCAAATAAATTCAATTAAAATATTTGTCAAAAATTATGGGTTGTTACACATATTCAGGGTGTTAATATCACATATGGGAATTTATTACATATGTTTACTTCCAATAAAACGTATCAACATTTTGTTCTAACTATTTTAACTTGTTTGGCCACTTCATGGCACAGACAAAGAAAAATTGAAATAAATATTTAAGAGCAATAAAGCCAAGCATAAATCAATAACTAAATTAATGATTAACAACTAATATTAAAACAATTCACAATCAGAATTTAATCAACTTAAATTAAACTGAATCCACTTATATTTTTAATCCAAATTAGTTGTAAATTAAAAGAAAATTTAAAAATGATTTATTATTAGTTAATTAAAATTAGACAATTAATCTAATAGCTAATTTATTAATTAACATAAGATTTAAATCAATTAAGAATTAATTATTAACTCACTTTATTTATTATAAAATAATAAATTTTATATTACAGAAAATTAACAAAATAAATTTAGCTTAAGATATTAGGTGGTAGGATTACAAAGCAAAAGATTTCATGTCGATTGGATTAACAATAAAGGGGGAAATATGTTTTTAAATTAAAAGATTCTTTTAACATAAAACTTATTCAATTTCTTTATTAAAAAAATGAATGCCCAGCCCAACACGTTAAAAAGCCGGCCCATCTTCACTTAAACACACCCAAACTCAAACCTTCCTCTTCCTCCATACAGTTCTTCCCCCTCTTCCCGTTTATTCGATAAACCAGCCGTGCATCAAAACGTGCACGTGCACACTTGCCTCTGGTCACGACCATCGCCGTCGATAATCCTCGACAGTCGCACTCGACCACCCCACCACAATCCACCACCTGAAACGCTACCGAAGACGCACGTTCAGATTTCGAACTGCCACCACCACACACGAACAAAGGCCGACCACCCTATCGCCTCTCCACGACACCACACATAACCGATCACCACCTAACTCCACCCCAAGCTTCGCCATCACATCCTCTTTCTTATCCCCCTGGACCACACTTCTCTAACCCCCTCGCCACTTCGCTATGGCTGAGAAACCCGAGACCCAAAACAACTACCCATAAACCCTAAAACAAACTCGGACCACGCACAACAAGAAAATCTCATGCCATTTTTCATGGGTGCCCCTCCTCCCAAGCATCCTCCACAACGAATCCCATGCCACGAAATCGAGTACACCACCAGAATTTCACCTTTGGCTCAAATCCGTTCAACGCCCTCTATCACACTCAATACTCAATTGAAAATCACCAAAATACACTAAAAAATCACGATTTGCAGCAACAAACGCATTCATATAAGTCGGAGATAAAATTATGATGTTCGAAAATCGTCCATTTTTAAGTTGCTTACTGTAATTTGTGTTTTCCTTCTTCTACACTTTATGATATCAAATGAAACAATTTTCGGAATCAACTACACTCAAAGACAAACAAATTTCCTTTTGCAATCGTAGCCTAAAATTCAATGGGTAAAGAGATAATGATTTTAAAGGTTACAAGGTCTTAACTTTTTCAAGAATAGAGAAGTTATTCATGTCTCTTTGAGTTACATGGTGTACAACATGACTAACAAACACATATACAGCATAGAAACTTGTTAAAACATGAGTACTTGACAAGATAAAAGTGTTCATTCAAATTTACAAACAAATAGGGGTATACAAAATTTCTAGTAAGTAAATGTTAAGGTTTTACTCACTATTTTGATGAAAATGTGACACGCTGCTTTTGGAAAAAGAAAGACCATGCTGCTTTATTTTGTTGGAGCTTGAAGACTTAGCTTCCCTATGGTTTTAATGGCAGATTTCTTCCTTTCTTTTATTTATTTATTTGAATTTTATGAGCTAGAATGGTAGAAATGTTAAATGTGAATAACATGGTGGTATATATATAGAGAGAAGAGGTTGGGCATAAGAAGGCTGAAGCCCATTTTTATGAACAGTACTCTCCCTTTTATTTTTCTTTTCTTATTTGATTTGAAAATTTTGGTGACTTGATTTGAAAACTTGTATTGATTTGAATACTTGAGTGAAAGATTTGAGTTATTTTGTGGTTGACTAGATTTAGCCTCATCATGATGTCCCCTTGCATATATACATCCTTTCAGATATGTATATATATATATATATTTCCTATACACTTTGACCATATATACATGTTTTTGACTATATACTAACATATATTTAACATGCTAAGTTTAATCCTTCTTGTATAATTTATTTCATATACACTATATTTTAGCATACACACATATACAAAGCTATTTACAAACCTTCATTTCTAATATTAATATTTTACTTTTATATTATATCAAAAGTTATTTATATACATACACACACACACACATATATATTATTCTATTTTTAAAAGTGAAGTTTATTTAAATATTTTCAGTAATTATTTATTTTATCATATACACATTTATACATATTTTCATATACATTACTTCATATGTTTGAAATCTTCCATTATGGAGTTTATACATTCATGTAAATATATTTATATACATATACAATATTTTTCATAAACATATATACACATATATAACTTATATATATTTTTAAACATCATAAAGCTTGTGTATATTTACATATATACATATATGGATATTCTATCTTAAATTTTAGATGGTGGAGTTTATATACATATATCTATAAAATTTGTCATATCCAGAAATTTATAATTTTAAAATTAAATATAGTTTTAATTAATATATAGATTCAGATATTTTAAATATCAGAAATTCATCTATTCGACTAATAAAAATTAATATTTCAAAAATTAAAATTAGTTAATTATCCCAAAATCAGCTAAAAATACGGGTCGTTACATTCCTCCCCCCTTAAAACTTTTCATCCTCGAAAAGGAACGAAACAAGAACTAGAATTTTGAAGTGTATTACTTAAACCAATCATCCTTTAACAATTTAAACTCCTTACTCTTTTATTATACAATTTAGAATACATACACTTTAAATTACATAGTATTACCAAGTTAGTTTGATATTAAAGCATTTTTCATAACTCGATGTCTTAACAAGTCCATCCTTGTTCTTACAGAAATTTAGTCATACGTTGATCAGGCGTATGACTGAAAATATATAAGTACTTAGTAAACCTATTTCAACACCCAGTGAAAATACTTGAAAATCCTTTCAAAATGATATGGAAAGTATCACCCCCTTTTTCTTCTTTACCACCATGGATCACAGTTAACACGATGATTGCGTCGCCATCCCGGCGAAATCATAAGTAAACTGTAGGCATCAACACCCCTCGACTTACGCCATGGGAACACAATAGTCCGCAGCTACACAAAGGTTGCGTTGCTATCACAGCAAAACAGTAAGTAGTATGTAGGAAAACTCTGCCCCCGAATTACGATATCAAAACAAAACCACATAGATCACAGCTACACAAAGTTTACGTCACTATCCCAGTGAAACCAAACGTAGATTGTAGGTAATCTCTGCCTCCCGAATTACGCTATGGAACCAAACCACATAGATCGCAATCTACCGATGTTACGTCGCTATCCCAGCAAAATCAAACGTAGATTGTAGGCAATCGTTGCCTCCGAATTACGCTATGAAACCACGATAGATCGTAGTTACACAAAGGTTACGTTGCTATCACAGCAAAACCAAATGTAATTGTACGTATAATACCCCTCGATTTACGCTATGTAAACAAATGATCACTGGGAACTCATGAGTTTTGTCCGGATGTCCTCTAGGATCCCAATTCTCATTGAACCCACCCTATAGATTCCTAGGTAGAACCACCCAGTGGATCTCCTACTCCAAATTTCCACTTTCGTGGGGGTGCCTTTCCATACTTTTAGTTTCAAAACATATCAAACTATATATATACAATTTGTTTCAAATCATATACTTTATACGTATCACATATAAATTTTATCTATATAAAATCGATATTTTCTAAATCGATGGTTTTTAAATTCGGTTTACCCAATTTCCCAAATCGACTATTTGCCAAAATCAATGCCTTTAAAAATCAATAGGTTCCAAAACTATTTCAATATCATTCTTATATATAAATAAGATCATTCTTTCCAACTCAAATAATTTAAGGATCAATAGTTTTCTGAGTCCGCTTTATACTTATATAAACTCCAATTACTATTTCAAATATCTTTCAAAGATCATTTCCTTCTGGTTATAAATTCATCAAGAGGAGTTTGAATATATAACTAACATATATAATCTTATTAATGCCAATAAAAAATTTCCAAGTTCAATTACTTTACAAAGTTATTTGTACATTTCTTACTTCTTTATAAAGTAAATTTCAGTTGTAATAACTATTAAATCTTTATTATAATAAATCTCCACATTTATGCTTAAGTAATTATAATTTATTTTCAAACCAATATAAAATGTGATTTTATATAAGATCATATTCCTTCAAAATATTTTACAACAACGATAGACTATGACAGCTAGTAAGTTAAAAATTACATCCATTCATCCATATAAAAAGTCTTACAAAAGGTCATAAATCTTGACGCCTTAACACCACCTAGGATTTAGAAAAGAGCATAGCCCTACTTATATTACAACGAACCCTACCGCCATTTCTCTCCACTCTGCATCCTTCATAAAAACTTTCTTAAGTATTTCCTGACATCTTGTCAAAACCGTCCGTGCAATCCGTAACAGGGTGTCCCCACTTCTTGCATTTGCCATAAAAGAACTCTACACTCCCATCTTCATGTATGATTTTCACGCCATCCACGCGATGTTCCACAACTTGCTCTTTATTCTGTCTATTGGGATAATTTCTAGCGAAGTGTCCTGTCATTTTACAATGGTAGCAAATGGTTGATCTGTCGACTGGTACTATGGGTTTATGTTTCATCTTCCTCGCCTTAGGGAAATGGTTTAGAAAATGTCCTTTCTCACGACACTTAAAGCATAAAATCTCAGAGCGAAACCGTTTGACTTCCTCATTCTTTTCCTTTCTTGGTTTATTGCACTTAGCTGCGTAATGTCCTTTATTGTGACATCTATAACATTTGATATTATCATAAGGACCTGGTCCAGCCCTTTCACTAATCTGTTTCTCAATTTCCATTCTTGCTTCTTCCCGTGCCTTACGTGAAGCAACTCTCTGCTCCCTACGCCTTGCCTTCCATTCTTCTCCTTTTGCTATCGTTTACAACTTGGACTAGATTCTAATAGGACTTCCTAACTTATAATTAAAACCTCGATTAGTTGAATTTTGGTTATTATTCTTATTTCTAGGTATCTTCTTTATTTGTTCTAGATCATTTTTATACTTCTAAGTTTCCAAGACATAAGTAAATTCATAAAACTAACTAAATTTTCTCTTAGCCATTTTTAATTTATTACAAATAAGTTCTATTTCCTTGACTTCCTATTTACTTAACATAGGTTAAATTTCAATATTCAAGGTTAAATTTTACAGTACAATTCACTAAATTGATAATCGGCTTCATTACTAATTTCCAAAATTCGGAACCCGTTTTATTTCAAAAATCATTTTGAAATCATTTATATATACATAACTCCTTTACTCCTCTTCATCAAATCTATACCTTTTCTTTTATAATTTAATTTATTTAACTTCCATAAGTTAAATTTTAATTTTATCTTGAAATTTCAAATTTCAGGTTATATGTTCAAAACTTATTTAACTTGGTCTGAGCAAATTTCCAATTCGTTCAATCCATTTAAACTTACTCGATTAAAATTTTTACATTCCAAAATTCAATTTCCACACCTCTTTTCTCATTAACATCATTTCCCACTCATAAGTTCAAAAACTTATTTTCCTTTGGTTCTACTTTTCATTTTAATGGGAATCCCAAAATTTAAACACCGGGATTATTTTAAATCACCTTGAAATTATATATATATATATATATATGTATGTATGTATGTATGTATGTATGTATGTATGTATGTATGTATGTATATGTCCCATTATATACCAATTACACCTTTTAAATTTACCCATCTTGGTTATTACCCAAAACAAATTCTTTGGAATTTTCAAATTCTTATGAAAGCCTTCTCCACCATAGAATTCAGCCTTCGGGGCGGCGGTTTCTACGAGGAAGGCGACGCAAAGGAGGCTCGAGGGCTTGTTAAGGAAGGCGGCAAGGGCCGGGGGAAAAATGAAAAACAATCCTAGTTTTCAAAACAAAAAATTTCATATCAAAAAAAATATATTCTAAATAATCGTACTTATTATTTCTACAAATCAATTTGAAATGAAATTTCAAAATTTCGGAACTTAGATTCAAAACTTCTCAATTTAAATCCATTTTAATTTATAAGTCACATTTATAAATTATGCTTATATAATTTCACTTCCTAAAAACATTTCACAATATTTTATCATTGTTTATTTTATAATAAACACCCTTTATTAAGACCCAACAACCAATTTATGATAATAATCAATATTATCATATGTAGAAACCAAACACACCATATATTCCACAATAATTTCCTGAAAAATTATTTCTATATATATAAAATATAATCAGGGTAAACTTATTTCATTTCAAACACTTTGAAAAACACTACTGAAATTTTTGGAATTTTAAATTCTGGTTTGAATCTATTTTCAGCTTAACCCATTTGTATAGTTCATTCTTATCAAATTTCTATTTGGTTATGTATATATAACCACTTAAATTCTATAATCTTATTTGATTACAATAATTACAACCAATCACCTTAATATACTCACCTCAATATATGGTAAAAATTTCAGACAAATTATTTCTTTTTATATCAAAATATAATCTTATACAAAAATTATTTTAAAATCGGTTATCCATTAAAATTATTATATAAGAAAATAACAAGTACGCTCTTATATATAATACACTCAACTCATTCTAGGGTACTACTGACCCTATCTCTAATGAGTAATACCCACCAGAGCCAAGGTTCTCGCTTAACCTTTAGCTCTGATACCACGTGTAACGACCGGACGATTTTTGACCCTTGAAAATCGACACTAATACGTTCAATGTATAGAGTGCCAAGCAATCGAGTGCCAGAAATACCAGATTGTTAGGGTTTAAGAAGAAAAGAGATAGAAGAAGAAACAGAAATAACAACACAAAATCTCACAATCGTAGCGGAACAGATTATAATATACAATAACATCTTTTGTACTAAGAACTGTAACTACTAATATACATACAAATTATCAGAGTACAATCATCAACATATAAATCTGGACAGTTATAATAACTTTTCCTCACAAATGCTGAAAATACAGCCTATAATACACAGCGGAATATAAACAAATATGAGCAATACGTCTCTGCCATCCAGCTCGTCTCCTGAGCTCCAAAAGCATCCTAATCTGAATCTGTAATACTCGGTATGACCCGAGCATTATAATAAAGTAACACCCGAGTCAGGCTGGAAACCAGCGTGAGTAAAACACACTTAATTTGAAATACTAAAGTTAACAAATCCTTCGAAAAACAAAGGTAACCCTTAAGACCATGTCATACATAACGATGAGTTTTTATCTTAAGATAACTAAAACACTTTTTCAGAAAATCCGGTGGTATCATAATAGTGTCTAAGTACCATACTTACTGAAAAAGCCGAATTTGTTTCATTAATTTAAACTCCAGCCTACTGGGCTTTAAAATCAAAACCGTAAAGGTTCGTAGTGTTTATTTGATCGAAGTAGTTCGGGGTAACACTGATATTCGGTCCTGGTCTCTTCGATATCCGATCCCGGTCTCTTCGAATCTAACCGATAAACTTTTAAAGAGCAGGTTGTTTTAAACAAACAATTCATATTCAGGGTGTCAATATCACATATGGGAATTTATTACATGTTTACTTCCAATAAAACGTATCAACGTTTTGTTCTAACTATTTTAACTTGTCTGGCCACTTGATGGCACAGACAAAGAAAAATTGAAATAAATATTTAAGAGCAATAAAGCCAAGTAACTAAATTAACAATTAACAACTAATATTAAAACAATTCACAATCAGAATTTAATCAACTTAAATTAAACCGAATCCAATTATATTTTTAATCCAAATTAGTTATAAATTAAAAGAAAATTTAAAAATGATTTATTGTTAGTTAATTAAAATTAAACAACCAATGTAATAGCTAATTTATTAATTAACATTAAGATTTAAATCAATTAAAAATTAATTATTAACTCGCTTTAATTATTATAAAATAATAAATTTTATATTACAGAAAATTAACAAAATAAATTTAGCTTAAGATATTAGGTGGTAGGATTACAAAGCAAAAGATTTCATGTCGATTGAATTTACAATAAAAGGGGAAATAAGTTTTTAAATTAAAAGATTCTTTTAACATAAAACTTATTCAATTTCATTTTAAAAAAAATAAATGAATGCCCATCCCAACACATTAAAAAGCCGGCCCATCTTCACTTAAACACACCCAAACTCAAACCTTCCTCTTCCTCCCTACAGTTCTTCCCTCTCTTCTCTTTTATTCGATAAACCAGCCATGCATCAAAACGTGCACGTGCACAATTGCCTCTGGTCACAACCATCGCCGTCAATCATCCTTGACAGTCGCACTCGACCACCCCACCACATTCCACCACTTGAAACGCTGCTGAAGACGCACGTTCGAATTTCGAACTGCTACCACCACACACGAACAAAGGCCGACCACCCTATCGCCTCTCCATGACACCACATATAACCGATCACCACCAAACTCCACCCAAGCTTCGCTATCGCATCCTCTTTCTTATCCCCCTGGACCGCACTTCTCTAACCCCCTCGCCACTTCGCCATGGCCAAGAAACCCGAGTCCCAAAACAATTACCCATAAACCCTAAAACAAGCTCGAACCACCCAAACACATAAAAAGAAAATCTGGTGCCATTTTTCGTGGGAGCGCCTCCTCCCAAGCATCCTCCATGACGAATCCCATGCCACGAAATCGAGTACACCATCGAAATTTCACCTTTGGCCCAAATCCTTTCAACTCCCTCTATCTCACTCAATACTCAATTAAAAATCACCAAACTACTCTCAAAAATCATGATTTCCAGTAAAAAAACGCATTCATATAAGTCAGAGATTAAATTATGATGTTCGAAAATCGTCTATTTTTAAGTTGCTTACTGCAATTTGTATTTTCCTTCTTCTAAACTTTATGATATCAAATGAAACCATTTTTGGAATCAACTGCACTCAAAAACAAACAAATATCCTTTTGGAATCATAGCCTAAAATTCAATGGGTAAAGAGATAATGATTTTAAAGGTTACAAGGTCTTAACTTTTTCAAGAACAGAGAAGTTATTCATGTCTCTTTGAGTTACAGGGTGTACAACATGACTAACAAACACATATACGGCATAGGTACTTGTCAAAACATGAGTGACAAGATAAAAGTGTTCATTCTAATTTATAAACAAATAGGGGCATACAAAATTTCCAGTAAGTAAATGTTAAGGTTTTACTCACAGTTTTGATGAAAATGTGACACACTGCTTTTGGAAAAAGAAAGACCCTACAGCTTTATTTTGTTTGAGCTTGAAGACTTAGCTTCCCTATGGTTTTAATAGAAGATTTCTTCCATTTTATTTATTTGAATGTTATGAGCTAGAATGGTAGAAATGTTAAACGTGAATAACATGGTGGTATATATATAGAGAGGAGAGGTTGGGCATAAGAAGGCTGAAGCCCATTTTTATGAACAATACTCTCCCTTTTATTTTTCTTATCTTATTTGATTTGAAAATTTTGGTGACTTGATTTGAAAACTTGTATTGATTTGAAAACTTGAGTAAAAGATTTGAGTTATTTTGTGCTTGACTAGATTTATCCTCATCATGATGTCCCCTTGCATATGTACATCCTTTCATATGTGTGTGTGTGTATTTCCTATACACTTTGACCATATATACATGTTTTTGACTATATACTAACATAAATTTAACATGCTAAGTTTAATCCTACTTGTATAATTTATTTCATATACACTATATTTTAGCACACACACATATACAAAGCTATTTACAAGCATTCATTTCTAATATTAATATTTTACTTTTATATTATATCAAAAGTTATGTACATACATACATACATACATACATACATACATATATATATATATAATTCTATTTTTAAAAGTGAAGTTTATTTAAATATATATTCAGAAATTATATTTTTATCACATATACATTTATACATATTTTTATATACATTACTTCATATGTTTGAAATATGCCATTATGGAGTTTATACATTCATGCAAATATATTTATATACATATACAATATTTTCATAAACATATATACACATATATAACTTATATATATTTTTAAACATCATAAAGCTTGTGTATATTTACATATATACATATATTGATATTCTATCTTAAATTTTAGATGGTGGAGTTTATATACATATATCTATAAAAAAATTCATATCCAGAAATTTATAATTTTAAAATTAAATTTAGTTTTAATTAATATATAGATTCAGATATTTTAAATATCAAAAAATTCATCTATTCGACTAATAAAAATTAATATTTCAAAAATTAAAATTAGTTAATCATCCCTAAATCAGATGGCTAAAAATCCGGGTCGTTACAATTGCTTAGTACTTTATATGCAACAGAAATATTGTTGATGTTTATAATTATAGGGAACTTTTAATAAATATTTCTATTTGAATGCACGATGGTGGTACCACATTATACAAGATTGTGGCTTGGTCTCTAACGACATTTCAAGAAATTGAGATACAGTCACACGACCAATCCTCATGTCAAATTCTAAACTATCCAAAGAACCGATGACTAGTGTGTTAAACACATCCGCTACATCACATGTGATCGATGGTTCAGTACTTAGTAAACCTCACCATCATGACGTGCTTTGATAGGTTATCACTATGATATATTCAAGTTCACAAGATATTTATACTTATGCATGAATTTTATTTCAACATGCGGTAAGTGAAAATTTTGATAAAATTTGATGGAGGATTATTCAGGAAAATTTTATAAAAATTTATGTGATTGATTTTTTATTTTAGAGAAGACGGGAGAATGAAAACAGGAATAATGTTAGAATGTGAATAGTCCCGCCTTGTAGAATATTTGTTCCTATATTAATTTAAATGTAGGTTTCACAAATGAAATATTGGTCCCTTTGGGCACACAAATGCTTTCTCTTAGGTCGAAAGGGGAGATCATGCATGTTAACACACACGCGTCGCTACCGCCATCCGTTGGACCAACCGACCAATCGAGCTGGGCTGGGTTTACATTTGGGTCCAAATTATATTTCTAAACAAAT
The DNA here is from genome assembly GCA_030737815.1 of Allium fistulosum. Classification (NCBI taxonomy): domain Eukaryota; kingdom Viridiplantae; phylum Streptophyta; class Magnoliopsida; order Asparagales; family Amaryllidaceae; genus Allium; species Allium fistulosum. The sequence continues at coordinate 1,059,192,622 of CM060907.1, forward strand.
TTTTTATTTATATGGGCATGTTTAAAATCTCATAATTAGAATTCTAATTATGACCAATGAAAATGATGAGAAAATGAACGATCTTAAATATACCGTTGTGGCCAACAGACGCTTCCTTTGGCCAATGGACAGTTCTTTCGGTGAATGGATGCCACTCATAGTGCATATATAAAGGCATACTTCTTCTAGCATCCCTCTTCTTTATCTCTTGAATCTCTCCTAATTCCGAAAATTATACCGTGAATACTATAGATCAAAAGCTCGAAACCCTTGTTTACATTAGTTAATCGTACTATAGTATAACTTAACTTCAGTAGTGTAACTACTTTCGATTAGAGTGAATAACTTCTGGCTCCATTGTATCTTAGGAGGCAACTTGCTGTAACTTTGAGCACACGCTTATTTGCTTAAACGAATGGAAAGGGCAAATAATTTCTTAAGAAAAGCATCATCGATGTGCAATGGAGCATTATCGACACATTTGATTACTACATGTGCTGTACCAATTCACCAGAATCCATATTTTTCTCTAATAATCTTAAGGCGTTATTTGGAAAATAGCACCATATTGTTTAATATATTCGCTTCTAATTTCCCCAAATAAGAAAGATTTGATGGAATTAATTTCGTTCATTGATAGAAGAAATTACACTTTTTATTAGATAGATTGAAAGTTGTATATGTGTTGACCACACCAAAGCTGGAATGGGCAAAGAACGAGTCAAATGCAGATATAAAAGCACGAATAATGTATATTATGTATCCAAAGTTAGAAAGAACCTTGTTTCTGGTAGTCTTTTAAATAAGTTTGATTTCAAACAAGTTCAATTAAGATAAATATGTATTACCCAAAGGTCGTTTATTTATGGGAATGCGTACATGTGTGATGGAAAGTTCAAATTGAATATTAGTAAAAAATAATTTACTTCTACATATATTGTTGACTATTTTTCTTTAAGGCATAGTTGATTAGAACTTGTTAATACTAAACATATGAATGATATAAATGCATTAAACATGATCCCTAAGCGTGATAATAAATTTAATGATCAGCGTAGGGATGCCCGTTAACAAAAAATAACCAAAAAACCATTTCCACTAAATTCTATTAGTACTCCTGATATGTTACAACCAATTCATAGTTATGTCTGTGACATGCATAGTGTTCCTACTAGAAGAGGAAAGAAGTATTTTATAAATTTCATAGATGATTATTTATAACATGTTATGTTTATCTAATGCATGCTAAAGATGAAGAATTATAATCATTTTTGACCCATAAAACAAAAGTTGAAAACTAATGTGGTTTTAAAATTAAGACCCTTAGATTTATACAGGAGGTCAACGTCATTTCTCTACATATTGTGAATTTGTAGAAATAATACATGAAACATCTATAGCATATATACCTCAACAAAGTGGAGCAACAGAACGGAAAAGTAGGACCCTCACTAAAGTGGTTAACGCTATACTATGTAACTCTGGTCTTAATACTAATTTCTACGATGAAGCATTATTGATTTCATGTTATATATTAAATGGAATGCCTCACAAGAAAATCTAAGTCACTTATATGAACTTTGGAAGAAAAGAAAGCCCAGTCTAAACTATCTTAAAGTCTGGGGAAATAGGTAATTGTTCGATTAACTAAACCAAAAATAAGGAAATTAGGACAAATGGTTATTAAGTATAGGATACACTCAACACAAGGGTTATATATTTCTAGTAATAGAACCTAATAATTCAGTTGAGGTATACACAATAATGGGATCAAGAGATGCACGGTTATATGAAAATAGATTCACATTTGTTCCATCTAATCCATCTGAATGATGAAACGGTAGAGGTTAATACACATATTCGTGAAATGGTGTAGAACAGTGAACCAATTAGTGAATTCAAGAACACTAAGATAAATAATGGTGAAACCGATGAACCTCTCCAAAGAAGTAAAGAATGAGCATACTTTATCATTTATTTTGTAGAAAGATCAAAAAATGTTATTAAACATCAAGCCATGCTTTGTACAAGCTTAGAGTCTGATCCTTTAACATATAATAAGGCAATAAAGTCTCAGGATTCATCCTTTTGGCTATAAGCCATAAACGATGAAATGGATTCTATCGTGGGAAATGAAACTTGGAAACTAGTAGACTTGCCTATTAGTTCTAAACTAATAAGATGTAAGTGGATATTTAATAAGAAGTTAACAACAGATGGCATGATAGAAAATTTTAAAGTTTGATTATTCGCTAAAGGATTTACTAAAAAATAAGGAATAAATTATTTTGATGCGTATGCACCTGTAACTGGAATTTAAACAATTAATGCATTAATTGAATTACCATCTATTTATAAACTTGAAATTCATTAAATGTATGTCAAGACTACATTCTCATATAGAGAACTTAATGAGAAAGTATATATCACAATTAGTTATTTTTGTGATGCCTGATTAGAACATAAAGTATGCATGCTTACTAAATCACGTTACAGTCTTAAACAAGCACCAAAACATTAACTTGAGAAATTGGATAAACCATAATATCAAATGGCTTTATAAACGATGAATCAGACAAATGTGTCTATAGAAAATTAAAAGCTGGTAAATAAGTAATAATATGTCTTTATGTCGATGATAAGTTAATATTTGGGACCGATATTTTGAATAATGAAGAAACATAAAGATTTCCATCTTAATGTTGTGACATGAAGGATATGAGGGAAGCTGAAGTGATTCAAGGAATAAGAATCATAAAAACAACGGAATGATAGATAACTACATATTATAATTATATTGAAAAGATCCTAAAAAGGTTCAATCAATTTCATTGCAAACCTATAACCACCCCCATTTGAGCCAAATATGCAATTATATTCCAATACTGGTAGATCGTTGGATCAACTAAAATATGCTAAAGTTACTGGGAGACTAATGTATACCATGACATGCACTAGATCTAATATTGCCTACATTATTGGAAGAATGAGTAAGCAACCCTATTCATATTCATCGAATAGCTATACAAAATATTTTTTAATACTTAAAAGGGAACCATATATTATGATATTTTATATAATGGGTATTTAAGTGAAGTAAAAGGATAAAAGGATGCTAGTTAGAACACTGAAAGATTAGATACTATTGGATGGATATTCATACTTGGTAGGGAAGCAATATCCTAAGCCTCAAAGAAATAAACATGTATAGCTTATTCTACCATGGCTGTTTTGTTTATAACATCAGCTTCTTGTAGTAAAGAAGCGTAATGATCAAGGAATTTACTATCACAAATTCCTATATAACCAAAACCAATGCCTCTAATATTTGTACATTTTGATAGTTAAGCAACAAGAAACACTATCACAAGTATATAGTCAGGTGTATAATGTAAAATCTAGGAATATTGTCGTAAAGCACAGTGTGGTGAAGAAAATGCTCACTGATGGGGTGATTACCATGGATTTTATGAGATTTATCCAAAACTTGGTAAATCCATTTACAAAAGGACTTGCAAGGGGCTTGGTGTTAAAAACATCAGACCAAATGTGTTTAAATCCGATATAAAATAATCACCTATGAAAGAAACTTGATTAAACATAATGAAATTCATTATCTTGAGTTTAATGGGTGAAAGTAAATCATACGGTGCGATTGGAAACATTATAAAATTATTTTTAACAAATAATATAATATACATACCAAGAAAAGTGCTTGGTAATGATATGGTGGACATTGTATTGCTTATTGCTTAAGGTATTTACAATACAAATATTGTTGAAGTGTTTAATTATTGGGCACTTCTGATAAACCTACCTATATGAATGATGATGGTAGTGCCGCCTTCCACAAAACCACGACTTAGTCTCTTAAAGCATTTCATGAAATTGAGATACAGACACAAGGCTCATCCACGATTCAGCTTCTAAATTACCGAAGGAAAAAGAATGAATGTGTGAAACACATTTGAAAAGCCAAATAGGATCGATGGTTCGATGCTTAGTCAACCACTCCATCCTTACTTGCTTTGATAGGTTATCACTATGTATAGATTCAAGTCCACAAGACATCTATTCTTATTCATAAGTTTTCTATAACATGTGACATGTGAAAATTTTATTAAAATTTGGTGGAGGATTGTTAAAGAAAATTTTATTAGAATTTATATGAGAATGTTATTTTTGGAGAAGAAGAGAGAAAGAGAAGAGGAAGAATGTGGATATCAGAATAGTCCACATTGTCGAATATTTATACCTATATTTGTTTAAATATAGGTTTCATAAGATACAGTTAGGCTCTTTGGGCAATCAAATATTCTCTTGGGTTGAAGAGGGAGGCTATGAATGTTAACATATGCGGCCATGCCACCGCTACACCCATCTGACCGAACACCCCAAAACTACATCATGTTTGTGATACTTTAGACCACAAAATCGAAACCCTTGTTCACTACAGTCATCTGTACTATAATTTGAGTTGACTTTGGTAGTAAAATCGCAGTCAATTAGAGAGAATAACCTTCTGGCTCAATTGTAACTTGGAAGATGATTTGCTGTAAACTTTTAGCTCCATTTTAAACTCTGAGCTTGTTTGCTTAAACAAGTTGATAGGGCAATTAACATTTTAAGGAAAGCGTCATTTTGACATACCTTAGAGCGATCTCTACATTTTTAATTACATTATTGTTATGCCACTTCACTAGAGTCTAGTTTCTTCTCTAGAAATCTTAAGACATTATTTGGACAATGGAACTACACAGTTTAAAAGATTTTGCTTCTGATTTCACCAAATTAGAAGGATATTATGACATTAGTCCCATTCACTAGTAGAAAAAAATGAAATTTTTATTGACTAGATTGAAAGTTGTATATATGTTAACTATGCTAAAATCAGAAGAGGCAGAGAACAAACCATTGGTAGATACGAAAGTGCAACTAAAATGGGAATGACTAAATTTGCAAGGGGCATATATGTAATATAATGGGGATACGATGTTTGACACGAATTACAACAAACCAACTACAAAAGACTTTTATGATGCATTAGAGGCCAAGTATCTAATGGAGTACCAAACATGTAAGAAATTTTTAACTAAAAAACTTTTTAATTACAATATGGCTGATTTTAGGCCAGTATTAGTGCAATTTAGTGATATTATGCTCATCCTGAACAAATTTAGCCAACAGAATGTGAATATGGAAGAAGAGATTAAAGTCTCATCCATAGTAGACAAAATTCCTCCTTCTTGGAAAGATCAAAGGAAAATACTAAAACACAAGAAGGAGGAAATTAGTCTGGACAACCTAGCACAATAACTGTAGGTTGAAGAATAATTGAGCCGGAAGGAAAGTGATAACCCAATGGTGTGTTCATCAAAGATCCACATGGTGAAGGAAAAGGTGGCAAACACTGCCTCTGAACACTCTTTTAATCAAAAAAAGGAAGTTTCAAAAAATAACAACTTCAATAACAATGAAGGCCAAGAGAGTGAATGGTTGTTACAACTGTGGACAACTAGCTCGCTTTAAAAGAAATAATCATTTTCTTAAAAAGAAAAAACAATTTCCAAAAGGAAGTTCTATGACCATAATCTCTAAAATCATTATGGTTGAGAGCGAGGATTCTTAGTTGATCGACTCTAGCGCTCCTAAGCATACTTAGAATGAAAAAAGTCAATTCAAGAAACTTGAACCGTCCGAGGACGAAAGCTATCTCTATATGGAAACTCAACTAAAGTAGAGGACAATGGGAAAGGGACAACAGATTTGGAATTCACGTTGGGAAAAAGTACAACACTGGATAATGTATATTATCTACCCGAAGTTAGGAAGAACCTTGTTTTTCTAGTTGTCTTTTAAAGAAGTATGGATTCAGGAGAGTCCTTGAGTCAGATAAATCTGTATTGACCAAAGGTAGTGTGATTATGCGAAAAGAATACACGTGTGATGGAATGTTGAAATTGAATATTAATAAAACTGTTGTTTCTGCTTATATTCTTGACTCCTTTTCTTCAAAACATGGTAGATTAGGACAAGCTAATGCAAGAAGTATAAATGATATGATTGCATTAAACATGATCCATAAGAATGATAATAAATTTAACGATCAGTGTATAAGTATGATCTTTAACAAAATTAACCATTAAACCATTTCCATTAAAATTTATTAGTACTACTAACCTACTAGAACTAATTCATAGTGTTGTCTATGACTTGCATAGCATAAAGGAACCATGCAGATTAAAAGCGAATGAAACTGGTAGATTTAAAAAAAAATTGGATCAATTGGGCGTGGAGTCTAAAAAGTTTGTTAGATCAAATCTAATATAGTTTTAAATATTTTTTTTATTATTTAATTTTGTTTGAAAGAAGATTTAACTAATTTATATTTTAATCAATATATGAGATTTATATAAAATAGAGTATATCAACTATATTCTTGGCTTTTGATCCTTTAGTTGATCCTCCGGTCCCTATGCCGGCTAAGATCCCCCTTCCTCGGCCTCCAATTAGGAAGTGGGTTCTGAAACCTTGCCCTTCTGAGATGATAGTTCCAGATGCATCTTTGGATTTACCTCCTTTGGTTGCTCCCTCGGTTCTAGCCAACTCCATCTCTGTATTGATTCTGCCTCTGCCCCTGCTGGGATCCATGCCTTCCCTGCTTGAATTATCGAGGTTCCTACTACATTGGTTTCAGATCTGAAACCTTCCCTTGATGTTATATTATGGAGTTCGGTTGATCATGCTTGGATTCATGAAAATTAAAAATGAAGTATGACCCAAAGTATGCCACTTTCTACAAGTATGTTGGTGATAATGGAGAGAGTATACATCTTTTTATCAGTCAGTGGATGGTGATTTTTCACCAAACTCTATTGGTGAGCATGGCCAGAGGAACATGTCACTTTTTGAGGATACATCTTAGGATAGGAAATACTTTTACTGCTCAAATTCGATTCCTTCCTTAGTTACTTTGTTTTCAAGGTATTTTCATGTTATTGGGTCTGATTCTTCCGATGAAGGTAGTGGCTCATCTTCAATAGCTGTTCTGTGCGTGTGCAGAACACCTTTTTGTAAAAGTGGATGGTCCACTAAAAAGCCGGCTAGCCTTGCTAAAATAGACTCTTGTGTGTATATGTTTGTAATAGTTACTTGTTTTATATTATTACTTTGGTAAGTCAAGAGTCAAGACGCTATTTATGGGCGGCAAATTAATATGATATAAATGTTAAGTGGATGTAATTAATTAGGAGATACACTTACTACTTTTCAACGTATTTTACTTAATTTGTTTAAAGAGGGATTTATTTAACTTAAATTTGATTATGATATTACAAGTGTATCAGACACACCCATGTGTATATAGTGCACATGCAACATATAGATAGTGTACGCAGTTAATGTGTACGTTGATGGATGTTGGGATTTACACCGCAATGGACACATTCGCCCTTTATATCTGTCTTTGTTGTCCTTGGTTATTATTCAAAATTATAAATATACATATATATACAATTATAAATCAATTTCCACTATAATGACAATAAAACAAAAATATATTTTAAAACCAATTTTAACAAATACATATATTTTGGAATTAAAACAATATCTTAAGAATCTAATTTTGATTTTGAAAATCAAACTTAGATGTATAACTTCAAACAGTATATATATGTTAAAGTTTGATTTTGATATTATGAAACATATGTATATGTCAAATGGAATTGATGTTTAGTATACACACACACATATATATTATTTATGAACTAGACAACGTTACTGTAAAATAAAACATACATTAACACATGTTTAATGTATATAGATGTTAGGACAAAATAAAATTCAATTTTTTTATAATCCATAAACATGTGTACATATTATATGTTTATATATATATATGTGTGTGTGTGTGTGTGTTTGTATATATGTTTATACAAATACAAATGTTGTAAAATTAATTTATGTAGTAAAATTATTTAAAATCAAAATTATTATTCACTTAAATAAACTATAAGGACTGAGATATATATACATATTATAATAACATTGTAATGTTTTTTTAAAATCAATTTGAACATGAATACATATGTACATATTAGATCTAACAACATTAGCACATATAAATTCGTTATAAAGCATATAACATTTGACCCACATTAATATAATGATGTATGTAAAGAAAATTGAGATTGAATACTTACCAAAAGAAGTTTCCAATGATTTCTTCCTTGAATGTATGAAAACTCCTAGATCTAATTGAACCCCCACCAGAAATTACAATGATCTGAAGCACCACTTTTGCATTTATTTTATTTTATTTTTTTATGATTTTCTTGGGAATCTTTGTGGCTTGGAGGACATGGATTTTCAGTCAAAGAAGAGAGAGGGAAGAGCGGGAGAAAATGAATTGTTAGAGAGAATTAATGAATGAATGAAAGGAGGTTTGTTTTAAAGGAATAGTTGTAACCTTTCTAATTCCTTTCTTATAACCTTCCCTCTTTTGTTCATCATTAAATAACAATCAAAACTCCTCTATCACGTATGGCCATCCAAGATAGAGCCTATGTGAGCCTTCAAATTTTCTTAAACCATTTAGTAATTAATCCTTTAAATCAAATTTAAATAGTTTATTAATATTCTATATCGACGCGCGTATACATAATTTTTATATATAAACTTTTCATTAAACACTAATGACATTCAAATATCTAGTAAAATAAAATAAAATAATTAATATATCATAAATATTAATTAACTTAATTAATTTAAAATGATTATGAATTAATTATAACATATGATATTTTGGAGTATTCATCATCATGGTTGTGTGACTCAAACATGTTAAGTCAGTCAGCGATTAATAGCGAACAATTCGAATATTAACATTCTCACTTTATCTTAGCTACTGGTGCGACATTTTGGCTGAATTTATTGCTTATACATCTTGTTAGTAAAAATCCAATTTTACTATTATAATCGGTACCCAATGATAACGATTATTTACACCAATTCTCTTCAAAACTATTTTACTTAAGCATTTATGGAATTTGGTTTTGGTCAAAATTCCAATATCATCCACATTCAACTTGATTAGTCTAAACACAACATCCCTGGCTGAATAATAACAATTATTATTAACTATACCCCTTTGGCTAGAAAATTTGACTTTGAGTTGACAACAATTCACTGTGATACTAACCCTTTGTGACGCAGCGGATTAATCAAAAACAATGTCGATCGATGAGAGTAGCAATCGATGGATTGGAAGATACTGAAATGCCCGAATTCGTTGATTCGAAGATACCGAATTCTAGCTCTCCCGAACTCGTTGATCGCGCACGATACCAAGTTCAAAGATCTGCGATTCTTCACACGTTGATCTAGCGCACTAGATTCCGTGAATCGGCTTCTGCAGTCGTTGAATCGAGCGCACTCGATTATCCGAAAGAGGAGATAGGAGATTACACTCAACTACCAATTTGGCGAAAGCACAAAGCTAACAAAACAAGAGTTTTATTTCAAATCAACTAAACTATTACAAATGACACAACTTGCCTATTTTTAGGCTACAACCCCACACGACTCAAAAACTAAAACGGTACAACTCTTAGGTCGGAGCCGACCTAAAAACATTACGACTTAAAAGCCAGCCGACCTAACATAGACGACCTAAAACAGTTGCGACTTAAAACAACACAACATAAGCAAATACAACATAGCGCTTTTACAACCCATAGGTCGGAACCGACCTAAACTTCACGACTTAGCATATTATGACTTAGACAAACAGTTACAATACATAGGTCGGAAACGACCTAAACTTCACGACTTAACACTTGAATCGACTTATCATCAGCGAGCGACTTAAAGGCATGCGGCATTGCTTCAGCGACTTATCTTAGGTCGGTAACGACCTAAACATGTAACGACTTAAGAGATAACCAGTTTTTCGCGCCTTACGACTTAAGGACTTCACGAGTTAAGAAACTTCAGCGACCTATGGTAGGTCGTGGCTTCGTTAGGTCGTAACTCATCACCGACTTATGACATATCCCAGACGCTTCCTCCTGTCTTACTGCATCACCAGTAGGTCGTGCCTTGTCCACACGATCTAACTGCTCGTTAACTCGCCTATCTTCACTAAGTCGTTCCAACGACTTAAAAGCTTCGTTAGGTCGCCGTTCTTTACTCAGTCGTTCCAATGACTTAAAACCCTTGTTAGGTCGGAGCCTTTTTTCCTCAGCTTGGTTAAGTCGTAATCCCCTGGAATTAAGTCGCAGCTTCCCCTCATGTGATTCTATAAGTCGTGGACGACCTACAGTTCCTTCCATAAGTCGTGTGCGACTTAGATCCTTAAGTCGTGTGCGACTTAGTCCTTCACCTCTGTCCTGAGCTGCATCATCCTCCCCAGGTTGAGAAAAATTCAACCTCGAATTTGTAAATTCTTCCACATTAGCTCGTTCATCCCCATGATATGGTACGAGATGCTTAACATTGAACACATCAGAAGTGTACACATCCTCTGGCAGCTTCAATTTATAAGCATTTTCATTAATCCGTTTCACAATTTCTACAGGACCAATTTTTCTGGCTTTCAATTTGTTATAAGCGCCTATTGGAAAACGATCCTTTGTTAATACAGCATATACCATATCACCTTCATTAAACTCAATACTCCTTCGTTTCAGATCTGCAGATCGTTTGTATTTCTCATTTGCCTTATCCAATCATTCTTGAACGATTCTATGACACTCCGTCAACCCTTCAACAAATTCAGTAGCTTTCTTAACTGTCCCCTTCGAGTGTGGTATTACCGTTAAATCCAACGGTCCCCTCAGTAAGCTTGAGTATACTATCTGAAATGGACTGAAACCCGTACTACGGTTCACAGCATGATTATGAGCAAACTCTGCTTGACATAACTTCACATCCCAACTCTTCAGATTGTCTTGCACCAGACATCGTAATAAATTTCCCAATGATCTGTTCACAACCTCGGTCTGTCCATCCGTTTGCGGATGATAAGCGCTGCTAAAGTTCAACTTCGTTCCCACCATCTTCCACAAACTTTGCCAAAAATGACTTAGAAAACGAGTATCCCTGTCCGACACAATCGATTCTGGCAATCCGTGAAGTCGGTATATCTCTTTGAAAAACAACTGAGCAACATGAACAGCATCCGTCGTCTTCTTACAAGCAATAAAATGTGCCATTTTCGAAAATCGGTCAACCACCACATAAATGGAATCATTACCACGCTGCGTTCTCGGCAACCCCAACACAAAGTCCATACTCACATCAACCCATGGTTTAGTTGGTACAGGTAACGACATATATAACCCAGCATTAGTTGTAGTTCCTTTCGAAACCTGACAGATATGACATCGCTCCACAAACCTCTCCACTTCTTTCCTCATCGATGGCCAAAAGTAAGACTGTGAAATCAACTGTAACGTACGGTCTCTCCCAACATGTCCTTCTTCATGTAGCTCTTTTACAATCTTCATTCTCAAACTACAATCAGGTATGCACAATCGATTTCCTTTGAACAGAAAACCATCTACCATCAAAAACTCATCCGTCTCCCCATTCTTGACTTTATCAACAAACTTTGCAAAGTAAGGATCATCGACAAATAATTCTGGTAGCACATCAAATCCTGTTACTTCAACTTTCATCGTAGTTAACAAGTGATTCCTTCGGCTCAATGCATCAGCCACACGATTCGTCACTCCTGACTTGTGTTTAACAACAAAAGTAAACTGTTGCAGATACGCAATCCATGATGCATGTATTGCTGAAATATTGTCTTGCCCTTGTAAATGCTTCAATGCCTCATGATCAGTGTAATGAACAAACTCTTTCTGAAATAGATAATGTCTCCAGTGTTTAATAGCTTGCACAACAGCATAAAATTCCACATCATATGTATTGTATCTCATCTTTGCTCCTGATAACTTCTCGCTAAAGTATGCAATCTGACGTCCCTTCTGACTCAACACTCCTCCAATCCCAACCTTGGATGCATCAGTGTGTAATTCAAACACCAATTGAAAATCTAGTAATATTAGAATTGGTGCAGACGTCAAGAGTCTTTTGATTTGATCAAAAGAAACCCCGACTTCCTCCGTCCATGCAAACTGTTTACCCTTCATACAATCAGTCACATGCGCCATCACACTACTAAAGTGTGGAATAAACCTTCGATAAAATGAAGCCAACACGTGAAAACTACGAACTTCCGTTATCGTCTTGGGTCGTGGCCAATCTCTGATAGCTTCGACTTTACTTTGGTCAACCTGTATTCCTTCTTCCGACACAACATACCCCAGGAATAAAACACTCCTCGCCATAAAAACACACTTCTTTGTAGCAGCATAGAATTGTTCTTCACGAAGAATAATTAACACTTTCTTCAAATGCTGAACATGCTCTTCTTTACTAGCACTATAGATCAGAATATCATCAAAGTAAACCACCACAAATTTCCCAATGTATGGCCTGAAAATTTGGTTCATCACCCTCATGAATGTACTTGGTGCATTTGATAGACCAAACGACATTACCAGCCATTCATACAATCCTTCCCTCGTCTTGAATGCTGTCTTCCATTCGTCCCCTGGTCTAATGCGAATCTGATGATAACCGCTCTTCAAGTCAATCTTAGAAAAGATTACAGACCCACTAATTTGATCCAATAGATCATCAAGCCTCGGCATCGGAAATCTGTATCTGACTATGATCTTATTCAATGCTCTACTATCTGTGCACATCCTCCACGTTCCATCCTTTTTGGGTACCAATAAAGCTGGTACAGCACAAGGACTTAAACTCTCCTGCACACGCCCCTGTTCAAGCGATTCTTCCACTTGCCTCCTCAATTCTTCATGTTCCTTTAGACTCATTCGATAATGTGGTCTGTGAGGCAACACAACACCTGGAACAAGATCTATCTGATGTTGTATATCCCTCAACGGTGGCAACTCCGTTAGTAACTCCTATGGAAATACATCGTCAAATTCTTTCAAAACTGGCTTTGCTTCTTCTGGAATTTCAACCTCTTCACTACTCTCTCGCCCAATCAACAAAAACACTTCAGGCTCCTCCTCTACTTCCTTCACAAACTCCTTCAAAAATAACAAAGTTTTAATCTCTTCAATCTCCTCCAACTTGTTTTCCTCCTTTTGTCGCTTCTTTGGAACTAGAGTAATCTTTGTGCCTTCAAACATGAAACTGTAACTGTTGGTACGCCCATCATGTTGCACCGCCCTATCATACTGCCACGGTCTCCCCAACAACAAATGACAGACGTCCATATCTACCACATCGCACCAGATTTCATCCTTGTATTTCTTTCCAATTGAAAACTTCACACAAGCCCTTCGTCCAACCTTCACCTCCCCGCCTTTCCTCAACCAAGCTAGCTTGTACGGTTTCGGATGTTTCTCAGTCTTCAACGCCAACTTCCTCATAGCTTCTGAAGAAATTATATTATCACAGCTTCCAGCATCAATAACAAATTTGCAAACCTTCCCCAGAATGGTACATGTTGACTGAAAAATATTGCTCCTTAACCAACTACAATCCTCCTCTTGCTTTGGTGTTAAACAGGACATCTTCATCATTAGATTATAACCTTCGTCTCCCGACACTTCTTCTTCCTCCTCATCAGGTGGTGAATTGGAACATTCAGCTTCTTCATCCTCATCCTCAACGTCTGCTACCATAGCTCTCTTCTTCGGCTTTGGACATTCGCTACTTTTGTGGCCCATTTCTTGGCAATTATAACACTTGAAACCATTATTGACTTTCGCCTTCCCAACCTCATTCACAACTGGTTTTGCTTCAACTTTTGAAACATTAGAACTTCCACTAACACCCTTCACTTGATTATTGGAATTTGTAAACACACCACCTCCTCGTCGTCCCTATTTCTCCCAAGCTAACGCTTTCTGATGTGCTTCCGCTACAGATCTGGGATCAAACATGTTAACCATATCCTGAATCTGCATTCGCAATCCCCCAATGAATCTAGATGTCAGCTGCTCTTCCGTTTCCATAATATCATTCCTCGCAATAAGCTGATAAAATTCATCCGCGTAATCATTAACATTCTTTGTGCCCTGCCTCAAATTCTGCAAACGTTGATACATCAAAGATTGATAATTGTAAGATAAGAACGTTGCTTTCATCAATTTCTTCATCTTCTCCCAAGACTCAACTTTTGACTTCCCCATCCGTTCACGTGTAAGTTTGGTTTGCTGCCACCATGCCAAAGCTCTACCCCTCAACCTCGTAGCAACCAACTTCACTCTATGATGTTCTGGAACTTCTTTGAAATCAAAAATCTCTCTTCAACATTAGCCACCCAATCTAGAAACTCCTCCGCTTGCATACCACCTTTGAATTCAGGAATTTCAGTCTTCATCCCCGACTCCCACTTGTGATCATACTCAGAGTGATTTCTTCCTTGTCCTCGTCCTTGTCCTCGAACACTACCACCTTCATACTCCTCTTCAAAATCAGATGTATATTGTTGTCTATCTCGTCCACCCACATCTCTACTACCATCACGTCTTCCACCATCATCCCTTCTATCTACATTCCTTCGTTCACGATCATTCACGTTCCTCCCACGCCTTTGATCATCATCAACACTTCTGTCTCGATTGGACTATGGTGAGACTATACTTCCTCCACGGTTAGATTCAGGTGAAACCCTTCTCCGATTTTGATTCATTTCTAACATCATCTCCTCTAACCGACCAATTCCTTCGTTAAGCTTTTCACTAAAGTTTTCATTGATTCTTTGCTCCATCTCATCAGCCTCTTCTCTTCGATATAAAGCTTCTACGTTTTGGTGACGATTAGCTCTCCTTGGCGGCATACTTGGAAAATTCACAAAACTCTTCAACACTTCAAAATTCAAACACCTTTCGGACTTTGATCCAAAATGAAATGGATCGAAAACTCCCACTTTGTTGCAACTTCGCGATGAACACGATGAACACAACTTCTCCAAATGAGGCAAGTTTGATCTCCAACCTTCAAAAGTATGCACGACCCACTTCTTCAAATTCTCGGCCGTGTTCAAATCTAAAATTCGTCTTCAAATTTCTTCAAAATGATTGGCTCCAAGACTCGATTTAGCTATGATTGGCTAAACAAGCTCTGATACCAAAAACTGATGCAGCGGATTAATCAAAAACAATGTCGATCGATGAGAGTAGCAATCGATGGATTGGAAGATACTGAAATGCCCGAATTCGTTGATCCGAAGATACCGAATTCTAGCTATCCCGAGCTCGTTGATTGCGCACGATACCGAGTTCAAAGATCTGCGATTCTTCACACGTTGATCTAGCGCACTAGATTCCGTGAATCGGCTTCTGCAGTCGTTGAATCAAGCGCACTCGATTATCCGAAAGAGGAGATAGGAGATTACACTCAACTACCAATTTGACGAAAGCACAAAGCTAACAAAACAAGAGTTTTATTTCAAATCAACTAAACTATTACAAATGACACAACTTGCCTATTTATAGGCTACAACCCCACACAAATCAAAAACTAAAACGGTACAACTCTTAGGTCGGAGCCGACCTAAAAACATTACGACTTACAAGCCAGCCGACCTAACATAGACGACCTAAAACAGTCGCGACTTAAAACAACACAACATAAGCAAATACAACATAGCGCTTTTACAACCCATAGGTCGGAACCGACCTAAACTTCATGACTTAGCATATTATGACTTAGACAAACAGTTACAATACATAGGTCGGAAACGACCTAAACTTCATGACTTAACACTTGAATCGACTTATCATCAGCGAGCGACTTAAAGGCATGCGGCATTGCTTCAGCGACTTATCTTAGGTCGGTAACGACTTAAACATGTAACGACTTAAGAGATAACCAGTTTTTTACGCCTTACGACTTAAGGACTTCACGAGTTAAGAAACTTCAGCGACCTATGGTAGGTCGTGGCTTCGTTAGGTCGTAACTCGTCACCGACTTATGACATATCCCAGACGCTTCCTCCTGTCTTACTACATCACTAGTAGGTCGTGCCTTGTCCACACGATCTAACTGCTCGTTAACTCGCCTATCTTCACTAAGTCGTTCCAACGACTTAAAAGCTTCGTTAGGTCGCCGTTCTTTACTCAGTCGTTCCAATGACTTAAAACCCTTGTTAGGTCGGAGCCTTTTTTCCTCAGCTTGGTTAAGTCGTAATCCCCTGGAATTAAGTCGCAGCTTCCCCTCATGTGATTCTATAAGTCGTGGACGACCTACAGTTCCTTCCATAAGTCGTGTGCGACTTAGATCCTTAAGTCGTGTGCGACTTAGATCCTTAAGTCGTGTGTGACTTAGTCCTTCACCTCTGTCCTGAGCTGCATCACTTTGTAACCGAGGAGGCAAATTCTTCATAGTGTTTTAGTTCTAATACTTCATCTCGAACACAACTATAGTTATCTATAGATCACTATGCCATGATTTAACTATATTCAAGATGGAGTTCCATGTAGAATTTTCACGGTATTCTCAAGTCGAGGGAATGTGTAACATTGTCACTTCGAGATTCTCTTTTTAATTTTAGTTGTATTAACCAATAGAAAACTTTCGAGTGAATCATTCCATAGTAACCTTATAACTATCAGTACGTAACCTCTTGGTGTCCCTAGCAGTTATGCACTACCTAACATTTGGAGAGCGTTACATACTATAGTCTCAACGAATGAATCGATATTCTATCTTGAAACCTCTCGACTAAGAATATTTAAAACATTATGTTATTTTTCATTGTGATAAAATTCCCATGAATATAGCACATTGTAATTACTGTTACATAATATATCATTTAAGGATTTTTCTATTTCATATACTTTAAATCAATTACTTAATTAATTATATCATAATATAACAATGTATATTATAGAAATCAAACACCTATATTATTAACGAGAATGGTTATTGAGTTAGATATATGTAAAAAATTAGATAACTGTCCCTATGGCATACCCCTAACTCTATTAGTCTCCTACTTACATATGTGGTCAATTATGGAATCTTATTCCAACTCCTTTGATCGGTATCCTTAGAAACTAATTTGATCAGTCCCTTAGTTATAGGTTGTGCTATATTGTTTTAGTTATCTACTATGTCAATTAACTCTCATCGATGTTGATAAGCTGCCTTTATCAAGTTGAACCCTTCAGAGTGTTTTACGACTTCCAGTGAGCTTTAGGTTCTTTTGTGAACTGCATCATCATTGTTATTACATTGGATTCTCAACATTTGGAATCACCCTTAGCTCAGTTACAAATTTGTGCATTTATTTATAATTATTATATTGCAACACTACTCAAGAGGATGTACTTAGGCTTTGGTTAAATTAGCCAGTATTATTGTTTGGAACATTTCAAACTTAAAGTTCTTAACTTAAGATCGAACATGAACTTAGGATTGACATGCTATATTCGACTAGTGCAAACCCGTGCTTCGCACACGGAGTTGTAGTTATACTTTGATTATATATTTTCAATGAATCTTTATTCGTTTTCTTGTAAATAAAATTTAAAATACAACAATGCGATGGTTTAAGTAGAAAAAAGTACACATTTCTTAATGTTAATTAACATAAATTTCAATGCAATATTCACTAAGCAGGGCTCTATAAGTATATCGTCTAGCATTATGATCCCCTATGACTATTGCACCCAAATGAAACAACGACGAAAAAACAGAGGAAGGTAGACTAATTTGTACAATTTAGTAGCATGTTATTTGTTTCATACATGATCAAACGAAAAATAAAGTGGCAGTGGCTGGAGATCCTTTAGTTAAGAGCATGTTACACATCAATATTGGTACCAGTCACTTTGACATTGAGGAGACAGCGCATACATATGCAAAAAGAAATATTGTATGTGTATTTATTGACGTCAATAACGATATGTCAGGTAGAATGTGTAGACAGCAGGTTGAACCCACCCAATATTGAAGAGACAAACGAACTAATGGTGGTAGTAGCTAAAAATTTCAATCAAAGAATGGACAGAATGGTAAGAAACGAAGCCCAGAAAAACTCGGCAGTGTAAATTCCTTTTATTTCCCTGAGGTAGTAGTTGTAAGAGTAATGGTAAACTCAAACGGCAACGAATTTATAAAACAAAGTTTGGTTAAAGTAAAAAAGCAAAATATAGTTGTTTAATAGTGGTATAATTCAATTCCAAATGCATGAGAAAATATAGCAGGTGGATGAAGTAATATCCATAGTTGAAAGCAAGGCAGTTGTTGGATGGTAAACAGGTGAAAAAGGTCACCCAACAACAGCAAATCCAAATTCTTGTTTCAGTTAGGTTCCATCATTTTGTTCCTGCAAGTGAGTTCAATATTAAATATTAAAAGAGGCTTGAATCATAGGTTGTTGTAGGGAGAAATATGTAAAGTCTTGGTTTATAATAGATAGTACATGATACAATGCTTTATAAAAGGCTTTAGTTGGTCGTTAATATATGACTTGTATATGGGTAACAGCCATTTTATATACATTATAATATATATACCTCCCTTAATAACAGAAAAAAAAATATCAATAATTTTTCACACGGAATATTTTCGGTAAATATTGCTAACGTACACGCATAAAGTAAAATTTTCAGAACAGATGTCCGAATGATATTCTCTTATTACCCATAAAATTTTCTATAATGCTGATTTAAGAAACCTGTAACCATATTTCCTTCAATACTCATTCTAGTTCTCATTAGAAAGATATTATAAAATGGTGAATAAAGCATAAAACATGATTTCAAATTAACAGAATGCTGCTTTTTTATATTCAAATTAGAATGTACAAACATTATAATAAATATCGATACCGAAACAAATTTATCTCCATCATTTAAAATCTTTGGAAAAGTTACATATAATGCAATAATAATTGTAATCTCAGGAAACAGAACCGGACTGTTTGTACAGGGCTAAGTAAAACATTATACAGGCATCTCCATCATTTAAACTCTTAGGAATAGTTATAGATAATGCAATAATAAATGTAATCTCAGGAAATGGTACCGGACTGTTTGTACAGAGCTATGTAAAAGATTATACAGGCATCTCCATCATTAAGACTCTTAGGAATAGTTATAGATAATGCAAAAGTAACTGTAATCTCAGGAACTGGAACTGGATTGTTTGTACAGAGCGAGGTAAAAAGTTATACAGGTATTTGCTTTCAAAACAAAATGGAGGCATCTCAAGACTTTTTTTGCATTCTTAGTTTATTCTACAGTATTTGAGGTACACCGATATTTATTGTGATTTAGATACATTACTTGTTGGATTCGAGTATACCGAGTAAGGCTAAGTTATAGGCATCTCCAGGAAGTGTTTCTCTATTCCTGAAACTATTTTAACTTGAGGGTTATCAATGAGTATCCAAAAAGTCCAAAATCCGACTGCACCCGTAACCAAAAATTAAAAAAAGTGGTTAAAGAGGCATGATTAATGCACTCTTCTTGCACAGCTAGTCCAAAACGATGTATGTAAAATCTTTAAGGAAAACCAATATAACATCACATATAAAATTCAAAACACGACCTTTTTTTAACAAATTAATCATGAACATGGCTAAGGAAATATATGTCACAACTTACAAAGTGGCTTTAGTGTAAGATAGTGTAAAATTGTTATAAACAGACAAAAAAATTATCCATTCGCCTTTTATCTAGTTAAATTATGCATATTTCACTATCTAAAATGATTAATATATATACACATATATATATACATATATATATACATGTATATATACACACACACATATATATACACACATATATATACATATATATATACATATATACATACATATATATGCATATATATACACACAAGGAACGCTAGAAATAGTGGGATATATACCTTCATATGAAGAAGCATATGCCCAAAATACACTCCAATTATAGTAGGTAGAAAAGCCGAAATTGAGCTATGCAACAATGAGACATGATAAACATAAGTTCCTGTAGGACATCTAAGCATCACTCACGGAATACATGCATGCTAAGTATGCATAATATATATTAAGAAATAATCAAAAATTGCAATATTCAATGAAATACTACACACCTATTTGTATTTGAGTCATAACATTCATAAGTAAATGAAAAATTAATCTCATGAGCCGATAAAATGATTTGCGAAATAGTATAAGTTGAAAATGAAACTACTCACGGTAAAAATGTTTTTATAATCCTAACTATCAACATCTCGGACTATAAACTCCCAATCAAGAACATAAGTTCCATGCATGGCGGCCAAATAGATAGTAAGAATGCATGCCCCATGAAGCCTGTTTAGTTTGTAGTACTAATAAAAATTATAAGAAGATTCTCAAATTTTAGAATGAAGATCACATCAAGCTTACCACTGCCAACAATATAAGCTTAAATATTGAAAGGCCAAAAAGCGAATCGGCCTCAACGTTCTCATTCTTGGTCAAAATTTCAAAGAGGGATGCTACCTAGTATGAAAGAGAAATTCTCTGCACAACCAAATAACAATGTTCTGATTAGAAAATTTATGATGTACAATGATAAGGAGTAGGCAATATCCGATTTTACTTGGAGGTCACCGCACTACCTTATATGTTTCATATCAACACCATAACTTAATTTATTAGAGCATGAGAGTACCCACCTTAATCATAATACAATATGTGTCGGTTGATCCTAGAACCTGGAGTAATACTACAGTGAAATATTAATGGGACATGCATAAATGTCCTTGTAAGAGTATGCCCCAAAAATGTAAATTTAGAGTCTTATCATCAGTCTTCTAACAGCAAGATGGAATACTCTACAACATTAGACAATAAACTAACACGTTTAGCTGGGGATTTAATCAATCTGGTAATAATTTGCAATGAGAAAGTTAAAAGTTAAGGTAACCTTAAGAGATAATAAAATAGCCATCCCAACAATGAACATAAAGAAAGACATGACAAAATCAGCCAAATTGCATCCATTCCATGGTGCATGTGACATCACTGGGTATTGGTAGTTTAAATTCATAAAAGAAACAAAATTCATAAAGAAAGTATTATTAATTTTAAGTACTAAAATTTTATTAACATTCCGCAAGTGAAAGTCTTATTTGATAAATGTTAAGTGTTAATAGACTATTACACAGGTCAAATTACAATTGACGTTTCCTTTTAGATACCCAAGTAAAATACTTACTAAATCTTTTTTCAGAGGAAATTTTTAAAGCTATTACACTATGAATATATTTAAGAAAAAGAATTATATCTTGTCAGTAAAACAATTTTTAGTTACTGTACATGATTGTGCAAAGACTAATAACCATGGGAGAACGCAACAATAAGTTATGAAATTCTTAAACCTTTGTGAAATATGGTCTGCAAGTCCAAATAAACAATCTGCAAAAGTACCTTTCCTGTTACAGTTAACAACAAAACCGAAGTAAGCCTCTTGGGTAATAATAAGACGAAAAGGTATTATAAATCTATGTAATACTGGTATCTTAAACTATTCATTCTCTCAATTATAAATCAAAATAAAACCTAAAGTAGTGATAAAAATCTGGCACCTGTCATGGTACTGTAAATTTATAGTATCAAACCACGAAAAAAGAAATAAAAATGACATGTAAATATGTTGAGCATAAGACAAACCAGTGAGCAATATCGTTTCAGATATCATTAGGATTTATGATTTTCGTTTAATAATTACCTGAAAACCTAGCCAACGGTAGAATAAATCTTTTACAGAAGTGCCGCACGAAGAGGATGTTGAGGATCGATGGGAGCAGCCAGCGTTGATAAGCGGAGCTTTGATCGCCTGGCTCTGATCACATGGTCGAATATTTGTGGGAATCCGCAGCCGCAATCTGTAATAGGGCTAGAAGAAGAGAATTTCGATGGGGACGTTATCACTTAGGTCTGGAGAAAGAAGGAAATGGGAAAGGCATGACTGAAGAGGAGCAAAACCAAAATTGACAGCTCGGGAAAAAGAAGGAAAGGGAGCCACGAGATGTTAGGAAAGGAAAAGAATGATTAATCAGAGACTTTTCAGTTGCCAAATTTCAAGGGGGACCGTGTGAGCTTGAAATCTAACTCACTAATAATAATATAGTATAGATATGACATATGAAGTTCGAGTCCATTTACTAATCTTAAGATCGTACATGAACTTAGCCAGTACTTAAGCATATAAAAAGTTCGTTGTTTCTATCAACAATTCTCTAGTATTTCAAAAATACTTAAGAAAGCTCTAACTTTTCATTTAGTAATCTTATTTCAGATTTGATACTAGCTTAATGCATCAAATACAAAAAAAATGGGATACTGTAGACAACACAACATGTATGATAATTCCTATTTCTCCATGCATATGGAATCAATCTTATATGCTCCACATTAAACATTTTAACATGATGTCTATGTATATCATTTGTGACATTTCCAACGTCCTTTTGAACTGATTATAAAAGATTTCCTTTCAATTTCAACATCGAGAAATAAATAACCAAACTATAATGATTATAACATGGGTACATCGTTCATAATCATAAGTTTGTTGTTTATTATAGTTTAGAAATATTCTAGTACATTTATAGTTCTTTCTTACAGACAAGTGCTTCCTCCGCATTTTGACTGAAATTCAAATTATTTGATCTCTCTATCAAAATACTTACACAACTTTGATTCTTATTTAACGATGCTTTTGTATCAGTTCTATGATTATATCCTTTAACCGAAAAAGTCAGAATCACTTCCACTGACTTCGAGATACTTTAGTCATTAAGCGCAAAAAACATATTCTAAATCGTTATTTAGAATTTCTATATCAATATACACATACCAAAACTCAAAGTCTTATCGAGCTATAAATTTGCGAGTAAAACCAAAATAATTTAAGTATGTTGAATGACGAATATGTTACATTAATTTCAACAACTAAAATTTGTGATATTATTCTATCAATGTAGCTTACCATATTCCAACTATATTGGTTTTCTTCTTTGAGACACTTTTGGGGTCGATGGATCATATCCCTTTGGGTACAACTAACAAAATCAAAATTTGACGATGTACTTGAAATCCATTTTGGATTTGCGCATCATGCCATATAGTATAGTCAATACTCTTAATGACATATTAACAATTATGGAAATTCTTTTCTTATCATCGATAATAAAACCATAGTTTCGCTTTGATGTGCAAGAGCAATTAAATTTCAGTTCATCCTTTGTAATCGGTGTTATCTTTGGATAGTATCAAAATTTATTTTACTACCAATAATTTTAAAAGAAATTCCTTCATCATAAAGTTGGTGTTTCTTGAAACAATAATTGTTTCTTAGTACAATGGAACAGGTATTTAGAAATATTTTTTGAATTGCCTAAATATATGTATAAAATTGATTTGCATTCAAAGTTAACAAAACTTAAGTTCATAACATAATTGTTCAATCAACATTGATTGGTCCCAAACTCAATAGGGGTAGTCCATACAAGATTCCTCACAAACAGTTAGTCTTTCTACACACACAACCTGTTGACTTCTTAACCAAAGATATGCAGGGATTGTATTATCAACCCTTATCTTATATGATTTTCTAGACTTTGTTTTAGATGAACTTCAATTTAAGCTTATGTATTTACTCTTAAGTACATGCCCTTACAGAAAGAAGTAAACTCAACTTCACTCGTCATCAATCATACTTTGTCAAACAAAGTATTATTACTTCTTATTGATACATCATTATGTATCATAGGTGTAACGACCCTGAAATTCAGACCCAGTTTAAAATTTTAAAATCGTTTATTTAGTGTAGAAATTCGAATTTTCACAAACAACTTCCGTTGCTATTCAAACTTCACATTTGAAATGCGTCTAGATAGACATAGGCGTACGCAAAATTTCGTTGAAAATATTGAAGTTAGTTCGTTCGTCGCATTTACATATTAGTTTGAATTCTAAGTGTAAATTTTCTATTGTTCGAATCCAAATATTTTTCACAATGTTGCATAAGAAAAATATTCTGATCATGTCGGCGCATTTCGTTTCGTCAAATTCCGCTTTTAATTGCTAGTTAAATTGTTCGCACGAGCGAATGGTTTAATTGGTAATTAACAACTTCGCAAACAGTGTCGTATCATCAATATCTACATAGCGTTGTGTTCGCCTTGTCGCGCTGATCAAAACGCTATATTTATTTGTGCCAATCGGAGTTCGGCGTTGCAAGTTACAATTGTTTAACGGGTTTGAAACCTGTTCGTTACACTATTAAAACCAGTGTCTATTGGGCTGCACTGGGTGGAATTCGAAGCATCTTCTGGTCAGTAATTACCCTAGGAAACCCAACAGTTTCTTTGAGTAACGAGGCAATCAATTGGAGACTTTTGATTTTCTGTACTATTCAGTATATACTGGGTTCGATTCATATTTCATTCGTTTGCAATCTCTAAACTACTTTGGTACGTAGCTCATCTTTCTTCCTCCTCTGCATAATTTTCTTTATTATTTGGTCTTCTCTCCAGTTAATGAAACTCCATTGCCCACGTCCGCCCTCGCCTGCCCACCTCCCTGCTCGTCATAGCAAGCCCACCCATCACCGCGCCTCTGGCGAACTGATCCCCTCCGACGACTTGCCACACACCAGGCTCCGCCCAACGACCCAGATCCCAACCCGAACCCACGGCCTCAGCAAGCACACCCATCGTCGTGCCTTCCCAGACTCACGTCGCCGCCGTACCCTTGCTCCCACCGCGCCTCTGGTGAACTGATCCCCTCCGACGACTTTCCACGCCCCAGGCTCCGCCCAACGACCCAGATCTTAACCCGAAACCCGCCCTCGCCGCCCACCACCCGCAAACCCATCAGCACACGACCAGACCTCCCCTCCGACACCACTGCCCAACGCCGATGACCACCCCTACTCTCCACCTCGACTTCGCCGTAGCTCTCCTTGCTGCCTTCCCAAAAACTGAAGTAGAGTGGATATGCCTTTTTGAGCGTGAACAGTTTATATTTATATATAAACTGTATTGTATATAGACAGTTATATAATATCTTCTGTTTAATCTATATTCGCTCATGTGTTCTGGTTTCGTGGTTTGCAGCTACTGATCCGGAATCTAGGCTAGCATCTCCATCCCGTTGAATCTTGCTTTGGATAGTTGGTATGGTTTATATATATTCAATCGATATATATTGCAATAAACAAATTGTTGATTAATTATTGGTTGATTGCAGTTTGTGTTCGTTTTGCGTCGTGCTTGTTAGTGTCTATCTTATCTATCCATCTTCGTGCTTCGTCGTCCAATCTCTAACCACGCAAGGTGAATATTTTATTCACGACTCAATCTATTATGCTATGGTAATCAAGTGATAATTGTTGTTAATATTAATTTGGATATTAAATTGTTGATTGTTAAAATTTGTTGAAATAAACTGTTAATTGCTATGCAAGTTAAGTTTGAATATTGTTAGTTCTAAATTGTTAATGTACGCTATGTATTGTTAGTTGATATGATTTAAACTATTGACATGATGTTATATGTGATTTTAGAAAATTGTGGCACTTAATTAATTAAACTGTTGATGTTAGGATTAAAACGAATAATGGCATCACATGAAATAACGATGTTTTATTCACGGAATAATTTGGATTTAATATATGATGTGTTATATAGTCAGAAAAAAATAACCATTGATTTACATGAAATGATAGTAAAATGCGATGCAAGTATGTGTGTTTATTTGAATTTATATTGTTTATATTTTAATTGAATTGCAAGTTGTTGGTTAGTTTAGAATCACTATGGGTTGAAATGATACATACCCGAACGGACATTAGAATAAGGATAAATCGTTATGGGTTGAAATGATAGACCTGAACAGTTTATAGGAATTTGGGTTGAAATGATAAATACCCAATTAAACAACTTAGCCTAGGATAGAAGATTAAAATAAAGAACCCGATTGGTCAACAAAATTATTTTGTAATTGAAATCTATTTGAAATTTAGAAATGAACTTAACAAATTGTTTTAAAATTAATTAGCAAACTTAATCGATTTAATTGAAATAAATTAATTGATTAATTGAAATAAATCAATGGATTCAATTGAAATGGATTTAATAATTTATTTAATTTGAATAAAATGAATTGATGAATTTAATTTGAGAAATTGAAATTTGATTTAAGGAAATTTAAGTTAAGTAAGTTGAGTAATTGGAATGAGAATTTGACAAGTAATAAGTTAAGATTTAATGATTTCGAATGTTATGGAATTTGTTAGGTTAAGATTTATAGACTTGATTTTAAATTAAATTGATTTGAAAACTTGATAATGAATGTAATATGATTTAATGAAATTTTGACTTAAGTGTAATTTAAACTAAGTATAGTAGTGGATTTAATTTGGGATAAATTTTAAAATGATTTTAAATTTAATGAATTGATTTAATTATGAATTTGTAATTTGGTTCTGAGGTTAAATGGTTTTGAAACTCGTTAAGGAATTAAACTAGGTTATGCAAATCATGAAATTAAATAAATAGAATGAGGTTTCTTTAATGAAATTTGAATTGGATTTTGGTAACGAGTTAATTGAAACTATTTTGATTTTAAAGAATGTAGTTAATGAAAATCGATTTAGCCGAATCTATATTTATAGTAAGTGAAATGATGAATGTAAATATGAAGGTAAAATGAATCAAATTTTCGTTTAAATGATTTGAATTGAACGGAGTATTAAAAATTAAATCTATCGAATATGAATAAATTTAATAAGTGAAATGTCAAATTTTAAAAGTCAAATTTGCAACTTGACTTTTGGGACTTTGATTTGTTTAAACTTTAAATACTAAAAGACCATCGGTGTAATAATACGTAGTAATTAAAGAGACCGGGATCAGATATGGACATACTCTCTGTCGATACCGAAAACCACTTTAATAACTAATATACGCGGAGTGTTGATCCAGAACGAAGTGGATGGTTTTGGTGAACGCGTTGACTGAAGAAAGAGAACGATATTGGATGACCCCTGACATGACTAAAATAGGAGCAGCTCCGGGCCATTGAGGTTCGCCACCTCTAGCGGACACACTTCTTCGATACCATATCTATTACTTATATGATTCGATTTGGGTGCACCCTTGATTTGGGAGTGTCGTTTCGTGGTGTTGAGGTAGCTGCTGGCTATACTCAACATCAGTCCACATCACGCAACTAGTAGTATCCTACTTGGTATCGCCTTATGTACCTTGTCATATTGATTATCCTATTCATGACTACTATGATTTGTTTTGTGTTATACCTATGGGGAACCCTCTGATAACCACTAGTTTACGGTGGGGCTTACGGTGCTGTATAGACTATGGCATTATAAAATGTGTTAAGGGGGATTATGGTAACGCCTTAATGCTATTTTGATATCTTACTTTACTGATTAGACATTATCTACTTAGCGTATTCTATTGTATATATAGATAGTTTATCGGATCCTTAGAGATGTTTATTTCATTCATCTTTGAGTTATGAACTTTATCATTCGCACTTGATTATCTTGTATAAGATTTTGAGTCCTGACTCGAGTGTTTCTTTTTGTTTATGCTCGGGTCAGTCTGAAGCTTCCAGTTGCTGATCAAGGTTGGTTTGAAGATGCCGAAGACTTAGCATTTACCTTTACCATTTTATTCCCATTTCAGTATTGATGTACTTGACTATTGAACATCTATGTATCCCTTCTCAGTCACTTTATTCTGAGACATTGTTGTATTTTCTGTAGTAGCTTCATGAACTACTATTATGACGATGTATTTTCCGCTGCATTATTCTGTGATTGTTCTGTGTCTTTGATGTTGTATTGATTCTCATTTACATTTATGTATATATAGCCTCATAATGATTCGTGTTTTGTATTATTTAAGTTGACATGTGTGGATTATTGTCAATTTAAATGGTCCAAATATACGGGTTGCTACAATAGAAAGGAGTGACCATTGAGATTGAATATTATTCATTTTTAGGTATTTGGAACTTCTTCCAATACACTCACATATTCGATCATATCAAATCATTTATTTTCTTTTGCATGTCATGTTATTTACTTCTATTTTATATTATATGAACTTATCATAGATACACTACTTGTGTATCAAATACACATGTTCATTTATATGATAATTTTTCTGTGAACTTAATGAAGTAAGTGGATATGTTTTGGCATTATCATTCCTTCAACTACATACATCTATATGTATCAATCCGAAGAGTTCGCCAATTCTTTGATCGCTACCACTAGATGGGTGTTTTGCCCTTAATCTTCTAAGATATAATTTATTGGTACCATACGATTCATAATCATATGATCGTCAAATTATTCCTCAAAGATATGGCTTAGTCCATAGTGTCAAAATGATTGTAAAATTTCTTATATTTCTGTATATTCTAATGCATCTCTTTTGTTATAAGTACCATTATTATAAAAAAAATTAAAATAGACATTCACGGTATTCATATGAAAATAACACTATATTTATTTTCAATCAATGTTGAAAATAGTTATTATTTTATAAATAATATTTTGTATATACAAAAAACAATTTTTCATAATTTTAAGCATCCACTAAGAAGTGTTATACGGTATTTTCTCACAGTTTCTGACATTACTGTAGCAGCGTACGAAATATGAAGATTCATTCCACTATTTATTATAAATTTTTAGTTCCTACAGTTTAACTAGTTTATAGTCGAGATTTTTCAGATCAAATATCTTGAACTCAAAGAAATAACTTTCATATAAAACAATTTTCAATATGAACATGCATTTAGAAATAGAAATTGCATTTCTCATTCCATATTAAGTATCTTTTAGAATTTTATATAATTCTCATTTCCAATGTCTTTTCTTGAAGCAGAAGTGGCCATTCACTCTCTTCATCACAACTGTACCTTAAATTACATCCACTTTCGTACATCCGCTTTCCATTCAAAATGGTCGAACCTTTAAAAAGGGAACCCTTGCTACAAGGTCATAATGAAGTCTTTACAAAAATATATTCGGTTATCCTTAACATTTAAGGATATCGAATAAGTTGCACTTTACGTAAACTAATCAAACTGGCATTTCAGTGATAGCATTCCTGGGTAAATCTCGTAGCTCTTAGTCTAGTGCTACATCTAGCACAACAAGATCCTTATTGTAATCAATAGTATTGGATAAACAATCTCACATTATGGTATTGCAAATCCTAGCACCTATATAAAGGCATACTTCCTCTTGAAAACAATTCATAAATTTTCCTTTCTCTCTTATTTCTCTCTTGAATCTCTTCTTAAACTCCATAAACTATATTGGGTTTATGGTACTGTAGATCGCCAACTCAATACTCTTGTTTACTACAGTCATCTACACGATTAGTTGAATGAACTTTCATAGTGTAACCACATCGATTAGAGAGAATAACTTCCCGGTTCCATATATATCGGGAGATGAGTTGCTGCAACTCTGGGCACCTGCTTGTTTGCTGAAATTAGTGGAGTGGGAAAATAATGTCTTAAGGAAAGCATCATCGACATGCCTTGGAGCAATCTCTAAAAATTGGATTACGGTCGTTGTTGTGCCACTTCACCAGAATCCATATTTTTCTCCAACATTTTTGTATGAGAATTTAGCATCAAATATTTGTTAATTATGAGTTCTATATGTAGAATCTTGGATGTAAATATGGCAAAATATATAAAAAATGCAAAAAGGAAACAAAGAAAAGAATATAAGAATTTTTATAGCTATATAGCTATGCCTACGTCCAGTTTAATCACTTATTATTATAGTTTTTCATTAATTCCAAAGATATTTACAATTATGAACTCAAAATCTAATTAGATCTAAGTTTAAAATTTGACAAAATCTCACCTTAGTCCAAATATTTGTTTCTCCTCTTTAATGATTTTAGAGATGTTGTTTAGGGCTCTGGCTCTATCTTTCTCTAGAACTTGGACAAAAAAGATCTACTTCAGATCCACAAGTATAGGCAGAATAATAGGACAACATTGACTCATCCCATAGCAAATATCACATCGATGGTTTACTGAAGACTTATAAGAATTTCACTTTTTACTATAAATTATTGTATCTTATCCATGATTGATTGTAGCTTTACGCTTTAATTCAAACAATGTCCCAAGCATAAGATCCGTTGATTGTTCACTAAAAAATTTACCAAACTATCAATCTGTACAACCGATATCGTTAAGTATTGATCAGTGGAACTTACCCAAATCTTAAGTCTCTTTATTTTTTACCATTTTGTCACCCCTCATACTCGATCATTTATGAGTTTTGCATTCTTTCCTTCATCGTTCTAAAGTCTACTACCTTCGAATTATCGGTGTGAAAAATTACGGATAACATTTTCCCCTCAAGTATGCTTCAATGAATACAAAGCTTGTTTTGTTCGAAGACTAACACTCGAGTCTCTAATTAGTAAGTCATATTTGTTACTCGGATAGTTCTCATGGAAAAATGCATCTTTCAAAAGTCGTTTAACTCAACACAGTCATCAAGTTACGTTTATCCAATCGGTATAGGTGTTATATCTTTCCTAGCAGAAGAATTTGTGTTTCCAAGCATGAATCCATCCATGGATAACTCATCATCCACCAAAATCAGTTGTTAAATTCATAAGATGAAGTTATTCGAAGAGAATCACATAACATCAATTATCAGATCGATCATTTTGGATCCATAAAGCATTGATCGATATCGATTGATAGTTCTTTTAATGTTAGCCAACACTTAGCCATTTTCACCCCACTTCTCTATTTTCCACTGTTATTATCTTTGACTTTAGTGCTCTCTATCGATTCTACTTTGTCCAAAACCGCTTTCAATCTTCACCAAATATCTTGAATTCAACTAGATATCCAATTCCATGCATAATTACGCCAAAAATTCGTCGATTTCAAATTGATTCAGAAGTGCCCTAGTTATAGCCAATCTCTGGAAAATGCTTGCAATTTTCAATATGAAAGCAACTCTTTGTCCTTTTGATGCTGCATACCTCAATACGAACATATAGTGGCAATTCCAGGTCAAATTCCATGGATTTTGATCAATCTCTCAAACCCTAGTTTTTTAGGTGTCGATCGATATGGGTTAAATTTATTGATTTTAGGGACTCTATTGATTTGGTTATTGGATGCTCCGGGGCTGCACATTCCATCATAGTTCACTACCAGCTATTACCAGAAAAATTTCCAAATGTAGGATTGATTAAATTAGCGGAAAATTTTCCATAATGTAAAATAATGAACGTCGTCAACAACATGTAAAAATTCAAGTTACTATGACAAAGATATCATAGTTTGAAGATGCATCGTTTACTTTCCCGATTAGGCCTACTTTGGAGATGATCCATTGATATTCACAAGACAAAGAAACAGAGTGTGCTTGGATGCTCTATATGATGATAAAATATGAACTATCCAAACCAAGTGTGAATTTGATTTGATATGAAGAAATTATAAATCGGTCATTTTAGTTCTCTGTAAATTATTCTTATTTATCAACCCATTGATAGTAACATTGCCTTAGAAAATTCTATGCAATAGTAAGGGAGTGATGCAACAGAGGGTGCCTGAGATGTTCTATATGACAATACAAAATGAACACTGCAAACTGTGGTGATTTTGACTTAGAACAAAGAATTTATGGATCGATCATCCATTTTTTCCTATATCTTTCTTATCGACAAGAACTCCATCATGGGCAAGTATTAAAAATTCTCAATGGATGAAGTAACAAAGGCACCATAGTAATCTACATGATGCTATGACATGAATGGTCAACCGTTGGATGAATCCGGTTCAAAATGAAAGTTTTATGGATCAATGTCATTTTTTCTCTTTAGTTTGTTTTGATGGATCACTACTAATCGATAAGTGTTGAATGATCACCACCAATCATTCACTACTAATCGATCACCACTGGTTGATTACTTCTAATCAATAGGTACTGATTGACCACTACCGATTATTAAACAAGCATTGCTGGTACATGGTTTGAAATGGTTGTTTTTGACATATTATTGATCCCCAATGTCTGAATATAGAGTTTTTGGTACATCCATAAGAACATGAGTTCAAAAAAATATCCAGCGACTTGGATTCTTCACTAAATGGGATTTTGGAGCATTGGACATTTTATGGACAAACATTGACACAAAATACATTAAAGTCAAATTGTCAACTGCTTTCAGCCAGCATTACTTGCTACAATTTTGAAAGGGGAATTTTATTTGAAGGGCTCTTGCACATATATATGTATTAATTTTCTTGCTAATGAATCTAAAAGTTAAATTTTCAGTATATTTGAGATAACAAAACTAACATTTTCATTCATTTCCATTCCAAATCCATGCTTATAAAACTGCTCTCTGCTACACTTTCGAAACTCCAAAATTCATCGAACCAAAACATTTAATAGTTTCGATCTTCTCATATCCCCTTGAGTTTTGACATGTACATATCCTTTCAAATCTTCTTAATGATAAAATCTACTCGGATCTTGTTAAATTACTTTAGAATTTACCAAGTTTGGCATTGATGGACCAAATTACGAACGATTAAGGTAAAGAAAACCTTAAAAAAATTCATAGTTACAACTTTATTTAATATCCAAGTGTAATTGTTCATAGTAATTTCGAGTGTATGTTATATAATTGAGAATCTTACACTTACATGTTTATACAAATTATAGTTTATTTAGTGCATATTAGTATTAAACTAGGAATTAAGTAAAAAAAATTAAGAACCTTAAACTTGCCTGTTGTTTTAATACACAAACTATAGGTGGTTTTACTATTTTAATCTCTTTTTTATGATTGATTCAAAACCAATTATTTTGAAGATAAAATCCTAAGTAGAAAGAACTTACTTGTATCATTTAAACTTTAAATGTTAAAAACTAGTTAATAGTTATTTATAGATTCATTACAGTGAGTATTATGTCAAAATTAAATAAAAAGTTATAAATATATATATATATATATATATATAACGTTTATAGGTAGATGTAAATTCCTATGTATTGTTTGACATTAAATGTAAGTTTATATGAATATTATTATTTAAAATGCTGAATATCCAATATTTCTTAGAAATATTAATAAATACACATAAGAATGATATTTTGTTTATAATAAGTAACTTTTTATCTTTAATCATTTAAATTTTGTCGTTTTAAATATAAAAATCTCTCATATTTTATCTTTATAGACATGTTCGTTAACCAAATTTAACATTAAGGAAAAAAACCTTAGTAGTTTTTTATTTTTATTATTTTGTTTGAATATAACAGCGCAAAATTGCTAGTTTTAGAGAAATTCAAGTTGGAGAGTTTCTATTGTATGATAGATTTGATATATGCCAATCTATATATTTTCTACACTAGTGCATTCAATTCTGGTCAGCACATTCGTATGTAGCATGCCCTTTAAGTCCATACCTCCTATTTATTTAGGCTTACATAAATTATATACAATCACTTAACTATTTTATAGCCATTAACTTTAAATTCTTAAACGACCATTTATACTTCTTTACATAGGTAGCTTTTAAAGCCACTTAACTATTGCATAGGTTCTTGTTCTTATGCTAGTAGTATTAGTTCTAAGTATAATTGCTATTGTATGGTTTAGTGAATAACTTGCACAATTATCTTCATTCCCTCACCATTACATGTTATTTTCATTGATAGGACCCGGTCGGTCTGAAGCATGTGAAGTTGGTAGATTAAAAAAAATCCCTATTTGGATCATAGTAGGCCTATGAAGTATGATGGTTTACATTAGATCTAATCTAATTAATTTGAATAAAATCTATTTTTACTTAATTTTTCTGATTTAATTTATTAATGAATTTAATTTATTAATATTTAAATGATCTATGAGTATATCATTATATACTCATATGTGTATGTCATTCATGTGCAACATATACCAAGTGTACATAATTAGTATCTACACACACACACACATACACATATACATACATACATACATACATACATACATACATACATACATACATACATACATATATATATATATATATATATGTTGGGATTTGCATCTCCAACATATACATTCATCGTTTATATCTGCATTGACTATATCAAAACATTTTTTAATACTTATATTATATTATATTATATATATAACTTATAAATTTTGAAAATAATATACATTAAAAAAATATCTAAATAAGTTTTGATTAACTCAATAAGATTTAAAATTAAAATTTGAATTTAAAATATGTGACAAGGACTAAGTAAATTTTCAAAATTCAAATTAAGGTCTTAAGAAATATAATTTAAAATATTATAATATATATACACATGTAAATCTATTCTCGGTCGAAATATTTTTCTCAAAAGAACTATCTAATTATTTTTTGAAATTTGATTAAATTTTATTGAATAAACTTAAAGACCATAAACAGGCCCACAATACACAATGCAAGTATGGTTTACAGCCTATGTAAAATATTATTAACTCAACCTGACTCGTCTTATAAATCGTAAAAGGAAGCGTTAACGGTTAATAATTATGCTCTAACTTTCCACCGCCTTTTCACTTCATTCTCAGCATTTCTCTCTCTTTATATTCATTCTTCATTTTGGATCTATGGCGATCAAAAATTGAACAAACACCATGATGCCGGATTTGCTCATCTTCCCTCCCAACACTGGTAAGCAGCTTTCCTTTAATCCTCTTGCTTTTAATTTTCACGTCATCTTCCATCATTTTTCTAATCTAATCTTCTTTCCTTGATTTATTCTAGAAAACTCTTCGATTTCTCTCTTGCCACAAAAGATGCACTGATGTTGTCAGTGATATCTGCTGCTTTATCTATTGACTCAAATTCGACCCCAGTGTGCGATCAAGTATAATATTTCTTCTTCTACGCTATTAACTACATGCATGTCTTTGTTCTTTGAGTCTACTGCTTGGATGACATTGCTACTGTACTTTCATTTAAAGAATATATGATGGTGAGATTCATTTTCATTACCATATAGTTTTCATGTCAGATTTACATTCATCCCTCACTTTGCTAGTGTTTGTGTAAAAATTGGGCACAACACTCTTCGGACGTGTTTGAAGAGATTAAAGTGAAGAATATAAATGGAAAATGAGGTGGATCTGACAAACAACAAAAACAGACAAACAGAAGTATGAAAACATAGAGATTTAGAGTGGTTCGACGTTGTAGCCTACGTCCACTATAGAAAGTTTGCTGTTTATTGATATTACTCGCTGGTTACATATGTTTACAACAGTACAATCGAGGTACAACAATGATTTCGGCAGAGTATCGGCATTCCAGCATCCAAAAGTCCCTTTTCTAAAGGCCTTGGACTGCTATTTATAGGTGTAGGCTGCAAATATCTCGCTCTAATCTCGGAAGACTCCTTCTCTCACGCGGGTGGTCCCACGTGATCGATCCCCGGACATTTAGACTCAATCCAGGATGGATACGCACCAAATTCGTATCAATCCAAAATTGTTCCTTTTGGGTTAAGATCGATCATGGACATTCTTGAGGTTGTACTCAAGCTCCTGTGAAAATTTAGTGGCACTTGGACTTGTAGATTGTGAGATATGATCGATGCAAGTTTGGATCTTTAATGTGCAACCGAGCTTCGTATCGATACGTTCGTATCGACATTGTGCACATGACTGCTAGAAGACATGGTGCTATATTCTTGGATCGGTCCACTTTTTGTGCCGAATGACCGAGTCTTTCTCTTGAACGTGCCTTGTTCGTGTCGAGGGACTGTAACTGCTCTGTATCGATATGAATCCATATACTTCGTATTGAGGTACTCCTTTGCTCTTCGTATCGATGCGAGGCAACCTTATTCGTATCTTTCTAAGTTGTCCCATTTGTATCGTTTCCCTCAACCCCATTTCGTATCGATAGGAGGTGTTATCTCATATCGCTTATTGGATGACCCATTCGTATCGACCGTTGGTTGATCGATACGAACTATACAGATGAGATCGATACACGGTGGCTTTAGTTGATGGATACGAAGCAGAGTACATGTAATGGATATGAAGTGGAGAAGCGAGGTGGATACGAATGAAGCCTTCCTCCATGGATACGAACGTGGTGCTTCTGTTATGGATACGAACCGCTGTTTACTTTGATGGATACTAATTGTAGCTGTCTTCCTTGATTTTGATCGATCAATATCTTGAGCATACGAATTCCAATTGACTTGAAATTTTGGATGTTGGCTTTCATAGCATTACTTGTCATGTCATATCGATTGTAGCTCGATTCGGACTTGGACAAAATTTACCAGCATCCATAATGAACTTGTGTATAACTGATCTTCGAGACGAACCGTCTTTGGTTCCCAGTTAATTTCTTAGTGTCACGGCCTTGCCAAAAGGCGGGTGCCCCCCAAAGTACGTGTTGTGTGAACATGACATGCTTTGAAAAAGCTGCAACCTTCTGTCTGAAAAGTTCTATCTGATTTGATGAGTAGTCGTCTTTTCGCCAAAAGATGTGATCTTTGATTGTTTCTTGGTAATATAAAGACTGAATTGTTGACTGCCAACGATTGTACTATGCATTGTTGTAATTGAGTGTTGAATCCCAGAAATCTATTGTTCGTCGTTGCATTTGTCACTAGGTGTGCATTCAATTCCCATGAATTTTGAAAATTGAATGTTAATTCATCATACACATAAATGTTTGTTAACCTGACTCTCGTTAACGTTTGCACGTTCACGAGTCGTTGTCAGGCTTTCTTGTCTCAAATTCCGTAACGATTCTCTCCTAAATCGACGTGAAATTCGAGTTGTAACAACGCTTGATAGTTGTTTTAGTGTATCTCTTTGTATCGATCCTCTTTTGGATTGATGTGAAAAGTTGAATGATTGTCTTCATATCGATGGCGATCGGCACGAATTGGTTGGTTCTCAAAATACTTCGTATCGATGGATACAAATCTCGGTGAGCTTTTGGTTGATGGATACGAACGTGACTATAACGATCCTGACTCGGCCTTCAAAAATCGGCACCCGTACTTCACTTGTACTCGAAATGCCGCAGATTCAAACGCCAAATATGGCTCACCGGAGCTTATAACACGTTAAGTATAACAACACAGCGGAAGAAAGAAATGGATGATATCATATACATCACAAATGATACAATATCCAGAATATGATATACAACAACGATATCTATATGATACAAGAATATCAGACACAAATAATAATGTTACAGCGGAAAACAGAAGTGATAACTCCAAATGATCTTTAAAAGAGAATGAGTCCAACAACTCCAACATCAAGCTCGAACCATCATCACGATGCACAAAGATAAGCAAGGGCGGTTGTCTCTGTGAACTCCAAAAAACTGAACTAGCTCCCGATAATCTAATAAACCTGACTATCTGAAAAACCCAACTCTAGACTGCCCGTGTGGGAAATTGTGGGCACCTAAAGTTTAGAAAGGGAACAATAAACTTCGGGTGAGTCATGGGACTGGTATGAGCAACAAAAATAGTTTATCTTCAAAACAAACAACAAAAGAATTTTAAACATTGAAATCCGCAATGCTTTTTTTTTGAAAATGAAACTACCATAAGGCCTCCCGGCACACACACGATGCAATCACACACATGGGGGAGATTTCTCCTTATGATAGTCAAACATGCTTACTATGCAAAAAAACTCTTTTGATATTATTACTAGTGCATAGTGTAGGAAACATTTCGAAAATATAATATTAATCTTAGCCAGCATAGGTACCATTATACTATGCTTACTATAACTACCATTTTAAATGGAAGGTTCTACAACTAAAGCTGTACAAGGTTGATATTGTTTCTTTGGATTTTTCAACAAATGGTCAGGCTAAGGAACTTCCTATGCCACATGGGAACGCCTCTGGAGGGACGCCCCGAGAACCTACCTGGCTCTCTGCCAACACAAGGCCGATTACCCCCTTCTCGGGAAGTAAACCTAAGATATGCCACCCCAGTCGTTTGCGACCTTTATCCGAGGCGCCTCGATCACAAAGAAACAATCACACAGTAAATAAGATTGGAGCAACCACACAGGTAAAATATCTGGGCTCCATACCATGATACCACCTTTTTCCAGAAGGAATGGACATACCCTAGGGGAGCTACCCCTGAAACCTTGCCGCATCTTTCCTGTTTCGACCATTTCCGGGTTGTGAGGTCCGATGAGGTCTCGTTCGCAAAGCTACGCTTGTTCACAAAGCCATGCTTTGATCAACAAATGATCAGCAACACACAGCAACACTTAGGATGCCACACTACCAAATTGGGAGTATATCACTGATAACCTTCAAATACATAACCTCTGAGCTCGTACATCTCAGAGAAGGGTGTTAAGCTAAGAGAATAAATTCTCCGCCACCAAACAGAAATGTATTTGAAAGAAATCAGCTTTATATCTCAAAGTGTAATGTCAGACATACGGCCATACAAGTCTGTTCCGGGTTCGAACAGAATCGAAGGCACTTCCAAAGAAGCCCTTGCAATCTAGGTATTCACAATCCCGATTGGATTTCCCATCACTTAGGGAATCTCTATACCGGCGCGACTCGGTGCAGAGACAATCGACGGGTTATCCTTTCGTTTTCGAAAATATCCGGTCTTCACCACCGGTCTTCAAATGCAATCCATATACGACGTATCATTATTCGGAATGGGTTATATGACGCAAAGGTCCTCTCCCGGCTAAACCGAATAATGAGCGCAATATTTAAAAACATATGGATAATGGAATTTCAATTAAGTCACAACTTATTATCCAAATTTCCTCTTTAAATGGTTTAAACAAATCACCATTTTAATCTTAAAAAAAAAGATTCAATTCACAAAGTTCACCCTGTTTCACAAAGATCTATTAATAGATTTTCAAATCGATTTCCATTTCAATTGGATTAACTCATTTAATCTTTAAATCAAAGATTTAACTCATAGCTTTCAAAACACGTTTCCAAAGATTTATTCGTAACTTGGAAAACCATTTTCAATTCAAACTTGAAATTCCTTTAATTTAAATTGGAATTTCATTTCTTATATGAAAGCTTTTATCATTTGAAAACAAACAGTTTTCATTTCGGAAAATCTGATTCATTTATACGAGTTAAAGTCCTTGGGTCAAATTCAAATTCTCAAAACCATACTTTTTAAAATGGTTTAAATTCATATAAACACATTTATAACATCTTAACCATAATTTCCAAACATGGAATTCAATTCCAAATTTTGAATTCAAATTCAAATTAAATTATTTAAATTGAAAAACTTTACCTAGTTATTCAAAATAACTTTTATCTTAAAAACTCCTTTCCAAAAGCTTTAACATTTAACCCAAATCCATTTCCAAAATCAATTGAAATTAAAATTTTAATTTCAAAAACATTAAATTTAAATCCTATGTGACTTAACCGATTTCCTCATGAAATCCATATTTGTGTGTGTATGGTGTGGTCCAGGGGTTTCACACACAATAGTGCAACATTTCAAATCATCACATCATCACATATTTAAGCATATCAATATCGATAAGCGGTATATTCCTATAACGCTTATCTTCTATTTACCAATTCACGGATAAATAATATACATTCATCACAGATAAAATAAATTACATTCATCACAACTTGAATTAAAACAAATTTACATCACAAAGCATCACACAGTAGAGAATATCAAACAATTCACAGCATTCAATAGAATACAGTCATCCATAAGTGAAACCAATTATGATATCTGATTAATCTAAACAGATCATTTGCCTATGGATAATTCCTAGTCAGGGTTAATTAATAATTAATTAATTACAAACATTTAATTAATTATTCTTTAATT
Organism: Allium fistulosum; assembly: GCA_030737815.1. Taxonomy (NCBI): domain Eukaryota; kingdom Viridiplantae; phylum Streptophyta; class Magnoliopsida; order Asparagales; family Amaryllidaceae; genus Allium; species Allium fistulosum. The sequence goes on from CM060907.1 coordinate 1,059,232,602, forward strand.
AATCATTAATTATCCTTTAATTATTCTTAACCAATTACAGTAATTAACCTTTAATTACTTCATAATCACTTATCATTGATCAATTAATCTAAATTAATCAACCCTTAATTACATCATTAATTATATTAATTAATGATCTCTAATTACTTCTTTAATTAATTACTCTATTTACATTAATTACATTAAGTAATTAATCTTTAATTAAATCCCATTTATTAATCACTCTTGATTAATCTTATCCAGTAATTAACTACTCTTAATTACTCATTACATAAATTAATTATCTTTAATTAATCCCTTACACAAAGTAATTGAATCCAAATTACTTCCATTATTAAATCATCTTACAATAATTACATCCAGTAATTACCCTTAATTACTTATTCTTAATAAATTACATTAATTAATTAACCCTTAATTAATTACAAAAATGATTATCCTTAGTCACAAATTAATTACATTGAGCAATTATCCTTTAATCATTTAATTAATCAATTTTAATCATTTATTTAATTACTTTTAATTAAGTAATTATCTTTAAGTAATTAATTACCTTAATTAATTTAATGAATCTCAAATCCTAATAAATTTTAAGATAAAACTTTATTCTTACTTATGATTGAATTATCATTAACAAAGTATTTAAAAACAATTTACCTTTAAATTTACTTTTTAAATTTCATTTTAAATTAAAATTTAAAATGAATACCACTTTAACTTAACAAAGTTTAAAACACAATTTAAAAACCTTTAAAATCTCATGTTAAAGAATACTTACCTTATAAAAGAAGTTTAAACGAATTTGAAACCAAATTCATTTTAAATCCTAACTATTTAGATTATGCTTTAAACATTCAAAGTAGTTTAAAACATTTTAAATTTTAAAAACTTCCTTTAATTTTTAAAACTGGAATACAAATTAAATTTTGATTCCAGATTTTACTTAGATTTAACTTTCTTACATTTTAAACTCATTTTAAGTTCAAATTATTTAAACAATTTAAGGTTGTTAAAACAATTCAAATTTTAAAAACTTTATTTTATTTTTAAACTGAGATACAAACTAAACTTGAATCAGATTTAAATTTTGATTTAAACTTGGTTTAAATCTCTGCTTTACATTTAAACTTAGTTTTAAATTTTTAAAACTCTATAGGTTTGAAAACCTGTAATCAAACCTTCTACCCAAGCCAAACCCTATTGCTTCGAGCCCAAACACACTTTACTTCGAGCAAACCATCGAAACACTTCGAGTCAAACATAAATTTACTCGAGACAACCCAAAGCCAAACTTCATCAAACAATACAGTGCACCATGCACATGCACCGGCCAACCACCGTCCTCCGACCATCCACGATGACTCACTCATGTCATCGATCACCTTCGCATCCTCATATGACCATCAGAACATCATCACAAACTCGAAATCAAAATCGAGTAACCTGGCACAAAACTGGAATAAGAACCAAAACCTGGAAATGCCTTGTAACGACCCGGAATTTTCGAACCCGAAAATTCCAGATAGTTAGAGAAAAAGAAGAAAAAGGAAGAAGAAGAAGAAAATAGAAACACCAAAATACAGAAACCTCACATTCGCAGCGGATCAAAATATAATATCACATAAATAACAGTTTTACAAAAAGAACTGTATCAATACACTTATACATTTTATATATCAGAGTTACACTATTACACAACACAGGACAATTTGAAAACATGTCTCAAATAATCAACAATAATATATACAACGGATATCACTCCATACGTTCCTGCCATCCAGCTTGCCTCCTGAGCTCCTGAACGTTCTTACCTGAAAATCTGTAATACTCGGTCTGACCCGAGCATTACATCAAAGTAACACCCGGGTCAGGCTGGAAACCAGCGTGAGTAAACCCATCTAACATGAAATACTAAGATATAAACTTATTTAAAATTCCGGGTAACTCGTACCTTCTACGAGTTCTCAAGCTATTTAAGTCAAACATCTATTTCCACAATGTCTAGGGATCACTACTTAGTTTCTAAATATCCATAATTCTTAACCCTTTCATTCCAGCCTGCTTGATTCCACACATCACATTTGAAATGAACTTAGAATTACAAATCGAAGTGGTTTCGGGTATTTACTGATACCCGACCCCGGTCTCTTCGAATTCAATGTTACCCATTATTACAGGTCAGAGATAACAATCAATATAAAATCCAATCATCCATAAGCATGATCAATTTATCACATAACCTATAATCCATTTAATCTAAACCAAATAAATTAATCTCTTATGATTCTTCTTAATTAACATTAATTAATCAACCTTAATTATCCATCTTAATTAATTCATTATTCCGTAATTAATTCCAGCAAGATCAATTACAGTTGGATAATTTCAATATCCAAAATTGAATTATCACAGATCGAAAATGATCGAAAATTTCTTAACAAATAATTAATTCCATTATTAATAATCCTTAATTCTTTAATTAATTAATTATCTTCAAAATAATTAAATTATTCAATTCTTTAATTGATAACATTAAGTGATTATTCATTTAATCACTTCCACTAATTACTCCCATGAGTACTTCTACTAATTACTTCCATAAGTAATTACTTTCTTAATTAAATTCAATTATTAACCATTAATTACTTCTTTAAGTAATTATACTTAATTAACCCATAATTAAGTGATTGTTAAATAAACAATTAACTAATTATTTAAAATTTATTAAACAATTAATTAATTAACTTCTTATGTTTCTAAAAATTTATTAAGAAAACATTTATCTTAATTAAACTCACTTATTAACAAAACATATTTAATTGAGTATCCATAAGTTCATAACAAAGATAAATTAACTATATTTATCTTTATAATTTAATTATTTGGAATTAATCAAATTTTAATAAATTATCCTATTTGGTTTACAAAATCATAATAATAATCCTATTTGAAACTTTGTTATTAAAACATTACTTAACAATTTACTTAAACTTTGATTAAATATTTATAATGAAAACATTTCCTTTGAATTAAGATTCAAAACACTTCCTTAAATTAAATTCAAAATTTAGTTAAGTAATTTCTTTCAAAACATACTTCTTAACAATTTAAATTAATTTTAAATTCAATTTATACTTTAAAAGTTTTGATTATCTTTATTTTCAAAACAACAAGTTCAATATAAACTTATACCTTTCTTTTACTGATCCTATCCAGATTTCCATACCTAAATACTCGAGTACGAGCACTAAACTACTTGAGTAACCTCGTGACAAACCCCAAACCCAAAAGCTTCGAGACGACATCATGAAATCGCGAGCTCCACTCCGAGTCTCCCTTATCTTCCTCAAACCAATAATTTCCAGTGCACATACGTACACGCCTGTACGTGCACAACCAAAGCGCCTTCCTCCGACCATCTTCCTGATCGCCGACAAACCCAGCAAGGCCTCGACAACCTCTCTCACCACCCAGAACCAAAAATCCTACCTCGAATCGAAATTCGACCTTGCACTCGAAAACTACAGCAACTCATCACCACAAAACCCATCGCCTCAGACGATCGCCACCACCGGAAGCTCCAACCATCACCTCAAAGTATCGCCGCAACCACCATGCTACTATTCCCAAGTCGCGATCAACTCCGGTCACGTATCGACGACGAAAATCCAACAGTGACGCCGGCCTCAGCAACTGAAGCTAAAACCCTATTTTGATCGTTTTTGAACAAATTGAACATTAGAAAATTTCGATTATATTTTTCCCAACATCCTCAACATGAAAACAAGCTTCACCCAAGATTTCAGCTAAAATCGTGGAGTTGATCATCGGCCATTTATCAAATTGCCGAAAATCTTAATTCCCAAATCCCCAATTGGATATCAATCTAAAAATTTTGCAATTCATGCTAAAATTCATCATTTCCAACCAACAATCCAACTATATATTCCAATGCAAGAATTAAAGATAACAGCTTTTTGACATGAATTAAGATTTCTCTGTGTCTCCTATTTAAACACTATCTGTATGTTTAAATTTTTAGAATTTATTTTTAAAATTACTAACAAACATTAATATACATTTTTCATTTATATATCAAATTCAAATAAGGTATAGATTCGTAGGATTTTGAAATTTTCCTAAAGGAGAATAACTCCTGTAAAATAACAGAGGCAAATTTCTTTTTTTATTCATACAGGACACATCCAATATTCAAACATGCATTCATGTAAACTAATATTCATCATCAAAGCAAATTTCATTGCATGCACCATCATTTATCACCCTAAGTATTTTAGTTAAACGTTTTACTCACCTTATTAAAAGAACAGAGGTAGTTTTCTTCCTGAAACCTGGAATTTTTGCTTTGATTTGAATCTGCTTGATTTTGTTGATGTTTGAGATGATCTGATATATGATTTGAAGTTGATCTACTAGCTTTCAAGTTTGATTATGAACTTTGCTTTGAGTTTTGAACTTGAACTTCTAGTTGAATTCGAACAGAAATTTCTTTTTATTCCTTCTTGTTTTAATTTGCTTCAGATCTGATTTCTTTGTTTTGATTTAGAAAATGGACTGATAAAAGAAATGAAAGAGGAGTATGAGATGTTAATATAACTTAGTTTTCTCATTTATTAATTATTTTGAAAAATAAAAAGAGATTAAGGACACTTGTTCAATTCTTGTTTCAAGATAATTACACTTGTTAAGTTGAATATGTTAAATATTAACACTTGTAAATTCCTTTGCATGAGAAAATGTTTATACATTATTTATTTATATTGTACTTCTTATTTTATAAACACATATCAAAGCTTTATATTTATTATTTTAAACTCAATTTATTTTTAAGATTATTTACATTTGAATTTCAAATTCAAATTCTTTTTAAATTTTACTTATATATATTCAAATTAATATTTATTTTATTTGCTTAGGAAAAAGGATAAATTTTTAGATTATTAATTGATTTATAAAGAAGATTATTACAATTTATTTGCCTAAAATTCCAGGATATCACATTCCTCCCCCCTTAGAATCTTTTCGTCCTCGAAAAGGAACGAAGCCAGAATTTACTTATTTACTTATTATCAGATAAAATTTTCTTTTGAACATATTTTTAAAACACTTTAAAAATCTTTATAATATTACTAAATTAGTTTTTATAAAAATACTTTTATAACTCGATGTTTCAACAAGTCCATTCTCGTTCTCACAGAAATTCGGTCATACGTTGATCAGGCGTAAGACTGAAAATCTATAAGTACTTAGCAGACCCATTTTCAACACCCATTGAAAATATTTTGGAAAATAATTTTATTGAAAATATAGAAAACAGTTTTGAAAATAGAGGAAATATCTTTGGTGAGAATGCTCTGGAAATCATCACTCCCATCCATGGTTGCAGTTAACCCGATGGTTACGTTGCCGTCCCGGCAAAATCCACAGATAACTGTAGGTCTCCGCGCTCCTCGATTACGCCATGGAACCCGCTACAGATCGCAGTTATACCCGGGCCTTACGTTGCTAGCACAGCACAAACCCATATAACTGTAGGCATCAGCGCCACCGAATTTCGCTGCCAAATAATGAAACTTCTCCCACATAGGTCGCAGTCTACCGATATAAAATCAAACGTAGACAGTTGGCTCTCAGCGGCACAAACAACTTTCGCTATGTTACCATAGTGTCACAGTCTACCGATATAAAATCAAACGTAGACAGTTGGCTCTCAGCGGCACACATGACTTTCGCTATGGTCTGCAGTAGATCGCAGAGACATCGAGTTAAACTGTCGTCACAGCATAACCCAAATGCCTCTGTGGGCACCAGCCCCTCGACTTTCGCTACACAAATAATCCTCAGGAACTAGTTTGTCCGGACTCCTCACTGGATCAACTTTAGAAACCCCCCTTGGGGCTCAAGGCAGTACCACCCAGTGGCACTCCTGAGAAGTTCATTTCAAGGAAGCGCCTTTTTCCCCAGAGCTATTCATAAAACATTTTATACTATACTCTTATAGTATCTTCAAATCATATCCTTTATGATTTATATCAAAATCTCCTTTACACAAAATCGATTCCCAAAATCGATAATTCCAAACTTGGCTTTTCAAAATCCAAAACTGATTTCCCAAAAATCAAAAGCCATTTCCAAATTCATAGGTTCTCAAAGCCTTTTCCAAAATCATTCTCATAAGATCCTTTTTATATATATAGATATATATAACTTTGAAAATCTTTGGATCATTTCAATCTTGTATAAAACCTCTTTTATACTTCAAATACTTCCAAAACCCTTTTTATTCTGGCTAGATTCAATAAGGGAAGTTTATCATATTACAAAATATAACTTTATTTATTGTCAAATCAAATATTCAAGTTTGATTTCTTTATAAAGTTATTTACCATTTACTTACCTCCATAAAGTAAATTTCAACCAAAGAAATATCCAATTCCATTATATTTCACATAATATACCTTTCATTTTCGAAAACCATTTCAAATTTCTTATCCTCAAATTTCAATATCAATTTCATCCAAACTCGTACGATGTACACATATCATCCGTATGCAATATCAGTCTGATCGCTCACTCGATCACACAATTTCTCTTCCGAACTAGTATCGTCCACCCGACTTCCTAGTGCGGACTCAGATCTGGTTTCTTGATCAGAAACCGTTATTCTCCTTGCATAGTCGTAGCTATGATAGAGAATATCCAGAACCAATCAACAATCCATATTCAGGTTCGCCGTCGAAAATCGAGTGAAAAATTCTAACTCGGATCGATAATATTATCTCGAAATTCTGTGCTCGAATCTGGATCAAACCACTATGCGAATAGAATAATATACGTTCATCCTACGTATTTAATTTCATTGATTATTAGCCAAATCAATTCTCTTTTCTATTCACATTTCCTTTAATTCCATTCACTTATTCTCAATTGCTTCCATTTCCAATTGAGTTATTACTTCAATTACAAACAGTTTGAACTCTGACCAATTTAAATTTAAAAATAGCTTGAAAAGTTTAAAATAGATAAGTAGTTGAAAAATAGTTATTAGTTTGTAAAATAGCTGTAAAATAGTTAAGTAGGTATAAAATAGTTAGATAATTGCAAAATAGTTTTTTTTAAAATAGTGATTAGATATAAGTAACTGAAAAATAATAATTAGTTTATAAGACAGTTTCAAAATAGTTAAATGGTTCCAAAATAATTGTAAAATAAGTATAAGATAGTTTGGGGTTTAAGAAGAAAGATTGTATAGTAAATAGTTTGAAAAAAATAGGTTTATATTAAAACAATTTACTTTGAAAATAGTCCAGAGTCAAACCGTTCAATTCCCCATCAATTCAATTTAAATTTCTACTTTCATTTAAATTAACTCAATTCCAATTTAAACAACTTCAATTTCTATTTAAATTGATTTAACCTCAATTCAAGTTGAATAAATCCTCAATTTTTTTTTTCCTAATTCAAATTAAATTTCATTTGATTTTAAACATATTCATTTTAATTACAATTTCAAATTATTCAAACTAATTTCAAATTGAATCCACTTCAATTTCAAATCATTTCAATTTCTATATGAATTAATCCCAATTCCCATTTGAATTTTGAACTCATTCAATCTTCAATTTTTATTTCAAATTAATTCAATTCAAATTTTCCATTTGAATTTTAAACTTATTCATCTTAAATCACAATTCCCATTTATTTAAATCAATTTCAGTTTGAACTAATTCAATTTAAATCTCAATTTTAAACTATCTCGAATTATATAAATTCGAGTTAAATTTTAAATGTTGATTTAATCCTTTAAATCAAATTAACCTTTACTTTTAAATCAAATCAACTTAATTTTTAATTTAACAACTTAAATCTTTAAACCATTTAATTCTGGATCCAAATTCCAAAATTCCATTTTAAGATTATCTTTACTTAACTTATTATAAAGTTCAAATAAGAATTTAAAAAACAATTAAATTTCAGATTATAATTTATTATCCATTTTCAATTTCCAAATCTCAAACCCATTTTGAGATCACTCATAACTCCCATTTTAATCAACCATTTAACTTCCCAAGTTAAATTTTAATTTCATCTTGAAATTTCTAATTCAAGTTGTTCATTCTAAACTCATTTAACTTTTCTTAAGTTAAATTCAATTTATCTTTACCCAAATTGAATTCCCATTCAAATTTTAAACTTCTTATTAAAAATCTTCCCACTTAAGTTTAAAAACTTATTCACTTTGGGTTTTCACATCACATTCCAAGGAAAATTTTAAAACTCAATACTTAGAGTTTATTTCAAATCATCTTTAATATAATGTATATCCTCATTTATACATATTTATTTCCTTTACACACCAAGTTATACCTTAAAATTTTAAACCACCTTTGTTTTAATTTAAAACAAATTCCTTTAAAATAATTTCAAGTTTTCTGGATTTAGATTTAAAATTTCACAATTTTAAATTATCTTCAATTCTAATTGGATTTTTTTATTTCAGTTTGGATCCATTTCAAACTTATCTTCATTCAATTTTTATTTGGTTGTATTACCATTACTACTTAATTCTCATTATCTTATTTAATTCCAATTAATTTAACAACCAATTTCTTTAATATATTTAATAATTAGAAAATTATTTCTATATACATCAAAAGATAAACTTATATAAAAACCATTTATTTTTAAAACCATTTTAAAACCTTTATATAAGAAAATAACAAGTACGCTCTCATATATATATATATATACACTCAACTCATTCTAGGGTACTATTGACCCTATCCTTAATGAGTAATCCCAACAGAGCCAAGGTTCTCGCTTAACCTTCAGCTCTGATACCATATGTAACGACCCGGAATTTTCGAACCCGAAAATTCCAGATAGTTAGAGAAAAAGAAGAAAAAGGAAGAAGAAGAAGAAAATAGAAACACCAAAATACAGAAACCTCACATTCGCAGCGGATCAAAATATAATATCACATAAATAACAGTTTTACAAAAAGAACTGTATCAATACACTTATACATTTTATATATCAGAGTTACACTATTACACAACACAGGACAATTTGAAAACATGTCTCAAATAATCAACAATAATATATACAACGGATATCACTCCATACGTTCCTGCCATCCAGCTTGCCTCCTGAGCTCCTGAACGTTCTTACCTGAAAATCTGTAATACTCGGTCTGACCCGAGCATTACATCAAAGTAACACCCGGGTCAGGCTGGAAACCAGCGTGAGTAAACCCATCTAACATGAAATACTAAGATATAAACTTATTTAAAATTCCGGGTAACTCGTACCTTCTACGAGTTCTCAAGCTATTTAAGTCAAACATCTATTTCCACAATGTCTAGGGATCACTACTTAGTTTCTAAATATCCATAATTCTTAACCCTTTCATTCCAGCCTGCTTGATTCCACACATCACATTTGAAATGAACTTAGAATTACAAATCGAAGTGGTTTCGGGTATTTACTGATACCCGACCCCGGTCTCTTCGAATTCAATGTTACCCATTATTACAGGTCAGAGATAACAATCAATATAAAATCCAATCATCCATAAGCATGATCAATTTATCACATAACCTATAATCCATTTAATCTAAACCAAATAAATTAATCTCTTATGATTCTTCTTAATTAACATTAATTAATCAACCTTAATTATCCATCTTAATTAATTCATTATTCCGTAATTAATTCCAGCAAGATCAATTACAGTTGGATAATTTCAATATCCAAAATTGAATTATCACAGATCGAAAATGATCGAAAATTTCTTAACAAATAATTAATTCCATTATTAATAATCCTTAATTCTTTAATTAATTAATTATCTTCAAAATAATTAAATTATTCAATTCTTTAATTGATAACATTAAGTGATTATTCATTTAATCACTTCCACTAATTACTCCCATGAGTACTTCTACTAATTACTTCCATAAGTAATTACTTTCTTAATTAAATTCAATTATTAACCATTAATTACTTCTTTAAGTAATTATACTTAATTAACCCATAATTAAGTGATTGTTAAATAAACAATTAACTAATTATTTAAAATTTATTAAACAATTAATTAATTAACTTCTTATGTTTCTAAAAATTTATTAAGAAAACATTTATCTTAATTAAACTCACTTATTAACAAAACATATTTAATTGAGTATCCATAAGTTCATAACAAAGATAAATTAACTATATTTATCTTTATAATTTAATTATTTGGAATTAATCAAATTTTAATAAATTATCCTATTTGGTTTACAAAATCATAATAATAATCCTATTTGAAACTTTGTTATTAAAACATTACTTAACAATTTACTTAAACTTTGATTAAATATTTATAATGAAAACATTTCCTTTGAATTAAGATTCAAAACACTTCCTTAAATTAAATTCAAAATTTAGTTAAGTAATTTCTTTCAAAACATACTTCTTAACAATTTAAATTAATTTTAAATTCAATTTATACTTTAAAAGTTTTGATTATCTTTATTTTCAAAACAACAAGTTCAATATAAACTTATACCTTTCTTTTACTGATCCTATCCAGATTTCCATACCTAAATACTCGAGTACGAGCACTAAACTACTTGAGTAACCTCGTGACAAACCCCAAACCCAAAAGCTTCGAGACGACATCATGAAATCGCGAGCTCCACTCCGAGTCTCCCTTATCTTCCTCAAACCAATAATTTCCAGTGCACATACGTACACGCCTGTACGTGCACAACCAAAGCGCCTTCCTCCGACCATCTTCCTGATCGCCGACAAACCCAGCAAGGCCTCGACAACCTCTCTCACCACCCAGAACCAAAAATCCTACCTCGAATCGAAATTCGACCTTGCACTCGAAAACTACAGCAACTCATCACCACAAAACCCATCGCCTCAGACGATCGCCACCACCGGAAGCTCCAACCATCACCTCAAAGTATCGCCGCAACCACCATGCTACTATTCCCAAGTCGCGATCAACTCCGGTCACGTATCGACGACGAAAATCCAACAGTGACGCCGGCCTCAACAACTGAAGCTAAAACCCTATTTTGATCGTTTTTGAACAAATTGAACATTAGAAAATTTCGATTATATTTTTCCCAACATCCTCAACATGAAAACAAGCTTCACCCAAGATTTCAGCTAAAATCGTGGAGTTGATCATCGGCCATTTATCAAATTGCCGAAAATCTTAATTCCCAAATCCCCAATTGGATATCAATCTAAAAATTTTGCAATTCATGCTAAAATTCATCATTTCCAACCAACAATCCAACTATATATTCCAATGCAAGAATTAAAGATAACAGCTTTTTGACATGAATTAAGATTTCTCTGTGTCTCCTATTTAAACACTATCTGTATGTTTAAATTTTTAGAATTTATTTTTAAAATTACTAACAAACATTAATATACATTTTTCATTTATATATCAAATTCAAATAAGGTATAGATTCGCAGGATTTTGAAATTTTCCTAAAGGAGAATAACTCCTGTAAAATAACAGAGGCAAATTTCTTTTTTTATTCATACAGGACACATCCAATATTCAAACATGCATTCATGTAAACTAATATTCATCATCAAAGCAAATTTCATTGCATGCACCATCATTTATCACCCTAAGTATTTTAGTTAAACATTTTACTCACCTTATTAAAAGAACAGAGGTAGTTTTCTTCCTGAAACCTGGAATTTTTGCTTTGATTTGAATCTGCTTGATTTTGTTGATGTTTGAGATGATCTGATATATGATTTGAAGTTGATCTACTAGCTTTCAAGTTTGATTATGAACTTTGCTTTGAGTTTTGAACTTGAACTTCTAGTTGAATTCGAACAGAAATTTCTTTTTATTCCTTCTTGTTTTAATTTGCTTCAGATCTGATTTCTTTGTTTTGATTTAGAAAATGGACTGATAAAAGAAATGAAAGAGGAGTATGGAGATGTTAATATAACTTAGTTTTCTCATTTATTAATTATTTTGAAAAATAAAAAGAGATTAAGGACACTTGTTCAATTCTTGTTTCAAGATAATTACACTTGTTAAGTTGAATATGTTAAATATTAACACTTGTAAATTCCTTTGCATGAGAAAATGTTTATACATTATTTATTTATATTGTACTTCTTATTTTATAAACACATATCAAAGCTTTATATTTATTATTTTAAACTCAATTTATTTTTAAGATTATTTACATTTGAATTTCAAATTCAAATTCTTTTTAAATTTTACTTATATATATTCAAATTAATATTTATTTTATTTGCTTAGGAAAAAGGATAAATTTTTAGATTATTAATTGATTTATAAAGAAGATTATTACAATTTATTTGCCTAAAATTCCAGGATATCACATGCCTCGTCCCCGCAACCTCGACCACCAGACAACCCGAAACTCCGGCCACACGATCGCCAACGTCCCCTCTACCACCTCCCAGAGCCTCGCAACACTCGATCAACTCCAGACGACGAACGAATCGAAATATTTACCGTCAACAAAATTAGGTTTCCAGACTTCACGAGCTCGACGCCGCCACCACGGCCATCTACCGACCATCTCCCTATTTTTCCTAGAATCTCCGTTCGTACTTCTACCACCAGAAAGAACCACGACACCCCAGATCACTTAGATCACTAGAAAATCCCAATTTCCCATTTTCAGTTCCACCCAGAACTGCACACTCATTCTCAAACTAAAAATTATGATTTTAGTGTTAAAAATCATGTTTTAGTTTATGTATTCAATTTATAATCTTGAATTTATGAATTACAAAGTTTGGGTTTTGACTTACATTAATTTTGCTCAGTCATTTTGATTTCCAGATAATCTCCAGAGACATTTCTCTATTATTTTAACTTAAGTATAATTTTTATCCAAAGTTTGTGATGGAACAAACAAGTTTCATTTGCATCTTAAGTTTAAACAGAGTCAAAATCAAGAGATATTGAATTTTAAATCAAAACTTGAAACTAAAAGCTATAAACAGAGAGTACTCTGATGAAAACAACATGCATACCATATATGAATATATACACAGCAGATTTCACACAATACATATTCATTTCAAATTAACTAGCATGCAACCAAATTTACATACTTAAACTTTTAAAAGTGATGTTACTCACAGTGATTTCCAGAAGAAACAGAGTTTTCTTTTCTTTGAAACAGGCTTGAAATTGCTAGCTGAAACTTTCTTCTTTGATCTCCGGTTTGAGTTGAATTTGTATTGTTGTTTTGGACTGTTCAAGTAGAATTTTGTTTGTGTTTGAATGATATTTACTTCAGATATTTTTTCTCAGCTTGGAATGGACGAACTAAAAATGAGGAAGGCTGATATGTATAAAAATGAGTATAGGGTGATGTTTTTTTGTTTGTACCATATACCAGAGATTTTTTTCCTCTTTGTGGCTGCAAATCTTGTTTTGGTGGGCTGATAGATAGTATTGTGATGTACTAGAGATATTTGCATTAATTAAACTTGTCTTGTTTTCATTTCATACTTATCTCTTTTTTTATTTTTTTTATTTCGTATGTACATACTTGAATATATATCTTCTTTTGCAAGCTTCATACTTATCCATATTTTGTTCATATTTGAATGTATTTTATTTTTCTTTAATCTTATTATTTTGTAATATAGGTGAATTTCTATATTTAATATGTTGTTAAAATTTAGCTAATTTGTTTACTTACTTGAATATATTTTATTTTCTTTAGTCTTATTATTTTATAATATAAATAAAATTCTATTTTTAATATGTTGTTAGAATTTATCTATGTGTTTACTTTATATTATATAATCTATCTTATATATATATCTAGTTCTATTTCCAACTCAAATATGTATTTTTAACTTAAATATTTATTTTTATCTTTAATACTTATTGTCTTGTATTTCTATATATATATATATATATATATATATATATATATTTCTCTAACATAACCCATCAATTCTTAATTTGAAATTTTTTATTTTCATACTTGTGTCAATTGTCTATATTTTTTAGATTTATTTTTAACCATTTACTTAAAATTTAAATTCAAACCCAATATATATATATAAATTCAAATATACTCATATATACACCTATACATATATATTCACATATATATACAGGATTTAAATTCAAATGATTCAACACATATTTTATTTCAATTTGGTGAAACTCAAATCAATTTACCAATTAATTTCACCATTTTTATTCAAAAATCAAATTAATTATCAATTTAAACTTAGTAAAAATCAGGGATCGTTACAGTTTCCCCCCTAAAGAAATTTCGTCCCCGAAATTTGAAAGTAGGGAGATAACAAAAGAATAGATGAAGAATGTTTCATCAAATTAACTAAACATCTATTCTGCATTTGGCTTACCAAATCAGAATATCAATAATAGATACAAGAACAAATCTTTTTAATTTTTTCCATAAGATACTCGGGTTATCCAGATCTACGAAATATGCAGTGGCATCGGTTAGCCCGAAGGGATAACTAACCATTCATAGAATATATTGGGACCCAAAAATAGACAGATATATGGATACAATTTCAAAACTTTCAGTTTAGAACTAAAGTATACCTATCAACCATAGCAAACAAAGCAACCAATTCATTCAAACAAACAATTCATTCAAACAAACAATTCGACCTATTTGGAGTTTATGTCCCATACAAATATATCAAATCTTCTTCCTGGATCTACCAGGAACCATCGAAGAATTGAAAAGAGATGCTGAACAAAAGAGATTGATAGAGAAAAGATTGTTTCCTTGTTGTTACAGGGTATTGACCATTTATAGTCGTATTCCCCTGTCCCCTATCTCATCCTCTTCTTGCACTCATACTTACTATTAGTGGATAGTAAGAGAATTTACTGAGGTATGTGGACAGATATCTTAGGGATACTCATTCTAGGGTATACTTCACCCTATCTCTAATGAGCTACTTAATGTGTTATACTCCTGAGCTAAAGTTCAACCTTAGCTCTGATACCAATTATAACGATCCTGACTCGGCCTTCGCAAATCGGCACCCGTACTTCACTTATACTCGAAATGCCGCAGATTCAAACGCCAAATCTGGCTCACCGGGGCTTATAACACGTTAAGTATAACAACACAGCGGAAGAAAGAAATGGATGATATAATATACATCACAAATGATACAATATCCAGAATATGATATACAACAATGATATCTATATGATACAAGAATATCAGACACAAATAATAATGTTACAGTGGAAACAACAGAAGTGATAACTCCAAATGATCTTTAAAAGAGAATGAGTCCAACAACTCCAACATCAAGCTTGAACCATCATCACGATGCACAAAGATAAGCAAGGGCGGTCATCTTTGTGAACTCCAAAAAACTGAACTAGCTCCCGATAATCTACTAAACCTGACTATCTAAAAAACCCAACTCTAGACTGCCCGTGTGGGATATTGTGGGCACCCAGAGTTTAGAAAGGGAACAATAAACTCCGGGTCAGTCATGGGACTGGTATGAGCAACAAAAATAGTTTATCTTTAAAACAAACAACAAAAGAATTTTAAACATTGAAATCCACAATGTTTTTTTTGAAAATGAAACTACCATAAGGCCTCCCGGCACACAAACAATGCAATCACACACATGGGGGAGATTTCTCCTTATGATAGTCAAACATGCTTACTACGCAAAAAAACTCTTTTGATATTATTACTAGTGCATAGTGTAGGAAACATTTCGAAAATATAATATTAATCTTAGCCAGCATAGGTACCATTATACTATGCCTACTATAGCTACCATTTTAAATGGCAGGTTCTACAACTAAAGCCGTACAAGGTTCGTATTATTTCTTTGGATTTTCCAACAAATGGTCAGGCTAAGGAACTTCCTATGCCACATGGGAACGCCTCTAGAGGGACACCCCGAGAACCTACCTGGCTCTCTACCAACACAAGGCCGGTTACCCCCTTCCCGGAAAGTAAACCTAAGATATGCCACCCTCGGTCGTTTGCGACCTTTATCCGAGGCGCCTAGATCACAAAGCAACAATCACACAGTAAATGAGATTGGAGCAACCACACAGGTAAAATATCTGGGCTCCATACCATGATACCACCTTTTTCCAGAAGGAATGGACATACCCTAGGGGAGCTACCCCTGAAATCTTGCCGAATCTTTCATGTTTCGACCATTTCCGGGGTGTGAGGTCCGATGAGGTCTCGTCCACAAAGCTACGCTTCTTCACAAAGTCATGCTTTGATCAACAAATGATAAGCAACACACAGCAACACCTAGCATGCCACACTACCAAATTGGGAGTATATCACTGATAACCTTCAACTACATAACCTCTAAGCTCGTACGTCTCAGAGAAGGGTGTTAAGCTAAGAGAATAAATTCTCCGCCACCAAACAGAAATATATTTGAAGGAAATCAGCTTTATATCTCAAAGTGTAATGTCAGACATACGACCATACAAGTCTGTTCCGGGTTCGAACAGAATCAAAGGCACTTCCAAAGAAGCCCTTGCAATCTAGGTATTCACAATCCCGATTGGATTTCCCATCACTTAGGGAATCTCTATACCGGCGCGACTCAGTGCAGAGACAATCAACGGGTTATCCTTTCGTTTTCAAAAATATCCGGTCTTCACCACCGGTCTTCAAATGCAATCCATATACGACGTATCATTATTCGGAATGGGTTATATGACGCAAAGGTCCTCTCCCGGCTAAACCGAATAATGAGCGCAATATTTAAAAACATATGGATAATGGAATTTCAATTAAGTCACAACTTATTATCCAAATTTCCTCTTTAAATGGTTTAAACAAATCACCATTTTAATCTTTAAAAAAAAGATTCAATTCACAAAGTTCACCCTGTTTCACAAAGATCTATTAATAGATTTTCAAATCGATTTCCATTTCAATTGGATTAACTCATTTAATCTTTAAATCAAAGATTTAACTCATAGCTTTCAAAACACGTTTCCAAAGATTTATTCGTAACTTGGAAAACCATTTTCAATTCAAACTTGAAATTCCTTTAATTTAAATTGGAATTTCATTTCTTATATGAAAGCTTTTATCATTTGAAAACAAACAGTTTTCATTTCGGAAAATCTGATTCATTTATACGAGTTAAAGTCCTTGGGTCAAATTCAAATTCTCAAAACCATACTTTTTAAAATGGTTTAAATTCATATAAACACATTTATAACATCTTAACCATAATTTCCAAACATGGAATTCAATTCCAAATTTTGAATTCAAATTCAAATTAAATTATTTAAATTGAAAAACTTTACCTAGTTATTCAAAATAACTTTTATCTTAAAAACTCCTTTCCAAAAGCTTTAACATTTAACCCAAATCCATTTCCAAAATCAATTGAAATTAAAATTTTAATTTCAAAAACATTAAATTTAAATCCTATGTGACTTAACCGATTTCCTCGTGAAATCCATATTTGTGTGTGTATGGTGTGGTCCAGGGGTTTCACACACAATAGTGCAACATTTCAAATCATCACATCATCACATATTTAAGCATATCAATATCGATAAGCGGTATATTCCTATAACGCTTATCTTCTATTTACCAATTCACGGATAAATAATATACATTCATCACAGATAAAATAAATTACATTCATCACAACTTGAATTAAAACAAATTTACATCACAAAGCATCACACAGTAGAGAATATCAAACAATTCACAGCATTCAATAGAATACAGTCATCCATAAGTGAAACCAATTATGATATCTGATTAATCTAAACAGATCATTTGCCTATGGATAATTCCTAGTCAGGGTTAATTAATAATTAATTAATTACAAACATTTAATTAATTATTCTTTAATTAATCATTAATTATCCTTTAATTAATTACACAAATTAATTATTCTTAACAAATTACAGTAATTAACCTTTAATTACTTCATAATCACTTATCATTGATCAATTAATCTAAATTAATCAACCCTTAATTACATCATTAATTATATTAATTAATGATCTCTAATTACTTCTTTAATTAATTACTCTATTTACATTAATTACATTAAGTAATTAATCTTTAATTAAATCCCATTTATTAATCACTCTTGATTAATCTTATCCAGTAATTAACTACTCTTAATTACTCATTACATAAATTAATTATCTTTAATTAATCCCTTACACAAAGTAATTGAATCCAAATTACTTCCATTATTAAATCATCTTACAATAATTACATCCAGTAATTACCCTTAATTACTTATTCTTAATAAATTACATTAATTAATTAACCCTTAATTAATTACAAAAATGATTATCCTTAGTCACAAATTAATTACATTGAGCAATTATCCTTTAATCATTTAATTAATCAATTTTAATCATTTATTTAATTACTTTTAATTAAGTAATTATCTTTAAGTAATTAATTACCTTAATTAATTTAATGAATCTCAAATCCTAATAAATTTTAAGATAAAACTTTATTCTTACTTATGATTGAATTATCATTAACAAAGTATTTAAAAACAATTTACCTTTAAATTTACTTTTTAAATTTCATTTTAAATTAAAATTTAAAATGAATACCACTTTAACTTAACAAAGTTTAAAACAAAATTTAAAAACCTTTAAAATCTCATGTTAAAGAATACTTACCTTATAAAAGAAGTTTAAACGAATTTGAAACCAAATTCATTTTTAAATCCTAACTATTTAGATTATGCTTTAAACATTCAAAGTTGTTTAAAACATTTTAAATTTTAAAAACTTCCTTTAATTTTTAAAACTGGAATACAAATTAAATTTTGATTCCAGATTTTACTTAGATTTAACTTTCTTACATTTTAAACTCATTTTAAGTTCAAATTATTTAAACAATTTAAGGTTGTTAAAACAATTCAAATTTTAAAAACTTTATTTTATTTTTAAACTGAGATACAAACTAAACTTGAATCAGATTTAAATTTTGATTTAAACTTAGTTTAAATCTCTGCTTTACATTTTAAACTTAGTTTTAAATTTTTAAAACTCTATAGGTTTGAAAACCTGTAATCAAACCTTCTACCCAAGCCAAACCCTATTGCTTCGAGCCCAAACACACATTACTTCGAGCAAACCATCGAAACACTTCGAGTCAAACATAAATTTACTCAAGACAACCCAAAGCCAAACTTCATCAAACAATACAGTGCACCATGCACATGCACCGGCCAACCACCGTCCTCTGACCACCCACGATGACTCACTCATGTCATCGATCACCTTCGCATCCTCATATGAGCATCAGAACATCATCACAAACTCGAAATCAAAATCGAGTAACCTGGCACAAAACTGGAATAAGAACCAAAACCTGGAAACGCCTCGTCCCCGCAACCTCGACCACCAGACAACCCGAAACTCCGGCCACACGATCGCCAACGTCCCCTCTACCACCTCCCAGAGCCTCGCAACACTCGATCAACTCCAGACGACGAACGAATCGAAATATTTACCGTCAACAAAATTAGGTTTCCAGACTTCACGAGCTCGCCGCCGCCACCACGGCCATCTACCGACCATCTCCCTATTTTTCCTAGAATCTCCGTTCGTACTTCTACCACCAGAAAGAACCACGACACCCCAGATCACTTAGATCACTAGAAAATCCCAATTTCCCATTTTCAGTTCCACCCAGAACTGCACACTCATTCTCAAAATAAAAATTATGATTTTAGTGTTAAAAATCATGTTTTAGTTTATGTATTCAATTTATAATCTTGAATTTATGAATTACAAAGTTTGGGTTTTGACTTACATTAATTTTGCTCAGTCATTTTGATTTCCAGATAATCTCCACAGACATTTCTCTATTATTTTAACTTAAGTATAATTTTTATCCAAAGTTTGTGATGGAACAAACAAGTTTCATTTGCATCTTAAGTTTAAACAGAGTCAAAATCAAGAGATATTGAATTTTAAATCAAAACTTGAAACTAAAAGCTATAAACAGAGAGTACTCTGATGAAAACAACATGCATACCATATATGAATATATACACAGCAGATTTCACACAATACATATTCATTTCAAATTAACTAGCATGCAACCAAATTTACATACTTAAACTTTTAAAAGTGATGTTACTCACGGTGATTTCCAGAAGAAACAGAGTTTTCTTTTCTTTGAAACAGGCTTGAAATTGCTAGCTGAAACTTTCTTCTTTGATCTCTGGTTTGAGTTGAATTTGTATTGTTGTTTTGGACTGTTCAAGTAGAATTTTGTTTGTGTTTTAATGATATTTACTTCAGATATTTTTTCTCATCTTGGAATGGACGAACTAAAAATGAGGAAGGCTGATATGTATAAAAATGAGTATAGGGTGATGTTTTTTTGTTTGTACCATATACCAGAGATTTTTTCCCTCTTGGTGGCTGCAAATCTTGTTTTGGTGGGCTGATAGAGAGTATTGTGATGTACTAGAGATATTTGCATTAATTAAACTTGTCTTGTTTTCATTTCATACTTTTCTCTTTTTTTTATTTTTTTTATTTCGTATGTACATACTTGAATATATATCTTCTTTTGCAAGCTTCATACTTATCCATATTTTGTTCATATTTGAATGTATTTTATTTTTCTTTAATCTTATTATTTTGTAATATAGGTGAATTTCTATATTTAATATGTTGTTAAAATTTAGCTAATATGTTTACTTACTTGAATATATTTTATTTTCTTTAGTCTTATTATTTTATAATATAAATAAATTTCTATTTTTAATATGTTGTTAGAATTTATCTGTGTTTACTTTGTATTATATAATCTATTTTATATATATCTAGTTCTATTTCCAACTCAAATATGTATTTTTAACTTAAATATTTATTTTTAACTTTAATACTTATTGTCTTGTATTTCTATATATATATATATATCTGACATAACCCATCAATTCTTAATTTGAAATTTTTTATTTTCATACTTGTGTCAATTGTCTATATTTTTTAGATTTATTTTTAACCCATTTACTTAAAATTTAAATTCAAACCCAATGTATATATATAAATTCAAATCTACTCATATATACACCTATACATATATATTCACATATATATACAAGATTTAAATTCAAATGATTCAACACATATTTTATTTCAATTTGGTGAAACTCAAATCAATTTACTAATTAATTTCACCATTTTTATTCACAAATTAAATTAATTATCAATTTAAACTTGGTATAAATCCAGGATCGTTACAGTGACGTTTTTGAAATATCGTGACTTGAGCTGGCTCAACGATTAATCACTTATAATGTCAACTTCCTGAAATATCGTGACTTGAGCTGGCTCAACGATTACCCGACTCACCTACATAATGCCTGGCGCCATTTTTTGGCCGATGAGAAGGTAGAGCATCATACTGAATCCGTTGATGAGTTGAATTGGAGAACCAGGTGCTGATTGAGGACGAGAGAAAAGTTCTCCACGATGCCGCTATCATATTTGAAAAAGAGAGACTCGCCATTCAGCATCCGAAGGTTGGATAGGGTTCTGGTATTGAGCATCATGATACGAGTTTTGAAATTCCTATGCCAACCCAGTCTGAATCTACCCCTGCAGTCGATCCTCCACCTGTGCCTGCTTATAATCCCGATCAACCGCAATTTTCTCCAGCTCGCGAGCACATCTCCGAAGGAGTCGCGGCTCCACCCATGAGCCAACTTGAGGAAGGTATTCTGAACACTACTCGAATTCATTCTAAGTCTGGAGTATTATCAAAAGAAGTCACTAATATTTTCTCTTATCTTCATTCAGTGATAAGAGCTGCACAGGTCGTTCCCCCTGCAACCCAATTGCAGCATCAAGAGCAGGAGGCTGTCGTGACGGAGGTGACGACTACCACAGCTACCGCATCGACCGAGGAAGTTCATGTGAGCGCTTTTATCTTCAACGATCAGATGATGGAAGAACTCCTCGGTCATCAGAGCGATCCACTTACAGATTTGCCTTTTGTCACGGGCGAAGGCGTGTTCACAGCCAGCTCTTCGGCCCCAACTACCAACATCCCACCGGACACTCAAGCAGCTCATGATGAGACGATAATGGCGGAGATCAGTGCCGAGATGGCAAGTACCACACTGGGTGGTAGTATGGGAGGTGGTATGGCAGGTCCTGGCCTGGCTCCTTTACGCATGGTCTCTTTGGGTGGTACAATCATCGTCACCAGGGTACCCCCCGTGTCTCCTCATGTAGAAAGTGCCCCCTTCCCTTTGACCATGCATTCTGAAAGTGTTCCAATTTCCATGAGTTTGGAGGAGGAGATTACAATTCTTCCCCCGGTTGGGGACAAGCCGGGTAAAGGAAAAAGTCTGAAACGGCACCACAGTGGTAGCTCCAGTGGATCGACGCCGAAGGGGAAGAAGAAGAAGAAACATAGGGAGTAGGCATGTCTCTTTTGTCCCTTCTTTTGGTAGATAGGTAGAATAAGACTTTATCTTGCTTTCTGCAGGCCGTGTATAGATGCAGGTTCGGCCCCTGCTTATAGGAATTTTTGAAATAAGCTTCTTTTTTGTACTTACTTTTTCTCCCAAAGAATAGATGAAATAAAATCGCCTCTCGCTTTTTGGCAAAACTCTGAGTTTATTTGCCTAAGTGTTTTAGTATTTGAATTTTTATTCAATACACTTGTGAAGCTTTAATATTTGGATAGGGCTCGTGTTCGGCCGTTAAGTCTCGGGGTCATGGTTTCGAGTTGTAATCAAAGGTTAACTCGAGTCCTAATGTTGTACTTTCTCAATCGGCAGCTGGTGCTCGAGTCATGCCCCCACCTGGGAATAAGTTGAAGTGGTCGGACGATGATTTCTATTCACCTTCGACACTTTTTTTCTTCACTTAGTCAGAACTAAGTTGTTGTGAGGTGAGTTTGAGTGGTCAGATCACACTCGTTTATGTATTGATAATCGCCTCCACACTCTGGGGATTGAACTCGCATGCGAGCGGTCGATCATGCCCGCTTAATGTTTAAAGTTACGTCCACGCTCCAGGGACTTAAGTTGTTTTTCGGGCAGCTAGTCACACCCATTTTAATAATCGAAATTATGTCCACACTCTGGGGACTTAGGTTGATTTGTGGGCGGTCAATCACCCCCAATTTTGTGTTTATACTCCAGTCTGCACTTTGGGGACATAGAGTTAGTTGTGGGTGATCAGTCACACCCAATTAATGTTTATACTCCAGTTCGCGCTCTGGGAACTTAGAGTTAGTTGTGGGTGGTCAGTCACACCCAATTAATGTTTATACTCCAGTTCGCGCTCTGGGAATATAGAGTTAGTTAACAAACGGTCGATCACATCTGTTTTGAGTTTTGAGATCTCGTTCGCACTCTGGGAACGATAAACTGATCAGGATCATGGATGGTCGGATCACATCCATCCTGAATTTACAAGCGAAGTCGAAGATGGACAGATCCATCCTCCTCGAGTTTAGATTACACATGGGTGACGTGGGTGGAAGAATCCACCCTCCTCGAGCCCACGTTTTTTTATTTAAGGTTATACTCTAGCTCGCACTCTGGGAGCCGAAGTTAGTTAGAGGATTGTCGTGTATCAATCCTTTTTTGGCTTCAGTGTGACAGCTTGTCTCCGAGCTTGGGTTTCACTTAGCGAGTGACCGGTCGTATCACAGTCACTCCCTATTTGAATAAGTCCCACCGTAGAATGGAACGTAGCTCTCCGTGCATTGTGATGGTCGCATGACGCATTTCAAGAATCACTACTCTGGCTCGAAGAGGTTGCATTTTATTGCTGAAATAAGAAAGTACGGCAAAGTCAGTTGCCTTATTACAAGTTCAAATTTCGAAATGCATAAACAAATGGCAAATGGAAAGCAGACTAAATGAATAAACAAAGCCTGTTATATGTAGTAGCGACGGAGACTTTCGCTATTCCAAGCCCTCGGCAAAGTGAGTCCATCAACAGTCGACAATCTGAATGTGCCATCTCCAAGTCTCCATTCGATAACATACGGTCCTTCCCATGTTGGCTTCATATGTGAAGGGACCAGATAAATTATCTTGAGCATGAGATCGCCAAGTTCAAAGATTCGAGGTCAAACCTTGGCATTGTATAATCGGGCAACTTGACTCCGGTGCACGGCTGCCCTCAAATCAGCCTCTTCACGCTTCTTATCTAATAAGTCCAGAGATTCGGCAAGCAATATAGCATTTGTCTTCGGATCATAGTAAGTTACACGATGAGAAGGTACTTCCAGTTCGACCGAAATGACGGCTTCTGAGTCGTAAGAAAGTGAAAATGGAGTGTGGTCGGTTGTGGACTTGTGGGTAGTTCGATATGCCCATAGGGCCATGGGAAGCTCATCGACCCATTTACCTCCGGCCTTTTCCAGTCGCTTTTTTAGAATGGATTTGATAACTTTGTTAACAGCTTCGACCTTTCCATTCGCCTGAGGGTGAGCAACTGCTGAGAATTTTTTCTGAATATGGAAATGTTGACAGAAGTTCTTGAACTCGGCACTATCGAATTGGGCTCCATTGTCAGTGATAATGGTATGTGGGAGGCCAAAACAACAGATGATGTTGCGGACAACAAAGTTGATTACTTTCTTCGTCGTGATAGTAGCAAGGGGCTCAGCTTCCGCCCATTTGGTAAAGTAGTCAACTGCAACGATGGCGTACTTCGCACCACCTTTAGCTAGAGGTAAAGATCCAATTATATCGATGCCCCACGCGGCGAACGGCCATGGACTGACCATTTGAATAATTTCAGTAGGCGGGGCTCTTGATATCCGAGCATGTTTCTAACATCTGTCACACTTATTGGCATAGTCTAATTCGTCTCGATTCACAGTCAACCAGTTATACCCATATCGTAGTATCTTCTTAGTAAGGGCTTGCCCCCCAGTGTGATCGCCACATTCTCCCTCGTGCACGTCATGTAATAATTGTTTGATTTCATCATGGGCGATACACCGGAGTAAAGGAATAGAGTATCCCCTTCTATACATGACTCCATTCTCGATAATGAATCGTGAAGCTTTCTGAAGAACTTGTCTTTTCTCACTTTAGCGCTCGGGCAAAGCTCCATGCTCGAGATAGTTTCTAAAAGGGGTCATCCATGACTCTTTCTCGGGTGTGGCTTCATGAACCAAATCTGTCTCCATCTGATTGATACTCGAAGAGGTAAGTGTCTCAATAGGGACAAGTCCCATTTTTTGTGCTTCACTGGTGCTGGCCAGTTTTGCCAGAGAATCGGCCTTCTGTTTATGATCTTGGGGTATGCAATAGATGGAATAATAATCGGACTGATTCAATACTTCCTAGATCCGAGCAAGATAAGCAGTCAACCTCCGATCTCTAGCTTGGTATTCTCCCCGAACTTGACATACAACCAATTGTGAATCGTAGTTAATCTCCACAGCAATAATTCTTAAGTCTCTGGCGAGATCTGAGTCCGGCAAGTAAAGCTTCGTATTCGGCCTCGTTATTGGTTGCCCGGAAATCAAACTTCAAAGCATAACATACGTATCGGCCTTCTGGGGTTTCAAGTACAACTCCAGCGCCTGAGCAGCGATCGTTCGATGCACCATCGGTGTAGAGTTTCCATATGTATCTAGGAGATTCACTGGTCTCGGGCAAGTCCTTTGGGATAGTGAATTCAACAATGAAATCCGCCAGAACTTGTCCTTGAATAGCCCGCCTTGGTGTGTAAGCAATATCACACTGACTCAACTCGATGTTCCACTTTAGCAACCTACTAGACATCTCAGGCCGCGTATGGACCCGTCGTAATGGCTGGTCGGTGTTGACTGTGATAGGATGAGCCTGAAAGTAGGGACGGAGCTTTCTTGAGGCAATGACAAGACAATAAGCTAGCTTTTCCAACTTCGGATAGTTTCTCTCTGCTCCTGTCAATCGTTTGCTAATGTAATAGATTGGCCGTCGTATCTGATCCTCCTCTCGAATTAATGCAGCACTGATTGCATTCTCTGACACTGCCAGATAGATGAGTCTCTCATGATCAATCGGCTTTGACAGAATAGGCGGTGTAGCTAGGTGCTGAACCAGTGCTCGGAATGCACCTTCACACTCATTGGTCCATTCAAAGTTCTGCTTTCCTTTCCTGATTAGATCGAAGAAGGGAATGCACTTATCGGTGGATTTGGAGATAAATCCGCTCAATGCTGCTACCTTCCCGTTGAGGCTCTGTACTTGCTTTATTGTTCTTGGAGTCTCGAGATTTCGAATCGCCCAGATCTTCTTGGGATTGGCCTCAATTCCTCTAGCGTTAACAATGAATCCAAGGAATTTTCCGGATGAGACTCTGAAGTGACACTTCAACGGGTTGAGCTTCATTCGGTATTCTCGGAGGATGTTGAACATTGTTTCTAGGTCTTTGCCATGATCGATGGAGAGTCGCGACTTTACAAGCATATCGTCCATGTACACCTCCATAGTTTTCTCAATCTGGTTAGCAAACATTCGATTGACAAGGCTTTGATAGGTTGCCTCAGCATTCTTAAGTCCGATGGCATCACTTTGTAACAATAGAGTCCGAGATCGGTGACAAAGTTGGTATGCTCATAATCGGGTAGGTGCATCGGTATCTGATTGTAGCCGGAATACGCATCCATAAAAGACAAGAGTTCGTGTCCGGGCCGTTGAATCTACAAGCTGGCCAATTCTGGGAAGTGGGAAACTATCTTTAGGGCATGCTTTATTTAGATCCGAGTAGTCCACACAAGTACTCCATTTCCTGTTTGGTTTCTTGACAAGCACTGGATTGTATACCATTTCTGGATATAATGCGTCTCGGATAAACCCGTTCGTCTTGAGTTTATTCACCTCTTCCTTCAGGGCGGCAGATCTCTCTGGATCCATACCGCGCCTTTTCTGTGTGACCGAGACATGCCGTGGGTCAGTATTCAATATATGGCTCGCGATGTCCGGCGAGATCCCACACATGTCTGAGTGTGTCCAAGCAAACACGTCGAGGTTTGCTCGGAGAAATTCAACCAATTCCTCTTTCATCTGTTGGCTTAGCTAAGACCCGATCTTTATCATTTTGGAGTCATCATCATCATCGATCGGAACATCGATCGTCAACTCTGCCGAGGAAGCCTGACTGTCTTTGACTTCCTCTTCATTATCATCATCTCTTAGATCAAGATCTTTTAGGAATTGGTTGTGACGCTTGGGCCTAGGCCTAGGCGTTAGCTGTCAATTGTCAATAAAACGGACGTAGAGAGATTCCTCTACGTACTTGCCCTTCTCTTTCCGCCACGCCTCCCGCAGCTCAGCAACATAACAGGCGCGTCCAACTGCCTGATCTCCCTGAACAACTTCAACCCCGTTGTCAGTGGGGAATTTCAAAGTTAAACACCAAGGGGCAATGGCTGCCTTGAATTCAGCCAGAGCCGGTCGGCCCAAGAAAGCATTATACGGTGAATTAATATCCAAGACAATGAACTGCAACATCCGGACTCACCGGCGTTCTCCAACTCCCAACTCCACTGCTAATTCTACCATTCAAGTGGGTATAGTCGCACTTCCATTGAAACCATGTATACGGGATTGACACGACTTCAAGTCCTTCACTACCATTTTCATTTGATCATACGCTCGCGTGAAAAGAATATTCATGGAGCTTCAACTGTCCACTAAGATCCTATTCATCCAAGCAGGACCTATCTGAGCTGATATGACTAGTGGATCAATAGTAGGGGCTTCGACTCTATTGGCATCTCTGTCTCGAAAAACGATGTCGTCTGTCATCGTCTTCTGTTGTTTAGCCGGAGCCCCATTATCAAGATTACTACAACACTCGAAGTCCGCATGCCTAACCAAACTGGCATTCGACTCCATTTCCCTCCAGCTCCGATCCGCTGGATGAGGACCATCACTAGCTGTGTTAATCACTAACCTCCCGCCAGTACACGTGGGTTCCTCTGGTCTAGCCTGATTCGGTACTTGGTACTAGTTTGATGGGCCCGCACCGCCAGCCTTCGGTGCCCGAACAAATTGTTCCAACTTCCTATCTCGGATTAACTTCTCAATGATATCTTGTAAATGGTGACATTCATTGGTATTGTGACTATAGCAATCATGGAATCTACAGAATTTTCCAGATTGAATATGCTTTTCGAACGACTGCTTCGGAGTAGGCTTCTTATATTGGCCAGTATTAAAGGTTTGCAAGTACACATTCTCCATGGATGTATTCAAAGGAGTATAGGTGTCAAACATGGGAGCTCTACATCGCAGTCCACGATTTTGATCCCGCTTCTTACCCTGACTTCCATCGCCTTTCTACTGATTCTGCTTATTCTGTATATTCAACTGCACCTTTTCGGAACTCTCACCGGTGTGTTTCACAGCGACATTGCTCTAGATTCCTTCCACACTGGGCCCTGAATCATCCTTCTTCCTAGACTGTTTCGCATCTTCCCTCCTCAAGAATTGGGCTGCCTTGGAATAGAAATGGTCCAATGATGCAGGGGGTTTCCCAGCCAACCAGTTGCCATATTCAGAATCAAGATCGATTCCTTTAGTCAGTGCCATCAATATGGAATTATCATTAAGGTTACTAATCTTCGCGCAAGCAGCATGGAACCTTTCCAGATAACGTCTAAGCGTCTCTCTAGGAGCTTGAGTAACGCTAGATAAGGTATTCACATCCTTAGGTCTTGTAATGTGCATACGAAACTATTCAATGAATTTTGTAGCTAACTGATCAAAACATGAAACATATCGAGGAGGCAAGCGAGTAAACTACATAGTCACGAAGCCCCCTAGAGAGATTGGAAAACTTTTTCATTTGACCGCATTGTCAGCTCGTGCGGCATTCATAAGCCATTCATACTTCAAAATGTGCCGGTTAGGGTCTGAATTCCCTTCGTAAACAGGTAAAGTTGGCATTCTGAATCGACGAGGTGGTTCAACATAAAGGATGTCATTAATAAAGGGTGTATGACTCCGGGAGATTCTCCAGTTGTCATTGGAGAGGCCCTGACTTTCACGAATCATTTGACGAATCATGGTCGGGATGTCTGGCATATGGACATTCTGGGCATGCTGGGCCAAGGTGTGGTCGGGTTCCACAATGCGAGGATAGCCCGGGTGCGGTCGACGGTACATACCTCGCCTCCTTGGTTCTAGGTCTTCGAGCATATAGGGTTCATGAGTACGATCGCGTTGACGAATGCTCGGATCTTTTCGGTCTTGAATGTCAGCTTCCAAGTCGATAGCGGCGGCAGCAGCACGATTATCAGTGATGTGATAAGGAATTTTCCCTCCTCGGGAGGAGGGGCCTACCTAGTGACTAGCAAATGGACCAGATCCTGCTTGTCCAGGATTCAGAGTGCGCTGATGCCTGGGAGCTTGCGTGTAGCTTCCATCTAGTCGTGGACGTGTGGATCTATGATGGTAACCGGAGGAAGCTGAGCTCTCAGTGGATGAGTAGGAAGCTTAATCCCTCTTGGATCTCCTTCGTCTTTCCTGATTCAATCGGTTGGTTAACTTCGTGTTGGCACGGATTCGATAGGTAAACTGCTGGCATCTTTGGGTCAGTTCTTGCATCAACATCTGAAACTCCTCCCTGGTGACAGGTCCTTGTGGATCTGAAGGTCCCACTGAGTTTTGATCGGTAGCGGGTAGCTACGCAGGATTTTGTCTATCTCTTCCTTCCTAATCCACAGCGGTTGAGGCAGTCCTTGTAGTGACCAGTGAAGGGTAAAGCTCTCTCCTAGACTTGATACAAATCTGAATAGGATGGAAGAACTTCTAGGTATGAGATTTGGATCTTCTCCTTAGATTCTTGCAATCTGATATTGGTAGGAGATCCAAAGAGCAGGAGAAAAGCTGGGTTTTCTCAGTGAAAGCACCAAAGTGTTTGTGTCAAAATTGGGCACAACACTCTTCGGGCGTGTCTGAAGAGATTAAAGTGAAGAATATAAATAGAAAATGAGGTAGATCTAACAAACACATCAAAAACTGACAAACAGAAGTATGGAAACACAGAGATTTAGAGTGGTTCGACGTTGTAGCCTACGTCCACTATAGAAAGTTTGTTGTTTATTGATATTACTCGCTGGTTACAGATGTTTACAACAGTACAATCGAGGTACAACAATGATTTCGGCAAAGTATCTGCGTTCCAACGTCCAAAAGTCCCTTTTCTGAAGGCCTTGGACTGCTATTTATAGGCGTAGGCTGCAAATATCTCGCTGCAATCTCAAAAGACTCCTTCTCTCATGCGGGTGGGCCCACATGATCGATCCCCGAACATTTGAACTCGATCCATGATCGATACGCACCAAATTCATATCGATCCAAAATTGCTCCTTTTGGGTTGAGATCGATCATGGACATTCTTGAGGTTGTACGCAAGCTCCTGTGAAAATTTGGTGGCATTTGGACTTGTAGATTGCGAGATATGATCGATGCAAGTTTTGATCTTCAATGTGTAACCGAGCTTCGTATCGATACTTTGTATCGCTTCCTTTCGTATCAATGTTTTGCACGCGACTACTAGATGACATGGCACTTTATTCTTGGATCAATCCACTTTTCATGCCGAATGACCGAGTCTTTCTCTTGAAAGTGCCTTGTTCATATCGAGGGACTGTAACTGCTCTATATCGATATGAATCCATATACTTCGTATTGAGGTACTCCTTTGCTCTTCGTATCGACGCAAGGCAACCTTATTCGTATCGTTATAAATTGTCCCATTCGTATCGTTTCCCTCAACCCCATTTCGTATCATTAGGAGGTGTTATCTCGTATCACTTATTGGATGACCCATTCGTATCGACCGTTGGTTGACCGATACGAACTATACAGATGAGATCGATACGTAATGGCTTTAGTTGATGGATACAAAGCAGAGTACATGTAATGGATACGAAATGGAGAAGCAGGGTGGATACGAATGAGGCCTTCCTCCGTGGATACGAACACGGTGCTTCTGTTATGGATACAAACCACTGTTTACTTTGATGGATATGAATTGTAGCTGTCTTCCTTGATTATGATTGATCAATATCTTGAGCATACGAACTCCAATTGACTTGAAATTTGGGATGTTGGCTTTCATAGCTTTGCTTGTCATGTCATATCGATTGTAGCTCGATCCAGACTCGAACAAAATTTACCAGCATCCATAATGAACCTGTGTATAACCGATCTTCGGGACGAACCGTCCTTGGTTCCCAGTTAATTTCTTGGTGTCACGGCCTTGCCAAAAGGCGAGATAACAGCTAGTATATCAAAAGTAGGTAATCTATAATTAACCGCTTTGTATGTAGTGAAAGCCATCTTCGGGTTGATTGATTTTTTCCAAAGGTAGGCACCTAACTTTTCCGTTCATAATTTTTCCTTATAATCTCGCATGCCGACTTTATTGTAAGTTTGTGGGGTTCCAAGTCCAAATATCATTATTTGGTTGGTGTATATAGGGATTTAACTTAGTTTTGGTCTTATAGATTGCATTCAACTCATTCTTAATGTGCATCATTATCCTTTTGCACTAATTCTCTCTAATTGGTTGTCATATCCACCTACACAAGCTGGGGTGTCTACCCTAGTTTGGATATCAGGAATTACCCATTTAACCACGAATCTTTCCACCAACTCGTATCCTTTCTATTAGTTATTTTTCTCCGAATTTAGCTCATCTTCGCAGTTAAGAATATTTTTCCAAAAAATAAAAGAGGTATCATCATCATGCATTACCCAAAAACTATTTATTAAATGTGTGCATATATATAATTATATATAAACACATATACATATACATATACATACATGCATATATGTATATATATGTATATATGTATATGTACATGTATATGTGTATATATTGTTTCAACTAAAAAATGGCACAAACACCCAGAAGGTTAAGTAGTGATAAAAAGTGAAGAAATTTAAATGAAATCGGGTATAAAAGAACACACGGCAATTTATAGTGGTTTGGCTAATCTTGGCCTACATCCACTTAGTGAATTTATTGATTAGATCATTAGAGTATAGGTAGGGCTGCACAAAGTATGGGTTGGGCCGGGTCAGACCAAATATTTCATCCGACCCGCATAGGTATGGGTTTAAGGTAGCTCAACCCGTATCCGACCCTATATGAGGTTGGATATGGGTTGGGTCGAAGTATGGGTTGGGTTGGGTTTAGTAGGGTTGGGTTTGGTTGCATGAATCTAATAAAAAATGAGAATATAATGGAATATTTTCAAAAAATAACATTTAAATGTTCAACATAATATATTAGATTTTAGCTAGCATAACGCACTTAAACTAACTAATTCATTATAACATATATTTTATTAAAATTTCATTGTAAAACACATCATATGAAATTAGTTCACTACATAGTAGAACAAGTGTTTCATTTTAAAATACATTAAAATGCCCTTTGGAATATCTTTGCTAAATTCTATCTTGTTTGGGTTGACATAAAATATGCTTTTTCGTATATTTACTGTAGAATACATAAACATTATTCTAGGATTAGACTATTCTAATTTTAAGTGTATTGATATTAAATTAGGTTTTTAATATAGGGTTGGGTTGGGTTAAAGTATGGTTGGGTTGAACAAAATAACACACCCGACCCATATATAGTATGGGTTACAAATTGTAACCCATATCCGACCTGAACTAGGATGGGTTGGGTTGGGTTTATGTGGGTTGGGTCGGGTTGGTGGGTTGGGTCGGGTTGGATATGGGTTGTGTGCAGCCCTAAGTATAGGTAGTTGTTCTTACAGATCGGTGTAAATCCGACGGTGTTTACAAGAAATTAGAGTAAGGGAAAGCAGGAGCCTAAAGATCCTTAGAAATGAGCCCCTTATCTCTATTTATAGATGTAGGAAGCCTAAAATCTCGCATCCACGATCCCGCCTCGTTTTCCACCCCAAGACCAAGTCCTTTAGAGAAAATGGTGGCCACCTCAGCAAAATACATGGATCAATACCGATCCATAGGCTTGGATCGGTACCGATCCATAAGTTGGCAAAAATGGTCACCTTGAACTCTTTGCGTTGGCTCGATTTGTAATTAATTTTGTGATTACATAGTCCATTGCAACATTTCGAGCTTGTTTCTGAGTTCAAATGATGGATCTATAAAGAAATAGAGTTGCAGATTGAAGTGCTTATGGAGATCGATAGAGAATTCATGGGATTCACAAAACAACACATGAAGTAGGCCTTTGGCATCAAGTAGAGTAGATAGGCAGAAGTTGGGAAAATTTGAATGAAGGAAGTTGGATTGGTACCGATCCACCATTTTGGTGGATCTTTGCTTCTGGTTTCTTTGGTTAGTTTGCCTTTCGTCTTGCGGTTCTTTTGTATTCTATTTTTGGAGTCTTGGGCTATCTCTCCGGGCTTCTTGCCTTGATAGTTTCCAAGTTCGATTCGTCCAGTCTATCCGAATATTTCATGTACAAAAG
The DNA here is from genome assembly GCA_030737815.1 of Allium fistulosum. Classification (NCBI taxonomy): domain Eukaryota; kingdom Viridiplantae; phylum Streptophyta; class Magnoliopsida; order Asparagales; family Amaryllidaceae; genus Allium; species Allium fistulosum. Next base: position 1,059,266,116 of record CM060907.1, read on the forward strand.
GCTGGATAAGACTTGCCCCCCAAAGTACATATTGTTTCAAACAATATGTACTTTGAATCGAGGCAAGTCAGGATTGCCATAAAGGATTACACTATATGCTTCGAATGGTCATTGTCCTTTTTTGAATCATTTTTATAAAGAGCCGTGCCTCTAATTATTCATTTTGACGCTTTACTAGCATCTGGCATTATAAAATGGGAATGCGCTCTCACGATCTATCATTCCAAGAATGGTAATTTTGAACTGGCTCCTTCTTTGGATTTTTTAGGTTTGGATCGTTTTTCTGCCAATTCCAGCTGTTAGATGTTGAATATATTTACTACATGTATATGTACATACACACACATTCTTATTGGATCTTAAGCATATGAACATGCTTATGCTAGCATATATAGGCCATCTGTGTCTTCCATCATTTTTTTAAATTGCTAAACTCGGTAACGATCCAAGTCCTTGGATCGGTATCGATCCAGGATTCGAAAAAGTCCTCACTTTTGTTGCCTTAAGAATCTGGTTCCTGGGTATATATAACCTAACTCTTCAAACTTTCTCTTCATCATTTCCTTTGCTTTTCGACCAATGCTATGCGAATTCGACCCTCGCTTTTGTTTTCAGCTTAGACATAAATAGAACTTGTACTTTTCTTTCCAAGCTCTATTTCGAATTTGAATAAAAAAGATTTTTGTTTTTCCCAAGCATTATGCAAATTTTCCTATGTATTTAAGAAATGCGCTTTACATTCAATGTACTCGTGGTCCATTTCTTTTCATGACTATTGTCGGACTAAGTCATTAGCCCATTCTGTGATTTGCCGGCCTTTCGTCATTCTTGTGAATGTAAAGTGATCGTTGAATTGCCAATCTCTGGGCATTTATATGTAACCAAATCGAATTTTGGAATATGGTCAAACTTCGATCGCCTAGAAAGGTGATTTAAACATTCCTGTTAAAGGAACTTTAAATGCAATCGTGTTTGCCTCTAGGCGTCGATCGTTCGGATGAGATCTCGCCTAACTCCGGGTATAGACCTTTTGCCTCACCTACTTCGAGCAATGTTTGAATGCTCTTGTTTTGGACCGCGCCTAACTCCGGGCATTGTTGAGTTTAACCACTTAGGAAAGCGGCTCAGGTATCATTTTCTAGGATATTGCTCTTCGATTGTGCCAAATTCCGGGCACATACCTAACTACTTAAGGTTGTAGTTTGGACATCCTTATGCAGGATGTTTAATTTCGATCGTGCCTAAATCCTGGAATTGATCAAAGTTTATAGGTAAAACCCCACCTTACACCAGGTATAGGTCTCTTGTCTTGCCTACACTGGGCAAGATGTTAATGACTTGACGGATATGTCACGTCCATTTTAGTTTATACTCATGCCCCCACATCATGGGCAAGAGTTAGTGGATGGACGGTCAAAACACGTATATTTTGGTTTATACTCCCGCCCCTACATCTGTAACAGCCCGAAATTTAACCCGTAATAATTAATTCGTTAATTAATTAGATAATAAAATAACTTTGTGAAATTATCAGAATTGAGCCATGGGAGTTGCACTATTGTGTCTTTGGTAATTTTTTGGTCAATTTCCCTATATAGAACGTCAGAATCCGAGTTAATATGAGCAAAGAACGAAATAATCAAAGAAACGAATACACACACACACAGGTCGACCTGGGCAAGGGGGTGGTCGACCGCCCGGTCGACCCGCCTTGGCTTTTGGCAAGCGAACGAACGTTCGTTCCTTCGAACGTTCCAAAGCTTATTGTTGATGTGTTTTGCATTCTTTTGACCAATACGGTCCATCTATTTTCGCATCCGATGGCTCCTATTCAGCCTATGACGTAGATGCATCCTATTCAATCTCCAAATCCAACGATCCGAGATCCACTTCTACCCTTATAAATAGACCCCTAGACCTAACACTTTTTCTCATTCTAGGTTTTCTCCAATTGGGTTCGCCTTTCTAGAAAGGACCCTAAACGGAATAATTTTTCCAAAGGAGAAAATCGTTATAAATTAAATTATTTTACAACTCCAAATGGATCCGGGAAGACCAAAGGAAGAGCTTAGGACTGGAGGCAAGTGATTGTAATTATTTTAAGATTTTTTTCAGTAATTTAAAATATTAGGGTTTCCAATAGTTGTAGTTTTACTAAGATTTTTGGAATAGCCTTTTTAGTAGTTTATTTACAGTTTTTAGAATTATTTTCAATCTATTTCCTTTCAGCTATTCCTTTCAGTAATTTTAGTTTATTTCTGTTAATTATAGCTTTTCCATTTATTTACAGTTTATTTACAGTATTTTAGTTTATTTACTGTTATTAATACGTTATTTACATCTTCTTTCTATGCTTTGGATTTTCTTCTATCTTCAGTTTTCTTTTATTTCTCCTTCTTATTCGTGTATGGATTAGAATAGGATTAACGCGAATATGGATTAAATTGTAAGAAAATTGAAATAATGGAATATAAGATGTAAATTTCAAAGACTGTAATATAAATGGAATTGGACTGAAATTACGCCTAATTATGATGTTAATTGGACTGAATTAAAAAGATTGGCCTAGTTATAACTTAGAATTATAACTAAAAAAAGTAAAAGGTGAAAGAAGCTTATTTTAACACTTAGACCTTGGGTTAAGTAATAAGCATGATTATAACGTAGGTCATAATAAGAAATAGAACAGAATGAGGCTTATTTTAAGATAGGATAAATTAATAAGCAAAGATAGTAGGGATAAATTGTAAAGGCTTATTTAAAATAATTTATCTAAGTTAATAAGCAAAGATGAAAGTAGGACCTGTACCAAATAGCATTCCATATTAGACAAAACGGTGAGCCTAGGGCACGCTTATGCTAAGATTGTAGTAATTGGTCAAATAAAAGTCCAAATCATGGAGGATTTGGATAAGGGGCGCAACTAGATATTGTTTGGATGATGGGCCAGTACTAACATCATTTCTCCTATAGATTCTACGGACACACGGTGATCTCACGTTAGCCTGAAGTGGGATGAGGGGCACGCTTATGCTGGAGTTTGAGGTAATAATAAGACCCAATAGGTGAAGCAAAAGGTAGCATGGGCATGGTGGCAATTATGTGTGTGACTTCCATTCGGGTGCTTAGTAATAGCTATGAGTTCCAAGCGCTTAGTATGAGTGTCTTTCGTAGACACCATTGCCTTCTGTGTAGGGAGCTATATATGTCATCCGGATCCACAGTGGTTGCTCTGTGCATCTTTTGTAGATACCATTGGCTGCTGTGTAGGGAGTTATATAGCGTCTAGTCCACAGTAAGGTCTATGGAGTAGTAGGCTAATGAAAAAGGGTAGAATTAGGGTTACATCCTAATTACAGGATTAGGAATTCAGCCTAATCAAAGTAGAAATCAAGGACAAGTGCAAGCAATCAAAGTTAACCTATCTTATAAATTGAGCAATATTTAATCGTACTTATTTTCAATTTATCTCTTTCCTATTTCCTTTTATTATCCTTATTTATGCTAGAACTGTTGTAGAGTCTATTACTTTTATCTTGCTTAAAGACTCTAGTAATTACAATCATTCACCAGACTTTTAGTCTGACCCACTCCTCTATTTTCCCCTTCCCCCCCATAGGCAATCAAGGGAGAAGTCAGTAGATTTCTATTGCTTGGCGGTTTCTTGGAGGAGTTCTCTACTATGTATTTCTTTTATTTTCAGCTTTTGTTCTTTCTATGTACTGGCTTATTATGAGGGATATTATGTACTCTAATTTTTGAGACTATAAGTTTTTGTTTTATGAGACATACTGGATTTTTAGACATGAATGTGGTATCTAGTATTTGACTTATTTATGAAGCAATTATGAAACTTTGTTTTAATTTAGTTATTATTTTAAGCTTTCGCTGTTTTTATCTATATTTGTCTTTTGAATCTTAGTCTCTGTTAGCTTTAATTATACCTACTACGCACCACGCCTTTTAATGTGTCCTTTTGGGTATATTAAGGGGTGTGGGGGTGTTTCAACATCCATGGAAAGAGTTAGTGGATGGATGGTCTTGTCATGTCATTTTTAGTTCACTGACTTTGCCAAACTCTGGGCAAGGCATTAGCGCTCGCCAAACTCTAGGCATGAGCTAATAGATAGACGGTTATGTCACGTCCATTTTGATTTACCGGTCTCTCCATCCTCTGGTCATGATATTAGCGCTCAGCAAAACTCTGGACACGAGCTAATAGTTGGACGGTCTTGTTACATCCCTTTTGGTTTATACTCTTGCCCCAATATCAAGAGCAAGATTTAGCTGATGGATAGTCAGGTCATGTCCATTTTAGTTTATACTCTTGACCCTCATATCAAGGGCAAGAGTTAGCTGATGGACATCGCATCCATTTTAGTTTATACTCCTGCCTACGTATCAAGGGCAATAGTTAGCTGATGGATGGGTAAGTCACGTCTATTTTAGTTTATAAACCTGCCCTCAAATCAAGGGAAAGAGTTAATTGGCATTCATCTCTAGACGCCAAGAATGGTTGAACTCCAAAGGTCTGATCATGGATTGTAGAAATTTGGTTGGCACCTATCTTCGGGTACCTGCATACCTGCATTATATACATGCTGATTCATTCAAGTTGGTCATGTTTAACAACTCTTAAGCTATGTAAAGACAGAATCGTAGAATGATAGGTTCTGCCTTATTACATGGCTTTAATAAATTATGTATAAATTTATTTTCTAGCGAAATAGCACCGCAAGTGTTCGCTATTCCACGCACTCGGGAGTGTGCTTCCGTCCAATACTGCTAACCTGAAAGTGTCATCTTTAAGCTTTTGTTCAATCGCGTACAGACCTCCCAACTCAAGCCCATGTTCTAGGGACCTAGGAAGATTCGTTTGAGAACCAGACCGTCAATCCCAAAAGTCTGATTCCTAACCTTAGCATTGCAATATCGAGTGACTCGGTATCGGTGTGTAGCTGCTCACAAGTCAGCTTCATCCCGCATCTCATCAATCATGTCAAGAGATTCCATATGGAGTTTTTCATTTGTCTATGGATTGTAGTGAATCACTCGAAGAGAAGGTACTTCCAGTTCAACTGGAATCATAGCCTCTGATCCATAGGATAAGGTGAATGGAGAATGGCCAATCGCTGACTTATGGGTCGTCCGATAAGCCCAAAGTGATAATGGATGTTCATCTGACCACTTGCCCTTAGCCTTTTCTCTTCGCTTCTTAAGAATGGAATTGATAATCTTTCTTATAGCTTCAACTTGTCAATTTGCCAGGGGTGTACCACCGCATCAAATCTCTTCTCTATGCGATGTCGACGGCAGAAATCCTTAAACTCAGTGTTGTCGAATTGGTTCCGTTATCGGTAATGATGGCCTATAGAACTCCAAAACGATAGATAATATTATTAACTACGAAGTTGATCACTTTCTTTGTGGTAGTCGTGACTAATGGCTCCGTCTCAGCCCAATTGATGAAGTAATCAACTACGACGATGGCGTACTTCGCACCACCTTTAGATATTGGCAACACTCTGATTATATCGATTCCCCAAGCGGAAAATGGTTAAGGACTGACCATTTGAGTAACCTCCATCGATGAGGCTCTCAAAATCTTAGCATACCTCTGGCACTTGTCACACTTTCTGGTATAATCAGCTGCATCTCAGTTGACGGTTGGCCAGAAGTACCCATAGTGGAGAATCTTATTCGCTAGGGTTTGCCCCTAGTGTAATTGCAACATGCCCATTCATGCACTTCCCTCTGGACTTGTTTAGCCTTGTCGTTGGTGACCCATCGTAATAGTGGGACTGAGAATTCTTTCATGTACGGTGTTCCTTGCCAAAAGAAATATCTCAAAGCTTGGCGAAGGAGCTTTCGTCATTAGCTCTTCATGTTAGGAAGGATTCACCTCTACAAGTAGTCTTTTATCAGGGTCATCCATGACTCCCTTTTAGGTTTAGCCTCTAAGATCAAATTGACATCCATCTGGTTGATGCTCGGATCTGACAATATTTTCACTAGAATCAAGCACACGAGTTGTGCATCTCCGGAACTAGCCAGCTTAGCGAATGAGCAGCTCAAGGACTCGGTTTAGATAAGGAGCCATCCTTGTTCCTTTTTGCCTAAAACTCTTTCTGCGCTTGGCACACCACCAGTTGGGAATCAGAGAAAATATGTAGAGTTTTTATCCCTAGTTCCTTGACAATCTTGAGTGCTGCAATCAAGGCTTCGTATTTTGCTTCATTGTTTATGGTAGGAAAGTCATGTTTTAGGGCATAACAGATCGGATGTTCCTCGAGAGTGGTAAGTACAATTCCAGCACCAGAACACCGCTCGTTGAATGCACCATCCATGTACATCTTCCACCTAGTGTTTTTCTCACCACTGCTCTCTAGAATATCATCACGCAATGTGAACTCAACTATAAAATCTGCCAAAGCTTGACCCTGGATAGCCCTCCAAGGGTGATAGGTTTCATCGTATTAGCTCAATTCAATGTTCCGTTTCAACAGCCTTTCAAAGGTCTCAGATCGTTGCAAGACTTGTCGCAAAGGCTGGTCGGTAAGAACTTTGATTGGATGAGATTGAAAGTAAGGGCGAAGCCTCCTTGAAGCGATCAACATGCAGTATGCAAGCTTTTCCAGCTTCGGGTAATTTCTTTTTGCTTATGTCAATCGTTTACTGATGTAATGACTGATCATTGGATGCGAGCTTCCTCATGTACGAGTGCGACGCTCAAATAATACACTGACATTGCCAGATATATAAACAAGCCCTCGTCATCCATTAGCTTTAAGAGGATTGGGGTCTCTCCAAGTGATTCACCTGAGCCTGGAATACATCTGCACGGTCCTGTGTCCAAGTGAAGTTTCTTCTTCCCTTTGGACTTTATCCCTTCTTAATCACATCAAAGAATGGGATGCATTTATCGGTGGCTCTGGAGATGAATCAACTCAGGGCGAAGACCTTCCCGTTCAAGCTCTGGACCTCCTTAACATCTTCAGGGCCTTCATTTCGCTTAGTGCCTTTATCTCTTTCAGATTGGCTTCAATCCCACGGGAGTTCACAATGAAGCCCAAGAATTTCCGTGACACAACGCCAAAAGAGCATTTCATAGGGTTTTGCTTCATCCCGTATTTCTATAGAACGCCGAACATCTCTGCCATCGTCAATGTGGTTTCCTGAATGTAATGATTTCACGAGCATGTCGTCCACATAAACTTCCATTAAACGTCTAATCCGATCTTTGAACATCCTGTTCACCCATCTTTGGTAGGTTGCTCCGACATTCCTCAACCCAAACGGCATGACTAGATAGCAATACGGTCCGAAGTCGGCAATAAAGCTGTATATCCCTGGTTTGGGACGTGCATTAAAATCTGGTTGTATCTAAAGTACACATCCATGAATGAAAGCAATTCATGTCCAGCTGTTGAGTCCACCAACCGATCAATCCTTGGAAACGGGAAGTTGTCTTTCGGGCATGCCTTATTCAAGTCAGAATAGCCGAGCATGTCCTCCATTTTCCGTTAACTTTCTTCACCAACACTAGATTGGATAACCATTCTGGGTATAAGGCATCTCAGATAAAGCCATTGTCCTTCCGCTTCTCCACTTCTTCTTTGATTGCAAAAGATCTCTCCGGACCCAGACCGCGGCACTTTTATTTCACAGGAACTCATTTAGAATTTATATTTAATGCAAGGCTCGCTACCTCCAGCAAGATCCAACATATCAGAGTACGACCAAGCGAACACATTAAGGTTTGCCCGGAGAAAACCAACCAACTCCTTCATCATCCTAACACCAAGCTGTGATCTAACTCTCAGGATCCATGTTGGGTCATCCTGACTAACTGGAATGTTGATCATTAACTCGGCAGGAGCTGCTCTTCCACCTTCTGGCTTTCTCCGTAGACCCATATCTGTATGGAATTGACTATGCTGCTAGAGCCAAGGCTTAGGCATTAGTTGCTATGCATCCCAAGCCTTGATGCAGAGAGTCCCCTCTACACCTTTTCCTTCTCTCTTCGCTTCGCCTCCCTTAGCTCGGCGACATAACATTCACGGCCAAGCCCTTGTTCTGCGTGCACAACTCCTGCACCATTCTTTGTAGGAAATTTAAGCGTCAAACACTAGGAAGCTATAGCTGCTCTGAACTCAGGCAGGGTCAGTCGGCCCAAAAATGCGTTGTAAGCAGAGTAAATATCCAACACAACAAAAGGCACGACCCGCACTTGCCTACGATCACTTTCTCCAAGCACTACCGGTTATTCCACATATCCAACTGGCTCCGTAGCTGTCCCACTAAATCATTGGATCCGAGATTTACATGGTTTCAAGTCCTTGCCTTCCAGAAACATCCGATCATAGGCATTTTTGAATAGAATGTTCACCAAACTCCCACGGTCAACCAACACCTTTTATATAATAGCAGGGCCAATTGTGGTCGTTATAACGAACCAGTCAATTGTTGGGGCTTCCCTCATTAGCATGTCATTTGTCATGGCCCTGAATTGTTTTTTCCAAGTTCCATCCTTTATTTCCAAACAGCTCTCATTCTCGACATGCTTCAAAGCAACATTAAACATATCCATCTCATTCAAACTCCTATCGACTGGATGTGGTGCACCGATGATTGTATTTATCACTAAACATTTTGCAAGCCGCCTAGGCTCCTCACCACTGGGCCCAGCTTTCCCCCATTGGGATGTCGGCCTATGGGGATTGGAATTTCCATGCCCACAATCCTACGAGGCTTTCACAAATTGCTGCAATTATTTTTCGAATCAGCTCCTCAATCATACGCGTAAATGCCTGCATCCATTGGTATTATGACAAGAGTCTCATAAAACCTGTAGAACTTGCCAGATCTCCTCTCGTTCTCAATCGACTCTTGTTAAGCCGGCTTCCTGTAATGCATGATATCTTGAGTTGTTAGATAGATTTTCTCGATTGAGTTATTCGGTTCAGTATAACTATTGTATTAGGAATCTTAGGATGATTCCTATTATCCGACTTTCGTTTCTTGGCCATTATCGCTCTTTTTCTAGCCAACATTCTTGTTGCCAATATTTACATCTACATTTCCAGAACTTCCTCCATATTGCGTTACAACAATGTTGCTTTGTATCACTACATCTAAATTTCCAACACAGTTTCTCCAGGGATGATTGCTCGTTTCTTCCAAGTGTAAGTTCTGATTAGCTTTTCTATAGAAAGCATCCATCGTAGGTGGGGGTTTCCTTTCTAACCATTCCCCAAAATCCGTCTCAGGATGAATCCTCCTAATCAGCGCCATTAATACTATGTCATCGTTGGGATTTGTTACTTCTATCATAGCTGTATGGAATCGGTTCAAGAAATCTTTTAACAACTCTCATACTCCCTAGAAGACGTTTAATAATGACATTACATCTTTTGGATGTGTAGTGTGTAAATGGAATTTCTCCAAAAACTTCCATGACAACTCAGGATATGTATCTCGATGGGAGCCGAGTAAACCACATCGCTACTCCCTTTAAGAAAATTGGAAAACAATGACATCTCACGACATCAAACGCTCGAGCTGAGTACATATGCCACTCGTACTTCATCAAGTGCTACCTTGGATCCGTCTTTTCACTATATAGTAGCATTTTCGGCATTTCAAACCTCCGTGGATACTTCACGTGCAGAATGTCTTCAGTAAACGAATTCCAACTAGGAGAAGTACCCCATTCATCAATGCTTCTAAATAAGTTTTTACTTATAATTATCTTGACCATGTCTTCCAAGTATCCGGGTCTATAAGTTCAGCTAAACGGTGGTGATCGAGATCTGTTCCGAGTGTTTGGCCGGTGAATGCTCTCGGACATACTCTCGATACCTAGGTTCTCTATACTTCAGGAGATCCATTCGTCCAGCAATTCCCCATGTTCGATTCCCATGCATTGTATTAGTAGCAGCAGCTCTATATTCAGCACTCAGATCATCCATAGCACGGTCAGAAGTCAGATACATGCCACCATCCAAAGGGCAAGCTCTGGACCCACCATTAGTTGGATCGGTATCGATCCGCCTAGTTGGATCAGTATCAGTCCACAAACCCAAGCCGTGGTTTTATCTTCTTCCTTGATATAATGCACCAATAGTGTTTTGAGTCCTCTTCTGCTTTCTATCCCTCCGTCTCTGGTCGGATGATGAGGAACTTTCATATTCTGAACTTGAATCCCTCTTGCTCCTCCTTTGGTTGTTCTACGTTAGTTCATTCAATAGCCTCAAGCTCTGTTGCATTTTCTAGTTCGTTTGGTTGTGACTCTCTTAAAATCCGTCCTCCATCTATTTCATTATACGATCCATTTCCACTCTGGTCACAACATCAGCTGGATTCTGGATCTCTCGTTGTTCAGTTCGAGTAGCTCCATCCATATGGTGAATGTCATGGTTCTTAGCATCATTAGTAGCTTTCGAAGTTGTAGCATGTTCTCTCTTTGATGGGGCCATGGTGAATAGCTTCTCTTAGATTATTAAAAATCTGAACAGTAGAATTGTAAGGTTGGAAAATTGGATCTATCTCTTGGAATTAAGAAATCCAATAGTATATGATGAATCCAAGTAACCCGAGAATATCTTTCTCGGTGAAAGCATCAAAATGTTTGAACCAAAAAATGGCACAAAAACCCAGAAGATTAAGTAGAGAATAAAAAATGAAGAAAATTAAATGAGAACGAGTAGAAAATAACACACAACAATTTATATTAGTTCGGCTAATCTTGGCCTACGTCCACTTAGTGATTTTATTGACTGGATCACTAGAGTACAGGTAGTTGTTTTTACGGATTAGGATAAATTCAACTGTGATTATAGGAATTAGAGCAAGGGAAAGCAAGAACCAAAAGATCCTTAGAAATGAGCCATGTCCCTCTATTTATAGAGGTAGGAAGCCTAAAATCTAACCTCCATGATCCCACCTCGTTTTCCATGCCAAGACCAAGTCCCATAGAGAAAAAGGTGGCCACCTCAGCAAAATACGTCGATCGGTATTGATTCATAGGCTTGGGTCAGTATCGATCCATAAGATGGCCAAAATGGTCATATTGAACTCTTTATGTTGGCTCAATTTGTAATTAGCTTTGTGATTCCATAGTGTTTTGCAACTTTTCTAACTTGTTTCTGAGTTCAAATGATGGATTCATGGGGAAGTAGAGTTGTTGATTCAAGTGCTCACGGAGATTGACAAAGAATTACACGGGATCGACGAAATAACACTTGAAGTAGGCTTATAGCATTAAGTAGAGTGGATAGGTAGAAGTTGGGAAAATTTGGTTGATGCAAGTTAGACCATTACCGATCCACCACTTAGGTGGATCTTGGCTTCTTGTTTCTTGTGTTAGTTTGCCTTTCATCTCGCGGTTCTGTTTGTACTTGGTTTCTGGACTCTTGGGCTATCTTTCCAGGATTTGTGCCTTGATAGTTTCCAAGTTCGATTCGTCCAATCTATCCAAATATTGCCTTGTCAATAGGCTGGATAACGTATATTATAAGAGAAATTTTAAAATAATATACATAACTAGTAAAAGTTTTCGGTCGGCGAATCAAAAAAATCATTTTTTTCAAATATACTTTTTAGAATAAATAAGTATATATTATTGTTAGCGTGCATATATATATATATATATTGTCTTAAAATAATTAAAATATTTATATATATTTAAACTAAGTTTATGCGTAATTTTGTAAAGAAAAATTAGTATGTTGAAAGTGTTTTCAAATTTATTATATATATACATGAATTTCTAAACATGTATTAATAGAACTTAGATATAGAAATTGATAAACAATTATTTAAAGTACTAAATTATGTATATGCAATATTTAAATATATATATATATATAAGTCTATATTATATAATATGTATGATCGAAAAAAGAAAAGATTTTTTCTTTGGTAAAATTTTATCACTATATTATAACAAATATATAGAAATTATTTGAGGTGAATAAATTAATACACAGTCGAGTGAGACAATATATGCACATATAATATTATTATAAATATGTAGATCTCACCACCATATGATTATTAAATTAAAACATAATATACCTTTTGAAGAAAAGCTGTTGAATATACATTGGTTGAAGATAACTCCTAGATTAACCTTGATTCGATCTCAAGATCATGCATTGAGCACTGCAGTTTGTATTTGGTTTGATATGTTTATGGTTATGAGATTTTCAGCTAGGGGTGTGTCCATGCAAGGGTATTGAAGCCAAGGGATGATAGGTTTCCAAGGAGAAAAAGTGAGAGGATATGTTGATTTATATATAGGAGGAAGAGGAGACAAATTCTCCTCCTTTTACTACTTCTCCTCTTACTAATTCTAAGATCTGATCTAGAATTCAAATCAAAAAATATATCCTCCCCTCCCCTTGTTATGTCCTACCAAGGCTAGGGTTTATGAGAATTTAAACAACGACAAACCATTTAATAATAAATGACACTTAAATCGTATTTAAATGCTTGTCGATATTATTATTCGTACAAACTATTTATGCACTCAGCTTGTTACTAATGGCACCTAGAAAATACTAATAGCACCCAATACATAAAATAAATAAATAATAATGTTTCACAAACATTAATTAATTTGTAACAATCACAAATCAATTAAATCATGTGATTTTCGAAAAAATAAACAATGCGATTGTGTAACTCGTAATTGTAAATTCAGTTAGCGGTTAATATCAAACAATTTGGATATTATTGTTCGCTCGTAACTATCGCTAGTAGTGTGTCAGTTTGGCTGAATTTATCGTTTATAAACCTTCATTGATAAAATCTAATTTTATAATTTAAGTGGTGCTTTTTAGTAACAATTTTTACACCAATTCTCTTCAACAACACTATATCACTTTAGGATTTATGGAATTTGGTTTTGGTCAAAATTCTGATATCATCCACATTCAACTTGGTTAGTCCATAAACAAAGTCCTTGGTACAATAATAACATTTATTATCAACTGTGCTACTCTGACCAGAGATTTTTGTTAAAGTTATGGGTATGTCCTAGGGGAAATTGTGTAATTTGTTACATAAATCATATTCTACGACCAATCTTGCTTATAATAAAAATATTTGATTTCTATTATATACATTGTTATATAATGATATAATTAATTAAGTAACTAATTTAAAGTACATAAATAAGAAACTCCTTAAATGAAATATTGTGTGATTGTAGTTGGAAATAGTTGCAAATGTGCATAATTTTTTTTGGCAAAGCCGACGAGGTTAAATGGACCTCGACCATATATTACCACACCAATCAGAACAATTACAACAAAAGAGGGATAGAAAAACAGGGGTATACTTGGCGCAGCAAGCACAGGGAGAACAAAGAAACATTAAAAGCAAATGTGCATAATTAATTACAATATAAAATAACATTTTATTTTAAATGTTCTTGTCCAATATGTTTGAAGAAAGGATATAGATACATTTGTTGAGACCATAGTACGTAACACTCTTCAAATATTGGGTAGTGTATTACTCATGGATGCTAAGGGCACCAAGGTATTACCTAGTGATAGTTATTAAATAATTATGTGTTATCCAGCTTTTAATCCAAGCAATATTTGGGCGAGTTAGAACTATCAAACAATCAGATAGCAAATCAGAAATCCAGAACTATAATTCTAGAAACTATAATCCAAATCATGGTCAAAAATGAAACCACTAACTTGCTCAAAAATTAAGATAAGATATTACTCCATAAGTAATTCTAATGGCAAAAGTCGAAGTCATCTAAACGATGACTAAGTCTCAGATCATTACTAATATGAGGCTCTCAAATCAATGCTGATCTAAGAAACCAATCATTTTGAAGCCCATTTTAAACTACTTAAAGGCAAGGCAAGCAAACCAATAATTCTTAGATCATCTACAATTTAAGAAACCATTTCAAAAGTGAAAAAATTCAAGCCATTTGGAGAAAAACATTCTTAGATCAACATAGATCTAAGAATCCAACCCAAAACCAATCCATTTTAAATCACTCAAAAGTCTAAAGGCAGATGTAAAACCAAGGATCCAAGAACTATGGATCACCACCAATCCATAGAGAAACTTCAAAAGATGAAAAGTTAAGGCATAGTGATCCAACACCTCAAGTCGTCATCGATCTAAGGCCAAGTTGAGGAGTGACATTCTAATTCGACCACGATCTCCTCAGGCAACTCCTTCACAACATGAAGAACGTAGGGAGAAAGTGGTGGAGATAAATTCATCGATCTTCATCTGTTATCCCGCCTTTTGGCAAGGCCGTAATACCATGGATTTGTCAAAATAGATTTCGTGATCATCAAGGCAGGAAGTCCAAAGAGATGATTATCATGATCGGAGATTAGTTATAAGAAAAGTTGTGGATGATTGTCAAGCGGATTCAGATGAATGGCATCTCAGAATTGATTAAGTGTGGATTGGCACTTCCCCTAGGTAGGGGAACAGATTGGATTACTTCCCTAGGTAAGGGATCAGATCGGATCACTATGGATATGAACACTCAACTCAGCAGATCAACTCATCAAAGACCGATCGATTACTCTAGAAAACACCTAGGGAAATATACAAACAACTCAGGAAACCAGGAGAAGGCAACATGGTGGACTCACCCTAAGGATCGCCAGGCCCCACTCCCCCATCCTAGGGGATTGGCACCGACCCCCTATACCAGCATCGATCCCTCAAAGTGGGCCCTATGAGGCCCATTTTCGAGGAGCAAGGTCGACCTAGTCTGGAGGTTCTGCATGTGGAATTTAAGCTAGGTATTTCATCGTCTTCTCCTATAAATATAGGATCACTGGCTTAGGGAAAGGGGTCTTCTTCTCTCTTGGCTATACTCTGCTATTTTTATTACTCGGATCCAAATTATTGTAACTATAATCAGCAGTACAAATAAAAGGAAAATCATTGGAGTGGACATAGGTCGAAGTCAGTCGAACCACTATAAAACTTCTCATGTTCATTTCTTACTATTTTAATTTTCTGTTCTTCATATTGTATTCTCTAATTCGCTTTGTTTGGAATTGGTTATTGGATTTTTGGTGCTTTCGCATTGTTTAGGTGTTGGCATCCATTTTTGACACTAACATCGTCTATAAATAGAGGATGAGAGGCACTGTTTGCACAAAAAATGGACAAACACCTCGAAGTTGTATGATTTAGTAGATCTTATGTGATTCTTAGTGATTCGAGCGATTTATGCCAATACGTAAAAAACAGGGGCTAAACTGTAAAAAGACACGCAGATTTATAGTGGTTCAGCCAGAATGTGCCTACGTCCACTTTATATGTTATTTCTCTTGAGTTATTCCGATTACAAGTACAAAGCTTTGATATAAGTAAAAGAAAGTTGTTTGAAAATTCCTTCCGTGCTTGAGCTCTCAAACTTGTCCCCCATTGCTGTACCCCTGCCCCTCTATTTATAGAGTGAGGCTAGGGGTAGGGGTCTTGGAGGTATATAGCAGCTGGTGGGCCTGGGCTGCTACAATCTGGCCTGATAGGACTTTGGTTCGGTGGTTGGAGGCGAGGCTTGGTCCGGCAATGAGTTGGTTCGGTGGTTGGAGGTGAGGCTTGGTCCGGGAATGAGTTGGTTCGGTGGTTGGAGGCGAGGCTTGGTCCGGCAATGAGTTGGTTCGGCAGGAGATTTGGACCGGCAATGGGTTGGTTCGGCAGGAGATTTGGACCGGCAATGGGTTGGTCCGGTTGGAGTTAGGAAGGCTTTGATTCGGTGGGAGTTAGGAAGGCGTTGATTCGGTGGGAGACTTTTGGGTGGTCCGACATGTCTGGTTCGGGGAGACCGGATGAAACATCTCCAACACTTGCCCCCCAAAGTGGGGCACGTGCTTATAGGTGCCGCGCTTTGTTCCAGCTGAGCCATTATATTCGGCCTGAGGACCGATCCATCTGGTCCGGCTATCAAACCTTGCTTTATAAATAGGAGTCTCTAACCTTCACATTTCCTTACCAACTGCGATAACCTAATCAATTATTCGAACTGCCGAATCAGGTGAGCTTGTTTTCTGCCGAACGAACTTCTAGGGCTAGGCTACCGAATGAACTCGGAAATTTTGGACCCCTGACTAACCGAATGAATTCTCACATTGAGATGCCGAATGAGCTATTGATTGGATTGACCGAATGAACTCTCACACTGGGATGCCGAATGAGTTTTACACTTGAGTAACCGGATGAACTCAGGGATCTTGAATTCCGAATGAAAAATGATACTGAATATGTTTTTACTGAATGACGTCATATACTTGTTTACATCTTCTGTTCTAACAATGTGTTTTTCTAGTATTGTAGATAATGTCTCGCAAAGCGGAAACTCGATCAGACAAGAAGAAATCCGGGGGCGAAGGAGGTTCCTCTGCCGTGCCCCCAGCTCAGCCGAATCCAGAACGTCACGGACCAACCCCGAAATCACTAGTGGACGGGTACGGCCCTCAGGAACTTCTGAACTCCCCGCCCGATTGTTTTCCTAGTTCCCTCAAGGAGGAGCAGCTTGATGTCATCTCCCGATCCTTTGGAATCGATAGGGCGCGCTTGCTATTGCCTGGGAGAGATGTTATGCCGTATGATCCTCCTGAAGGGTACTTCGCCTACAGCAGATACCACTGCATGTGTGGTGCCATCCCTCCTCTGAACGCTTGGATAGCTAGCTTCCTCACATACCTTAAGGTGGCCCCGTTCCAGCTTCAACCCAACTCCTATGCTATACCGGTGAGCCTCTTCGTCATTTTCCGGAGGAAGTATGGTCGTGCTCCTTCCAACCGAGAGATCCGGTATCTATATAACCTGAGGGGCTATAAGAAGGGGTCCCCATACATTAGCTTGGAGTCAGCTGTGACCTTCAAGCCGGTCTTGGATCTGTATTCCAAAATTCAGCATGTTCAAGAGGGAATGGTTCTTTGTTAGGGACGACTCTGTTTCAATTCGGCGCTTTACTTCGGGATGTAAGTCGAATGCTTTTACTTATATTTTCCATTATGATTGCGATGCTTTTTCTCATACTTCCTCATTTTTGCTAGCGACAGGTGGCTTTGCGGTTGTGGAGACTGACCGCCTGGTTCAGACGGCGGCTGAGATAGAAGCTATTCTTGGGAAATATAGATCATCTGCCTTCTTGATCAGAAATGCGATTCTTCTGGAGTATAACTTAATCCTTCCACATCAGTCAGTAGTTAAGCTGAGGGAAACGGCGGAGGAGAGGGCGGCTGCTCAGACCAAGGAAGGTGTTACGGTAGAGAGTAGCAAGAGGAAACCTTTCACAAAACCTCCAGCTGTCGGAGGTAAGAAACTCAAGAAGTCGGACGGTCCCTCCCCCAGCAATTGTCCACTTACCCGGGAGGAGGAAGACATAGAGGAGGAAAGAGGCGAGGGTGGAGATGGTCGGGAAGGTGATAAAGGTGGCGATGGCATCGGGGCCTTGCTTCCTGGGCAAGCGGGCGAGATTCAGGAGTGGACGGACGATGCGTTCCACCAGGCTTTCGAGGGGCTGGGCGAAGATCCGGCTTTGGTAGAGAAAACCGGGAAAGCGGACAAGGCCGGGACCGGTGCAAGCGAGTCTTCCCAGACCATTCCAGCCAGGGTGGCTCCGACGACTCAAGGTGAACTCTTGAATCCTGCATGCTTCACTAATGATAGGGACTTAGGAATATTTTATGACCCGCTCCCATCCTGGGATGAAATCCAGGACCTATTGCAGTATCCTACTCCTCCCCAGGGTTTGTACAACCACAGATGTGTTTCTCTCCTTTTAATTTGCCGTGTTTTCTCGAAGTATAGAACAATGCATGCTTGTGACACTTTTTCTTCATATCAGGAGCAGGTAAAACGGTCAAAGCCTCAGATTTTCGGCACAGGCTTGAACAGTACAAGCTTTCCAAAACTTCTGTCAAGCCGAAGCCTTCGACCCACCGCTCCGGGGATGTAGTCGGCTACCGTCCTCTTCTCGGGGTTATCGAAGAGGGTATTCAGCAGAGAAAGAGGAGTCGTCCTTTATCCGAACCTTCGCCTGGTCCTCAGTTCCCGGCTCAGCCTCTTCATGATATCACGGAGGAGGATAGTGAGTTTGCACCTTCTCCGCACCCGTCCGGAAACCCTTCTGTTACTCATATCGACCGTCCTGACTTGGCTCGTAATCCATTTGCGGGTCATCCTGATCTGGATCCAAGCTCTCATGATATTACCTTTGACGAAGTCACCGGTGAACACCTTCTCCCCCGCAACCCCATGGTACGAGTACTTGATGAAGCTAAGTCCTTAGATCTCGATTTACTCACTACTCGTATAATCACTATGGGAGACGAGGCCAAGGCTAATATTGATCGGGTGGCGGAGGAGACTAAGAAGCTGATGGGGCATCATGCCCGGCTGGTTAAGGCCGGAGAGGAGATTGGGAGCGCCAATATCCGACTTCGATTGGTGGTTTCGGATCAGGCCAAACAGCTTGCGGATCAGGCTATTCAGATTTCTCAGCATGAGGCTGCTACTGGACGATTAAGGAAAACCATGGAAGAGGCCAGTCGGTCCGAATTGCGGAAAATGGAAGCTACTTGCAAAGAACGGATTGACATGGCTATTGCCACGGTGGACGAGGTTCGGAAAGCGGATCTTGAGCAGGTAGATGAATTGTCCGGGAAACTTGAGGCTGCAGAGCTTGCTCAAGCCAAGTTGAGGGAGGAGATGGAGGCAATGCGGGGATCCCTTCTAGCCGACTGCTCGAGATACCGATCGGAGAGAGATGCTGCCGTTGGGAGGTTGTTGGCTTCCGAGGCCCGGATGAGGGAGTTTGAGGAGAATGAGGGGATGATGGACGAAATGCTTCAGGACATGTACTTCCGAACCTGGAAGCAGGGCAACCTATCCTGGATGGATGATTATCCCAGGATCATGGCTAAGATCTATCTTCGGGCTCTGAAGGAGGCCAAGGCCGATGCGGATAAAGATGGTGGCGTGGCCTTCAGCATGGATGCGGTCACTGCCTAGTTTGCCAAGGAGGAGAAGGTGGCGGTGAAGGAAGGTATGTAGTTGCTTGCCGCCGAGGAGGTAGGCGTGCAGGTAGAGGATGACGATCAGGATAGTCAGGAAGCTGGCGCTGGTAAGTCTCCCTTTTTAGTTTCTCCATCAACTTGGTTGCTTATTGCTAATGAGTCCCCTTTTTTTTTGGACAGGGGGTCAACAGGGCAAGGATAAAGCTCCACTGCAGCCGGCTCCTTGATTATACCTGGAAAAACTCCTTTTGTGGATTCGACAGTGTTGTATATGTTAGTCGAAAAATAGTAACGTAGCCTTTAGGTTGTGATATTTTGCCACTTGTAATAAATAGTCTTATTTTTAACGTGTAATTCTTTAACTTAAGCTGATTATGTCGTCTTTTGAATGTTTGCTGTTATTTTGGCATATCGTATGAGAAATATAGCTATGTATATTCTTGTAATTAAATTGTGTTTGATGTTAGATTCTGGTTCTAAATCATAATTTCATTACTTGCAATATTAGCGTGTGGTGTGAACAAATTATAGTCATGTATTTGTACATAAAAGAAGAAAATACCGCCTTTCATGTTTTAATCGTAGATGGCAGTCTTGAATATCTTGTATGACCGAGCATGGAATGTAGTCGAATATCCTGCCACTGTGAGTCCCTACACCCATTGGCGAGTATCTCCTACTCTGTATCATGTACTTTAGGGATTGTTATAGGGGATAGGGAAAAAGCCTTTTAAGTAAAATTGAAATACGTGAAAAGGTAAAACTTCCAATCATGGAAGGACTTCGATGTGCTTAAGTTCGTGGCAAACGGGTTTTGTAGTCACTTTCCCTAGCTGTGGGTCTTGGAGACATTCATCACCCATCTTACGCCTCCGCGGGGAGTTAATTCTTTTTTACCACAGCCGCACTTAAGACACATCGGAGCCGAGATCGCGCACAGTAACTACCCGAGCCATTATGGCTCGTAATCGTGGGTATTATTCGATTTACTGTGGCCGGCTAGCGTGGGTGCCGATCGTCAATTGTGAACTGCCCCTGGCTGGCCACACCTTATGTCGGGGCTCATAGTCGGTTCACAGTTGCCGGCGAGCCTAACGCCGTAATGAGCTGCCTCGGCTATAGTCGGCCTTCTTGGTGGCTTATAATCGGCTCATTACAGTTGGCTTTAAGGGCCGTCGCGAGCAATGAGTTAACCCGCAGCAGAGGGATGCTGGAGCAAAAGTGTCTCATTGGCGAGGGCATAGATTCCCATAGTACCTGTTGGGTCTTGTCCAGGTGAAGTTGCGTTGTGGAGTGCTTTGAATAGAAATGCTATATACTCAGGATTTTGTTCAACAGAAAAGGATAAAGTTAACAAGCAGCCAAGATACAAAGGAACAAGTTAAAAAAGAGACAAGGTTTTTTAAAGTGGTTCGGCACGAAAATGCCTACGTCCACTGATTCTCTTTGTTAATTCACTTCATATGGGCAATACAAGTTAAGAAAAGTATCGACGGAGGTGTTGGATGTTCCATGCCCTCTGGAACACCTCTCCGTCCACTGTTGACAAAATATAGGCTCCGTTGTGGAGATCTTTATGAATTACATATGGTCCATCCCAGATTAGGTCTAGTGCTCCGGGGCGAGGGAAGATTCGCTTAAGGACAAGATCCCCTTTCTGTAAGGTACGATGCTTGACTTTGGAGTTGTAGTGTGCCGCCACTTTTTGTTTGTGGGCTGCTGCTTTAAGGACTGCATCATTTCTTCTTTCCTCGACTAGATCCAAAGACATGTTGAGGAGCTCTTCATTCTCTTCTGGGTTATAGTGGATCCTACGGTGGGAAGGCACAATGGTTTCAACCGGGAGCATAGCCTCCAATCCATAAGCCAAAGAGAAAGGAGTGTGCCCCGTTGATGTTCTGAAAGATGTGCGGTAAGCCCACAGTGTCGTAGGGAGTTCGTCCACCCAAGCGCCCTTTGACTTTTCGAGCTTCTTTTTGATCAGAGTCTTCAGAATTTTGTTGACTGCTTCGACTTGTCCGTTTGCCTGGGGATACGCTACGGATGAGAAGCTTTTATGAATTCCGTGCTCTCGACACCAGTTGGCGAATTCCTCGCTGTCAAACTGAAGTCCATTGTCTGATATGATTTTGAGTGGGACTCCATACCTGCACAGAACATTTTTGATCAAGAAGTTAATAACTTTTGCTGAAGATACTTTATTCAGAGGTTCTGCTTCCACCCATTTGGTGAAATAATCAACTGCCACTATAGCATATTTGGCCCCTCCTCGGCCCATCGGTAGCTCGCCGATTAAGTCAATTCCCCATATTGCGAAGGGCCAAGGGCTGGTCATTTGAGTAATCCCAGTTGTTGGTAGCCGTGGAATCTTAGCAAATTTTTGGCATCTGTCACACCTCTTGACGAAATCTAAGGCGTCCTTGCTTAAGGTGGGCCAGAAATATCCGTATCGGAGTATCTTTTTTGCTAATGTTTGCCCTCCGGTGTGATCTCCACAGCTCCCCTGATGGATGTTGGATAAGATTTCCTTGGCTTCCCTTCCGGCAACACACCTTAATAATGGGTTAGAGAAACCGCGCCGATAGAGGATGTCTTCTTGTATTGCATAGCGGGACGCTTTCCTCATGATTTTCTTGACTTCATTACGCCCGTCGGGTAGTGTGCCACTTTGTAGGTAGTTTCGGATGGGAGTCATCCAAGTTGCTTCCTCGGTTGCAGTTATCAGATTCACTTGTTCAAAACTTGGCGCCATTTGCTTTGAGATGGTCACTGCCCCGAAGATGGTGATGTCTCTCACACTTGCTTGCTTTGCTAATTCGTCGGCCTCTCGGTTCTCCTCCCGAGGGATGTGTTTGACTAAGTAGTGGTCCAATCGGCTGAGAAGTAATTTGGTCTTCTTTAGATATGCTATGAGTCGTTCTTCTCGAGCTTGGAATTCCCCTAGTATTTGATTAACAATAAGCTGAGAATCGCTGTGAAGACACAAAGAATTGGCTCCGATCTCGATGGCAATTTCTAGTCCGGCTATCACTGCTTCATATTCTGCATCGTTGTTGGTGGCAGCGAACTCCAACCTTATAGCATAGTGCAGTTTATTTCCCCTGGGAGTGATTATTACAACACCTTCCCCCGAGCCCTGTTCGTTCGACGCGCCATCCACAAAGAGATTCCATTTGATGTCTGCTGTTATTTCCAATTGCTCCTTATCTTCGTTGGTAGTGAATTCTGCAATGAAGTCAGCCATGGCCTGTCCCTTGATGGCGGTGCGAGGGTGATAGGTGATATCATACTGACTCAGTTCAATGCACCATTTAAGTAGTCACCCAGAAGTGTCGGGGCGATGGAGTACCTGCCTCAGTGGTTGATCGGTCAGAACTTTGATGGAATGGGACTGGAAGTAGTGACGCAGCTTCCGTGATGTGATAAGTAAACAGTATGCTAGCTTTTCAAGTTTAGGATATCTGACTTCTGCCCCAGTAAACCTTTTGCTGACGAAGTAAACTGGCCGCTGCGTGCGGTTATCTTCCCTTACCAAGGCGGCGCTTAGGGCGTGGGATGACACAGCGAGGTATAGGTATAATTCTTCTCCTTCGCTTGGAGTTGAGAGCACCGGTGGTTTCTGGAGGTGTTCGATTAAGTGAAGGAAAGCGGTCAGGCATTCGTCAGTCCATTCGAACTTTCCCTTGTCTTTCTTTAGAGCTTCAAAAAAGGGGACGCACTTGTCCGTCGCCTTGGAGATGAATCGGCTTAGAGCGGCCACTTTTCCGTTCAAACTTTGCATTTCCTTCCGAGTGGAAGGTATCTTGATATCCCTTAGCGCTCGGACTTGTTCAGGGTTTGCTTCTATCCCTCTGGCATGAACGATGAATCCTAAGAACTTTCCAGATGACACTCCGAAGGAGCATTTTAGCGGATTCAACTTCATTCCAAATTGTCGAAGTACTTGAAACATCTTGCCTAGGTGGCTCACGTGATCTATGTCTTTCCTTGACTTTACTAGCATGTCATCCACATATACTTCCATAGTTTGTCCTATCAGCCCTACAAACATCTTGTTGACGAGGCGTTGGTAGGTGGCTCCTGCATTTTTAAGTCCGAAAGGCACTACCTTATAGCAGTACAAGCCCCGGTCGGTGATAAAACTAGTGTGGTCTTGGTCGGGAGCATGCATAGGAATTTGGTTATATCCTGAGTATGCATCCATAAAGGATAGGAGTTCGTGCCCGGCTGTGCTGTCTACAAGTTGGTCGATTCTGGGAAGTGGGAAGCAATCCTTTGGGCAGGCATCATTTAGGTTGGAAAAGTCAATGCAGGTTCGCCACTTCCCATTAGCCTTTTTTACCAGCACCGGGTTTGCGATCCATTCCGGGTAGATAGCTTCTCGTATGAAGTCATTGGCGAGTAGATTCTTTACTTCTTCATCGAGGGCTGCTGATCGCTCTGCCCCCATACTTCTCTTTCTTTGCTTTACAGGCGCCTTGGTAGGATCAATGTTTAATACATGGCATGCTATGTCGGGGGAGATTCCGGTCATGTCAGCGTGTGACCAAGCAAATACATCCAAGTTGTGGCGGAGAAAATCGATGAGTTGTTCCTTCAACTCGGTTTTTAGTTGGGACCCAATTTTCAACAGTCTACTTGAGTCGTGTCTGTCTACAGATATAAATTCCATAGCCTCTGCAGGCTCGGCAGTGGCCTCCTCCTCTTTGTCCCTAGGATCTAATTCATTGAAAGGGTCGCTGGTATATCGAAGAGGAGGGGCTTTCTTTAATTGCTACGCTTCTAGACTTTTTGTGCAGAGGGCAATCTCTACACCCTTCCCTTTATCCTTCCTGTGGTTGTTGCGAAGTTCAGTCACATAGCAGTCTCGAGCAACGTCCTGATCTCCTTCCACTTCCCCTACTCCATTGTCCGTTGGGAATTTCATCTTTAGGCACCATGGGGCTAAGACAACTTGGAAGTCAGACAAGGATGGCCTTCCCAAGAAGGCGTTGTAGGCTGACTGGTTTTCTATTAGCACAAATGTTTGTTTCCGTACAGCAGAGCGGGGATGGCTTCCAATCTCAACAAAAAGGTCCAGTTGCCCGAGGGGCATCTTCGCGTCTCCAGTGAAGCCGTGTAGTGGTTTATCGCAGGGGGATACATCCTTCATTGATAGCTTCATTTTGTCGAATGCGTGTTTGAACAGGATGTTCACCGAGCTTCCAGTGTCTACCAGGATTCGGTAGACTTCGGCGGGACCAAGTCGGGCAGAGATGACCATGGGATCCATGTGAGGGTACTTCCTTCCTTCTAGGTCACGCTTACCGAACGTGATGTCATTACTTTCTTTCCGCTTCGGGTGGCGCTCTTCTATAACCGAATTGACATAGTCTTTATTGTCTCTAAGCGACTTTCCGTATCTTTCCATCTCTTTCCAGCTTCTGTCTGCGATGTGTGGCCCTCCTGAGATGGTATGGACCACTATCTTTTCCTGACTAGAGCTGCTAGCGTTGCGTTTCCCCCTATCGGCCCCCGGGGAGGGTAGCCTTGGGTTTTCATTGGCAGGAGCTGGGGTCATGTCCTGACCTTTTACATAACGTTCCAGTTTCTTTCTTCTGATGTGTTCCTCAATCAGATCTCGGAGATGATGGCATTCGTTGGTATCATGCCCGTGAGATTCGTGGAAGCGGCAGAATTTTCCAGACTTCTGTGCGTTATCTGATTCCTTCTTGTACGGTGGGCGTTTGTACCTAACTTCGCCTTGGGTGGCAAGGAAGATATTTTCGACGGTCTCGTTCAAAGGAGTGTAAGTGTCGAATCTTGGCCCTGGCCGATATAGGCGCTTTTCTCCCTTCTTGCCCCCAGCATTGTATCTGGAATCAGTTCTTCGAACGTCTCTTGCCACAGCAGGGGCGTTGCCATGGGTTGTCTTATTTTGCTGTCCTGACTGCCCCTCAACGGCAGCATCCTCAAGCCTCATGTATTTCCCGGCTTCATGGAAGAAATCGGGTAAAGTAGCTGGCTTTTCTTTTGTCAACCTTCTAGCAAATTTAGTGTCCGGATGCACACCACTGCAGAGGGCCATTAGGATAAGCTTTTCATCGGCATCCTGGACTGCGGCTGCTGCGGCATTGAATCTGGTTAGGTATTGCTGCAGCTTTTCTCCAGGTTTCTGTTTGACGCTGGACAAGGAATAAGCGTCCTTAGGTTGCTCCACATGAATGCGGAACTGACTGATAAATTTTTCTTTCAACATTTCCCACGAGCTGATGGATCCTTGGGGTAGATGACAGAACCAGGAGGTAGCAAGATCTGCTAAGAAGAGCGGAAAGCATTTGCACAGTACTCCCTCTGTTGCTCCACTCATGAGCATATGCTGCGTGTACCTTTGTAAGTGTACAACGGGATCGGAGGTTCCTTTGTAGGGTTCCATTATTGGCATCTTCCATTCTCGGGGGGTGATAGCAATTTCGATATTGCGGGCGAAAGGACTGGTTACCCTAGCGCCTATCCCTCGATCTCTTTGCTCCCGTTGGACACACTCTCTGAATAAGCGTGCCATCCTTTCATCAGAACTTGGAGTAGACAGAAATGAGTTTGGTTCTGTTCTGTGGGATTGATTCCGTCCAGATGACCTGTAGGGATGGT
Organism: Allium fistulosum; assembly: GCA_030737815.1. NCBI lineage: Eukaryota > Viridiplantae > Streptophyta > Magnoliopsida > Asparagales > Amaryllidaceae > Allium > Allium fistulosum. The sequence goes on from CM060907.1 coordinate 1,059,291,777, forward strand.
ATCGTCTATCATTCCTCATATTTTCCAGTGGCTGCCTTTGATCTTCTGGGAGCATGCTTGGGTCAGCTACAGTTGGCCCTTGCTTTGATCTCCCCCTGTTGGGTTCTGATCTGAGCACTTCCTTGGGTCCAACTTCGGGCTGGACTCTATCTCGGCCCCGTTCACTGGCGTTTCTGTGGTTAGGCAGCATGACAGGCTCAGCTACAGTTGACCTTCGCCCGGTACCTTCCCTGTTGGGTTCGGTACCAAACGTTTCCTCAGGCCTAACTTCGGGCTGTGCTCGGTCTCGGCTCCTACCACGGCTACTTCTGCCGTTAGCTCCTTCGAAGAAGGGAGATCTTTGTTGTCTTTGAGATCCTCCAGACTGGGACTCGCCCCATGATTCAGTGTTGCGGTTGGATTCTTCAGCGTCCCTTAAGCGTGACATGAGATGGTCCACCAAGGCTTCCTGCTGGGACGTGAAGCGGTTAGTTACTTCAACCACAACTCTGTCCAGATCTGCTCTAGTAATTGCTGCAGGCTGTTCTGTGGCAGGAGTAGTTGGGCTAGCCTATTCTTCATTGGTTACTGTTGCTGGAGGAGGACGATCTACTTGATTCATGACAGCTGGATCTGGAAGACTGCTGGATGCGATGTTTTTTCCTTTGCTAACATCTTTTCTCTGTTTGGGAGGCATGTTTTCCAAGTGGCGGACAATGCTGTTAGGAAAACTTGTTAAGTGGATGAAGCTGAAGCTTTGAGCTTCTAGTTCTTAGTGAAAGCACCAAAAATGTTTGCACAAAAAATTGACAAACACCTCGAAGTTGTATGATTTAGTAGATCTTATGTGATTCTTAGTGATTCGAGCGATTTATGCCAATACGTAAAAAACAGGGGCTAAACTGTAAAAAGACACGCAGATTTGTAGTGGTTCAGCCAGAATGTGCCTACGTCCACTTTATATGTTATTTCTCTTGAGTTATTCCGATTACAAGTACAAAGCTTTGATATAAGTAAAAGAAAGTTGTTTGAAAATTTCTTCCGTGCTTGAGCTCTCAAACTTGTCCCCCATTGCTGTACCCCTGCCCCTCTATTTATAGAGTGAGGCTGGGGGTAGGGGTCTTGGAGGTATATAGCAGCTGGTGGGCCTGGGCTGCTACAATCTGGCCTGATAGGACTTTGGTTCGGTGGTTGGAGGCGAGGCTTGGTCCGGCAATGAGTTGGTTCGGTGGTTGGAGGCGAGGCTTGGTCCGGCAATGAGTTGGTTCGGTGGTTGGAGGCGAGGCTTGGTCCGGCAATGAGTTGGTTCGGCAGGAGATTTGGACCGGCAATGGGTTGGTTCGGCAGGAGATTTGGACCGGCAATGGGTTGGTCCGGTTAGAGTTAGGAAGGCTTTGATTCGGTGGGAGTTAGGAAGGCGTTGATTCGGTGGGAGACTTTTGGGTGGTCCGGCATGTCTGGTTCGGGGAGACCGGATGAAACATCTCCAACAGGCACTATTTCAGGATCTTTTTTCTACACTTGTAAATTATGTTCTGTTTTAATACAGTCTTAGATCATTATCGATCTAAGACCAAAAATCCATAAAATCTCACTTTGTAGACATTGGCAGAAATCATTAACGAAGTTTAAGTGGATGCAGGGTCAAGTTTAGCTGAACCACTAAAAAATGTTGGTTTGTTGTTTGATTTTGTTTTCCATTTAATTTCTTCCTTTTGTTTTCTTTTCGAATCTGCTCGGGTGTTTGGCCAATTTTTGGCCTCGACATTTGGGTGCTTTCATTGAGAATACTTCAAATTCTTACTATCTAGATCAATATTCTACCTTTGGTTTGCTAAATCCATGAGATAGATCTACAAGTTATGTTCTAGAGGTTCATGATTATTTATGTTTCACTCAAATCTATCATAGGATCTACCAAAATAATCGCGCTAAGGAATACCGAGTAAAAATCAACTGCCTCCAAGCCCACCAACGATGCAGAGAATACTCCCTCCTAGCACACAGAGGAAACCAATCAGCTCGGAACTGTCGAAATTCAAAGTGCATCGGATATAATTACCAGCGTTGATCTGGATAGGATAATGAAAGAAATGAACGATAAGCTTCTTGAAAGCCAAAAAGCCATGATGAAACATATGAAAGAAACTTAGGATTTGATAATCCAGCTATCCTAGGGTCATAGAAGGAGCAGGAAGGAATTGTCACCTTTTGATTTTGAAGAAGACAGTTCCTCTTCATCCGGCAGAAACACGGAGAGGGAAAGCATAAAACGAAGAGGAAAGAGTTTGGAACTTTGAAAGTTTTAGTAGGGAAAACTCAAATCAGTAAGGCATAATCGATGCTAAACCATTAACCCATATCAGTACCGATCTAACTTGTCGAATCTTGAATCATGAAACTTTAGTTGACTTGCACGATGATATTGATGTTGGAGATGGCCTTGTTGATGATGGCTAGAACGCTGGAGTACGGACGGCTAGTATAGATCCATCATGTAGAGATCATAGAGTCTGATCAACTGAAAGAATGGTTCTCTCAGGGATATGAGAACCCGAATATCATGGAACTAGTCGAGACCATTTGCAGAGCCAAACAATCGGGGAATATCAAGATGATCATCGTTCAGATGATTCGATAGAACCAGAATTTTTAGCGGATATGGTAAGGAAGTTGGTGAACGAAAACCAGTATAGAAGTAATGATGATTGAGGATCTTCTCCTAGTAGGAACTGATTCAACAAGGAGATACTACAAGAGGAAAATCCCAAAAGGATACCATGGCCAAGATGTTGTCCTATAACGGAATGATCGATCCAAGATAACATTTGTTAAAGTACGAATAACATATGGCTAGCTAGAAGTTTGTGGAGCAGTTCAGATTGCATTTTACTAACCCCAAAGACGTGATGTCCTTATCTAACATTTTTTAGAATTCTAAAGAGTCTTTGAAAGTCTCTTTGATTAGGTTTAACATGGATGTGACAAAAGTAAGGATTGCCAAGGAAGACATTGTTTTGATGGCTTTAATAGGGGAATACATCCAAATATGAATTTTGGTAGAGGGTTTATGATGAAACCTCTGCCGACCATGGAAGAGTTTTACAGAAAAGCAACTCCATATTTGCACTTGGAAGAGGCAAATAAAAATAGTGGGAAAGCCGATGGAAAGCAATCAACTGAGGTGGTTTGGAGTAATGTGGTTATGAAACTAACCGGTGAGAGTTCTGGGAATGTTGCTGTTAATGTTGGAAACAAGAATAATAACCAAAAGGGAGGTAATCTGGGTAATGGAGGTAGAAAACCATATTTCAAGGAGCATTCGAGATTCCCTAAGCATGAAGATTACAACTCGTTAAATTATACTATTGAGAAATTCTACCTTGCAACATAGGGTATTGAGCACTACAAGAAGCCGGCTTAGAGGGAGTCGATAAAGAAAGAGAAAATGTTTGGATAGTACCGCTGCTTCCTCAAAACACATGATGATACGAATGAATGTAGTCATTTATGGGATGTAATCGAGGAGCTAATTCGAAAATAGAAACTTCAACAATATGTGAAATCCCCACAAAATTGCGGGCAATGAAATGTTCAACCCCAGGGACAGTTGCTTCAACGGTGCCAAGATGGGCCTAGCAAGGACGAACCTTGGTAGTTTGGAAGAAGACTTGTTATTAGCACGATCATTGGTGGACCTCATCTAGTTCATAAGAGTTGGAATGAGATGGAAAGGTATGGAAGTTCGTTGAAATATGTTGTGTAGGGGAGCTGCTTCGCCATCGAAGTAGTTAAAGACAATGATGGACGATATTGTATTTCAAAATTGTGATGTAGACGGGGTGGAAGTGCAAACACTTGACCCTTTAGTTATTATAGCCATGATTGGGCCAAATACTATGAAGAAAGTTCTCGTTGACTGTGGGAGCTCTGTGAATATTTTGCTTTAGAAAACCTATGATCAAATGATGATGGATGGCCAGGATCTAAAACCATGTAAGTCTGGGATACATGGATTTACCGAATAGGCAGCGGAGCCTATTCGATGTGTTATCTTGCAAATGGGTTTAGGTGAAGGCAACTACAAGGTAGTGGGGGTTGTGACCTTCATTGTGGTGGGTACATTTTCCATGCATAGTGCCTTCTTGGGCAGACCGACTCTTACTAGCTCTCGGTGACACTAGCCCTGTGGTGCCCAAAAATAAAATTTCCCATGGAGAACGGGATAGGACTCATCCAATGTGACCCTGTGCAATTAAAGCGCTCGGCAGATTCAATGCGGGGGAGGTGCAAAAAGTCATAGCGGGGATACAATGAGGATATAGCAGATGACTCCAAAATAGCATATAAAACTCGTACTTAATGTTTTAACAAATATATAAATGGTAATTAAATTAAAATTTAACATTTAATTGAATTATAATTAATACATAAATAATTTAAAATAAAAACACGTGCGAATATACTATAAATAAACATAAAACTGTTATATAACATAATTGAATTTAGTAGAATATTAGAGTATTTTCATTTCTGAAAATATATTAAAAATTCAATTAAATAAATTAATTTCATAATTTTTATAATCTATAAATGTCATTTTTCAATTCATTTCTTTTAAAGAAGATATAGCGGAAATAGGAGAATATAGCAGGAATAACGGGATATAGCGGGGCTTAAAGCGGAAAGGCTATATTTGGGGCTATATGGAAAAATCGTAGCGGTAAAAATCCGCTATGAGATATAGCAGGGTTATAGTAGGGCAATAGCGGGGCATTAACTGCACAGATGTAACCAGAATGGGGGTGTGAATGCTACGTCGCGAAGTTGAGAAATGCAAAGTGACATGCAACAACCTTCATCTCCAAACACGCCGATCCAAAGCATAGGGTGACTTTCGGACTCGCGTCGTGCCAAGAAGTACTTTCTATCGGGTTTGAACACATTACAGAGACTAAGAATATAAGGATAAAGTCTAAGACATTCTATACTTTTAGATCTCACGGTAGAAGGCGGAAAAATATAAATATAAGAAATATTCATCTTAAGAAAATATCCGAAGAAACATAATCTCAAAACATACGTAGTCATAATCCGGAGTTTATAGAAATATAGCATATAGTCTGATAAATACTAAGTACGATAAATAGCTACATGGAGATTAATGGAACATAATTATAAATTCCAACACCAAGCTCGCCTCTCCATGTACTAGATCTGGGCCAATCACCTACTACCCTGTCCTCCTGTGGTAGGGGAAAAAGGAAAGGAGTAGGTCAGATAAAAGTCTAGTGAATGAGTTACATCATTAGTATGTGGTGATCACATGTAATTGCCTTCAATAATACTATGTGTGACCTAAGATGTCTTACTTGTGTTTGTGAACTACTTACTAAGGTTAGTTTCGTTAATCTAAGGAGTATAGTTCTAAATACACCTACACCAAACATCTTGTGAAGATTTATACTTAGGGTCGAACAACTAATCGAACTCCAAAATAGCTATGGATCAACTAATAACCTCTCGTACTATTCCAACATAGGATACCGCCTGGGACTAATATCCCAAATTATGACTACATGTATCATATTTACACATTGAGGAAGAACTATACATAGGCGGTATCCTATGTTGGAATAGTACATCTTAGGGTCTGCTGGATCTGTGTCCACTCTCAATGATAACATAACCACACTTATTGCATAGCATCAGTCATCCAATCATCATTTAATATGTAACCCCCTACCTCTATACCCATACTATCAAAGAATATTATAGTAATATCGTCAGATGATACGGAGAATGAGGGTATATGGGATACACACGTGAATATTCCCTTGGACAAACATTGGTATGTATTAAATGATAATATAATATCTAATCTATACATACACAGTATCGATACAAAGCAATAGACACATGTGTCTCAAGGATAGAACAATACAGAATATAAAAATAACAGTAGAAAACACTAAGCCGGTCGCAAAGAAAACATATAACATATATAATACAATAATGTTATAAGAATACAGTTCTAATCAAATGTCAATTTTTTACATACGTATGTATGTATATATGTATGCATGTATGTATACATGTATGTATTTATGTATGTATGTATGTATGAATCAATACCAAACAAATATCCTGTAAAAATTCCTATGTAAATTCCTCTAAGCTCATTAAAACAAATGCTGGTTGTGCAATCCATGTACTTAAAATGTCTCGGACCGACTCAAGTATAATAAAAAAACACACGGGTCAGCCTATGTCTAGTCAAGAATCATAAATGAGGTGATACAGTGTAAACAAGGAGGAACAATATGGTATCATTACCAAAGATGCTCAAAACACTAGACGACATGTCGAAGCATATATGTAGAATATGAAAGGGATGCGGAAGATGATCTTAAGGCTATTTAACACTAGAGGGGGGGTGAATAGTGTTTTAAGAATTTCTTTAAAACTTCTTTGATCTAAATTGAATTAACTAACTTAATGCAAATACACAATCACAGATCAAATCACAGAATCACAAACAAATGCAAATATAAATAAAAAGCAAGTAAAGGAAAGAACACACCAGGAATTTTATACTGGTTCGGTGTTACCCTACATCCAGTCCCGCACAACCCGTACGGCTTTCTATTCAACAATAATCTAGATTACAATCCCTCGATTCCAAGGCAACGAGGTACACCCTCCAGATTCTCAGGTCTCTGGGTAGAACCACTTGATTCACAGGACACAAGTTCACCCGATCGATTTCCAAGGACACGATCACACCTTTATAACCCCACACAAGTTTCTTTGAGTACAAATGTATCTATAACTCTGATAAGCACTGAGATTCTTTGGAGAGAGTGGCAGAGAATCAAACTAGAGATATTCTGGTTTGATTCACTTAAGATTTCGGCAAAATATGGATAGGATGATTAGAAAATAAGATAAGAGAGTAAAGAGGAGAGAGAAGAAAGAAAGTAGTATTTTGAAAACGTCCATAACAGTCTCTATTTATAGAGAATGAATGGATGTGTCCATTCGAAGAGGTTTAAACGAATAGACACTTCTTTTGAAAACAACCTTTGCTGTAACGGGAAGCATGTCGACATGACAGGTAAATAGGATGTCGACATGGTCTAGTAAAAGTGATGATTTGCTTTACTTTGAAAATGATGATTTAAAACATATGCAACTTTATTCAAATGGACTCTATGTATTTGTAGAAGGTATTTAGAAGTAGAAATACTTATGAATGTATATATGTATATATACTAAATTATATTTAAAATCAAAGTAAATAAACTAAAGTAAATATAATATTAAAATAGATTTTGAGGCTAAAATATCAAGGACAATTTTGAAATCAAAATATAACAAAATGATAAATATGATTTTGAGGCTAAAACATTTTTGGAAATGTGAACGAAGGTTTTTCTTTTGAAAAGGAATATTTGAAAATCATTTTATAAAACAAGAGATAATTTTGAAAATCATTTTGAATCAAAATTAGTGGATAACAAAATAGGGCTACTATCCGTTCCACTAGATATTTCATGAGTTCCATCTCACTAGGGTTCCATCCCTTTAACAAGAACGAAGTGGATTCCATTCCACGAGTAAATTGGATAAAAAAGAATGATAGTGCTTTCAAGGAGTTTTAACAAATATCTAACCTAACTATATTATTTGTCTTGAACTCTTGAATATCTTGAATCTCATGAGTCTTCAATCTTGAACTCTTGATCTTTGTCTTCATCAATTTTGTTTTCTTTACTGTACAGTCTTCTTTTGTTGATACCTGCATATAGATTTCCTGCACATATATATTTTATAACACTTCTATAGTTGTTGTCATAAAAACCACTATCCTATGGACTAACATTCTCCCCATTTTTGATGATGACAACCTTTGTTTATAAAATATTTATATTCTCCTTATAACTCCCCCTAAATCTAATAACTCCCCCTTAATCTATGCCTAACTAACCTATTTTATACTTCTCCCCCTTTGTCATCAACAAAAAAAATGACACTAACTCCCCCTAAATCTATGATATTAATGATAGTGTTATCATTAATAATACTGAAACTAGATATAACAATGCTAAATATTGTATACTCAGAATGATATATATGAGTAATATAAGAATGAGAATAATAAGTGTAACCACAGATTATTTTATTCATTTTAATATTACTATATACATGACTATTTAAACTTATAAACACATAAATAACTAAAACAAGAAAATAAACAACTCAACGGTTGTTTTTGATGATGGGAGACTTGTGGACAGGACAATTTGGGTAATGGAAACAGAAATTTCCATGTTGTTCCACAATGTTCCCATAAGCATCAAAACAAACTTCCCCTACACATACTGCTTCATCATCAGTTTCTTCCTCCATTGGTTCTTCCTCTTCTTCTTCGTCTTCGTCTTCTTCTCCTTCTTCATTTGCTTCTATGTTAGAAGAATCTTCAATTACAATTGGATTGGCATGATTATCCATGAGGAATTTTTGAAGATTCCTCAGAATTTTCCCTTGTTTCTCTTGCTCTCTTGCCATTCTCAATTGTTGAACTTGCATTTCAGTTAACATCTGCAGCGAATCATTAACTTTCTCCTCTATTTTGATGACATGAGCGAGTATGGAGTTTTGGAAAGGGACTTGTGAAGGAGAAAGGAAAGAAACCGGTGATATTTGATTAGGATTGGATGTGGAAGCCATGGATTTGATGTTTCCAGAAAGTAGAATGAAGAAATAATAATTGGAGGGAAGAGAAACTCGGAATGGGTGAGTTAAATAACCACCCATTCAAAAATTAGAGGGAAAAAAACGAACTGTCATTTTTACCGTTGCATGTCGACATGACGCATGAATACCATGTCGACATGGTGTTGCAAAATGCTATGGTTAAGAAAACATTCATATATACCCTATGTATACTACTATACTATATACTATATTTCAGAAAGAGAACATATACCTAATTCTCTTCTTAACTTGGTGAAGACAGGTTCTCCTAAAGGTTTGGTTAAAATATCAGCTATTTGATTTTCAGAATTAACGAAATCAAGAGAAATTTTCTCTTTATTTACGTTATCTCTTAGAAAATGGTGTCTAATGTCAATATGTTTAGTTCGGGCATGGAGAGTTGGGTTTTTGGACAAACTAATGGCACTAGTGTTATCACAGAAAATTGGAGATTTCGTGATAGATATACCAAAATCATTCAAGGTTTGTTGCATATACAAAACTTGAGAACAAGCTAAAGCAGCAGAAACATACTCTGCTTCAGTTGTTGATAGGGAAACAGTATTCTGCTTTTTACTGAACCAGGAAATTAAGGAATGACCTAGAAAGTGACAAGTTCCACTTGTACTCTTTCGGTCTGACTTACACCCAGCATAGTCAGCATCACAGTAGGAAACTAATTCAAATGAATCATTCTTAGGGTAGAACAATCCATAATCAAAGGTGTGTTTAACATATCGAATGATACGTTTCACAGCTTTTAGATGAGTTTCCTTGGGTTGAGATTGATATCTTGCACAGAGACAGACACTGTTCATGATATCTGGTCTACTAGCAGTTATATAGAGAAGTGATCCAATCATTCCTCTATACAAGGTTTGATCTACGTCTTTGGATAGATCATCCTTACTTAACGCTATATTGGTTGCCATGGGAGTTGGTTTTCCACTCACATTGGTCAAGCCAAACTTACTAACTAACTCTCTCGCATACTTCTCTTGACTGATAAAGATACCTTTATCTAATTGTTTTATTTGTAATCCTAGGAAAAAGTTAAGTTCACCCATATGACTCATCTCAAACTCTTTTGTCATAATGTCAGAAAATTCTTTGTTCATGTCAGAATTGGTTGATCCAAAAATAATATCATCTACGTACACTTGTACAAGTTGAATATCATTTTTGTTTCTTTTAATAAAAAGTGTGTTATCTACTTTACCTATTTCAAAATTAGATTGCAAAAGATAAGACCTAAGTCTATCATACCAAGCTCTAGGAGCTTGTTTTAGACCATACAGGGCTTTCTTTAATTTAAAAACATGATTTGGAAATTTTGTATCTTCAAAGAGTGGAGGTTGTTCAACATAAACTTCCTCTTTTACAAAACCATTTAGAAAGGCACTCTTGACATCCATTTGAAAAAGTTTGAAATTATTGAAATTAGCGAAAGCAAGCAGAATTCTAATAGCTTCTAATCTTGCTACGGGTGCAAAGGTTTCGTCATAATCTATACCTTCTTCTTGACAATAACCTTGTGCAACGAGTCGAGCCTTATTTCTAACGACCTCACCTAATTCATTTAATTTATTTTTATATACCCATTTAGTGCCTATAATGGATTTATCCTCAGGTCTAGGAACAAGTTCCCAAACATCATTTCTGGTGAATTGATTCAATTCTTCTTGCATAGCAAGAATCCATGAATCATCAGTTGATGCTTCCTTTGGATTTTTAGGTTCTATTGAGGATATAAAAGCAACATGACTCATACTGTTTAATTGATTCCTAGTTTTAACAACAGATTGCATATCTCCTAGAATATTTTCTACAGGGTGATCTTTTAAAAGCCTAATCTTTTTATTTGGATGAAAAGTTTCATTTGTAGCATCTACAGATTCATGATTAGAAATAACTAAGTCATCCTCATCATTAGTCTGATCAACTTCTTTGAAATTTTCATCAAAGGAAACATGTAAAGTTTCTTCAATAGTGTTTGTTCTTAGATTAAAAACTCTATGAGCTTTACTCCTGTTAGAATATCCGATAAAGATTCCTTTGTCGGATTTAGGATCAAACTTATCTAAATTATCTTTTGTATTTAAGATAAAACATTTACTTCCAAAAATTCTGAAATAAGATACCTTAGGTTTCTTATTGAAAAGAAGTTCATAAGGTGTTTTATTGGTTAGAGGTCTAATTAAAATCCTATTCAAAATATAACAGGCTGTTGCAACTGCTTCAGCCCAAAAATGTTTTGGTAATTTACTATCAGAAAGTAGAGTTCTAGCACACTCTTGAATCGTCCTATTCTTACGCTCAACTACTCCGTTTTGTTGTGGAGTTCTTGGAAACGAAAAATTGTGAGTAATTCCCTTCTGATTACAGAATTCCTCAAACTTCTCATTTTCAAATTCACCACCGTGATCACTACGAATAGTGATGATCTTGGAAGAAATTTGGTTTTGAACTCTTTTTGAAAAACTTTTAAAATAATCAAAAGTATCACTTTTATGTTTCAGAAAGATTGTCCATGTATATCTGGAATAATCATCCACAATTACAAAGACATATTTACTATGGTTGATTGATTGAATCTGAGATGGACCAAATAAATCTAGGTGAAGTAACTCAAGAGGTTTTGAAGTAGAGATCATATCTTTAAGTTTAAAGGAACTTTTTCTAAGTTTTCCTAATTGACATGCATCACATATACTATCTACTTTAAATTGCATCTTAGGGAGGCCTCTTACTAGATCAAGTTTGGATAGTCTAGATAAGAGTTTAAAATTCAAATGTCCAAATCTCTTATGCCAAGTCCAAGGGTCACTTGTATTGGCCAAAAGACATAGATTATCATTTGAAATTTTCATACTAAGAATATAGATATTCTTTTTCCTAACTCCCTCAAAGATAATATTAGATTTATTATCTTCGATGTGACACTTGTCTTTTTCAAATTTAATCCTATATCCTTTATCACATAACTAACTAATACTAAGTAGATTATGTTGTAGATTTTTAACTAACAAAACATTTGAAATAATAGGAGTTTTAGAATTACCTACATTGCCGATGCCAACCACATAACCTTTTGAATTATCCCCAAAATTAACCAATCCTCCATCCTTGTAAATAATGTCATTGAGTATCTTTGGATTTCCTGTCATATGTCTTGAACATCCACTATCAAGTATCCACTTGTTTTTCCTTATTTTCACAGCTTGTCCATTGTGAATAGATTCATTTGTCGCCATGAAGCAAGATTCCTGCATAGTGAGCAACTTTTGTAGACTACCTGATTCTATATAACTATCATGCATCAATTTATGAGACCACAATGATTTGATCATTAAAGAAATATTTTTAGGAAACATTTCAAACTTAGCCATGAACTTTTCAAAAATCAGATTATGAATACTTTGAAAAACTTGCTCTGATACCAAATGAAAGGGACGCGGAAGATGATCTTAAGGCTATTTAACACTAGAGGGGGGGGGTGAATAGTGTTTTAAGAATTTCTTTAAAACTTCTTTGATCTAAATTGAATTAACTAACTTAATGCAAATACACAATCACAGATCAAATCACAGAATCACAAACAAATGCAAATATAAATAAAAAGCAAGTAAAGGAAAGAACACACCAGGAATTTTATACTGGTTCGGTGTTACCCTACATCCAGTCCCGCACAACCCGTACGGCTTTCTATTCAACAATAATCTAGATTACAATCCCTCGATTCCAAGGCAACGAGGTACACCCTCCAGATTCTCAGGTCTCTGGGTAGAACCACTTGATTCACAGGACACAAGTTCACCCGATCGATTTCCAAGGACACGATCACACCTTTATAACCCCACACAAGTTTCTTTGAGTACAAATGTATCTATAACTCTGATAAGCACTGAGATTCTTTGGAGAGAGTGGCAGAGAATCAAACTAGAGATATTCTGGTTTGATTCACTTAAGATTTCGGCAAAATATGGATAGGATGATTAGAAAATAAGATAAGAGAGTAAAGAGGAGAGAGAAGAAAGAAAGTAGTATTTTGAAAACGTCCATAACAGTCTCTATTTATAGAGAATGAATGGATGTGTCCATTCGAAGAGGTTTAAACGAATAGACACTTCTTTTGAAAACAACCTTTGCTGTAACGGGAAGCATGTCGACATGACAGGTAAATAGGATGTCGACATGGTCTAGTAAAAGTGATGATTTGCTTTACTTTGAAAATGATAATTTAAAACATATGCAACTTTATTCAAATGGACTCTATGTATTTATAGAAGGTATTTAGAAGTAGAAATACTTATGAATGTATATATGTATATATACTAAAATATATTTAAAATCAAAGTAAATAAACTAAAGTAAATATAATATTAAAATAGATTTTGAGGCTAAAATATCAAGGACAATTTTGAAATCAAAATATAACAAAATGATAAATATGATTTTGAGGCTAAAACATTTTTGGAAATGTGAACGAAGGTTTTTCTTTTGAAAAGGAATATTTGAAAATCATTTTATAAAACAAGAGATAATTTTGAAAATCATTTTGAATCAAAATTAGTGGATAACAAAATAGGGCTACTATCCGTTCCACTAGATATTTCGTGAGTTCCATCTCACTAGGGTTCCATCCCTTTAACAAGAACGAAGTGGATTCCATTCCACGAGTAAATTGGATAAAAAAGAATGATAGTGCTTTCAAGGAGTTTTAACAAATATCTAACCTAACTATATTATTTGTCTTGAACTCTTGAATATCTTGAATCTCATGAGTCTTAAATCTTGAACTCTTGATCTTTGTCTTCATCAATTTTGTTTTCTTTACTGTACAGTCTTCTTTTGTTGATACCTGCATATAGATTTCCTGCACATATATATTTTATAACACTTCTATAGTTGTTGTCATCAAAACCACTATCCTATGGACTAACAGAATAATCCACAAGGCATCAACTTACCCAAATATCTCAAATCCATATAAACAATCAGAATTGATATCAAAAGATGTCACCACCCTATGAAACAAATTAATAGAAATCATAAAGACTATCTGCAATGGGTGAGTCATCCATACAATATAACCTCATCACATAAAATGAAATCATCAAGCAAAAAGGGCTAACATGCATTAATGCCCTAATGTAATATCATAAAATCATAAATCAATAGATAATATAAGATAGCCCATCAAATCATCCAAATGATATCCAATACTATACAAACCACAAAGATAATCCAACATAATACAAATCAAAATCAATAATAAATTCTATCTTAAAATATATCTAATCCTCAAACATTATGGATATAACGGGGACTGTCTACACTTTAGACTCAACCAGTCTCAAGTATAGTCAACTCATTATAGGAACGAGACATATATGCTAATCCATTACTCACACAAACCCTGAAGTAGACGGGAGAAAGATGGTCACCTATCGCAAGCCTACTCCAAGAACCTAGGTCCACTCGCCAACTGCAGAGTAACTGTCTATTCCTACAGTCTTCAGTTACCTCGACGGACATCGTGATCCCATCCATCAATGGCTCGTCAATGCATAGCCTCAGCCACGACCCTGCTTTGCCCCTATAGGTAACAAACTGCTAGCTAATGCGACACAAGGGGCCATGAGAAACTACAAATCTACTACTACCACGATGCATATCAAATATAATAACCAACAACGGTGTCATGGATCCGGGGCGCGACCCTATGATCAGGCCTCCAGGGTGAGTACTAGCCAATCTAGTTCACTCCCAAGAAAAGGAAGCTGGACATAATGTGGATGGTCATATAGTACTCATACCCTATAGCTACGCATAACTCTAATAGTAGGGCAGTTCATGGCTCTCATAAGTCACCACCTGATATACGATACTGCTTACTGAGTTTCATATATATACATGCATGAGCGTCCGACTATCGATGCTCCTCACCAAGTATCACATACACACATGAGTGTAATCCCCGTTTGAGTGACATTTACTTACAATGAATAATCAAACGAATAACATTACAGCATCCCATAACACCGCATGTTATTCGAATAATTATTCAAAGCTCATAAACTACACTCAATTCAAGCTAGATATCTCTATATGACAAGTCCAATGAATAACTGGAAAAGTGTTATCGAAATTCCCATAATAGACAGTATCACCAATCTGTTTATTCAAATTTCTCGTCACACAGAAATGAAATCCCATAAATCAAATATAAAGATGTCATCACCGTATCATATCAAAACACTAATCAAATCAACATCAACGATGAATCATTCCTATAATTCAAGACAATTTATAAAAAGAGGTAAAATCAGAAAAACAAGGTAAAATAAGTTAATTAAAATCTCATATATGAATAAAACAATCAAATCAATATACAACAATAAATCAATTGCAACATATAATATATCATAACAAAATTAATACTTAGTAATGGATAATAAATAATAAATATGTATTTTAGAATTAATTAAATAATCAACTAAACACAAATATAAGATATTATATACTATTAAATAACTAATTTCTCAATCTTTTATAAAATTAAACAATAATAATCATAAAACATCAAATCAATTCAATATATTCAAACCAAATATATATATATATATATATATATATATATATATATATTCAAAACTGGAACTCTATATTAAAGTTTCACACTCTTATAAAATTACAATTAAGAACTATTTAAATAAGGCAATTAAAATCACTTTATTAATTTAATAACTTAAAGTCATTATAATATGCATATATAATTTCAACGATATGTATAATAAAATTTGATTACGCTTATATTATTTTATTTTAAACTATGGGAAATACTAAATATGAAGATATGTCATAATTATAGTTTGCACAACACACATAGTACTGTATAAAACACATGCCTCATCTAAAAAGAATAAATATTCAATATGTATTTATATATTCATTAGGATTTATTTCATATTTTAAATCGTTACAGGATCGTAATAAAACAAAGGACAAAAACACAAGAAAACCCAAACTATGCAAGCTCTGAATATGCAATAAGCCTCACTGTCAATAAAATATACTATTTATTTAAAAAAATACATTATCAAACACCTATAAAGGTTCCCAGACATGCAAAAATAGATACTTTGTGGTTTATAGCAAGTTAAAACACCTTAGCACTTTTACAATAGGAAGATGATTAAATTAACAAAGCAAAATCAAGAGAAGTGCACAACAAGGCAAAGTCTTGCACCTAAATATTTATTTAATAACAAAGCCTTGGCTATGAAATGCAAACATGCATGCACATAAAAGCATGCACACACATACTGAAGGACGTACACACGCTCTGCCACAAAACACACAAACACAAGTACATACATATACTGTAACACATAGGCACAAACAAACACCCACACACGCAAGTATATAGACACACAACTACACACTAATTCAGGTTCGCATAAAAACATGAGGTGCAACACTTATGAATACACGTACATATATAATTGTACTGGTGTATGCATTAATAAAATGAAGCAAATAATGGTTTGCTGCTAATTAATTCCTGATGATGTAAAACAATGCTGCCTAAGTCTAAGATTTTCATGTTGTAGGAACAAAACATGATGAGTGCAGGATAAAGTTTAAGTGCAGCTGCTGCCTGCAGCAGGAACGACCATATCATAAAGAGAAGATAAGTTGACTGAATTAGGGGACGCATAACATAGCAATGATACTACAAGCACACAAACGAAATATGTGAATGCTTATAAACACACACAGACGAGTTTGAGAACCCACTCGTGATAACACTCAGGCACCCTTACAAACCTATATACACATGCAAACATGCACACATGTACTGACACACACATAAATGCATGCTTCCAAACACTAAAACATGCACGCAGAACATAGGAGCACACATAAATCAGAAGGTGATCATGGGTCGACATAAGTTATATAGTGGTCAACCGCGTCTGGTCGATCATGATTAATTAGGGTTGAGTCGACCTGAGAGTAGATCCTACGTTCATTTCTGTTCCCCGATTGTAAATTTTCAATTGTTTTGAAGTTAACTCAATGTTCATATGATATTCAATCACAAAGTAATAGAACACACATATATACATACATATCGTTGACTAAACATAGATTGTGTGAGAGAATTTCTCACCTGTAAATTGCACACTCGTCTTCATCTTCTTTGCAATTAGAATGTATGCACCCAAGTTCCCAATGTTTTGGGCAGTTGATCAATTTTCCGATTGCTTTAAGTATAGATATGTGTTGAGAATCATTTATTTGAGTTAGGATTTCTTTAGTTTTATTATATCTTTAATTTAACCAAAGGGATAACATGTTTTCATGAAGTCGGAAATTGAAAAGACGAAGAGGAGAAGTACCCAAGAGTTCATTAAAAGAAAAGGAAAGTGATTTTTCCTGAGTTTAGAAATATCCAGACTTTGGGCTTAAGGATGGGGCTTGGCTTATGTGAATATATATATATTTGTGTGTGTGTATGTATGTACATACATTTCATTCATGAAACTAGTTTCAATTTAAATTCCAACAAATTCAAATTCAAATTTCTAAATTCATTTACTTTCCCAAAGCAATATTTAAAATAATTTTATGACTCTTTATAAAACATTGTTTCCTCGTTTCTAACTTATTTTTAATTCAATTCTCAAACATTTATACATCAAAACCTATTTATTAAATCAATTTCAAAATTATTCTCTTTTAATACTTAAAAATCCATTTTTATCAATTAATCTATTATTATAACACTAATTAATTATTTTTAAAAATTGGCCCGTTAAACAATAGTACCAAGTCATGTACCTAGGAACCTCTCGTTAGTGCCGGACCACACACTTCTTCAGACATCCTTGTCAATGTTGTGCGTACACCATAGAACCTCCTGTGAGTGCAATTTGCGATCAAATCGCCCCAATTGAACGTCAACTACACCGAATAAATAGTGTCTAGGCCTAATTGCCAGCATAAACATCTATTCAGTCCCATAACATCCAAGAGTCGTAAACTTATGGAACTGATTTCCCTACTAATTTACAAACATTCATATATAAACTTATAATCTTGGCCTTAGGCCAAGATTTAGATTGCACATGTAACCGAGAACCGGTCGACCACTGGCTACTGAAGCAGTCGACCAATTGTTGTTCCGTCGATTGGTCGGAGTTGATTTTCTTTCTTTCCATGTTAGTTATTGTTCTCTGTTAATAATTCTTTGTTAATTATCGTTCTATGTTAATTATAGTAAACTCCTACTTTGTTAATCCATAGTTCCAAATGCCCTCGATTTCAATTTCTAATCATGTCATCAAATTAAGGGTTTAAAATCAACAGATCTCATTCTATATTCAATTTAACAACAAAAATGTTTTTAACCTAAATCAACTTCTATATAATGGATTTAGTTTAATCCAATTTATATTAGACAAGGATCATATTCAAATTGGTTAAATTCTTATCAAATTCCCAATTTATTCCAACTACTAGATAAACAAAATTTCTTATTAAACTAAACCAAATCAAGATCAAACAGGGTATAAACAAACCGAATTACAAATAAATCATCATTTTAATTATGAACCCACTCACCTTTAGAAAGCTATTCCCTTTTTAGTCCGCTTGGAATTGCCTCCGTTTGGTTCGTCGATCCCTCCTTTATTTGATTCTTCATTCTGTAATCTTTTGAATTTAATTTTTAGTTTTGTTTTTGAAGAAATTTGATTTGGAGAGAAAGAGGGTTGAGTTTTAGAAGAGATGGATTTTTGTTACGATCGGCCTAAATTAGGGTTCTAATATCAACTTAGGGTTATATTTATAGGGGTATGAAGTAAGATCGACCGTTAGATTAATTTGTATAAAATCTGGGCCATTCAGCTAACCCAAACTCTAGCTCGAATGCTTCGAATGGTAGATTGTTTGGTTTGGAAAGGTCGACAGCTAGGGATTGACCGGTCCAAGTTAGGGTGTCAACCAGTGGAGGTTCTCTTTTATAAAATATTTGTTTCCTTATTTAATTATTATCGATTCCAAATTT
This sequence comes from Allium fistulosum, assembly GCA_030737815.1. Taxonomy (NCBI): domain Eukaryota; kingdom Viridiplantae; phylum Streptophyta; class Magnoliopsida; order Asparagales; family Amaryllidaceae; genus Allium; species Allium fistulosum. Next base: position 1,059,310,594 of record CM060907.1, read on the forward strand.
TTAAATGTTAATAACTTTTTTGTACGAGCTCCGATTTCAAAATGTTATATATGAAAATTGTCCAGAAAATTCCTATGAACACAACGATGCAAGTTTCATAGCCAAATTCGGGCATTTGAAAAAAATTCCTTTTTCCCCTTATTAAATTTGCTTAATTTCTTTTATTAAATTTCCAGTGAATTTTTGCGAGGTGTTACATTCTCCCCCATAAAAGGATTTCATCCCTGAAATCACTAAGGATAGAAAGATGCAACTCATATGTACATAAGTTAATACTTACAACCATCTACTCATACATCAACCGTTGGCAATCATTGTCCTTGGTTCAAACTCTAATACAATTTATACATATGGCATTGAATGCATACGAACGTATACTAATGCAAAAATTATGCATTCTCCTGATCTAGTCGACCTATTGAAATGCAAGTGCTAATGCCATATATTCAAATGTATGCAACATCCCGTGCAAATATACTGGAAATTCTACACGTATGCACAACCATTCAATCCATATGCAACAATCATATGCATATAAATAAAATAAATAAAGAGATGGTGTGAATGTTCTAGTTCGAGAATATATTTGCCTAAATATGCAAAGATAAATTTAATAAATACATCCATTAGCATCCATCATCCAAAACATGTCATATTGACACGTTGGCAACTATTCCGAGCATCCAATTGTCCTTATCTATGGGGTATAATAAGCTAGAACTTAAATAAATAAGTAGTTTATACTTATTTATCTAGAATGGAAATATACTAGAAAAGAGTTCTGGGTGGGTAACTTGGATCGTCTCCTAAGGCTTCATGTACTCTCCGTTGGATCGTCTCCCCAATGGACCTTAACAATCTTAATAACTTTATTGCAGAGTCGCTTTGTACAATGCTCAAGAATACATGCGAGTGCACAACAAACAAGTGACTCCCTTCCTACCTCCACCTCTTCTAGTTGACTCGGCTCGACTATGGAGGTTGTTTCATGTAGACACTTCCACAAGTGTGGGATATAGGAAACATCGTGTATTCCCGCTAACCTTTCAGGATGCTTCAGCCTATAAAATAACTTCCTTACCCTACCAAAGATTAGAAAAGGCCATACAAACCTTGGTGCTAACTTTCCCAAACTACCAAATCCCATGACATGCCTAAGGAGCGAAACTTTCACAAAAACCATGCTATCCACTGCGAACTCCAACTTTGTGTATTTCCTATCAACATAAGATTTTTGCCTATCTTGTGCGATTTTTTTTGTATAGATCAAGTCTACATTCTCTGATGTCTCCCTCACCATATCTGATCCAAGAATGATCATATCTGTGGTATCCCACCAACAAGACGGTGATCTATAAGGCCTCCTATAAAATGCCTCAAACGGTGTCATCCCACTACTTTCCTGATAGCTATTATTATAGGTAAACTCCACTAGTGAAAAGTGATCCTCATAGGAGCCTCCAAATTCCAAGATACACATCCGAAGTAAGTCATCTAACACTCGATTCACCCTCTCCGTCTGTTCAACTGTCTGTGGGTGATAAGCGGTGCCCAAACTCAACTCAGTGCCTAAAGCCTCCTAAAGACCCCTCCAAAACTTGCTGGTGAAAAGTGGATATCGGTCGGTGACGATGCTAGAAGTAACTCCATGTAACTTAACTATCTCCCTCACGTATAGTGTTGTCAAGGACATAATAGTCCTCGTACTCCTAATCGAAAAAAAATGAGCGAATTTGCTCAGTCGGTCGAATATGACCCAAATACACTCATTCCCTCTCCTACTTCTATGTAGTCCATCAATGAAGTCCATAGAAATACTCCCCACTTCCGCTATAGTATATCTAATGGTTGCAACAATCCTCTTGGCTTCTTCTGCTCTGCCATTACCCTTAGGCAAGTCATGCATCTGGCCACATACTCTGCCATATGCCTCTTCATACCAGGCTAATAAAAGAATCTCTTCATATCACTGTACATTTTGTCTCCACCAGGATAAATGGTCATCCTATAACGAAGAGACTCGACTAGTACCATGTCAATCAAATCCATAATGAGAGGAACACATAATCTATTATCTCTCTGTAACCAGCCCTTCGAGTCAATGGTATAGTGCCTCAAATAACTGGACCGCTCTCCTCCACCAAGCCTCTCGAAAATATCTAATAGCTTCTTAGCATGCTCCTTACTTGACCCAATGTGGTCCATTAGTGTAGGTTGCACCTCCAAAGCTGCTAACAGTCCCAGAGTGATGTCCGACAATGTTCAAAAATCGAACATAGTTATAAACTCCAAGTGCTTCCACTCTAAGAACTTAGGAATCAACATCGCATGCTTTCTACTCAAGGCATTGGCTATAACACTACCCCTACCTAAGGTGTAGGAGATATTGAAATCATGCGATGCCAAGAACTCCATCTACCTCTACCACTGTAACGACCTGAAATTTTATCGCTTAAATTTATGAATATTTAATTTATTTTAAATATTCAATTAATGGTTTTTAATTAACAACTAATGGTAGAAAATTCATTTTTGAATTTTGTTTACTAAAGTAGGTCGTTTGACGAAAAATAGAAAATGTGACCAAAACCCGTTTTTCGGATTTTTGACTTTTATCGAATGACAAATTGTAAAAGTTTGTAATACCTTTGTTTATACTTTAAAAACAACATTTTTAAGTGTTTAAAACGGGCGTTTTTAATTTGGAAATGAATAAATAAGTTAAATAATAATAATGGAATAAAATATGATTAAATTTTAGAAGGTGAAATGATGTATTTGATAATGAAATGATTCCTTAAGTAAAGAAGTTAACAAAGGTACTAAATCACTCTATTAACCACCATATTTCCATAAGGCTTTGTTCTTTGATGGCTTGAGATGATGGAGAAGTTGAAGAAAATTAATTAAAGGGCATTTTGGTTTTTTACTTATTCCATTCTATTTATTTTTATTTTATTTCACCTTATAAATATACATTTCAACTTCATGATTCCTAATTTCATTTTTCCACTTTGCAAATTTCTATTTCCCTCCTTACCTCTTCCTATATTTTTGAAAACAAAAGGAAAACTAAGCACCCTACTTCTTTCAAAAATCAACAACTCACAAACCGTCCACTTTCAACCAAAACTTCCATCATTAAAGTTGCTTTTTTAACCTCTAGTATTTAAAAAAATGATAGCTCGATGTTTCGTCAAATATGGTGGTAGATATCGCCTAAAAACAGTGTAAGTCAAGATAAGTCAGTTTTTTAATGAGCTCGGACGAATGAATTATATCGCATTTTCACAAATCAGGATTTTGGAGTTTGTTTCGTGATTTTATGGTTTGCAGTCATTGTGTGGTGTTAAGTTGAACCCTTTTCGGTCATTGGGCTAATTTCAGCGAGGTAGCTTGTTAGGGTGGTGCGTTGTGTGCTTGGAGGAAGCTTGAGGCATGGCGAAGGCACTAGTGGTGGTCGGAGGTGTCCGATGGACCATGGAGGTGGTGCACGGTGTTTTTAGGGTTTAAGGTCCGGTTTTGTTTTGGGTTAGATTTTTAGAGCATAACAGTGATGGGAAGGGCCGAGCTTGACCTGGGCCAAGTTGGGGATGCGTGTGGAGGTGGCAAAGCTCCTGGTGGCGGTGGCATAGGATTTATGCGACTGTAGCGACAGTGGAAGGAGGTTGAACGTGGTGGGTTTAGTTGTTGCATGCTCAAATTTGAAAACCGGAGGATGGTCGAAAATTGTTTGGTGCACCCGAAGTCATGGCCAAGGTGAGGCTTGCGACGAGGTCGGCAAGGTGGATGTGTGTGGGGTCTTGGATCGATGAATGGTAGTTGGGGGTGCGTGTGCATGTGCACGACCTTGCAAGTTTCTCGGTTTCAGGCATGTCAATTGGGGCAAAGTTTCAAATTAAAGGAGAAAGGACGCTATTGCTTGCATAATGGGTTCGGGTTGTTGGATTTTGGGCCCATTTGCTTTCGGGCGAGGAATATAATTATTTGTCTTAATTTAAGAATTAAGTTATCAAGCTTTGAAATGTCGTATTTCATCCATTTTAAATCGATTTTCCTTGCAGATTTTTGCATTAAACTCATTTTGAAGGGTATAATCCTACTGTATAAATAGTTTGTAGTTTTAATGAGGTACAGATTTATGGTTAAATAATAGGGGTTGAATTTAATTATTTTATTCTAAATAATAACGTGGTTAAATTAATTTTACTTCATTAGTGTTATTTATTTGTCCAAATAAAACATCGTTCTACTATTATAAATGGAATATATTATTTTGGATACCTGTTTAGAAAAAATAAGTCCACGTTCTGTTATTTATATTTATTTGGACACTTATTCATATGTTAGTTAATTAGTATGTGGATTAATTAATATGTGGATTAATTAATATGTGGATTAATTAATATGAGATAAGCGATGGATTAGCGAGTGATTGTTAATGTGGATTTACATTTATGTTGCTTATGTAAATACTAGTGTCAGCTTGGAAACGAATTAAAAAAAATGATAGCTTGTTTAAGTACCATTGGGGTCGCTATACCTCTTTCAAATTTGAAAAGTTATTTAAAATATATTATTAAAGTGGTTTAAGTTAGTTAACTATTTTATTAATAATGTTTAAGTTAATATTAATGTAGGTTAAGTCATTTAATTATATTATTAATGTTATTTAAAGATAATTAATTATTTTATTAATAAGGTTTAAGCTAATTAATTATTTTATTAATGACATTTTAAGTCAATTAATTATCAAATTAATGGTATTTTAAGTTAATAAATCAATGTAGTTAATGATGTTTAAGGTTAATTAATTGGTTTCATTATGTTTAAGTTAATTAATTGATTTAGTTAATGATGGGTTAAGATAATTAATTATTATCAAGGATGTTTTAAACTTATTTAATCATTTTATTATGATATTTAAAGTCAATTAATCACTTATTTATGATGTCTAAAGGTAATTAATTAACTTAAATAAGGTGTTTATAAACAATAAATTGTTTTATAAAAGGTTATTTTTTAAAAAGGATTTATTTAAAGGAGATTTACAAATGATATTTTGTGAAGGAGATTTATAAACGATATTTTGTAAAAGAGTTTTATATGAGATATTTTGCAAGAGAGATTTATAAATGGAATTTATTTTGCAAAAGAATAAACTTATAAGAGATAATAACGAAGATTTTTGTTAATTATATAAGATGTATGAAAATGAGTTAAAGGATTTTTATATAGGATTTTTATAAAGGAGCTGTATAAATAGATAAGAGTTTTGTAAATAGAAAGAGATTTATAAAAGATGTTTCATAAAATTAATTTGAAGATTTATAAAAGGATTTGAAGTATGAAATGGGCTTATAGAAAGGGAATTTTATAAAAAAAAGAGATTTGACTTTGGTAATTATTCCTTATTAATTATGGTGGTATAGCAACATTCTTTTCATACTTCACACCAAAGGATAGTGGTTTGGTTTATAATAAGAAATATTTTGAATAATATTTATTTTTGCCCATTTAAATATAATTTTGGAAAAGAGGAAATCTTTCTCAAATTTTGTTAATACACTTATATTGTTGAGATAAGTATATGGATATTTATAATGGTTTGTAATATACTTATACTATTGAGATAAGCATATGAATGTTTTTCCAAGTATTGAAAAGAGTATAAAGGGTTTCTGAATATATCTCGCCTGAAGGTATTTTGAATCAAATAACTGAAAGAGATTTTAACAATCGAAAGATTTATTTATAGAGGCTTAGTGGATCCCATATGGAATTAAATCTATGATTGATTGCTTGTTATTTCATAGTTAAATAACCGATGATCAAATCTTGGCTCAAAATATAACTTTGGAAAAATCTAGGAGAAACACGAGGGTTATATGACAAAGTCATCTTCGATGATGTTGTACTGTGCATATAAACTTCATTTCGATCTCCTAGGAAAAATGACAATGAAATCCATCCACTTAAATAGTTAGGAGGTGATCTCCGCACTGATATATTATCTGATTATTTCCGAAAGACCTGGGGTTGAGTTTATTGAAAGCTATCAAATGTTAATTCAAAGAGATAGGGATCGGATAAGTATGAATTATCTGAAAACCACTTTGAACTAACTCAAGCGTCATATTGAAGACATCTTGAAGATGATGGAATTTAAGACGAAGCTCTTTGAAATGTAAGGGCTACTTGCTACTAATCCTAAGGGTGATTCCAAAATGGATGTTGTAGAAATAGTGCCTTTGTTTTGTTCTTATCCTGAACAACTTGTATGGACGAATGATGGCATTGCATTATGCCTGGAATGCAGTGCAAGCATTCCAAGTAGGAATTGCTGAGAGAGGAAAAAGATAAACATGACCACACAGGTCTCACAACCCAGTAATGACAAAAACAAAGGATATGCTTCACAGCTATGTGGTTTGCTACCATTAGGAACAGTCATTTCTGGATCTAGAATCGATATTTACGTATTTGGTATGCACACAGAAGTAAGGCCATGGTTGGTGCACACTGTTTTAAAGCCTCACTCTTGAGGAATAATGTAATCCGGCTTGCCATGTTCGAGGGGCGGGCTGGCTCTGATTCGCAGGGGTCCATGTGAGGCCCTCGATACGTTTTTCTAGAGGTGTTCTACGGCAAGCGGTAACCCAATAGTCTTGTCATTGATGGAAATCCAATCACTAATACCTGCCTCTACGGATTTAGTTATATAACTATTATGCTAGAATTTAATTAATGTAACAATTTTGGCTCTCATTAATATTTATTTTACCCTAGACATTATTACAATATTAGAAGATTTCTTGTAAAATGTTTTGGTTATTGTAAGGTAAAAGCCCATCCGTGTTTATGTGCGGCGTATGGTCTTACGAGATACCTTTATTTTGAAAGGTTTATAAAACATTAAGAATCCATTTGATTGTGTTTCTCACGCTGGTTTTACCAGACTGATCTAGGCGTTATTTTTCTTATAATGCTCGGGTCAGCCTGAGCATAATTACCTGATTTAGCTGGACACTTGGAGCTTCAGGAGACGAGTTGGGTGCCTCCAAAACATATTCCTGTATTTTCTTTATCTTCTATTGTTTGTTCTTGTTGCATTTACCAACAATTGTAAGGACAGGTTGTTATAACCATCCAGGCTGATGATATGTTAATTACTCTGATTTTATGTATGTACATTAAAGTTCTGTTTTTTCTTTTTAAAGATCATTGGTATATTATATGTAACTCGTCATGTTTAGGAGATTTTTTCTGTCTTTTTCCTTTTCTTTTCACCCCAATATTATGGCTTCTTATCACTTGGATGTTGGACACATGAATACCCTGGATGTATTAGTGTCGACTTTTGGGGGTCGAGAAGATGGGCTGTTACATTTGGTATTAGAGCTAAAGGTTAAGCGGGAACCTTGACTTTGGTGGAATAAACTTATTAGAGATAGGGTTAGTAAAACCCTAGGATGAGTTTGAGTGTATATATATAAGTGCGCGTACTTGTTAATGCCATAAAAGGTTTTATATTGGTGATGATTAATCAGTTGAGTGGTTTATGGATTCTGGTGAATACAAGTAGCTAACGGTACTGATAGGTACCACTAAACACTTGAACCAGGCCAACCGACACAGTACTGTTTTAAAAATTGGTAAATGAAATAATTTTACCCATGAGTATATTTTATGTATACGAGGGAATGATCTTCAAAAATTTATATAATTATGTCGATGTGTTTGTCTGTTAGGAAATAATAATATTCAATTATTATCATTTATCGTTTGGTTAGTCATGCTCGTCCAGTTTTAGGCATTAACTGTTATTTGTTGATTTATTAATAGTTTTCCTTTTTAACACCTGGGTTGGGTAAATTGAATTGTAAGAACATTGAAACGAACACCTTATGAATTAAGTTTCATAATTTAACTATAAGGCGCTCGATGATAATGTGGACTGAACATTAGATTTTTGTAAAGATGTTATTAAAGGAAAGAGAATATTTTGAAATAAATATTTGAGAAATAATTTTATAGAAGAAGTTGATTTTATAAAATTGATTTATAATGATGTGGCTTATAAATAAAAAGGATTTAAGTAGAGAATTTGAGGACTTAAATCCTGGTGCTTTTTAGAAAATGGTTTTATAATTTTGGGAAAAATAAAATAGTATAATTTGAAAATATTTATGAGTAGAATTCACTTCCGTCGCTGGAAAATAATTTTGATGATGACTGCAACATCATCGATATTCATTTTTGAGTTTCTTAGTGGGGAATATGCCACCATAGAAATTTGAGATAGGAATGTTTTGATAAAACAAATTTTGATTTAATCTCAAGAGCTCGATTTGATTTACAAAAGGAAATAGATATATTATTACTTCAAATGATTTTTTTGGGAAAAGTAGTAATGGCTTTGCTTGGATGTTTTTAAAAGTATAAATATTTTGGAAAGCAAATTTTAAAGTAAGGTATATTTTCTTAGGTTTGGTTCGAGGAAATGAGTCTCGATTTGTCATGTGATGATCTGAATAATCTTCTAAGTGACAATCAGATGTTTGCCTAGGTGAACGTGGTAGAGCAATTAGTAAATTATTCCCTTTATCATTGTAAAATCGAAATGAGTTCGAATCCGAATGAAACCCAAAGCAAGTTGGAAATTGATATTTTGTTAGAACTATTTGTTTGGAAATATATGTAGAATTGTTCAAAAGGGAATTTTGAAATAGAATAAATATTTTTGTGTGAACTCGTTCGAGTGGCCCGAAAATAACTAAAAATGGAAAAGAGATGTATTCGGATGGTAAACACTTCCCTTAAGTATTACCCTTCTTGGTAAAGGGAATGTACAATACTTTTTGGTAGTACCCAGTTCCTTAGTATTATTTTGGGATTATTCGCACTATATATATATATATTCCATGATTAAAATCGATAATATCATTTAATAAAGGATTTTAAAATAAAACTGGTTATTTGGATCTGGAGTTTACTTAAGGGAAATAAATTCATAGTGATAGTTCGAATCAGATAGTTGTATATACCCTCAGGATATAGTAGGGTATTATATAAGTTTTTAAACCTAAATGTGTTTATGAAATCATTTTCATAAATAGTTATGGGAAGTTAAGAGGTTAAGTTTTGGGTTTAACTGGTTTCCTTTTTTGTTTGTTTGTGATGAAATTTCGAGGTCAAAATTCTTTTAAGGAGAGGAGAATGTAACAACCCAGAATTTTATCGCTTAAATTTACGAATATTTAATTTATTTTAAATATTCAATTAATGGTTTCAAATTAATATCTAATGGTAGAAAATTAATTTTTGAATTATGATTACTAAAATAGGTAGTTCGATGAAAATCAGAAAATGTCGGCGAAACCCGTTTTTTGGATTTTCGACTTTTTATCGAAAGACAAGTTGTAAAAGGTCACAATACCTTTGTTTATATTTTAAAAACAACATTTTAAGGTATTTAAAAGAACATTTTTAATTTTAAAATGAATAAATAAGTTAAATAATAATAAATGAATAAAATATGTTTAAAATTTGAAAGGTGAAATGATGGATTTGATAATGAAATGATTCCTTAAGTAAGGAAGTTAACAGAGGTACTAAATCGCTTTATTATCCACCATATTTCCACAAGACATTGTACTTTGATCGCTCGAGATGATGGAAGAGTTGAAGAAAATTAATTAACGGGCATTTTTGGTCTTTTGCTTATTCAGTTATTTTTATTATATTTCAACTTATAAATATACAGTCCATCTTCATGATTTCTAATTTCATTTTTCCACTTTGTAAGTTTCATTTTCCCTCCTTACCTCTTTCTGTTTTTGAAAACAAAAGGAAAACTAAGCACCCTCCTCCTTTCAAAAATCAACACCTCACAAACCATCCACTTTCGACCAAAACTTCCTTCATCAAAGTTGCTTGTTTTAACCTCTAATATTTAAAAAAATCATAGCTCGATGTTTCTCAAGTATGGTGGCGGATATTATCCAAAAACAATGGAGTTCAAGATAAGTCAGTTTTTCGACGAGCTCGGATTGACGAACAAATTATACCAGCATGTTTGTATCTGCAACTCAAGATTTTTGGAGTTGGTTTCATGATTTTTATTGTTTGGGGTCATGGCGTGGTGTTAAGTTGAACCATTTCCGGTCATTGTGCAAATTCCAGCAAGATAGCTAGCTAGGGGAGGTGCGACGTGTGTTTGGAGGAAGCTTGAGGCATTGCGAAGGCACTGGTGGTGGTCAGAGGTAGTCTGGTGGACATAGGGGTGGAGCGTGGTAGTTTTAGGGTTTAAGACCTGGTTTTGTTTTGGGTAAGATTTTTGAGATGTGACAGTGATGGGAAGGGCTAAGCTTGACCTGGCATTAGCCTAGGATGCGCGCGGAGGTCGCAGAGCTCCTGGTGGCGGTGGCGTGCGATTTAGGCGACTGTAGCGGCGGTGGACGGTTGAACGAGGTGGGTTTGGTTATTACGTGCTTAAATTTGAAAATTGGAGGATGATCGAAAATTATTTGGTGCAGTTGGAGGCATGACCGAGGTGGGGGTTGCGACGGCTCGACAAGGCAGATGTGTGGGGGGTCTTGAATCGATGAACGGTGGTCGGGGATGCGTGTGCATATGCACGGCCATGCAAGTTTCTTGGTTTCAGGCATGTCGATTTAGGGGAAAATTTTAAATCGAAGTTGGAAGGATGCTTTTACTTGCATAGTGGGTTCGGGTTGCTGGATTTTGGGCTTGGGCCCATTTGCTTTTGGGTGAGGAATTTAATTATTTGTCTTAATTTAAGAATTAAGTTGTCAAAATTTGAAATGCCGTATTCCATCCGTTTTATATCCATTGCCTTTGCGAATTTTTGCCTTAAACTCATTTTGATGAGTACAACACTATAGTATAAATAGTTGTTAGTTTTAATGAGGTTCAAGTTTATGGTTAAATAATAAGGGTTGAATTTAATTACGTTATTTTAAATATAATGTGGTGAAATTAATTTTACTTCATTCGTGTTATCCATTTGGCCAAATAAATCACTGTTCTGCTATTATAAATGGAATAGATTATTTTGGACACCTGTTTAACAGAATAAAACACGTTCTACTATTTATATTTATTTGTACACTTATTTATATGTCAGTTAATTAATATGTGGATTAATTCATATGGGATAAGTGATGGATTAGCTAGTGATTGTTAATGTGGATTTACATATACGTTGCTTATGCAAATACTAGTTTTGGCTTGGAAATGAATTAAAAATAATGGTAGCTTGTTTAAGTACCATTGGGGTCACTAAGGCTCTTTCAAATTTGAAAAGTTATTTAATGTTTTATTTATGTTGTTTAAATGTTACTTAATTTTACTATTAAAGTGTTTTGAGTTAGTTAATTATTTTATTAATAATTTTAAGTTAATTTATTTTGTTTATTAAAGTGGTTTAAGTTATTTAATTATATCATTAATGTTGTTTAAAGATAATTAATTATTTTATTAATAAGCTTTAAGTTAATTAATTACTTTAAAAATGATATTTTAAGTCAATTAATTATCAAATTAGTGGTATTTTAAGTTAATAAATCAATGTAGTTATGATGTTTAAAGTTAATTAATTGGTTCAATTACGTTTAAGTTAATTAATTGATTTAATTAATGATGGATTAAGATAATTGATTATTTTATTAAGAATGTTTTAAAGTTAATTAATTATTTTATTGATGATGTTTAAAGTCAATTAATTACTAATTTATGATGTTTAAACTTAATTCATTAATTTAAATAAGGTGTTAATAAGCAATAAATTGTTTTATATAAGGTTTTTTTAAAAAGAATTTATTTAAAGGAGATTTACAACTGATATTTTGTAAAGAAGATTTATAAATGATACTTTGTAAAAGAGTTTTATAGGAGATATTTTGCAAGAGAGATCTGTAAATGAAATTTATTTTTGTAAAAGTATGAATTTATAAGTGATAATAATGAAGATTTTTTGTTAATTATATAAGATGTATGAAAATGAGTTAAAGGATTTTTATAAAGGATTTTATAAAGAATTTTTATTAAGGAGTTGTATAAATAAATAGGATTTTTATTAATAGAAAGAGATTTATAAAGGATGTTTTATAAAATTAATTTGGAGATTTATAAAAGGATTTAAAGTATGAAATGGGCTTATAAAAAGGGAATTTTATAAAAGAAATGAGATTTGATTTATGTAATCAATCCTTCTTATTTATGGTGGTATGGAAACATTCTTTTCATACTTAACACCGAAGAATAGTGGTTTGGTTTATAGTAATAAATATTTGAAGTAATATTTGTTTTGGATCATTCAAACATGATTTTGAAAAAGAGGAAATCTTCCTCAAGTTTTGTTAATATACTTATTCCGATTGAGATAAATATATGAATATTTTTTGAAGTAGTGAAAATATAATGGTTTGTAATATACTTATACTGCTAAGATAAGTATATGAATTTTTCCCAAGTATTGAAAAGAGCACAAGGGGTTTGTGAATATATCTCTTGTGAAGGTATTTTGAATCAAATAACTGAAAGAGATTTTAATAAATTGAAACACTTATTTATAAAGGCTTAGTAGATCCTATTTGGAATTAAATCTATGATTGATTGTTTGTTATTTGATAGTTAAATAACCGACTATCAAATCTTGACCCAAAATATAATTCTGGAAATATCAAGGAGAAACAAGGGGGTTATATGGCACAGTCATCTTCGATGATGTACTATGTGTATAAATCTCATTTTGTTCTCCTAGGACAAATGATAAGGAAATCTGTCCACTAAAACGGTTAGGAGGTGATCTCTGCTCTTATATATTATCTGATTATTTCCGAAAGAATCAGGGTTGAGTTTACCAGAAACTATCGAATGTTGGTTCGAAAAGACTGGAATCGGATAAGTATGAATTATCAGAAAACCACTTTGAACCAACTCAAGCATCATATTGAAGACATCTTTAAGATAATAGAATCAAAGACGGAGCTCTTTGAAGTGCAAGGGCTACTTGGTACTAATCCTAAGAGTGATTCCAAAATAGATGTAGTAGAAGTAGTGCCTTCGGTTTGTTCTTATCATGAACAACTTGTATGGAAGAATGATGGCATTGCATTATGCCTGAAAGGCAATGTTAGCATTCCAAATGGGAATTGCAAAGAGAGGAAAAAGGTAATCATGACCTCACAAGCCTCACAACCCGGTAATGACTAAAACATGGAATATGCTTCAGAGCTATGTGATTCGCTACCATTAGGAGCAGTCATTCCTCGATCTAGGATCAATATTTATGGATTTGGTTTGCGCGTGGAAGTGGGACCATGGCTGGTGCACATTATTTTAGAGCATTGGTCCCAGGGAATGATGTGATATGGCTTGTCATGTTCGAGGGGCAGACTGGCTTTAATTCGTATGGGGTTCATGTGAGGCCCTCGGTACATTTTTCTAGAGGTGTACTGTAGTAGGCGGTACCCCGGTAGCCTTGTTATTGATGGAAATCCAATCTTAAGTACCGCCCCTACAAATTTAGTTGTATACCTTTTATGCTGGAATTTAATTAATGTAACAATTTCGGCTATGATTAATATTTATTTTACCCTAGACATTATTATAATATCAGAAGATTTCCTATAAAATGTTTTGGTTATCTTAAGGTAAAAACCCGTCCGTGTTTTTGTGGGACCTGGTCTTACGAGATACATTTATTTTGAAAAGTTTTATAAAATATTAAGAATCCATTTGATTGTGTTTCTCACATTGGTTTTACTAGACTGATCCGGATTTTAGTTTTCTTAAAATGCTCGGGTCAGCCCTAGCATATTTTCCAGATTTAGCTGGACACTTGAAGCTGCAAGAGATGAGCTGGATGCCTCCAAGAGGTATTCCCATATTTTTCTTTATCTTTTGCTATTTGTTCTTGTTGCATTTATCAGCAATTGTTAGGTCAATTGGTTATAACTATCAAGACAGATGATAGGTTAGTTACTTTGATTTTATGTCCGTACATTAAATTTCATTTTTTCTTTTATAAAGATCATTGGTATATTATATGTTGCTAGTCACGTTTGTGAGATTATGTTCTGTCATTTTCCTTTTCCTTTCATCCCAATAATCTGGATTTCCGCCACTTGGATGTTCGGCACATGATTACCGCGGATGTTTTAGTGTCGACTTCTACGGTCGAAAAGACGGGTTGTTACAATTGCTTTAAATTCAAATCCTTTCAGGTGAATAAATTCTTCAGAGATTTATGATCCATGTATAGCTCAAACTGCTCTCCTATAGTTAGTGTCTTCATGACTTGAATGCAAAGGCAATGGCTGCCAACTGAAGATCATGGGTAGTGTAGTTTCTATCGTGAACTTTCAACTGTCGACTAGTATATCTCACAAGTCCCCATTCTCACATCAAGACCGCACCTAATCCCATACTTCTACATCGGTATACACTGTAAATGCCTTCGTACCATTGGGTAATACTAAAGCAGGTGCACTAGTCAATGACTCCTTCAACTTGATAAAAGCATCCTTACATTTTGAGTGCTATGAGAAAACCAAATTCTTCTTGGTAAGGTGGGTAAGAGGGGAAGAAATATTAGCAAAGCCCTTATTGAACTTCCTATGGTAGCCCGCTAAACCAAGGAAACTCCGTACTTTTGTGGTATTCTTTGGCACATGCCAATCCTATACTGTAGCAACTTTACTAGGAACGACTGCTAGCCCACTCTCAAAGAAATCATGTCCCTAAAACGTACCTCCTTACGCCAAAACTACCATTTGAAAAACTTTGCCTTCAAAGTATGCCTACAGAGAGTATTGAGAACTTCTTCTAGATGCAACCCATAATCCTCCTTGCTTTTTAAAATATGTCATCGACAAATACCGCTACGAACTTATTAAGCAACCCTCTGAAAAATCTGCTCATCAGATCAACAAAGTAGGTGGGTGGATTGGTCAGTCCAATGGGCATGACTAACCACTCATAAAGTCCGTCGGGTGCATGAAAAGCAGTCTTTTGAATACTATCCTTGGCCACACATAGCTGATGGAACCCAGTAGCCAAGTCAAGCTAAGAGAACACCTTCGTTCCAACTAACTGATCAAAGAGATTGTCTATGTGGTGTAGTGAGTAACGATTCTTCTTTATTAGCTTATTCAGCTCACGATAGTGGATGCAAAGCCTCAGAGAACCATCTACCTTTGTTGTAAAGACAACCGGTGCTCCTCATGCTGAAATACTCCTCCTAATGATGCACTTCTCCAAACAGCTCATTCACTTGCTTATTAACTTCTCCACATGTCTGGTGTTATCCATAGGATAAGTCTAAAACTCAACCTCTCTCTGGGGTGGAAGACCGGTACCCTCAGAAAAGACATTTGGATAGTCTCTACCTACTAGCACTGAATCTAACTCAACATGTGATAGGTCTAAATAATGTAGGTAACTCAACATAACTGAACCTCTAGACTACATCCACTACAAGTACCCAAACGAACAACCTCCGTATCACAATCTAAGATCGCCCCGTACATGGTTATCCAGTCCATACCCAAAATCAACCCAAACTAAGAAAATCCTAAAACGAAAGCATCGCAAACGAACTCGACCCCTAAAATAAACAATTTCAAACCCCTACATATTACAGATAAATAAGCCGATCCTAAAGCAGGGTTTGATACAACTACGGGGTCTATATCTATGCTAGTGTCTAAGTGCAACTCATCTACATGTCTACTCGAAATAAAAGAGTGTGATGCCTCATGTCAAATAAGGTGCAAATAGATAAATCTGATAGAGTTAACACACCTTCAATTACGACCTTCTTCCCCTTGTCCGCTACTGGAGGCGCACTTGAGATGGGAACAACATTCGGTGCATAAGCTAAAACTACTTGGTTAGAGGTCTTCTGTAGTGCCGGACACTCCCTCATCATGTGCCTAAACTGATTGCAATTGAAACATTTGATCTTTGAGATGACCTTCTTGCATTCCTTCGTAAAATGTCCCTTCTTACCGCATCTCCTGTACTTGAGCTTTTGTTTCTTAATCTGCCCTGGGATCCCATTCCGCCCTTGCACTGATTTTGCTAAGTGTTTTTCCTCCTGACTTCTTGGGCTCACTCTTCACTTCCTCCTGGAAAATAGTATTCATCCAGGCCATCTCCACAAAACCCTTGAAAGTTGCACCCATAGGAATGTGACTGAGGGACAAATCTTGAAGAGGTTGATTTAGCCCCTTTGCAAACTTCAATGCTTTCTTGTAAGGGATATTGATCAGATCCAAACCAAACCTAGCCAACTCATTCAACTGATTTACATATTCCTTCACCGACCTCTCTCCTAGGTACAAATGTATGAACTTATCTAACTTTACTCCATGCTTTGCTATGAAAAGAAATTTCATCTCAAAATGCCTCCTAAACTCTCCCTAAGTCATCTCTTCCTCATGGATCTCCGAAACTATCACGTCCCACCAACTCAGAGCCTCTCCCTGTAAATGCTAGGTAGCAAAATGCCTTCAAATGTCATTTCCAAGTCCCGTCGGTTCGAAAATCCTCTCACAAGTATGAATCCATGCTTTTGAGTACATATACGACTCGGTCCCCACATATGACTTCCCTTCTAGACTCACAAAGTCCTTATATAGCTTGGCGAAATCAACGGCCAGTGGATGGGCATGAACTATACCTGGCGCCTACTTTGTGGGTTTCTTATTAGGGTTAAGCTCAGCTTGTCCTCTCGCTTGTAGATACTAGCAGAATCATATCAGGACGTTCACGCCCAGAATATCAACTACAAAACCTGAGCCACAACTAGCATGATCGATCATCCTCTCAATTTGTGATTTAGAAATTATTAGCAACTTTTCCACAGATAATATTAACAAAAATAAGTGATAGTGTTTTTTGTACTATATTTATATATAAATCTTTTGAAAATCTTTTTATTTGTTTTTGTTTGTATGCAGACTTCTTAGGAATCCATTTGAAAACCTTTATGAAAACTTTTTAGCAAAAAATATTTAATTTTTTTTTCAAATAACTTCTCTCAATATTCCCTAACTCCTAAGGAATTTTAAACCTCTCTCTGATATCAAGTGTGACAACCCGCACCTCCACACACATTGATCTAAAGCCTACGGTGACTTTCGGACTTGCATGGTGACAAGAAGTATGAGTTGTCAGATTTTTAAACATTACAAAGACTAAGAATATAAGGATAAAATCTAAGACATTCTACACTTTCAGATCTCATAGAAGAAAGTAGAAATATATAAATACAGGAAATAGTCATCTAAGAAAATATCCCATAAAACACAGTCTCAAAACATACGTAGTTATAATCAAGAGTTTACAAAAATACAACATACGGTCTGATAAATAATAAGTATGATAAATAATTACATAAAGAGTAATGGAAAGTAGTAAAAAATGCCAAAGCCAAGCTCGCCTCTCCATGTACTTGATCTGGAACAATCACCTGCTGCCCTATCCTCTTATAGTGGGGGAAACAGGAAATGAATGGGTCAGACAAAAGTCCGGTGAATGAGCTACATCATTTATATATGGTGATCACATGTAAATGACTTCATTAATACTATATATGACCTAAGATGTCCTACTTGTGTTTGTAAACTACTTACTAAGGTTGGTTTCGTCAACCTAAGGGGTATAATTCTTGTGAAGGTTTATACTTAGGGTTGAATAACAAATCTCATCCTAAAAACACTATGGACCGGCTAATAACCTCTCAAACCATTCCAACATAAGATTGCCTATATTATCCAAATTGGGATTACTTTCCCAAATTACGACTACACGTATCAAATATACACATTAAGGAAGAGCCCCAAATGCCGACTCACGCCAAAGACGTCTCAAGGTCCGTTGCATCCGTGTCCACTCTCAATGGCAACGTAACACCAATTATTGCACAATGTCGAGCATCCAATCGATAATCAATAGTACCAAGTCATGTATCTAGGAACCTCTTGTTAGTGTCGGGCCACACACTTCTTCATGCATCCTCGTCGGTGTTGCGTGTATACCGTAGTACCTCCTATGAGTGCAATTTGCGGTCGAATCGCCCCTATCGAATATCAACTACGCCGAATAAATAGTGACTGTGCCTAATTTCCAACGTATACATATATCTGGTCCCATTACAATCATGATTCATAAACTTAGGGAACTAATTTCCATACTAATA
This sequence comes from Allium fistulosum, assembly GCA_030737815.1. Lineage (NCBI taxonomy): Eukaryota > Viridiplantae > Streptophyta > Magnoliopsida > Asparagales > Amaryllidaceae > Allium > Allium fistulosum. The sequence goes on from CM060907.1 coordinate 1,059,328,826, forward strand.
TACTAACATTCATATATAAAAAATACATAAAAACTTATAACTTCAGCCTTTGGTCGAGGTTCAGATTGTGCTTGTAACCGGTAATCGGTCAACCACTAACTACTAGAGTGGTCGACCGGCTCTAGTGAACCACTCGACCGGTCGGAGTTGATTTATTTTTTTCTTTCATTCTGTGTTAATTATCGTTCTCTTTCAATTATCGTCATCTATGTTAACTATAGTAAATACTAATTTGTTATTCTACAGTTTCATATGCCCTCGATTTTAGTTTCTAACCAGGTCATCAAATCAGGATAAATCGGGTTTAGAATCAACAGATCTTAGTCTATATTCAATTTAACAACAAAAATGTGTTTAACCTAAACTAACTTTTATCTAATAGATTAATTTTATCTAAATAAAATTAGACAAGGATCATATTCAAATGGGTTAAATTCTTATCAAATTCGTAATATATTCCAATCACTAGATAAAAAATATTTCTGTAACGACCTGGCATTTCGAACCATTCGCATCCGCACATGTCAGACTTGAATTTGCTCAAAAAGTCAGATTGTTAATTTATATTTGGCAAAACTCAGAATATACAGTAAATAAATCAATCACAGAATCACAGACACTAAGTATTACAAAAATAAGCAGCGGAATAGATAAATAGTAGTTTATGAAGCTACCATATAAACATCAGAGTTTGAAATAAAATACAACAGAATATCTCAAATACAATCTAGTCTCGAATACAAATAGATGGAAAGTCTGAACAAAACAACTGGATAGCTGAAAGCTGAATAGATATAGATGGATCTCCAAGCGAAGCTCTAAACTCCAAAGGTGAGTCTCAAATGCTGTAACGCTCAATCTGACCCGAGCGTAAAGCAAAACACAAAACACTCGAGTCAGGATTAACATTCTTATATTAACAAATTCTACTCAAGTGAAATGTCAACTGAAATACAAGTAACTTAAAGGATGTTTGGGATACCCATCCACTAAGGATCCGTGGAGCTATCTACTATGTAGTAATATACGCTATTATGATATGTCTATAGTAAAGTAAACTATTAAATAGTGTTAAGGCGTTACCCATATCCCCCTTAACACATTTTATAATGCCGTAGTCTATACAGATACTGTAAAATCCACCCGCGGGTGGGCTATCAGGGAGCACTCCATAGGTACGACACAAAACAAACTCGTAGAAGGCGCGATATGGCATGTGACATGGCACACGAGGCAATGCCAAGGTAGATATACCATTTGCACTGCCGGACTGGTGATGACGCATAGCAGCTACTACCTCCCACCTCGTGACACACTCCCAAATCAAAGGGTGCACCCAATCACATCACAAAAGCAGTAGAATGTTATCGAAGAAATGTGTCAGATAGAAGGAATGACCTCACTTGGCCCGGTATAGCTCCTGTTTTAGCCACATTAAGCTGACTCACGGGAGTCAGGGCTACGTAAATACCATACAAAATCGTCACCAAACCATCCTACTTCATTTTGGAATCTCCACCACGTACACAGTTGTTAAAGTGGTTTTCGGTATTGGCAGAGAGTATGACAATATCTGATCCCGGTCTCTTTAACAACCAAACGTTATTATAACACCGTGGTCATTTCATGTCAAATAGTTCATAATTCATATCAAAATATCATGTCATTTCAAACCATATCAAATTGGTATCATTATACACTTTAAATAATATTCATTTTCACAATCGTAACACTTTCAAAAATTATAACACTTTCAAAACCATAGCACTTTTGAAATCATAACACTTTGGAAATCAATGACACTTTGGAAATCATACAGTTTTCCATCTAAATAGTTTAGATGTTGAAAATAGTATATATATTAAAATAGTTGAAAATACTTTATATGATAAAAATAGTTTCCTCCAATTTCACAAATCAATTCAAATCACCTTAAGTTCCAAAAATTCAATTTAAATCAATTCTAGTTTAACTATTTCAAATTTATAGGTCAAGATTCAATTCAAATTCCCAATTAAACCATTTCAATTTAAATCGACTTCAAATCCGGATTCGTACTGTCTCTTCAATTCGAATAAGATTCAAGTTTAAATATTCAAACATTCACAATACAAGTTTCATTTATATTTCAATATTTAACTTTTACCCTTATCCCAATTGGAAAGTATTCACTTAATTATTTTAATAACAATTTATTAAAATCCTAATTTATAAATTTAAATCAATATTAAATATTCTATCTCAATTTTATTTAACAATTGAAAATATTCATTTAATCACCTTTTTATCACATCGAGTTATAAATCATATTTTAAAATTGTTTGTACCAAAATTGGGAACAACACTCTTCAGAAGGGTTTGAAGAGATAAAATGAAGAAATTAAAATGGAAAAAGAGGATTATCTAACAAACACTTCAAAAACAAACAAGAAAGTACGCAGAAACATAGAAATTTAGAGTGGTTCAGCGTGTTTCCTACGTCCACTATGAAATGATTGATCTTTATTAACTTTTGATTGCTGGTTACAACGAATTACAGTAGTAAATTTTGAGTACAACAGTGGAATTTGAATACAATGGTGAATTCGGCAGAGTTTGGACGTCCAAGAGCCAAAAGATCCCTTTTTTGTAGGTTATGAGCTGCTATTTATAGGCGTAGGTTGCAAATATCTCGCACAGATCTCAGGAGACCTCTTCTGGCATGTGAGCGGGCCCACGCGATCGATCCCACGTGATTTGCACTCGGTCCGTGATCGATACGAACCAATTTCATATCGATCAAGATTTGGCCCAATCGAGTCGAAATTGGGCATGAACATTCTTTGAGTTGTACGTAAGCTCCTGTGAAAATTTCGTAGCATTTGGACTTGTAGATTGTGAGTTATGATCGATGCAAATTTGGGCTATCCGACCGCTGCTCTCTTCGTGTCGATGCTCCTCATATCGATCTGTTCAAATCGATCCAGGCACGTGCCTGCAAGTTGACGTGGTGCTAACTATTCGAATCGATCCATTTTTCGTGCCGAGTCGACCGAGTCTTCCTTATGCATGTGCCTTGTTCGTATCGATCAGAACTCGCTCCGTTCATATCGATCACTCATCTCTGTTCGAATCGATCGTTATTGCGTTGTTTGTATCAATCGACTGCACCTCACTTCGTATCGATCCTTTGCATGTCCACTGCGTATCAATGAGAGGCGTTGGTTTCGCATCGATGTAAGGTTGATCGATACGAGGTGTGCATGATACTTGATCGATACGAAATGGACATTAACGTTACAATCAATGGATACAAATTGCGATGCTTTTTCATGGGTGTTGATCAGTGGTCACTTGATGGATACGAACCGAGGTCACTTGATGGATACGAACCAAGGTCACTTGATGGATACGAACCAAGGTCACTTGATGGATACGAAGAACAGGTAATTGATGGATATGAAGAACACTACTCTCCTGATCGATACGAAACCATGCACACCTAATGGATACGAATCAGATCGATTCGAAGGAGTGTTTTCTCTGGTTGCTTTGATGGATACGAACAAGGTGATTGCTTGAATTGCATCGATCATATCTCGAGCATATGAACTCCGATTGACTTGAAATTTGGAACGTTGGCTTTCATAGCTTTTCTTGTCTCGTCATATCAATTGTAGCTTGTTCTGAACTCCGATAAAGTTCATCGATATCCATAGTGAGCCTGCGTATAACTGATCTTTGGGACGGACTGTCCATGGTTTCCAGTCAAGTTCTTGGTATCATGGCCTTGCCAAAAGGCGGGATAACAATTTTCCCCCCAAAGTACGTCTTGTGAAAACACGACGTGCTTTGAAAAGCTGCAATCTTCATTCTGAATAGTTCCATCTGACTTGTTAAACAGTTATCGTCTTCTTGTCGGAAGTTGTAATCTTTGATTGACTAATAGAAGCACAAACCATGAACTGTTGACTGTCAATTGTTGTACCGTATACTGTTGTAACTGAGTGTTGTATGATGGTGATTAGCTGCTCGTAGTTGAAATTGTTCATCAAGCGAATATCCAATCCCTGTGAATTTTGAAAATTGAATATTATTCTGGCATACGTGCATATATGTTAACCTGACTCTCGTTAATGTCGCACATTCGCGAGTCGTTGTCAGTTCTCTCGTATCGAATTCCGTATCGTTCCACTCCTGAACCGATATGAAATTCTAGTTGTAACAACACTTGATGGTTTTTTTGGAATGTCCCTTCCGTATCGATCCTCTCCTGGATCGATGTAAAAGGTCGAAAGATTGTTCTCGTATTGATGTAATTCACATTGATGGATACGAAATAAACGTTTCGCATCGATGGATACGAGTTTCGGTGGACTCCATAGCAGTGGGTATGAAGTTGTGATTTCGCATCGATGGGCTTATGAGGGATGCGAATAGAGCAGCTGGTCCTCTAGGGACTATTCATATCGATGGGTACGAGTCTTCATGGGACGTGTGTTGATGGTTACGAATGGAACAATTCGTATCGATGGAGTCACATGGTTCTAGTGCAATCTGGCTGTTCCTTTTGTATCGATGATGTTTAAGTCGATGGACACGAATAACCAATTCGCATCGATCCAATGATAGACCTGTTGTAACCGGTCGTTTTAATTGGGAGGCGAAACGTCTCTTACTCTTGGTTTCGCACCTATATAAATACACGATTCTGTACTTCGAATTTTTTTTACTTATTCACTTTCTGCTTTGCCTTCGTATCAATTGAGAGACCCAGAAAAAGGAAACTGCACTTGCCTTCGAATCTAACTAGACTTTCAATCCATTGAACTGACCATTGTAATCAGGTAATGAATCGACGAACTCACGTTAAGAACGATGAGATTCGAATCCAATTGCCAATCAATTCACATACATGGCCGATTTCTGGTGGTGTTGAGGTCGAAGTTGGTTCGGAGCATGGTCGAAGGAGGAAGGAAATGGAGTTATGGCCATTTGGGGAAGAAGGAGTAATGAGGGAAATGAAGGAAACAGCGAGAAGTTGCTCGGCCTTGATTTCGTATCGGTGAAAGCTTAAAGAAACTTGATTTCGCATCGATCCTCAACCGGGAGTTTCGTATCGATCGGATCGACACAAAACCAGCAAATTTTTGATCGATACGAACTTCTTGGCGACTCGACCGATGTAATGCCAGCGTGAATTGATCGATGCGAAACCAAAAGCACAGTGATCGATATGAAATTAGAGCTTCGGATCGATGCGAAGTTAGAGCTTTGATCGATGCGAACTGAGTGCTCTGAGACCGATACGAATTTAATGCCTTTGCGATGAATGATATGAACCTTCTGGTCTAGATGAATACAAATTTCATGCAAATTCAAATACTTGACTCCGACGAGCTTCATCTTTGCATAATTGGACTTGACCGTTTCCCTACATACTTGACTGCCTTTCGAAGCTCGTCGACAGAACCATAACTTAACAAAATTTTAATAAACTTTAGCTCGGATCGGTCTCTAAATTCTGGATGGCACGGTTGTGATGGTTAGCGATGACGGTCATTCCAATTGGATATCGAAGTCTCGTCATTTTCATATGTTTTCTTTAACTCTGTAGAATTTTCCAAGTAACATGTAGCACTGCACTTGCACACTCACACACTTCACACCGGGGAACACACGGGCTTACTATTGTCTAACGATGGTTTTTAATGAGTCGATTAGTTATGGAGTCCACAAGTTCACAGCAACAGGAAAGTCAGAATCTGTCTTTTCCAACAATAGAATTGCCGGCCATCACAGCCGAAGTCATAAACCCCGCTCCGGATGAGCTACCTGGTGCTACATTCATCGATAATCCTCAACACTCTGTACCGACCAACGTCTCTGAAGATATGCTCGGACGAATATGCCTAAGGCATGGTCTGTCATTGGACGATGTACTATTGCCAGGTCCAAACGATAGACCACATGCTCCCCCGGAGGGGTTTACTGCCTTCAACCGCCATGCATGCACAGCGGGAACACTTCCCCTGTTTAACCAATACAGTAGGGAAGTGTTATCTTTCTTCGGAATAGCTCCATCACAACTACACCCCAATGGATACGCTATGCTGAAAATCTTATTTATTGTATTCATGGAGCATCTCTTTCGGCCACCGATTCCAATCGAGATTAGATATCTTATTAACGTCAAGAGTAGGGGAGATAGTCCATCTTTTACGTTCCTGGAGGCGGTCGGGAATTGTCAAGTAGTAACCAGATCTTGGACGAGGCTGAGTTATTTTAAAACAGAATGGTTCTACGTCCGAGGCCCCCCAGGATTTGCTAGCCGATGGTTACTCAGTTGTAATCGCTACAATCTTTTCCAATAGTTAACGAGCTAATCACACCTGATGTTAAAACTAATATCTTCTTTTCTTTACAGCCGTAATTCCACGACCTAAAGGCGTGCACTTCAAAGAAATAGTATGGGTTCTTCAAGAAGTTCCAAGTGAAATGAGGGACATCGATTCAGTTTTAACCGACAGAAATTTGAGGATCGTTGGACTAATTGAACGAAATTAAAGCATAAGGCTTGAAGGAACACTGAGAGTGGCCCCGACGGAGCGGGTAAAGCGCTAAGCGCCCAGGGTCGTAATTGCTGAGGGAGGTGATGAAGAGAGAACGCCCATGGATGATGAACTTGTTGCTAGGTTTTCGGCCGGATTTCAAGCGACAGAAGGAAGAAGAAAAGGCAAGGCCGCTGCTTACAAACATCCTAAGTCTTCGAGGTGGAAATCAGTTGTGGTTTCTTTGCCGGCCTCCGGTATTAGAATCTCGGAGGCTCCTCCCTCACCAACAAAAAGTCCTTTCGGAGGGCTTGCCGATATTCCGATTCCGGATTATGTGTAACTTCAACACGACACCGGGTTGGAATAGCTTGATAGTGCTCTTGATCTAAGCGAGTCGCTTCCTATAATTGCGGCCGACATTTCCGGTTGGTCGGGGGGTTGCACATACATACATACTTCACGACACTACACGATTTCCAATCACAAGCTATTCAATTCAAGAAACCACTAACTCTGCTTTTCTTTCTTTTTTTTACAAATACGATGTCCGGACGAGGGTCGATGTTAGGGAGTCTTTGCTCAGCTCACCGATCTTCTTCATATTATGAGTCACGTAGGAGAGAAGAAGATAGAGACTGCGATCGCAGGTACTCTATCCAGGAACGTCATGAGAGAGATAGGGATAGGGACTACAATCGATCCCAATCCGGCTCTCCTCCTCCTAGAATCCCTATACAACCCCCAGTTCACGTCACACATCCCCCGGAGTCTTCACGGCACAAGCCATCTTCTCACGCCCCAAGGCTTGAAACTCATTGCCATAGAACTGAAACAATGTCCCCCATAATTGCAGAGAAGGTCCTCACTGAGCCTACAGTGGAAGGAGCGATTAAAATCGCCCAACTTAAGAAAGATTTTCCGAATATATGCTTCGATGGCTACATTTTCCCCACTTACTTAAAGAGAATCCCGTCGGAGGCAGAAAACACAATGCATGACTATATCCACGACATCTATACCCAGTACAAAGAGTGGGCGAAGGCTGCAGAGAAAGCGTCGAAGGTGGCCTTCGAACGGGCTAAAATAATCGAAAAGTTAGAATCTGATCTCGCCCAGAAGGACCGCATCATCCAAGTGCTTAATGATGAAGCCGAGTCCTCTCGAAAATCAGAGATAGAGGCCACTAAAAAGGCCGATGAGGCAAACTTGGCCATGGAGAGGATGAGGCAGACACACTTTGCCCTGGTGGAGTAGATAGGCCACCGAAACACCACTGTCACAGATTGGCCATGGAGAGGATGAGGCAGACACACTTTGCCCAGAAGGTCCGGGTGGTGGAGACTGAGGTCGAGGAGAGAGTTAAATCGGCTGAGTCCAGGCTAGAAACAGATATAGAAGATCTCTTGATAACTTACAATGCCAACGTACTGAGGCATAGAAGCCTAGCCTGGCTCGACAACTATCCGACACATTTATACAACGCTTGGGGCCGATTGGTTGAGGAGGAGAAGGCGGTTCATCTGGGTGAATCAATCGACGATTTTGAGCTTAAGAATCGTGTGCTAAATGAAGACGAACGAAAGATTTTCCATGAGTCGATGATTTCGCACGAAAAAGAGAGGCTCGGCACCCAACACTTGGTGGCCGGAGAAGGTTCAGGTGTGCAGCACCATGATGCAAGTCCTGAAGTTCCTACACCAACCCAGCCTGAATCTGCACCTGGGGTTGATCCCCAGCCCATTCCTGCTTAAAATCCGGATCAGCCGCATTTATCTCCGGCCAGAGAACAAGTTTCTGAAGCCGTTCAGCCGTCAACGAGCCAAATTAAGGATGGTACTCTGAACATTCCGCATACTTGCTCAAAATCAGGAGCTGGATTTGAAACGTTTACTAACAGTCTTCCTTTTTTCTTTATCCAGTGACTGGAGTTACACCGATTGCACCTCCTGCAACTCAAGAATCACATCAAGCGCAGGAGGCCATCATCACTAAAGCGACCACCATAACTACAACTGCGTCGATTGATGGAACGCAGGGGAGCACGCTTATTTTCGATGAGCAGATGATGGAGGAACTCCTCGGTCATCACAGCGACCCCTTTGCGGGCCTACCATTTGTTATGGGTGGAAGTGTACCTGCTACTGGCTCTTCAATGCCAACCACTGATGCTCCCAGCGAGGCCCAAGCAATTCGTGAAGAAGAAATATTGGCCGGAATCGACACTGAAATGGAGGCAACGGCTCGTGGTGGTAGTTTTGGAGGTGGGATGGCGGCACCTGGTCCAGCCCCGTTAAGGATGATATCACCTGGTGGTACAGTTATTGATACCAGTGTGCCTATCCTACCTCCTATAGTCGATCTAGTTCCCCAGACTCCACCTTCAGGGAGCATTCCCGTACACTTGAGCTCGGATGAAGAAGTTGACATCATGCCCCCTACTGGAGATCAGCCGTCGAAAGGCAAAGGCTCGAAAAGAAAAACAAGTGGCAGCTCCAGTGGGTCCACACCGAAGAGGAAGCCGAAAAAGAAGAGAGAGTAGACGTGCTTCTTTGGTTTATTTTTGGTAGATAGATTGGAATCTACTTTTGTTTTTCTTTTGTAGGCCATGTATAGATGCGAGTTCGGCCCCGCTAGTAGGAATTTTGGAATCACCTTGTACATAATTTCTTTTCGCAAATAGTTGAAATGAAACTTTATTTTATTTTGAACTTGATGTGTGTTTATTTGCTTAAGTGTTCTAGCATTTGAATTCCTTGTTCAGTACACTTGTGAAGTTTCAACTTTTGAATCTTGTTTGAGTTTATCCGTCAAGTCCTGAAATCACAGCCACAAGTCATGACTGGACATTAAGTTGAACTCCGATGTTGTACTGCTTCAGTCAGTGATTGACACTTAAATTCTGCCCCCAGTTTCAGGGATGAATTGAAAAGATCGAATAGCGGTCGTATTTCGTCTTCAATGCATCATGCTTAGCTTCGTTGAATTGATGCTGAAACAAGGAGAATTCGAGTGGTCGAATCACACTCGCTCTTTTATTGATGATTGTATCCACGCTCCGGGGATTGCACTTGTGCGTCGGTGGTTGGTCACGCCTGCTTGAGTTTCAAGGATGCGTCCACGCTTCAGGGACTTAAATTATTTTCACGGGCGGTTAGTCACACCCGTTTTGCATTTACACTCTAACCACGCTCCGGGGACTTAGAGTTGTTTTACAGAAGATCGATCCCAATCCGGCTCATGTCCAAACTTCAATCCACTCTCGGAGGATTTTGAGTTAACGTTTATACTCCAATTCGCACTTTGGGAATTTGGAGCTGGTGTTTATGTTGATACTCCGGTTCACACTCTGGGAATCTGGATCATTTTGATGCCTATACTCCGATTCGCACTTTGGGAATCCGGAGTTAGGTGATGTTTATACTCCAGTTCGCACTCAAGGAACTTAGAGTTAGTTGATGTTTATACTTCGGTTCGCACTCTGGGAATCCGGAGTTGGTAAACAGATGTTCAATCACATCTGTTGTAAGTTTTTGAATTTTGTTCGCACTTCGGGAAAGAAAGGTGCATCGGGATCGTGGATGGTCGAATCACATCCACCCTGAGTTAACAAGTGAGGTCGTTAGATGGACAGGTCCATCCTCCTCAAACTTGGTTCGAATACGGGCGAAGTCATTAGGTGGACGGATCCACCCTCTTTGAAACCGTATTTGTAAGTTTATACTCCAGTTCGCACCCTGGGAATCCGGAGTTAGGTAAAGGATTATCGTGTATCAATCCCTTTTTGACTGTAGTGTGATGGCTTGTCCTCGAGCTCGGGTTTCACTTAGTGAGTGATCGGTCGTATCACAGTCACTCCCTATTTGAATAAATTCCACCGTATGATGGAACTTAGCTCTCCGTGCATAGTGATGGTCATGTGAAGTATTTCAAGTAAATCACAGCTCTGGCCCAAAGAGATTGCACTTTATTGCTGAAAGAAGAAAATACGGCAAAATCAGTTGCCTTATTACAAATTCAAATTTCGAAGTGCATAAACAAATTGCAAATGAGAAATAGACTGAATAAATAAACAGAGCCTGTTATGTGTAGTAGCGACGAAGACTCTCGCTGTTCCAGGCTCTCGAAAGAGTGAGACCGTCCATGGTCGATAATTTGAATGTGCCGTCTCCAAGCTTTCGTTCAATAACATATGGTCCTTCCCAAGTTGGCTTCATATGCGAAGGGACCAGATAAATTCATTTGAGTATGAGATTGCCAAGTTCAAAGGTTCGGGGTCGGACCTTAGCATTGTATAGTCGGGCGACTGAACTTCGATGTGCGGCTGCCCTCAAATCGGCCTCTTCACGCTTCTCATCCAATAAATCGAGAGATTCAGCAAGCGATATAGCATTTGTCTTTGGATCGTAGTATGTCACACGATGAGAAGGTACTTCTAATTCGACTGGAATAACAACTTCTGAACCATAAGAGAGAGAGAATGGAGCGTGACCGGTCACGGACTTGTGGGTTCTTTGGTAAACCCATAAGGCCATAGGAAGCTCATCGACCCATTTTCCCCCGGCTTTTTCCAGTCGTTTCTTCAAAGTGGATTTTATAACTTTATTAACAGCTTCAACCTGTCCATTCGCTTGAAGGTGTCAAACTGTGGAGAATTTCTTCTGAATGTGGAATCGTTGATAGAAATCCTTAAATTCGGCACTATCGAATTGGGTCCCGTTGTCAGTGATGATAGTACGAGGAAGACCAAATCGGCAGATGATGTTGCGTACTACAAAGTTTATCACCTTCTTCGTTGTGATCGTAGCAAGGGGCTCAGCTTCCACCCACTTGGTAAAGTAATCAACTGCTATGATGGCGTACTTCGCACCACCTTTGGCTAGAGGTAAAGAGCCAATAATATCGATGCCCCATACCGCGAATGGCCATGGGCTGACCATCTGTGTTATCTCGGTAGGTGGGGCTCTAGGAATTCGAGCATGCTTCTGACACTTATCACATTTCTTGGCATAATCCGATGCATCACGATTTATAGTCGGCCAATAATATCCGTATCGAAGTACTTTCTTGGCAAGAGCTTGCCCACCGGTGTGATCGCCACATTCTCCTTCATGCACATCATGCAATACTTGTTTGATTTCATCGTGAGCGATACACCGGAGTAAAGGAACAGAGTATCCTCTTCTATACATGACTCCACCCTGAATGGTGAACCGCGAAGCTTTTCGAAGAATTTGTCTCTTTTCACTCCTACGCTCTGGCAGGGTTCCGTGCTCGAGATAATTTCTAAATGGAGTCATCCATGACTCCCTCTCGAAAACGACATCAAATATCCAATCAGTTTCCATCTGATTGATGCTCAGCGAAGATAACGTCTCTACAGGAACAAGTGCCATTTGTTGTGCTTCACCTGTACTTGCTAACTTTGCTAACGAATTAGCTTTCTGATTGTGTTCTCGTGGTATGTAATAAATAGTATAATAGTCAAACTGATTCAATGTCTCCTGAACCTGAGCAAGGTAAGCGGCCAGTCTTCGATCTTTGGCTTGTTACTCCCCTCGAACTTGACACACGATCAATTGCGAATCACAGTAAATTTCCACCGCAATGATCCTTAAATCTCTGGCAAGTTTCAATCCAGCCAATAGGGCTTCATACTCGGCTTCGTTATTAGCTGCACGGAAGTTGAAATTTAGAGCCTAACATATAGATCGACCTTTAGGAGTTTCAAGTACAACCCCTGCACCTGAGCAATGGTCATTTGATGCTCTGTCTATATGTAGCTTCCAGATATACTTGGGAGATTCACTTGTTTCGGGCAAGTTCTCTAGGATGGTAAATTCAACTATGAAATCTGCTAGGACTTGTACTTGGATGGCTCGCCTTGGAGTGTAAGTAAGGTCAAACTGACTTAACTCAATATTCCATTCGAGTAACCTACCAGAGGTCTCAGGACGCGTAAGGACCTATCGTAAAAGTGGTCGGTGTAAACGGTGATTGGGTGAGCCTGGAAATATGGACGGAGCTTCCTCGAGGCAATAACAAGACAATAAGCCAACCTTTCTAGCTTCGGATAATTTCTCTCAGCTCTGGTTAGCTGCTTGCTTATGTAGTAGACCGGCTTTTGTATTCGGTCTTCCTCCCGAATTAGGGCAGCACTGATTGCGTTTTCTGATACCGCCAAGTAAATGCACAATTTCTCGTGATCGATAGGCTTTGATAAAATTGGTGGTGTGGAGAGATGTTGAATTAGTGCTCGGAATGCGCCCTCACATTCCGTAGTCCATTCAAAGTTTCATTTTCCTTTTCGGATCAGATCTAAGAAGGGAATGCATTTGTCAGTGGACTTTGAAATGAACCTGCTCAGTGCTGCTACTTTCCCGTTGAGACTCTGGACTTGCTTTATAGTTTTTGGAGTTTCAAAATTTCTGATCGCCCAGATCTTTTCGGGATTGGCTTCAATCCCTCGAGCGTTGACGATAAACCCAAGGAATTTTCCAGATGCTACCCCAAAGTGACATTTCAATGGGTTGAGCTTCATTCTGTATTCTCGGAGGATATTAAACATTGACTCCAGGTCTCCGATGTGATCGGTGGAAAATCGTGACTTGACTAGCATGTCGTCCACATACACCTCCATGGTTTTTCCAATCTGGTTGGCGAACATTCGATTAACTAACCATTGATAAGTTGCCCCAGCATTCTTGAGTCCAAAAGGCATAACTTTATAGCAGTAGAGTCCCATATTGGTTACGAAGCTGGTATGCTCCTGGTCGGGCAAGTGCATGGGTATTTGATTATAGCCAGAGTACGCATCCATGAAGGATAAAAGTTCATGTCCAGCCATTGAGTCTACAAGTTGATCAATTCGTGGAAGTGGAAAACTGTCTTTGGGGCAAGCTTTATTAAAGTCTGAGTAGTCAACACTTGTTCTCCATTTCCCATTTGGCTTTCGGACAAGTACAAGATTGGATACCCATTCCGGGTATAATGCATCTCGAATGAATCCATTCGTCTTAAGCTTATCTACCTCTTCTTTAAGGGCGGTAAATCTCTCTGGATCCATACCACACCTATTTTGCTTGACCGGGACATACCGTGAGTCAATATTCAGTGTGTGGCTCGCGATGTCCGGCGAGATCCCATACATATCAGAGTGTGTCCAGGCAAACACATCAAGGTTTACCCGGAGAAATTCAACCAATTCCTCTTGCATTTGTTGGCTTAGCTGAGATCCAATCTTTATCATTTTCGAGTCGCCATCATCGTCGATATGAACATCGATCGTCAGTTCGGCCGGAGAAGCTTGACTGTCTTTACCTTCATCTTCACTTTCGGTATCTCTCGGGTCAAGATCTCTTTGGAATTGGTTAGGGTGCCCGGGCCCAGGCCCAGGCGCTAATTGTCAATTATCAGCAAAGAGGACACAGAGAGATTCCTCTATGCCCTTTCCTTTTTCCTTCCGCTGTGCCTCGCGTAGCTCGGCAACGTAACAGGCTCGCCCTGCCGCCTGATCTCCTTGAACAACTCCGACACCATTGTCGGTAGGGAATTTCAAAGTCAAACACCATGGGGCGATGGCAGCCCTGAATTCAGCTAGGGCTTGTTGACCAAAGAAAGCATTATATGAAGAGTTTATATCCAAAACAACAAACTGCGGTATCCGGACTCTCCGGCGTTCACCAATTCCTAACTCCACTGGCAATTCCACCACTCCAATGGGTATAGTTACACTCCTGTTGAAGCCATGAATACGAGACTGACATGGCTTCAACTCTTTAGTCTCCATTCTCATTTGGTCATAGGCTCGTTTAAACAAGATATTCACAGAGCTTCCGCTGTCTACCAAGATCCTCTTCATCCAAGCAGGACCTACTTGAGCTGATATGACAAGCGGATCAATAGTGGGGGCTTCGACCCTGTCGGCGTCCCGACCTCGAAATACGATGTCATCTGCCATCGTCCTTTGTTGCTTAGCCGAAGCCCCATCTTCGGAATTACTACAACATTCAAAGTTCATATGCCTGATAGAGCTGGCATATGGCTCCATTTCCTTCCAGCTTCGGTCTGCTGGATGAGGACCACAACTAACAGTGTTTATCACCAACCTCCCACCAGTACGAGCGGGTTCCTCCTGTCTAGCCAGGTTTGGTACATGATTTTGATTCGATGGGCCCACGCCTCCAGACTGCGGCGCCAGCACAAACTGTTCTAACTTCCTCTCTCTTATCAACTTTTCGATGAGATCCTGCAAGTGACGACATTCATTTATGTTATTGTGATAACCCGGATTTCTGGACATCTTTAATTGATATAATAATTGGGTAAATTAATAGAAATACTGAATTATAGATTGAACAAACGAATCTGATCAAATAAATATTTATATTTATAAGTTGAGCAAATTAAATATGTGTTATTATGAGCTGATTCTAAATTGAGTTTGAATTTGAATTTGAAATTCAAATTGATAAATATCTTAAAAATAAATTGGATTTTAAAAATTCTAAATTTTAAAGTTAATAAGAATAATTTTCTAAAATAATAATATATAGGTTTATATATATTGTATTGAAAGTTATGTTTTAAAATTTATATATGTAATGTAAGGTTGGTTTGTAAATATATAAGGTGAGATTTAATTAAAGATTTAAAAAAAATACTTTTCTTTTATATACTTGGGAATAGATATAGTTAGTATATATGTAAATAAATAGAAAGCTTTGATATGTGAATATCTTTTAAAACTATAAGTATAAAATTTAAATATACACATTTTATAATTATATAAATATTACTTAAATACATGTATATAGCTTAAATAAATTATTAAAAAGGAAATAATATTTAAAACATTAATAAAACATTAGAAAATAACTTTTGTAAATATTAATAAAACATTTTAACACTTGTAAACTTTTAATGTATGTTAATGACACTTGTGAATCATGTGCATAGGTGTAAGATAATGGGAACATAGGATAGACAAATGTCCTTCTCTTTAATAATTAAATTTAAAATTTAATTGTAAAAGAAACAAAGAGTTTTATTTTCAGCAAATTTCTTTCTTCATTTTCAACCAAAAACTGTAATACAAATCAGAGAAAATTATACCAAAACCTGAAAAATCTTCAAACAAATTCTAGAAATTTCAAGTAAATCAAACATATAGCAAATCAGTTTCAAAATCTCTTCTACAAGATTCAAGTTTTTCAGAAATCAGCAATCTCTAACCTAAGCAAGGCAATTCAAAGTTCTGGAGCAAGCTGTTCAAATTTAAAGTTTTCAAAACATCTCAAATTTCAACACTCTGTTCAAACATCTCTATCAAGTGAGTAAACCACTTTAATCTTGATTTCATACGATGGAAAAGTTGTGAAAAGTATTAGTATAAATGTATTTATGCCTGCATGTATATATACAAGTGTAGATTTGCATGTTGTTTGTATTTGAATTTCATGTCTGTGCTTCTCTGTTTTTAAGTTACAGAGTTTAGATTAAATCAAAAATTCAAATCCTCTTTATCTATCCTCTATTAAGCTTTTGTTTTCAAACAAGATAGGATTGTTTAACTATAATTTAGGTTTTAAAAATATGGTTAAGTATTTTAGGTTTGAAATCTGCTGGAATTAAGAAATATACAGTGTAAATTTTTATAACATGTTAAATTCAAGAATTGCAATTCGATGATTCAATTATATAATTTGAATAGACTCAGAAAAATATGATTTTTAAAAGAGAAAACTTGATTTTTAATGTTATATCGAGAGAGTAATCATAAGTTAACCAGAAAATAGTTTTTGAGAGTTTTCTGGCGATCGATGGTCTCGAGATGGACGATAACTTCGCTGGAGGAAGTAGGAAGCCTGGGGGACTCGGCAAAAATGTCAAATGGATTTATTATTCACTGTGGCATCGGAGGTCAGACGAACTAGGGTTTAAGCACCTTGTTTGGTTGTGGTTGGAAAAGTGATGACTGGGTCATCTAGGGTGAATCGAGTTTCACCAGAGCATTGGGGATGGATGCGTGGAAGTATTGCGGGGACGTGACCGGGGTTCCAGATGATCTGGTGGTCGGAAACGTGATGGCGAGACGATTTCTTCCAGGTGATGTCAAACTTCTGTTTGAGTTGAAGACTCGATTTCGATCTAGGCTTGATACTTTTGTTTGGATGTTCGAAGTCGAATATCGTGATGCTTTACGATTTGTCGAAGGTAGTCGAGTTCATCGGAGATGGCCAGATCGCCTGTGCACGTGCACAGCGTTGATCTCGTGTACCAGGAATGAGTTCGTGGGCGACTCGAAGGGATGTCTGGGATTTTGAAGTTGCGCTCGGGTATTAGTTCGTGTTCATGAGGGTAGTTGTAGCAGTTAAATTTGTTTTAGAAAGGAAAAAAGAACTGAGGGTAGAAGAAGAAGATGGAAGGGGAAACTCGAAGACTGTCTCGAGTAGGAACGTGGGATGACTCGAAGAGGAATCGTGAGGGAAGGTTTAGCACGTTGTAAAAGATTTTTATAAAATAAAAGTTTGAAATTTTATAATGGTTCTATGTTTAAAACTTTTCTAAACGTTCTTAAGCTTTATTTTTAATAGTATGTTTATTAAATTTAAGTTTGTTAAAAACTTAAATAAAAATGTTTTAAACTTAATCATTTTATAAATATATTTAAATGTTAATTTAATGTTAAGTTGATAGGGGATTAAGTAATTAATAAGGAAAATGATTTATTAAAGATAATTAAGATTTTGATAATTTAATAAAGAGTAATTAATTATTTTAATAATAAATAAATAGTTAAAGATTATAATTAATTAATTAGAGTTTAATTAATTTGAAATTAAGAATTATTAATTAGATAAAAAAAAAGTTAATTTATAAATAATTAGTAGATAATTAATTAAGAAATTAATTAAGGATTAATAATTAATTAAGTAATTAATTGGTAATTAGTAATTAATCAATTGATAATTTAAGGATTAATTAATTAATGAAAGTAATTAAAAAGATAATTTCTTAATAGATAATTACTTAATATAGGTAATTAAAGATTGATTGGAGGTTAATTAATTTAATGATTAAGGTTAATTAAATGATGATTAAAGGTTAATTAATTAATAACTAAAAGATAATTAATAAGCATGATTAATTAAGGTTAATTAATCAATGTAATTAATTAAGGAGTGGTTATAATTAATTTAAGTTAATTAAGCATGATTAAAGGTAATTAATTTAATCTATATTAGGTGATTAAATTAAATTAATTGTTTAAGTATTAATTTTGCCTATAGATGATAACTTGAATCGAATACCTTGGTTTGTATGAATATCTCTGATGTTGAGTTGTGATGTATTGTGATATGATATGATGGGTTAAACTTTGATATTATGAGTTATCTATCGATAATTGATTTGCTGTGAGAATATGAGAACCTATGTTTAAAGCTGATTTGTATCCACTTAAACAACTGGGATTAAGATGACATTGAATTCGAAGAGACCGGGGTCGGGTAGCCGTAAATACCCGAAACCACTTCGACTTGAAATCTTCTATAAATCTTTATAGGTTGATATGTGAAATCAAATAGACCGGTTTGGGATAATATAGACCATTTGAACTAAGTTGGATACTTAGATATTGTTTTGTGAAAATAAGTGTTGATTATATAAGTTGTTTACTTATAGAAAAGTACGAGTTACCCGGGTTTAAATAAGTTCTTTGGATTGAAATTTCATGTTAGATGAGTTTACTCACGCTGGTTTCCAGCCTGACCCGGGTGTTACTTTGATGTAATGCTCGGGTCAGACCGAGTATTACAGATTTTAGGTAAGGACGTTCTGGAGCTCAGGAGGCGAGTTGGATGGCAGGAACGTATGGAGTATATTCCGCTGTGATATTATAGTTGTCTGAGACATGTTAATTCTAACTGTCTAGTACATTTGTGAATGTTGTAACTCTGATGTATTAAAATGCAATTAACAAATACAGTTTTCTTTGTATAACTGATATTATTATTTGTTATTATATTTAATCCGCTGCGAATGTGAGATGTTGTGTTCTCTGTTCTTCTTTCTTCTTTCTGTTTCTTTCTTCTATCTCTTTCTTTTTCTTCTAACTATCTGGAATTTTCGGGTTCGAAAATTCCGGGTCGTTACAGTTGGTATCAGAGCGAAGGTTAAGCGAGAACCTTGGCTCTGTTGGGATTACTCATTAAGGATAGGGTCAATGGTACCCTAAGATGAGATGAGTGTATATTTATATGAGAGCGTACTTTTTATTCTTATATAAAGATTTTAAAATGATTTTAAAAATAAATGATTTTTATATAAGGTTATCTTTTGGTATATAAAGAAATAAATTTTCTAATTATTGAATATATTAAAGAAATTGGTTGTTGAATGATTGGAATTAAATAAAACAATAAAAATTAAGTGGTAATACAACCAAATTAAAATTGAATGAAGATAAGTTTGAAATGAATTCAAACTGAAATCAAAATCTTAAATTTGTAGAATAAAGATAATAATGAAATTGTTTCCAGATATGATAATCTTGGTTATTATCATAAATGGAAGTTGTGTTTAATAATGAATGTTGTTAATGATTAAGCAGAATGAAATGTTTTAGGGAAGTAAACTTTTAGGTGAATATGACTTATAAATTGGAATTAAAGATAATTTAAAATTGTGAAATTTTAAATCTAAATCCAGAAAACTTGAAATCATTTTAAAGAAATCTGTTTGAAATTAAAAACCAAGAATGATTTAAAAATTTAAGGTATAACTTGGTGTGTAAAGGAAATAAATATCTATATTTGGAAATAAAACTCTAAGGTTGAGTTTTGAATTTTCCTTGGGATGTGATGTGAAACCCAAAGTGAAGTAAGTTTTTAAACTAAAGGGGAAAGATTATTAATCTGAAGTTTAAAATTTGAATGGGAATTCAAATTGTGTAAAGTTGACCGGATTAAGTAAATTTAAATTAGGAGGAAGTTAAATGAGTTTAGAATGAACAACTTGAATTGGAAATTTTAAGATGAAATTGAAATTTAACTTGGAAAGTTAAATGGTTGGTTTTAAATGGGAGTTACGAGTAATCTCAAAATGGGTTTGAAATCTGGAAATTGAAAATGGATAATAAATTAGAATCTGAAGATTAAATTGTTTTTGAATTCTTATTTGAACTTTGTAATAAGTTAAGTAAAGATATTTTTAAATGGAATTTTGGAATTTGGATTCAGAATTAAATGGTTTAAAGATTTAAGTTGTTAAATTAAAAATTAAGGTTGATTTGATTTAAAAGTAAGGGTTAATTTGACTTAAGGGATTAAATCAACATTTAAAATTTTAACTCAAATTTATGAAATTCGAGATGGTTTTAAGTTGAGATTTGAATAAAATTAGTTCAAATTGAATTTGATTTAAATTAATTAGAATTGTGATTAAAGATGGATAAGCATAATTTTAAATTGGAAAATTTGAATTGAAATAATTTGGAATAAAATTAAAGTTGAATGAGTTCAAATTCAAATGGGAATTTGGGTTAATTCAAACTGGAATTAATGTGAATTGAAATTTGTTCAATTTGAAATTTATTTGAATTAATTTGAAATTGTAATAAAAGTTGAATAGGTTTAAAATTCAAATGGAATTTGATTTGAATTAGGAAAGAAATTGAGGATTAATTCAACTTGAATTGAGGTTAGATCAATTTCAATGGAAATTGAAGTTATTTAAATTGGAATTGAGTTAATTTAAATGGAGGTGGAAATTTAAATTGAATTGATGAGAATTGAACAGTTTGACTCTGGTTTATTTTCAAAATAAATTGTTTTAATATAAATATATTTTTCCAAACTATTTACTATAGAAATCTTTCTTTTTAAACCCCAAACTATCTTATACTTGTTTTACAATTATTTTTGGAACTATTTAACAATTTTTCAACTGTTTTATAACTACTTTATAACTAATTACTATTTTACAACTATTTTACAATTATTTAACTATTCTACAGATATTTTACAAACTAATAACTATTTTTCAACTACTTATCTATTTTAAAACTTTTTCAAGCTATTTTTAAATTTAAATTGGTCAAAGTTCAAACTGTTTGTAATTGAAGTAATAACTCAATTGGATATGGAAGCAATTGAGAATAAGTGAACGAAATTAAAGGAAATGTGAATAGAAAGGAAATTGATTTGGCTAATAACCAATAAAGATAAATACATAGGATATACGTATATTATTCTATTCGCATAGTGATTTGATCCAGATTCGAACACAGAATTTCGAGATAGTATTATCGATCCGAGTTGGGATTTTTCGCTCGATTTTCGACGGCGAACCTGGATATGGATTTTTGATTGGTTCTGGATATTCTCTATCATAGTTGTGACTATGCAAGGAGAATGACGGTTTCTGATCAGGAAACCAGATCTGAGTCCGCACTAGGAAGTCGGGTGGACGATACTAGTTCGAAAGAGAAATTGTGTGATCAAAGAGCGATCGGATGATATGTGTACATCGTACGAGTTTGAATGAAATTGATATTGAAGTTTGTGAATAAGGAATTTGAAATGGTTTTGAAATGAAAAGTATATTTGTGAAATATAATGGAATTGGATATTTCTTTGGTTGAAATTTACTTTATGGAAGTAAGTAAATGGTAAATAACTTTATAAAGAAATCAAACTTGAATATTTGATTTGGCAATAAATAAAGTTATATTTTGTAATATGATAAACTCCCCTTATTGAATCTAGTCAGAATAAAAAGGATTTTGAAATATTTGAAGTATAAAAAGAAGTTTTATACAGGTTTGAAGTGATCCAAAGATTTTTAAAGTATATATATATATATAAAGGGTTTTATGAGAATGATTTTGGAAAAAGGTTTTGGAACCTATGAATTTGGAAAAGGCTTTTGATTGTTAGGAAAATCATTTTGGATTTTGGAAAGCCTAGTTTGAGAATTATCGATTTTGGTAATCGATTTTGTGTAAAGGAGATTTTGATAAATCATAAAGGGTATGATTTGAAGATACTATAAGTATATAGTATAAAGTGTTATGAGAATAGCTCTGGGGAAAAAGGCGCTTCCTTGAAATGAACTTCTCAGGAGTACCACTGGGTGGTACTGCCTTGATCCCCAAGGGGGGATTCTAAAGTTGATCCTGTGAGGAGTCCGGACAAAACTAGTTCCTGAGGATTATTTGTGTAGCGAAAGTCGAGGGGCTGGTGCCCACAGAGGCATTTGAGTTATGCTGTGACAACAATTTAACTCAATGTCACTGCGATCTACTGCAGACCATAGCGAAAGTCATGTGTGCCGCTGAGAGCCAACTGTCTACGTTTGATTTTATATCGGTAGACTGTGACACTATGGTAACATAGCGAAAGTCGTTTGTGCCGCTGAAAGCCAACTGTCTGCGTTTGATTTTATATCGGTAGACTGCGACCTATGTGGGAGAAGTTTCATTTTGACAGCGAAATCGTGTGTGCCGCTGAGAGCCAACAGTTACATGGACTTTTGCTGCGATGGCAACGTAACCCTGGATGTAACTGCGATCTGTCGTGGGTTCCTTGGTGTAATCAGTTACATGGACTTTTGCTGCGATGGCAACGTAACCCGTGATGTAACTGTGACCATGGATGGGAGTGATGATTTCCAGAGCATTCTCACCAAAGATATTTCCTCTATTTTCAAAAACGTTTTCGATATTTTCAAATAAAGTATTTTCCAAATATTTTCACTGGGTGTTGAAAATGGGTCTGCTAAGTACTTATAGATTTTCAGTCTTACGCCTGATCAACGTATGACCGAATTTCTGTGAGAACGAGAATGGACTTGTTGAAACATCGAGTTATAAAAGTATTTTTATAAAAACTATTTTTGTAATATTATATAGATTTTGAAAGTGTTTTAAAAAAAAATGATCAAAGAATAATTTATCTGATTTTAAATTATTGAATAAAATTATGTCTTCGTTCCTTTTCGAGGACGAAAAGATTTTAAGGGGGGAGGAATGTGATAACCCGGATTTCTGGACATCTTTAATTGATATAATAATTGGGTAAATTAATAGAAATACTGAATTATAGATTGAACAAACGAATCTGATCAAATAAATATTTATATTTATAAGTTGAGCAAATTAAATATGTGTTATTATGAGCTGATTCTAAATTGAGTTTGAATTTGAATTTGAAATTCAAATTGATAAATATCTTAAAAATAAATTGGATTTTAAAAACTCTATATTTTAAAGTTAATAAGAATAATTTTCTAATATAATAATATATAGGTTTATATATATTGTATTGAAAGTTATGTTTTAAAATTTATATATGTAATGTAAGGTTGGTTTGTAAATATATAAGGTGAGATTTAATTAAAGATTTAAAAAAAAAATACTTTTCTTTTATATACTTGGGAATAGATATAGTTAGTATATATGTAAATAAATAGAAAGCTTTGATATGTGAATATCTTTTAAAACTATAAGTATAAAATTTAAATATACACATTTTATAATTATATAAATATTACTTAAATACATGTATATAGCTTAAATAAATTATTAAAAAGGAAATAATATTTAAAACATTAATAAAACATTAGAAAATAACTTTTGTAAATATTAATAAAACATTTTAACACTTGTAAACTTTTAATGTATGTTAATGACACTTGTGAATCATGTGCATAGGTGTAAGATAATGGGAACATAGGATAGACAAATGTCCTTCTCTTTAATAATTAAATTTAAAATTTAATTGTAAAAGAAACAAAGAGTTTTATTTTCAGCAAATTTCTTTCTTCATTTTCAACCAAAAACTGTAATACAAATCAGAGAAAATTATACCAAAACCTGAAAAATCTTCAAACAAATTCTAGAAATTTCAAGTAAATCAAACATATAGCAAATCAGTTTCAAAATCTCTTCTACAAGATTTAAGTTTTTCAGAAATCAGCAATCTCTAACCTAAGCAAGGCAATTCAAAGTTCTGGAGCAAGCTGTTCAAATTTAAAGTTTTCAAAACATCTCAAATTTCAACACTCTGTTCAAACATCTCTATCAAGTGAGTAAACCACTTTAATCTTGATTTCATACGATGGAAAAGTTGTGAAAAGTATTAGTATAAATGTATTTATGCCTGCATGTATATATACAAGTGTAGATTTGCATGTTGTTTGTATTTGAATTTCATGTCTGTGCTTCTCTGTTTTTAAGTTACAGAGTTTAGATTAAATCAAAAATTCAAATCCTCTTTATCTATCCTCTATTAAGCTTTTGTTTTCAAACAAGATAGGATTGTTTAACTATAATTTAGGTTTTAAAAATATGGTTAAGTATTTTAGGTTTGAAATCTGCTGGAATTAAGAAATATACAGTGTAAATTTTTATAACATGTTAAATTCAAGAATTGCAATTCGATGATTCAATTATATAATTTGAATAGACTCAGAAAAATATGATTTTTAAAAGAGAAAACTTGATTTTTAATGTTATATCGAGAGAGTAATCATAAGTTAACCAGAAAATAGTTTTTGAGAGTTTTCTGGCGATCGATGGTCTCGAGATGGACGATAACTTCGCTGGAGGAAGTAGGAAGCCTGGGGGACTCGGCAAAAATGTCAAATGGATTTATTATTCACTGTGGCATCGGAGGTCAGACGAACTAGGGTTTAAGCACCTTGTTTGGTTGTGGTTGGAAAAGTGATGACTGGGTCATCTAGGGTGAATCGAGTTTCACCAGAGCATTGGGGATGGATGCGTGGAAGTATTGCGGGGACGTGACCGGGGTTCCAGATGATCTGGTGGTCGGAAACGTGATGGCGAGACGATTTCTTCCAGGTGATGTCAAACTTCTGTTTGAGTTGAAGACTCGATTTCGATCTAGGCTTGATACTTTTGTTTGGATGTTCGAAGTCGAATATCGTGATGCTTTACGATTTGTCGAAGGTAGTCGAGTTCATCGGAGATGGCCAGATCGCCTGTGCACGTGCACAGCGTTGATCTCGTGTACCAGGAATGAGTTCGTGGGCGACTCGAAGGGATGTCTGGGATTTTGAAGTTGCGCTCGGGTATTAGTTCGTGTTCATGAGGGTAGTTGTAGCAGTTAAATTTGTTTTAGAAAGGAAAAAAGAACTGAGGGTAGAAGAAGAAGATGGAAGGGGAAACTCGAAGACTGTCTCGAGTAGGAACGTGGGATGACTCGAAGAGGAATCGTGAGGGAAGGTTTAGCACGTTGTAAAAGATTTTTATAAAATAAAAGTTTGAAATTTTATAATGGTTCTATGTTTAAAACTTTTCTAAACGTTCTTAAGCTTTATTTTTAATAGTATGTTTATTAAATTTAAGTTTGTTAAAAACTTAAATAAAAATGTTTTAAACTTAATCATTTTATAAATATATTTAAATGTTAATTTAAGGTTAAGTTGATAGGGGATTAAGTAATTAATAAGGAAAATGATTTATTAAAGATAATTAAGATTTTGATAATTTAATAAAGAGTAATTAATTATTTTAATAATAAATAAATAGTTAAAGATTATAATTAATTAATTAGAGTTTAATTAATTTGAAATTAAGAATTATTAATTAGATAAAAAAAAAGTTAATTTATAAATAATTAGTAGATAATTAATTAAGAAATTAATTAAGGATTAATAATTAATTAAGTAATTAATTGGTAATTAGTAATTAATCAATTGATAATTTAAGGATTAATTAATTAATGAAAGTAATTAAAAAGATAATTTCTTAATAGATAATTACTTAATATAGGTAATTAAAGATTGATTGGAGGTTAATTAATTTAATGATTAAGGTTAATTAAATGATGATTAAAGGTTAATTAATTAATAACTAAAAGATAATTAATAAGCATGATTAATTAAGGTTAATTAATCAATGTAATTAATTAAGGAGTGGTTATAATTAATTTAAGTTAATTAAGCATGATTAAAGGTAATTAATTTAATCTATATTAGGTGATTAAATTAAATTAATTGTTTAAGTATTAATTTTGCCTATAGATGATAACTTGAATCGAATACCTTGGTTTGTATGAATATCTCTGATGTTGAGTTGTGATGTATTGTGATATGATATGATGGGTTAAACTTTGATATTATGAGTTATCTATCGATAATTGATTTGCTGTGAGAATATGAGAACCTATGTTTAAAGCTGATTTGTATCCACTTAAACAACTGGGATTAAGATGACATTGAATTCGAAGAGACCAGGGTCGGGTAGCCGTAAATACCCGAAACCACTTCGACTTGAAATCTTCTATAAATCTTTATAGGTTGATATGTGAAATCAAATAGACCGGTTTGGGATAATATAGACCATTTGAACTAAGTTGGATACTTAGATATTGTTTTGTGAAAATAAGTGTTGATTATATAAGTTGTTTACTTATAGAAAAGTACGAGTTACCCGGGTTTAAATAAGTTCTTTGGATTGAAATTTCATGTTAGATGAGTTTACTCACGCTGGTTTCCAGCCTGACCCGGGTGTTACTTTGATGTAATGCTCGGGTCAGACCGAGTATTACAGATTTTAGGTAAGGACGTTCTGGAGCTCAGGAGGCGAGTTGGATGGCAGGAACGTATGGAGTATATTCCGCTGTGATATTATAGTTGTCTGAGACATGTTAATTCTAACTGTCTAGTACATTTGTGAATGTTGTAACTCTGATGTATTAAAATGCAATTAACAAATACAGTTTTCTTTGTATAACTGATATTATTATTTGTTATTATATTTAATCCGCTGCGAATGTGAGATGTTGTGTTCTCTGTTCTTCTTTCTGTTTCTTTCTTCTATCTCTTTCTTTTTCTTCTAACTATCTGGAATTTTCGGGTTCGAAAATTCCGGGTCGTTACAGTTATAGCCGTAGCTTTCGTGGAATCTACAAAACTTCCCCGTCTGAATTTGCTTCTGCGATGACTGTTTCGGAGCAGGCTTCTTGTACTGAATGGTATTGCAGGTTTGTAGATATACGTTCTCCAGCGACGTATTCAGAGGAGTATAATTATCAAACAAAGGAGCTCTATGTCGTGGACCACGGTTCTGATCCCATTTTCTATTTTGGTTACCATTGCCTTTTTGGTGATCTTGTTTATTCTGAATGTTCAATTTCACTTTTCCGGAACTCTCCCCGGATTGTTTAACATCAATATTACTTTGAATTCCTTCCACACTAGGCCCCACATCATCCTTTTTCCTAGACTGTTTCGCATCCTCCCTTCTCAAGAATTGAGCTGCCTTGGAATAGAAACGGTCCAATGATGTAGGGGGTTTTCCGGCCAACCAGTTGCCGAACTCAGAATCGGGCTCAATCCCCTTACTTAGTGCCATAAGAATAGAGTTATCATTTGGGTTGCTGATTTCAGCACATGCCGCATGAAATCTTTCTAATATTACCTGAGTGTTTCTCTGGGAGCTTGAGTGACACTAGATAAAGTATTAACATCCTTCGGTCTCACGACAAGCATACGAAATTGCTCAATAAACTTTGTTGCCAACTGATCAAAGAATGAAATAGATCGAGGTGGCAATCAGGTAAACTACATAGTCGCTATGCCCCCAGAGAGATCGGGAAGCTTCGGCACTTGACTGCATCATCAGCTCGTGCAGCATTCATCAACCATTCATACTTCAAGCTATGTTGATTAGGATCAGAGATCCCTTCATAAACGGGTAAAGTCGGCATCCTGAATCGCCGAGGTGGTTCAGCATAGAGTATCTCATCAGTAAAAGGGGTATGACTCCAGGAGATTCCCCAATCGTCATTGCTAAGACCCTAACTTTCACAGATCATTTGACGGATCATTGTTGGCAGGTCGGGCATCAGGACATTTTGAGCATGTTGGGCCAAGGTGTGGTCGGGTTCCACAATGCGAGGAGGGTCCGGTCGCTGTCGACGGTCCATGTCTCACCTCCTTGGTTCTATATCTTCGGGGACGTAAGGCTCAGGATGGTATTCACGCTGGTGATGGTTCGGATCTATCCGATTTCAGGTCTCAACGCCCAAATCAGTAGCTGTCGCAGTACGGTTATCAGTAATATGATGTGGGATAGCGCCTCCTCGGGAGGAGGGTCCAGTCTCATGGCTGGTTGACGGGACAACTCTCAGTTGCCCAACATTCAATGTATGTTGGTGCCTAGTGGCCTGTGTGTAACTTCCGTCTAGCCGTGGGCGTGTAGATCTATGATGATAATCAGAAGAGGCTGAACTCTCGATGGAGGAATAAGAAGCCTGATCCCTCCTGGATCTTCTTCGTCGTAGACGGTTCAGTTGGTTGGTTAGTTCCGCATTAGCACGGAGCTGTTGAGTGAGCTGTTGGCGCTTTGAGTCAATTCTTGCATCAACATCTGAAATTCTTCCCTAGTGATAGGGCCTTGCCGATCTGATGGTCAAGTAGAATTCTGATCAGTTGGAGGAAGTTGCACGGGATTCTGTATGTCCCGTCATTCAGGATCTGCAGCTGTGGAAGTAGTCCTTGTGTTAACCATGATGGATGATGAAGCTCTCTCCTAGACTTGTAGCAAATCTGAATAGGATGGAAGAACTTCTGAAATTGAGATCTGGATCTTCCCCTGGGATGTCTGTAATCCGATATCGGCAGTAGATCCAATGAGCAGAAGGAAAAAACTGGGTTTTTTCTCAGTGAAAGCACCAAAGTGTTTGTACCAAAATTGGGCACAACACTCTTCGGAAGGGTTAGGAGAGATAAAATGAAGAAATTAAAATGGAAAAAGAGGATTATCTGACAAACACTTCAAAAACAAACAAGAAAGTACGCAGAAACACAGAAATTTAGAGTGGTTTGGCGTGTTACCTACGTCCACTATGAAATGATTGATCTTTATTAACTTTTGATTGCTGGTTACAGCGAATTACAGTAGTAAATCTTGAGTACAACAGTGGAATTTGAATACAATGGTGAATTCGGCAAAGTTTGGACGTCCAAGAGCCAAAAGATCCCTTTTCTGTAGGTTATGGGCTGCTATTTATAGGCGTAGGTTGCAAATATCTCGCTCAGATCTCAGGAGACCTCTTCTGGCACGTGAGCGGGCCCACGCGATCGATCCCACGTGATTTGCACTCGGTCCGTGATCGATACGAACCAATTTTGTATCGATCAAGATTTGGCCCAATCGAGTCGAAATTGGGCATGAACATTCTTTGAGTTGTATGTAAGATCCTGTGAAAATTTCATAGCATTTGGACTTGTAGATTGTGAGTTATGATCGATGCAAATTTGGGCTATCCGACCGCTGCTCTCTTCGTGTCGATGCTCCTCATATCGATCTGTTCGAATCGATCCAGGCACGTGCCTGCAAGTTGACGTGGCGCTAACTATTCGAATCGATCCATTTTTCGTGCCGAGTCGACCGAGTCTTCCTTGTGCACGTGCCTTGTTCGTATCGATCAGAACTCGCTCCGTTCATATCGATCACTCATCTCTGTTCGTATCGATCATTATTGCGTT
The DNA here is from genome assembly GCA_030737815.1 of Allium fistulosum. Taxonomy (NCBI): domain Eukaryota; kingdom Viridiplantae; phylum Streptophyta; class Magnoliopsida; order Asparagales; family Amaryllidaceae; genus Allium; species Allium fistulosum. The sequence goes on from CM060907.1 coordinate 1,059,357,874, forward strand.
GTTCGTATCAATCGACTGCACCTCACTTCGTATTGATCCTTACATGTCCACTGCGTATCGATGAGAGGTATTGGTTTCGCATCGATGTAAGGTTGATCGATATGAAGTGTGCATGATACTAGATCGATACGAAATGGACATTAACGTTACAATCAATGGATAAGAATTGCGATGCTTTTTCATGGGTGTTGATCAGTGGTCACTTGATGGATACGAACTGAGGTCACATGATGGATACGAACCAAGGTCACTTGATGGATACGAACAAAGGTCACTTGATGGATACGAAGAACAGGTAATTGATGGATACGAAGAACACTGCTCTCCTTATCGATACGAAACCGTGCACACCTAATGGTTACGAACCAGATCGATTCGAAGGAGGGTTTTCTCTGGTTTCTTTAATGGATATGAACAAGGTGATCGCTTGAATTTCATCGATCATATCTCGAGCATATGAACTCCGATTGACTTGAAATTTGGAACGTTGGCTTTCATAGCTTTGCTTGTCTCGTCATATCAATTGTAGCTTGATCCGGACTCGGATAAAATTCATCGATATCCATAGTGAGCCTGCATATAACTGATCTTTGGGACGACTGTCCATGGTTTCCAGTCAAGTTCTTGGTATCACGACCTTGCCAAAAGGCGGGATAACAAAAATCATATCTTTTCAAAATCTCATAACCAATAAGTTTAAATCAATTCTTTCTTAAATCCAACTATTAACCAATTTAAATTCCAAGTCAACATTTATTTATCTTTCCAACCTTTATTATTAAAGTTATAAATCTATTTTAAAATATTAATATAAATTTTGAATAAATATTTTAAATTATATTATATACTAATTAAATTAAATTTTATTAAATTAAATCTTATTATATATATTTTTAAGAAAATAGAATTATAAGAAAAATCTTAAAATTTATAACTTCAAAACTAACTTATAAATTTAAAATTCCATAACACATAATTTTTAAAATCTACAATTTAGACATATATAAAATAACATTTATATATTATATTTTAAAAATCAATATTTATTTAAAACCATATATCTCCTTTCAAAACTTTAGAAGTCATTTCAAAATATAGACCAACGGTGTTCGTATATAATTTTCTGTCCTATGGTCAACTGATACGAATATTTATCATTTCAACCCACAATTTAAATATTTACAGGTATATATCATTTCAACCCGCAATCCCAAATTCAATTCAATAAAATTCGCTTGGGTTTATCATTTCAACCCATAACGATTTTCTCCTATTCTACCAGATCGTTCGGGTATGTATCATTTCAACCCATAGGGAATTCTAAACTAACAGGGAACCTGCAGAGTGATAACATATAGGATAATAATATAACATATCAAAATAGGCATATATCATCAGTGACAGATTAAATAAATTATAAACAACGAGATATGGTGTCATATCTCATAGGTGAACAGATACAGAAAATGGCATATCATATATAACAATTAAATGATTAACAGTTCAATTTAGCAGCATATTTCAATTGTCGTTTCAAATGAAATCAAATTTAATAAATATAAGAATGTTAATCGTGAGTGATTGCTCACCTTTCGAGGCTAGAGAGATTCGACAATGAAATGAGTTACGAATCCAAGTACAAATTTCAAAGCAAAGCAGGATTGGCACGAATTCGACGAACAGAGCTGATAACAGGAATCAATAATTAAAACAAATCAAATCAGTTTTGATATAAACTGAAAATATATACATTATCATATTATTATTTCCCTAAAACCAATATTCAATTAAAATACACATTTAAAATATATATATAAATATAACATCAAATAAACCCTTGCTTTATCTTCAAAATTCAAACAGATATGTATATACAAACTATATAACTTTATATATACAACAACTTTATATAACCTATACACTTATATGTATGTAACTATAGATTATGTACATCAGCCTATATATAAAATAAACTATTATAAATCTTTACATTAAAACATAACAGACTAATATATATCTTATATATATACTTTAAAAATTGTATCTTCTGATATAAACTTAAATCACATGATATACTTATATATAAACAATTATATAGAACCAATATATAACTTTACATACATATTATATTTTAAACTCAATGTTTATTATAAAATCAATATTAAATTTTAAAACATATATATAATAAAGATCTGGAACCACTTATATATTCATCCAAAGCAGTTGAAACTGTACGTAGAAAAATATAAAACAAGCAGGCTATAATATAACAGTTTATCACAAGAGCAACAAAACAAAACCCAACTTATAACATGACTTATATACTTATATAAACTGATATGTAATTGAAGAAATTATATATATAAACTTGACATATATATAAGCCACAGAATATACACAAATTTTATAACTATATATATACAACAAATCGTACATATGTATTCAATACCTTTTTCTTTCAGGCAAACATATATAACCCTGTAAACAAGTACACTATCATCATATAAAGCTTATAATTTCAAACAGATAATACTTCATATACTATTATAACTTATACAAACCTATACATATAAACCGATTATATATAAGGTTAGATTAAACAACTATCCAGGCTGTATATATGAATAAACTATATGTAATTTGTATATAAAAAAATCAAACAGATAATATATAAACATATCACATTTATATAGAATCAGCAAAATCCTTATATCGTAAATATATATAACTTATAAAACTAGGAATATATATGCACAGCACAGACCCAAAGTTACTATAAAAACAAACCCATATATGCTTACATAAATCTATATGCAAAGGAAGGCCAAGTAAGTTGGTGAGGGTGGGAGATGCAGCGGATCTCGACTGCTTTGGAGATGCAGGTGGTGTTCCTATGGCGATGGTGACTGGGTGTGTGTTCGGCCAGGGATGCGGGGTGGTCTAACTTCGGGTCAGGGAGGTGGAAACACGGGTTGATGAAGCGGATGAGAGGGAGAGGCGAGTCAGTTTTGAATGATAAGAAAGGTGGAAGATGACAGCAGGCTTCTTTTATTTTATTTTTTGTGAAGCTCGAAAAATGAGAGGAAGAAAGAAAATAGGTTTGGCAATCATGAAGAAGAAGGAAGATGTGAGCAGTTTTAGGGGAAAGAAATGAACAGGCTTCAGTGGGAAGTAATGCAACTTTAATATAATTTTTTTTTCTAAACGGCAGAACCAATAAAAGATAGAGAACGAACCAATGCAAATGGAAGGAACCAGATATTATATTTAATGTTGGGGAAGAGTGACAGGCACGGGAATTTATGAATTAATAAAAGCAAAGAGCTATTCATTTTTCAACTGTTGGGAAATTGAATGGACACAGGAAGTTAAAATGTTTCAAAATGGAGTACCGATACGAGTAACCGTTTCACGGGTTTTGCCACGTATCGGACACCAAATTACAGAAATGAATATACTATGGAGATCAGCACTACGAGACGATCAAAACGGTATGCAGATATCAGTGGTACGATCATCCTATCAAAAGTCGATATTCAGTACCGAAAATGCTGCTAAAATGCCAGAATTAAGATAAACGGAGCAATAGCCATCCAAATTTGACGAAATGAAATATGACGTCTCACTTAGAAGATGATTTACAAATTTATTATATAAAAATATTCAGGTTTGGAAAACATTTTATTATCATCTAATATTAATTGATTTAAATTTAAATAAAATTACACAATAAAATAAACTTCCATATTATCAATTGAAAATTTACTATTTGCTATGTTTAAATAGACGTATTACAAATATTAAATTTTTATTTCCAAATTTAATTATTTAAAATTTCATAAAAATTCAATTAATTACGTTATTAAAACCATTAAAATTTACGGGCCGTTACAATTTCGTATTAAACTAAACCAAATCAAAACCAAATAGGGTATAAACGAACTGAATTACATATAAATCATCATTTTAATTATGAATCCACTCACCTCTAGAAAGCTATTCCCCTTTTAGTTTGCTTGGAATCGCCTCCGCTTCGTTCGTCGATTCCTCCTTAATTTAATTCTTCTTTCTTCAATCTTTCAAATTTAATTTTTAGTTTTTTTTAAAGAAAATTGATTTGGAGAGAAAGAGGGTTGAGTTTCGGGAGAGGCAGAGTTTTGTTACGATCAGACTCAATTAGGGTTTCGAGTATCAGCTTAGAGTTATAACCATAGTGGTATGAAGTAAGATCAACCGTTAGATTAATTTATATAAAATCTACATCGATCGGCCAACCCAAACCCTGGCCCGAATGCACTACAACAAAACAGTCATATTACAACTTTTATTTTACAACTAGCACAAACCGACAGTTGTTATAGGTTATATTTAACAACTGTTTATTTTCAGCAGTTGTAACAAAGGTACTTTTAACAACTTTATTTGTGCAGCAGTTGTAATATACGTCTATAACAACTGCTTTTTAATGCTCGTTGTAAATGTTTGATTATAACAACCATTTGTGCCCGTTGTCTTTTCAACAGATAAGATACCAATTTCCAGCTTCATAAAAAATTCAATTTCCCTCCCATCGTTTCGTTGGCCGCTCAATCTGTTAAATAAGTACACGAAAACTCAATGTCAAAATTTCCTAACTTAATCCCTAACCCTACCGCGTTGTGCTCGCCGCCCTTGTTAAACCCGCTCGCCGCCAATAACCAGTCACTCTTTGCCAAACCGCACCGTGCTTTGCAAGATGCTAACCCTAACCCTCTTGCAAACGCTAACCAACAACTCTGCCATCTGATTTTCTCGCCGTTGCCGCCGTCGATATAGGTATGGCATCTGAATGATTTCCCTTTGTATTGGTTTATCTCCGGTTGATGCAAATTTTTTACTTTTTTCTAATCCAATTTGAATTAGGTAAGGTGTTAGTTCAGTCAGATCCAAACCCTTTTTCCACCCAGTAGATCATCTATTAATTATAAGGTAATGTTTGGTTTTATTTGAATTATCCAGTTTTTAAGTCCATTCTCCACTCTTAGCCTTGAGCTATTTTGGTAAAGTTACAAATACGTTTGGTAATGATGATAAATGTAACAGCGATGGTATTTGAATTATCCAGTTTATCTAGTTTTATTTAAATATTGAGTATGGCCACGAAACAGTAATGCCAACCAAACAGTGATGATCAATGCAACAGTGATGGTATTTGAATTATCCAGTTTGGTAATAATGATAAATGCAACAACGATGGTATTTTAATTATCCAGTTTTATTTAAATTTTGAGTATGGCACGAAATAGTGATGGTATTTAAATTTTGAGTATGCCAACCACACAGTGATGATAAACATGAAATAGTTTTTAAGTTCATTTATGGTGAATTTCCAAGACGCAAAAGCTTCGATGCAAGTATTACTCCTTAGCAATTGCATCACGCAAGAGGTTTAAAAAGTTAATTCTATTCATTCCCTGCTTATTTATTTAGTCACCCACTAATTTAAAAAAGAATGAAACAACACATTAAACACTTAAACACCTCACTTAACACCATACCCTTCCTTTTTGCATGATTAGTTTTACTGATATCCTCACTTCCAAAATCAATTTACTTTAGCGCAAATAAATTCTTCCAAAATCATTTTTGTGCTACACAACTTACATACACACACGCATGCACACGCGCTGAAATGACCCTCCTATTTCTACTCTAATTCCATAAGGAATTTTTTTTTAAGGTAAAGAGGATATGTGTATATATATATAGATATACCATCCATTTCAATTATAATTCTCAGGGTCAATATCTTTCTCCAATAAACCAAATATATCCAGGATCACAATAATCAACCAATATAAATATATCAGTACATTCACAAAGGTAAGCACATACATGTGAGGATGTATATGCCTCTCTTGTTTGAATCAGAGTTCTGGAAAACAAGAGGATATTGGATTGCTAATTTTTTTTTGACCAAACAATCCACTGGTAACATACACATTAGTCTGTTTATCCTAACTAAGAAGTGATCAAGTAATAATCAGTAGTAAACAAGCTTTTAATACATATGATCATGTTAAAGTCTGGATAGTATCAAATTCAGTATAAAAGAAAGTGGATCCTAAGTGAACACAAGCAACATCTAGGCGTAATGGAAACGCGCCTAACTTATACACAAGAGATCACGAGTTCGAGTACTATGCTGGTTGGTTCAAACACAATTTTGGTTTTTTTTTCCATTTTTCTTCTGTACAGTTTGGGACCTGTTATCTACCTATATCTGCACATATATACTTTATTTTTGCCTATATTCCATCATACAAAACAATAATTCTTGCTTAATTATTTTTGAAACCCATTTCTACAACCTGGAAGGCTTCATGATTGATGTAAATTAAGGGTCTGTTGCTTGGGTTTTGTAAATGATAAGAGTGTTTATCATTATCCAGGTTTGAATTTCTTCTCACAAAATCTGTCTGGAATTAAGAATGCATTTGGTTAGAATCTGAGTGAAATTCAGATTCTTATCACAAATACAAAGGAAAAGGTGTGGTAAAATTTGCACTTAAACGTGTTTATGTGCATATATATCTGCAACTATTTGAATCTGGCTTCCATCTACCTTACTACAGATCCTTTCTTTATTTAAAAATAGGACATGAAACATTTGTATGGAACAAGTTTAATAAACCTTGCAGCCATATAAAAACATTCAACCTATGTCTATTTTCTTTTGTATACATATGCCATAGTAGAAAATAAAACCATTTAATTTTCTGAGAATCAACTATCCTGATTTTCCAAAACTTAAATCCTTTTCAAAGACTCAAGATTGACTAATACATTTATAAAATGTAATCATTCAATTTTTAACATGGTGTTCTTGCTAAATCCACTTACAAGATTTGATCAAAATCCTTTTTAAACATAACAGATATTTAACTTAGTTCATAGTTTCCAGATACAAGTCAATCTCTTAACAAATACCTAACAAAATATCCATCCAATATTCAACACTTAATACAAGTAGCAATTTAAATTGTCAATACATGCAGATTTCAACATTTAGGCTCTTATCTAACTAAGTTTAGCATGCTATATCTTCTTCTCAAAGCCTTGCTCCTACTCCTATTTAGTTGCTGCAATCCCTGAAAAAGCATTTGAAACTGCCTCATTTTAAATGAGACACCCCAGATGCCATTAGCACACTAGGGTCAGACACATGTCTGGTATGAGAAAATTCACAAAAGCAATTTGTTAATTAGGTGAAAATCAAGTTAAGTACATATACAGAAAGTTCAGCCCTTTGGAATCAGGCAAATACTTGTGTGCATGCTCTGTGTCATTGTGCATGTGCACACTTTAATTTTCTTTCCAGAGACTACACATATGAATATGGCACATAAATTCAAGCATACAACTCAATCATAGACAAACAATCATTCATACCAAACAGGAGAATAACCAATATGAGTTAAATCATTTATTCAATTCCCATATTTCAAATCTGGGAAAAACTCTAGTTTTCTCATCATCTCAAGTATTATTCCCTTGGTATATTTATCTATCCTTGGTCTCATCTGCAATATTTATGAATCAATGGACACACTGTAATGAACTAATTCACTCCATTACACAAAGATCTCAGGACTTAAACAAGCCATGTGTCAACTTGTGTTACTCAAGCACACAAGTCATTCCTGCAGTGTTCTTGACCCCAATTTCCTAATCAGGTTTAAGTTAATAATAACTCTTTTGGTTTTTCATGACAAAACCATTCAGTGATTCATTTTATTAGCTAAAACATCCATAACATGGCATCTCATATTATTCATAACCATACAGAGGCAAACAAGCAACAACCATTTGTGATTACAAAATAAGGTTCTGTATACATATATTCATCCTGGCATTTTTAAAAGGAGTTTAGGCAACTAACATTGGCTTATAGCTTCTGGGAGAGTTTTTCTTTTGCAAACATTTGTGCTTGAGTTAAACTCAGGATGACCTGGTTTCACTGAATCACAAAATTTTGTTTGCTATGCATTTTATTGAATCAGGAGCATCAGCACATAGGCAACCCTATTGCACCCCTAATTCCTTTTTATTTCAAGCCTCAGCACTTATACATGAGTATATTGCAGCTCAACATTATTTACATCTTTCTGGGTTGAGTCAAAACCAATACTACTTACCTATTCTCAACATTTTATTTTCTGGGTATTTGTTTATATCCCTAAATATTAACATATCAGAGATCTGAGTGTATAAAACAGACATGTATGCTAACAACACATAAAACTTTGTTATAATAAAACAAGTGATCAACCAAAGAAAATCAAAATATATTCAGGTTTAAATTCACAGATAAACATTCATATATGAAAATACTCTTTTACTAAAAATACTTTTATCTGGCTGCCTACATTAGGACTTATTGCCTTAGATTTTTAAGTGAGTTTTCTCACCTAGCTCTCTTCTTTGTTTCCCTAATTAATTGATGAGCTTCTGCCCTTAGCCTCAAGCTCTCTTCTTTCCCTTGTCTTATGATTTCTGTGGTGTTGTTTTTCTTCTTTTTTTTTCTCAAAATTCTTTTCTGAGGAGGAGAGGAGGCTGCTGCATATACATGTATATATATACAGGGTCTCTCTCTTAGGGTTTTGGGTATTGGCTAAGTCCATTTTTGCCCACCAGAAAAATCATGTTATCTGCATTTTAAACCCAAAGTTTTACCCTTCCCGGCTTAATTTGGGTGAAGAGAAAAGTGGTTACACATTTTTTTTCAGAAATTTGCTTTTCAGAAAATACTTTTCCCCTTGTCTACAATCATGCTAAAAATGTGACTTGATTTTTGTTATTTATTAAATACTCTTTTCTAATTCTGCCTATACCAAGCACTTCTCTGTTTTATCTTATTTTCCTATTTTTAGCTTTCATGCAAATGGTATGTACTTCCTTCATTTATTTATAAGAGAATTATTCCTTTTTATATCTCCATTCTTTTCATTTATGCTTATATTAAAATGTGTCTGTATATTTTATTTCACTAGTTTAAACTCTAGTATTTTATTAACACATGTATATTTGTATAAGCCCTACTGAAATAATTAGTACACCCTCCCATATATTCATACATCATTCTATATTGACACACACATGCACATGTACACTCAAAAATATTCAGTAGCATACATATATATATATATTTACTCATGCATACTACTTTTAAGAATTTAATCTACATATATATATATATATATATATATATATATGTATATTTCCATACACATCAATATGTATGTATTCTTGGAGTTCAGGGTTTTAGCTTATATTCATGTGCATTTCCTGTGCACACATGTACACACACTGATACACTATCAAGCTATATCAATTCCTCCTTCAAAATTTATTTAAAACTTATTTTAAATTTATTTATATTTTCCAGAATAAATTCCTAAAATCTTGGGTCATTACATACACCCCTCCTTTTAGAAATTGTGTCCCACAATTTTCCTAAGCTTAAATAAATTTTAAACTTAATTCAGAGAACAAGTATATTCTTTACCAAATAGATTCTTAGTTCTATACTAACTAAAAATATATTCATCCAAAATAAAGAAAACAATCAAAAATCAGAATTACCTTAATCTGAAAATAGCTTAGGATAATTCATCCTAACTTTGTCTTCTAATTCCCATGTGCAATCACTAGGATCTAGACTCCACTGTACCTTCACAAGTTTCAGAGATTTATTCCTCAACTTCTTCACATCTTTTGCCAAAATTCCCACTGGATCCTTTTCATAAATCAAATTAGGATTTATCTGCACTTAGGTTGGGGTTTCAAGAATTTCTACCTTGTCATGGACCCATCTTCTCAATTGTGATACATGAAAAACATCATGTATACCTTGCATGTTTTCTGGTAATTCCAACTTATATGCCAAGGGACCAATTCTCTCCAGAATTTTGTATGGTCCAATATATCTTGGGGTTAATTTGCCTTGTTTTCCAAACCTCAGCACATTTTTCATGGGTGAGATTTTGATGAAGACAAAATTTCCCACCTCATATTCTACCTGCCTCCTTCTCATGTCTGCAAATTTCTTTTGCCTATCTTGAGCTGCTGTCATTCTTCTCCTTACCAACTCAATTTTCTCCTTGGTTTCTTGTATGTACTCAGGTCCTAAAATAGACCTTTCTCCTGCTTCTACCCAGCAAACAGGTGACAAACAGGGTTTACCATATAAGGCTTCAAATGGAGCCATTCCTATGGTGCTTTGGTAGCTGTTGTTGTATGTAAATTCAACTAGATGAAGATAATCTTCCCAGTTGCCCCCAAAATCCAGTATACATGCCCTCAACATGTCCTCCAAAACTTTGTTTACCACCTCAGTCTGCCCATCTGATTGAGGATGGTAGGCAGTACTTAAACATAGTTCACTTCCCATTGCTTCTTGAAAGCTTCTCCAGAATTTTGAAGTGAAGATGGTATCCCTATCACTCACAATGGTTTTGGGAATGCCATGTAACCTTACCACTTCTTTTATAAAAATTTGAGCTAGTTTTGGTGCTGTTCTTTCTGACTTGACTGGGATGAAGTGTGCTACCTTGGTTAGCCTATCAACTATCACCCATATGCTTGTATTACCTCTCTTAGATCTAGGCAGTCCATCTATGAAGTCCATAGATATGTCTTCCCACTTCCACTGTGGTACACTAAGAGGTTGCATCAACCCTGATGGTCTTTGAGTTTCAGCCTTGACTTGTTGGCAAGTCATACATTTGGCAATGTACTTAGCTATATCAGATTTCATCCCCTTCCACCAGAAGTCTCTTTTCAAATTTTGATACATTTTTGTGTTACCTGGGTGTATGGAGTATTTACTTCTGTGATATTCATTCAATATCTCCTTCTTCAATTCTATGTCCTCTGGTACACATATCCTATTCTGGTATCTCACATAACCATCTTTATCAATGTGGTGATTCATTACTTCCTCCCCTCTTGAGAGGAGCATTCTCTTCTCTAATAAGTGAGCATCTTGTCCTTGCATTTTTCCTACCTTCAGAATTAAATCTGGTTGAAGTGTCATTAAGCTTAACTTCCCTTTATCTTCTTGTGCATCATGCATCTTCTCATTGATGTGCACACAACCATTCTCCCCAATCTCTAACTCAGTTAGCAAAAATAAATTTTTAAATTCTTCTATCATCATCATAGCCAATTTAGCATGCTGTCTACTTAGAGCATCTGCAACTTTGTTTGCTTTCCCTGGTGTATAAAGTATGTCAAAGTCATAGGCAGCTAAGAACTCCACCCATCTATGTTGCCTCATGTTCAAATCTTTTTGTGAAAACAAATATTTTAGAGACTTGTGGTCAGTGTAAAGTTCAAACTTAGTGCCTAACAAATAATGTCTCCAAAGTTTTAAGGCATATATCACAGCTGTTAATTCGAGATCATGTGTGGCATACCTTACTTCATGGGGTTTAAGTTGTCTGGATGCATATGCAATGACTTGGCCTTGTTGCATCAACACTGCACCCAAGCCAAATCCACTAGCATCAGTGTATACCACTAATTCTTCATTTCCATGTGGTACCTTTAGAATTGGAGCATTCACCAATGCCTCCTTCAACTGTTCAAAAGACTTTTCACATTTTTCTGACCAAACAAAAGCTTGGTTCTTCCTGGTTAGGTTAGTGAGTGGTGTAGAAATTTTTGAAAAATCTTTTATAAACCTTCTATAATACCCTGCCATCCCCATAAATGACCTCACTTCACTCACAGTGCTTGGCCTCTTCCATGCTTGAATAGCCACTACTTTATTGGGGTTCACAGAAATTCCTTTGGCAGATATAACATGACCAAGAAAATGTACTTCCTCCTTCCAAAACACACATTTTGAAAATTTTGCCTTTAAATCTTTTTCCCTTAATCTAGACAAAACCAGGTGCAAATGATGCTTATGTTCTTCCACTGTCTTGGAATAAATCAAAATGTCATCTATAAAAATAAGCACAAACTTGTCTAAACAATCTCTAAAGGTTCTGTTCATTAAATCTACAAAATAAGATGGTGCATTGGTCAAGCCAAATGGCATAACCAAAAATTCATACAATCCATACCTAGTGTTAAAGGCAGTGTACTTGATGCTTGATTCTTCCACCTTCATTTGATGAAAACCAGATGCTAAGTCTAGTCTAGAAAATAGTTTTGCCCCTGCTAATTGATCAAAAAGATCATCTATTCTTGGCAATGGGTATTTATTTTTAATAGTTACTTTGTTTAATTCTCTATAATCTATGTAGAGTCTTAAGGAGCCATCTTGCTTCTTAACAAATACCACTGGTGCTCCCCAGCAAGAATTACTTGGTCTTATAAAACCCTTTTCTTCCAATTCTTCTAACTGTTTCTTTAATTCTTTTAGTTCATTTGGCCCCATTCTAGTTGGCTTTTTAATCACTGGGCTTGCTCCTGGAACTAGATTGATCTGGAATTCTACTGGTCTATGGTGTGGAATACCCTTGACCTCACCAAACACATCCAAATATTCATTGACTATGGGAATTTCTTCAATGATTAGTTCACTGAAATCTTTTTCCGAGTCAACTAAATGATATAGTTTTCCTTCCTTAGCTACCTCACATAAAACTGTGATTCTCTGGCCTCTAGAATTTTGCAATGATATGGTGGATGAGTCTAAATTAATTATGGCTTTAAATTGCCTTAACCAGTCTACCCCCAATATAACACCTATATTTGGGTAATTCAAAACATATAAATTGGAAATAAACATATTTCCTCCTATGTTTAACTCCACATCCACACAAATCATATTTAAAACACTAGAACTCCCCAATGGACTTTGTATATGCAATGGGGTTTCAACCAATATGCAATTCAGTTTTAGCATTTTAACCAATTCATAAGAAATTAAGGAGTGAGTTGCCCCAGTATCATATACTACTGTTATGGGTGTGGTACAAATAAGTAATGTACCTTCCACTTGGCTATGGTTTACAGTGTTACTCTCCACTGTGGCTTTGCCTTTTCCTTCCAAATTTGCCAATTTGCCTTGCTGTTTATACTCAGGACAATTCCTCTTCATATGCCCCTCTTTCCCACATAGATAGCATTTGAAAGCTCCTCCTTTCAATCCTGGACATTTTGGTTTGATATGCCCTTCCTTTCCACACTGATGGCACACAATTTTCTTCTTGTCTTCCTTAGCTTTGACATCTCCAGTGCTTTTGTTACTAGCCTCTTCTTTCTTCTTATCATAAGGGTGATACCTCCCCTTACCTTTCTTGTTATTATTGCTCTTAAAATTTCTGAACTTCTCCCTTTCCTTGTCATGCTGCTCCAACCTCAAAGCTAAGTCTATCACATGATCAAAAGTCTTGTCTGCATAGGGTAACATGGCTCTGCTAAGTCCTGGGTTCAGACCTTTTATGTACCTATCATTTTTAGATGCCTCATCTGCCACAAGCATTGCTCCATATGTGGAAAGCCCCTCAAACTTTTGAGTATATTCTATGACAGTCATGGTTCCTTGTCTAAGTCTAATGAATTCTTCTAGCAAGGTAGTCTTTGCTGATGCTGGTACAAACCTTGCCTCCAACATCTCTTTGAATTGATTCCAAGTGATTTCATTCTCATTTCTTCCTGCAATGATTACTTCCCACCAGCCTAAAGCTACTCCTTTTAGCTGTCTTGAAGCCACTTGCCTCTTTCTTTGATCATCAAGTTGCATGTCATTGAAAATTCTTTCCAATGTTCTCAACCATGTTTGAATTTCCATGACACTCTCTGTCCCTTCAAAGCTTTTGCCTCCTAAATGAGTATATGTCTTAAGCAATTTTGAGAGTTCTTCATAGGGATTTTCTTGCCTTTGTCCTGCCCCATCCCTAAATGCTCTCACCAAGTCTTGCAGATTGACCACTGGTGGTGCATGGGAAGATCCTGCTCCCTGATTGGGTGGTCTCCCTACCATAGTTTGCTAATAATAATTTACATAGCTGGTTAGTTTGATATTTAGCTCCTTTTAATTTTATTTCTATCTAAGAACTTGATCCTTACTTCTACTATGTTGAATAACATAGCTCTGATACCAACTGAAATGACCCTCCTATTTCTACTCTAATTCCATAAGGAATTTTTTTTTTAAGGTAAAGAGGATATGTATATATATATATAGATATACCATCCATTTCAATTATAATTCTCAGGGTCAATATCTTTCTCCAATAAACCAAATATATCCAGGATCACAATAATCAACCAATATAAATATATCAGTACATTCACAAAGGTAAGCACATACATGTGAGGATGTATATGCCTCTCTTGTTTGAATCAGAGTTCTGGAAAACAAGAGGATATTGGATTGCTAATTTTTTTTTGACCAAACAATCCACTGGTAACATACACATTAGTCTGTTTATCCTAACTAAGAAGTGATCAAGTAATAATCAGTAGTAAACAAGCTTTTAATACATATGATCATGTTAAAGTCTGGATAGTATCAAATTCAGTATAAAAGAAAGTGGATCCTAAGTGAACACAAGCAACATCTAGGCGTAATGGAAACGCGCCTAACTTATACACAAGAGATCACGAGTTCGAGTACTATGCTGGTTGGTTCAAACACAATTTTTTTTTTTTTTCCATTTTTCTTCTGTACAGTTTGGGACCTGTTATCTACCTATATCTGCACATATATACTTTATTTTTGCCTATATTCCATCATACAAAACAATAATTCTTGCTTAATTATTTTTGAAACCCATTTCTACAACCTGGAAGGCTTCATGATTGATGTAAATTAAGGGTCTGTTGCTTGGGTTTTGTAAATGATAAGAGTGTTTATCATTATCCAGGTTTGAATTTCTTCTCACAAAATCTGTCTGGAATTAAGAATGCATTTGGTTAGAATCTGAGTGAAATTCAGATTCTTATCACAAATACAAAGGAAAAGGTGTGGTAAAATTTGCACTTAAACGTGTTTATGTGCATATATATCTGCAACTATTTGAATCTGGCTTCCATCTACCTTACTACAGATCCTCTCTTTATTTAAAAATAGGACATGAAACATTTGTATGGAACAAGTTTAATAAACCTTGCAGCCATATAAAAACATTCAACCTATGTCTATTTTCTTTTGTATACATATGCCATAGTAGAAAATAAAACCATTTAATTTTCTGAGAATCAACTATCCTGATTTTCCAAAACTTAAATCCTTTTCAAAGACTCAAGATTGACTAATACATTTATAAAATGTAATCATTCAATTTTTAACATGGTGTTCTTGCTAAATCCACTAACAAGATTTGATCAAAATCCTTTTTAAACATAACAGATATTTAACTTAGTTCATAGTTTCCAGATACAAGTCAATCTCTTAACAAATACCTAACAAAATATCCATCCAATATTCAACACTTAATACAAGTAGCAATTTAAATTGTCAATACATGCAGATTTCAACATTTAGGCTCTTATCTAACTAAGTTTAGCATGCTATATCTTCTTCTCAAAGCCTTGCTCCTACTCCTATTTAGTTGCTGCAATCCCTGAAAAAGCATTTGAAACTGCCTCATTTTAAATGAGACACCCCAGATGCCATTAGCACACTAGGGTCAGACACATGTCTGGTATGAGAAAATTCACAAAAGCAATTTGTTAATTAGGTGAAAATCAAGTTAAGTACATATACAGAAAGTTCAGCCCTTTGGAATCAGGCAAATACTTGTGTGCATGCTCTGTGTCATTGTGCATGTGCACACTTTAATTTTCTTTCCAGAGACTACACATATGAATATGGCACATAAATTCAAGCATACAACTCAATCATAGACAAACAATCATTCATACCAAACAGGAGAATAACCAATATGAGTTAAATCATTTATTCAATTCCCATATTTCAAATCTGGGAAAAACTCTAGTTTTCTCATCATCTCAAGTATTATTCCCTTGGTATATTTATCTATCCTTGGTCTCATCTGCAATATTTATGAATCAATGGACACACTGTAATGAACTAATTCACTCCATTACACAAAGATCTCAGGACTTAAACAAGCCATGTGTCAACTTGTGTTACTCAAGCACACAAGTCATTCCTGCAGTGTTCTTGACCCCAATTTCCTAATCAGGTTTAAGTTAATAATAACTCTTTTGGTTTTTCATGACAAAACCATTCAGTGATTCATTTTATTAGCTAAAACATCCATAACATGGCATCTCATATTATTCATAACCATACAGAGGCAAACAAGCAACAACCATTTGTGATTACAAAATAAGGTTCTGTATACATATATTCATCCTGGCATTTTTAAAAGGAGTTTAGGCAACTAACATTGGCTTATAGCTTCTGGGAGAGTTTTTCTTTTGCAAACATTTGTGCTTGAGTTAAACTCAGGATGACCTGGTTTCACTGAATCACAAAATTTTGTTTGCTATGCATTTTATTGAATCAGGAGCATCAGCACATAGGCAACCCTATTGCACCCCTAATTCCTTTTTATTTCAAGCCTCAGCACTTATACATGAGTATATTGCAGCTCAACATTATTTACATCTTTCTGGGTTGAGTCAAAACCAATACTACTTACCTATTCTCAACATTTTATTTTCTGGGTATTTGTTTATATCCCTAAATATTAACATATCAGAGATCTGAGTGTATAAAACAGACATGTATGCTAACAACACATAAAACTTTGTTATAATAAAACAAGTGATCAACCAAAGAAAATCAAAACATATTCAGGTTTAAATTCACAGATAAACATTCATATATGAAAATACTCTTTTACTAAAAATACTTTTATCTGGCTGCCTACATTAGGACTTATTGCCTTAGATTTTTAAGTGAGTTTTCTCACCTAGCTCTCTTCTTTGTTTCCCTAATTAATTGATGAGCTTCTGCCCTTAGCCTCAAGCTCTCTTCCTTCCCTTGTCTTATGATTTCTGTGGTGTTGTTTTTCTTCTTTTTTTTTTCTCAAAATTCTTTTCTGAGGAGGAGAGGAGGCTGCTGCATATACATGTATATATATACAGGGTCTCTCTCTTAGGGTTTTGGGTATTGGCTAAGTCCATTTTTGCCCACCAGAAAAATCATGTTATCTGCATTTTAAACCCAAAGTTTTACCCTTCCCGGCTTAATTTGGGTGAAGAGAAAAGTGGTTACACATTTTTTTTCAGAAATTTGCTTTTCAGAAAATACTTTTCCCCTTGTCTACAATCATGCTAAAAATGTGACTTGATTTTTGTTATTTATTAAATACTCTTTTCTAATTCTGCCTATACCAAGCACTTCTCTGTTTTATCTTATTTTCCTATTTTTAGCTTTCATGCAAATGGTATGTACTTCCTTCATTTATTTATAAGAGAATTATTCCTTTTTATATCTCCATTCTTTTCATTTCTGCTTATATTAAAATGTGTCTGTATATTTTATTTCTCTAGTTTAAACTCTAGTATTTTATTAACACATGTATATTTGTATAAACCCTACTGAAATAATTAGTACACCCTCCCATATATTCATACATCATTCTATATTGACACACACATGCACATGTACACTCAAAAATATTCAGTAGCATACATATATATATATTTACTCATGCATACTACTTTTAAGAATTTAATCTACATATATATATATATATATATATGTATATTTCCATACACATCAATATGTATGTATTCTTGGAGTTCAGGGTTTTAGCTTATATTCATGTGCATTTCCTGTGCACACATGTACACACACTGATACACTATCAAGCTATATCAATTCCTCCTTCAAAATTTATTTAAAACTTATTTTAAATTTATTTATATTTTCCAGAATAAATTCCTAAAATCTTGGGTCATTACACGCGCACACAAACACATACATATAGACACAATACAATAAAATAAAATCTATGTAAAAACTGAAAAGTTAGTGTTTTACTTTTATTTTTATTTTGAAAATATATAACATTGAAAGAAAAATTAGGCTCAATTATGTGAATATTTTCAATTAGTTAAAATTGCTGGGAGTGGGTTAAAATTTGCTTGAATTTTGTTGTAGTTTTGGTTAGATCATCTTCAAATAACATGCATGAGCTATGCATATGTATTGACAAAGTATATCAGATAATTTGGTTAGATCATCTTCAAATAACATGCATGAGCTATGCATATGTATTGACAAAGTATATCAGATAATTAAAACATGGATCCAGTGATGTCTTCCCTCTCCGTATCGAAGTCTTCTGTTACTTATCTAAATAATAACCATCATCTGAATAATTACAGAAATAGGTTTGTTTTTCGCTTTTATACATGCACATTTTGAAATGGGCATGTATAAAATCAGGAACAAAACATATTTTTACAATATGTTTCTGACAATAATTATTTGTGAAATAAGTTTTGCACTGAGGTTTAGTTTTGTAATTTACTTTTTTTATAAGGTTAGGTTTTGCAGCAAGTTGTGTAAGGTGAAAGATGGGGTTTCAATAGAATTCTCCGGTGTAAAAATGCTATTACAAAAATGTAACACTATTATCATAACAAGAAATATTCATGTGTTAATGCAATGATTGTTGCGCTATTACGAATTTTTCAATCTTCTACCGTTGCTCGCTCTTGCAGACTATGTCACTTACCTGAAATAGAAAGTTATTTTCTTATTTTTGCAAACGCAACATGAAGGTAAAAGTGAGTTTCTAATTGTTTGGATGTACAGTATATTCTCAGTTTAGTGAAATGCACTGAACTTGCTTGAAAATAAGCTCCTCCGTTTGCATTAGGCTATTCTATGATTTTTAATAGCAAACTCAAATTCAATACGCTGGCATCAAATCAAGATAGAGAAACAGATATGACGTTTCCAAAAGAAAGAAAGACCGGTAAACCATCGATGTGTGATAATTAGTTATTTGTCTACCCTGTTTGGTTACTGCTTTTTCTAGAATTAATCGGTATAAGTCACACACCTAAGTTAGAGTACAAAATAGCTGTAAAATTAAGCCTTTAGTTAAACTTGATGTAAACAGCTTAGACTAATAAACGAAAGCTGTTGAAGTGTGGTAGGCTTGAAAATTATATCAAATAATGATGAATACTAATTTAATTTTCTGCAAAAAGGAACATACAGCACTACCACATTTCCTCATTACTGTTCTATTAAAACTTCCCCTTTGATGAATGGATGTGGGCAAGCACGCGTGTGTATTGCAATTCGACCTCTAATAAGTCCATTTGCTAAATGGAAAAAAATACTGGTAGAGAAAATAGGAACCAATGTGAGATAATTAGTTATTTGTCTATTACTTGGAAAGTCATTTTATTAATTTTTAGTTTTGTTTATTGCTGCTTTTACCTAGAATTAGTGATCAGCTTAAGTCATACACCTAAGTTAGAGTACAAAATAGCTGTTAAATTCAAGCCTTTAGCTACTTAACTTGATATAAATAGCTAAGACTAACAACCAGAAAATCGTAAATTCAAAAGGATCCATATTTTAATATTTGTATACACTTTGAAACCCATATTTTACTATTTTGTGCCATGAAAATTGTGCGACAGTGATGCATTTTTGAAGCTTTCGCTATCCATTGTTAGCATGGGCCCAGAGTTGTATATTTTGACACTGACCTGCATATGTGCATTTATCATTATGTTGGTTTTCCATCTTGGTTTCATCTCTAAATCACGTGTTAATGAGTAATTGATATACGTATAATTTATTAGTGCGTGTCTAACATTTTTTTTCAACAGAACATCAACGGTAAACAAAATGTAGCGGAAGAACCAGTGACTCCTCGTGGCAATACGCCTCAGGTATTTCCGAAACAAAGTTATTACATTTGAGTATTTGATCACTGTAATTGACATTTGAGTGCATCGAGGAAATTTTTTATTAGGATGTCATTGATCACTGTAAATTTAAGCACATATAGCTTACAAAAAATGTTAAACTAAAGAATTAATTGCTATAAAACATACTGTATAATTAATGTCATTGATCATTGATGTTTAGGGCCATACTTTGTAATTTAACACGTTGGTGGGTGGTGATTAAGGATGTTAATTTGATATTTCTTCTCCTTCAGATAATGGCCGGAGGACAGCCGCCGTTTCGGTTTAAAGATCGCCGGCGTTTTGGTTTAGAGATCGCTGCCGTCGACAAAGCAGATACCCAATCAAGGTAATTATTTGAACGCTCTCTCTGTTTTACCTATCGTTATTTCATTTTTCTTTTTTGTCTATTTAGTTTGTTCGCTTTTCACTGTTAGTTGGTTGAGAATTATTTCGAGCTGTAGATTTACTTGGCCATCATTAGTCAGTTCTTTTCAATTAAAAGTTTTGATCAAAACGAATATTTAGTGATTATTGTTATGTTGGTAACGTTTGATGTGATACAAGCACAGGTTATAAACATAGTTGCTTCTTGCATATTATCAGTGTGCCGATACTGTTTCTGTCGCATCGTGGCATCGATCGCTGAAGTTAGCAAAAAAAGGAGTGCAAAAAAGAAGAGGAAAATGTCATCTGAAGGATCGTCTGGGGGTCAGCTAGGTGTGATCGGATCATTGGCTTTATCAGTGGCATCATTTGTTGCTATCGTCATTTGCAACAAGGCTCTAATGAGCACCCTTAACTTCCCATTTGGTTTGTTTTTTCTTATAATATATAGCATATGCATTCCACTTTTCTCTGCATCTTGCATAAGTTAAGCCCCACACATAATGAGTTCTCTAATCAATGCTTGACAGCAACAACACTGACAAGCTGGCATCTGGTGGTAACCTTTTGCACCTTACATGTGGCACAACGATTGCGCTTTTTTGAACCCAAGTCAATTGATGCCAAAACCGTTGTTCTATTTGGCATGCTTAATGGAACTTCAATTGGTCTCCTTAATCTCAGTCTTGGCTTCAACTCTATTGGATTTTATCAGGTTTCTTGTGTCTTTTTCAACCGATATATGTATGGATGTTACTCTTGTTTTTATTGCTGTATTCTGACTTTTTTTGCAATCTTTATTGATAGATGACAAAGCTTGCAATCATACCGTTCACTGTAATACTAGAAACCATTTTTCTGAAAAAGAAATTCAGGTGAACATTTACTTGATATGAATTGAGTAAATTTTCTATAGCGTACCTTATTCTTTTTTCATGTGGTAAATAAAATCACTCTTCACCCTTATACAGCCAATACATAAAGCTCTCTCTTCTGGTGCTGCTTTTTGGTGTTGGAATTGCATTTGTTACTGATCTCCAACTTAATGTAGTTGGTTCCATTCTCTCTCTTCTTGCTATTGCAACAACCTGTGTTGGACAAATAGTATCCTTCCTTTAATTTTGAATATTGCGATATTTAAGTTGCACTTCTGTTTGTCCATTAGTGATTGCTAATAAATCAAGATAACCTATTCCATCATAGTTCCTTTTTTCCCTAACATGGATTACTCTTCTATATATGCAATGTTCATAAGGATTTCGTGTGCATAAATTAAATGTCATCCTTAATCTCCACCCCATAATTAATAGATGACAAACACTATACAGAAGAGGTTGAAAGTGTCATCAACACAACTCCTGTACCAGTCTTCACCCTATCAATCTACTATACTATTTTTCTTAGGCATGCATCTGAGAGCATTACTCTTGCTTGTGACTCTGCATACAAGGATGTTAATGATGGTTCCACATTAAACGTTGATTGCTGCTTTCTCCAGACCTCCGGTAAAAGCATGAAAAAAAGGCTCGAATGGTACGATCCCTCCGTCACCCCAAAATGAAAGGGGCGATCTCGTAGTTCTTGGTCTGTGAAGATGCGTTGTTAGGTGCTCCATTTTCCCATTGAGGCCGAACCTAAACCTGTGCTCGAGAGATAGCTGTATTACAATATAGTTAATGCCTTTATTTTTTTTAATTATATTATCGGTAAACATTTTACTAAGTTAACTAAATTTGTAAATTCAACTAAGTTCTATAAACCATAGATAATTTGACAATAATTCACTTATGTTTCTTAAGATCATGAATATCATTTGTTTCTACCAGAAAGCTTGATTTTAATAACTATTCTAGTAGTTGGGTTCACGGGAATGTATATGCTTTTGCCATATAAGGTTACTATGATTTAAATGCAGGAATGTTATATGGACTAGTTTGTTGTATGGTCTACCTATTTTTAGCAATACCACTCCAGCTGTGAGTTTTTTCCTTTTCCTTAATCATAAATCCAAATCTCATATATAAATTTATTTTTTATGCAGTACATTAACAAATAAAAATAAATAAATAAAATGAAGCCATTTGGATATTACACATGTTTCCAACCTTTTGCAACTGTTAGTAAATTATTATCAGTAAATAAATATGTCCATAGTGGGAACTATACCATGTTAGGCAATACCATAAATAGTCTAATGTATTCGTAAATTATTTTTGTGCAGTCACACCCTGAGAGCAATACTCTGACTGTGGAAGAACGGCCTAAACGGGATGCAAGGAATGCTGGAATTGAGGTCGGAAAATGTAAAATATTGAGTTGGCAAAAGCAAGTTGTTGTAGAAGGAACGGTAGTATCCACTGATCCTGATTATTTGGTGAATTTTAAAAAACTAGGACCAGATGGTTGTAAAGTTTGGGTTGATGTGGCGGTGGATCCGGAAGCTTTCTTGTGGAGGCCGAGTTCCGAGATCTGTACTATTGGAGAAGCAGTTGGATCGACCGTGGCTTGGCATAAAGACTTCGTTGCCTTCGACTAGTGTATTTCCTTAGGGTATGTGTTTTGCGATACAAAACTTTATCTTTCTTATGTATTTTGTGTTGTATCCTATTTTGGAATGGTTATGTGAGAATGTTGTTTTGGTACTGTTTTAGTTGGTGATGTGAACGAATACTTTAGATTGTTTTATTTGGTATGTATTGTGTTTTGTTAGAATTATATAAATATTAGAATGAATTTGATTCAGTTATTTATATTTATAGTTTTGGTAAATTATTAAATGGTGCATGCAATTATATTTTTGGGTTTAAATTGCAATTGATGTGGTTGTAATTAAAGTATATTACAATTGTGGAGGAGGTCGCAGAACATACTAAACTGCAACTGCGTATAACAGTTGTAGTAGGCTATTTGCAACTGTGAATAACAGTTATAGTAGATAACTACAACAATTATCCAGCAGTTGTCATACCTGCTACAGCATGAAATGTTACATATCTACAAGAGTTACCAACAGTTGTAAAATGGTTATTTGCAAGGGTAAGAAACAGTTGTAATATACAATATCACAACGGTTATATGCAACTAAAGAACACAGTTGTAAAAAATTGATAGTCTTTTACAACTTCTTAAAATACGACTGTGGTTCCACCGTTGTAATATATCTTTTACAACTGTGTTCCACCATTGTAATATGCCTCTTTTGTTGTAGTGATGCTTCGACCGGTCGACCGCTTAGTTTGGAGTGGTCGACTGCTAGGGGTTGACCAGTCCAAATTGGGGTGTCGACCGGTTGAGCTTCCCTTTTATAAATTATTTGTTTTCGTATTTATTATCTAATTATTTTCGATTCCAAATTTTTAAATGTTAACAACTTTTTCATACGAGCTCCGATTTCAAAACATTATATATGAAAATTGTTCAGAATATCGATATGAACGTAGTGGTGCAAGTTTCATACCCAAATTCAAGCGTTTATAAAAATTTCATTTTTACCCTTATTATATTTTTTTTTAATTTCCAGTTAATTTTTACAAGGTGTTTCATGTTGTGAAAAAGGAAAAGGCACGGAGAAGACTATTTGTGTCAGTTTGATTGATTCATAACAACCACCGCCTAAGCCATGGTTCGATCAACGTTGTAAATTCCACAAAACTATGGATCCGAGGAAAGTGTCAGAGAATGCAAGGGTGGCCCTAGTTGAGTTGATGATCAATATCCTAGTCGATCAGGATGATCCTACTTGGGTTCTAAGGATCGAGTCTCAACTTAGTATGAAGATGAAGAAGGAATTAGCAGGGTTCCTTTAGGCTAACCTAGATGTATTTGCCTGGACACATTGTGATATATGTGGAATATCGACGGAGATAGCATGCCACACATTAAATGTGAACCCCAGAAGTCCTCCTATAAAGTAGAAATGGCGCAGCCTGAGTCCGGAGCAATCTGCTGCGTTGAAGGAAGAAGTGGGTTAGCTAAAAGCCAATGGCTTTATCTGCCATGCTCTAAACCTATATGGGTATCCAATCCAGTGTTGGTCAAGAATGCTAATGGAATGGTAGACATGCATCGACTATTTAGACTTGAATAAGGCATACCCAAAGGATTGCTTCCAGCTGTCGAAGATTGACCAGCTAGTGAACTCAACATCTGGTAACGAATTGCTATCATTCATGGATGCTTATTCTTGCTACATAATATACCAATGCGCGTTCCATATCAAGAGCATACCAGCTTTGTTGCTGACCTGGGACTGTATTCCTTCCACGTTATGTCATTCGGTCTAGAGAATGCAGGAGCAACTTACCAGAGATCCAATATTCAAGCATCAAACCGGATGGACAATGGAGGTCTATGTGCATGACATGCTAGTGAAGTAACAGCATTCGACAAACCACCTAAATGACCTCTCAGAGATGTTCAGTGTACTCCAAAGATATGGAATGCAGCTCAGTCTACTAAAATGTTCATTCGGAGAAGCATCGGGTAAATTTTTGGGTTTCCATAGTGTATTCAAGGGGCATGGAATCCAATTTAGAGCAGATTTAGGCACTGAGATATGTCAAAGCTCTGGAAATAATAAGGAGGTGCAAAGCTTGAACGAAAAAGTAGTTGCATAGAGTCGATTTATCACGAAAGCTACAAACAAATGTATACCATTCTTTGATGCGCTCAAAAAGGTAAAAAGAAATTTTTTATGGACGTAGGAGTGTAAGGATGATTTACAGTCCTTGCTTGATCATTTGGAAAGACCACCCATCCTACCAAAGCCATTGGAAGGAGAAGATTTATTTATTTATTTGGCAGTATATATTTATGCTTTAAGTGCTGCCCTAGTCTATAAAGAAGCCGAGATCCAAAGGCCTGTATATTACATCAACAAGCAATTTACTGGAGTTGAAAGAAATTATCCAAAGTTGGAAAAGCTAGCCTACTGCTTGTTGATTGCATTAAGGAAACTCCATCCTTATTTTCAAGCTTATCCAATTGAAATGCTTACTGACCAACCTTTGTGATAGGTGCTACACAGACCCGAGACTTCGGAAAGGTTGTTGAAGTGGAAAATGGAATTGAGTCGGTATGATATATTCTATCATCCCAGGAGGAGGGCAATCCAAGGGTAGACATTGGCTGATTTCGTTGTTGAATTTTCCACTCGGGGTGAAGAAAGAGGAGAAATTACGGAGTAGAATGCTCAATGGAAATTATACACGGATGAAGCATCCAATAAGCGTTGCTCGGGGGCAAAGTGATCTTGATAACTCCAGAAGAATAATAAATTTGTAATGCTTTGAAACCCGAGTTTCCCTGTAGCGATCTTGACTCGGCCTTTTAAAATCGGCACCCGTACTTCACCTATACTCGAATGCCGCGGATTCAAACGCCGAATCTGGCTCGCCGGAGCTTATAACACGTTAAGTATAACAACATAGCGGAAGAAAGAAATGGATGATATCATATACATCAAAAATGATACAATATCTAGAATATGATATACAACAATGATATCTATATGATACAAGAATATCAGAGACAAATGATAATGTTACAGTGGAAAAAACAGAACTGATAGCTCCAAATAATCTTTAAAAGAGAATGAGTCCAACAACTCCAACATCAAGCTCGAACCATCATCACGTTTCACAAAGATAAGCAACTCCAATGAATCAACTCCAATAACTGAACTAGCTCCAGATGCTATACTAAACCTGACTATCTGAAAAACCCAACTCTAGACTGCCCGTGTGGGAAATTGTGGGCACCCTGAGTTTAGGAAGGGAACAATAAACTCCAGGTCAGTCATGGGACTGGTGTGAGTAACAAAAACAGTTTATCTTTAAAACAAAAAACAAAGAATCTTAAACATTGAAATCCGCAATGCTTTTTGGGAAATGAAACTACCATAAGGCCTCCCGCCACACACACAATGCAAACGCAGAATTGGAGGAGATTTCTCCTTATGATAGTCAAATATGCTTGATACGAGAAAAATCTCTTTTTTGATATTATTACTAGTGCATAGTGTGGAAACATTTCGAAAATATAATATTAATCTTAGCCAGCATACAACCATTATTGTATGCTTACTATAGCTACTATGTTCAATAGCAAGTTACCGCCACATTCCATAGCAGGTTATACAACTAAAACCGTACAAGGCTCGTATTATTTCTTTGGATTTTCCAACAAATGGTCAGGCTAAGGAACTTCCTACTGCCACATGGGAACGCCTCTGGAGGGACGCCCCGAGAACCTACCTGGCTCTCTGCCAACACAAGGCCGGTTACCCCCTTCCCGGGAAGTAAACCTAAGATATGCCACCCCCGGTCGTTTGCGACCTTTATCCGAGGCGCCTCGATCACAAAGCAACAATCACACAGTAAATGAGATTGGAGCAACCACACAGGTAAAATATCTGGGCTCCATACCATGATACCACCTTTTTCCAAAAGGAATGGACATACCCTAGGGGAGCTACCCTTGAAACCTTGCCGCATCTTTCCTGTTTCGACCATTTCCGAGGTGTGAGGTCCGATGAGGTCTCGTCCACAAAGCTACGCTTCTTCACAAAGCCGTGCTTTGATCAACAAATCATCAACAAATGATCAGCAACATACAGCAACACTTAGCATGCCATACTACCAAATTGGGAGTATATCACTAATAACCTTCAATTACATAACCTCTGAGCTCATACGTCTCAGAGAAGGGTGTTAAGCTAAGAGAATAAATTCTCCGCCACCAAACAGAAATGTATTTGAAAGAAATCAGCTTTATATCTCAAAGTGTAATGTCAGACATACGGCCATACAAGTCTGTTTCGGGTTCGAATAGAACCGAAGGCACTTCCAAAGAAGCCCTTGCAATCCGGGTATTCACAATCCCGATCAGATTTCCCATCACTTAGGGAATCTCTATGCCGGCACGACTCAGTGCAGAGACAATCGACGGGTTATCCTTTCGTTTTCGAAAATATCCGGTCTTCAAATGCTATCCATTTACTTCATATCACTATTCGGAATGGGTTATATGACACAAAGGTCCTCTCCCGGCTAATCCGAATAATGAGCGCAATATTTTAAAACATATGGATATTGGTATTTCAATTAAGTCACAACTTATTACCCAAAACTTCTCTTTCAAATGGTTTAAACAAATTACCATTTTAATCTTTTACACAAAAAGATTCATCTCACAAAGTTCACCCAGTTTCACAAAGATCTATTCATAGATTTTCAAATCGATTTCCATTTCCATTGGATTAACTCGTCTAATCTTTAAAACAAAGATTTAACTGATAGCTTTCAAAACAATTCCATTTCGACCTTTTATACAAAAGGTACACCTTTCCAATTTCAAAACAAAGTTCAACAATCTTTCACAAAGATTTATTCATAACTCAGAAAACCATTTTCATTTCAAACTTGAAATTCTTTTGACAGAAATTGGAGATTCGTTCCTTATATGAAAGCTTCTATTATTTGAAAAGAAATAGTTTTCATTTCGGAAAATCTGATTTGTTTATACGAGTTAAAGTCCTTGGGTTAAATTCAAATTCTCAAAACCATACTTTTAAAATGGTTTAATTTCATATAAACACATTTATAACATCTTTAACCATAATTTCCAATCATGGAATTCAATTTCAAATTTTGAATTCAAATTTAAATTAGTTAAATTGGAAACTTTACCAAGTTATTCAAAATAACTTTTATCTTAAAAACTCCTTTTCGAAAGCTTTAACATTTAACCCAAATCCATTTCCAAAATCAATTGAAATTAAAATTTCAATTTCAAAAACAATAAATTTAAATCATCTGTGACTTAACCGATTTCCTCATGAAATCCATATTTATGTGTGTATGGTGTGGTCCAAGGGTTTAACACAATAGTGCAACATTATTCAATCATCATAGATTAAATACAACAATATATTTGATAAGCGGTATAACTATAACGCTTATCTTTTTGTCATAAATCACAGATATATATATATATATATCACAGATAAAATAAATTACATCCATCACAGCTTGAATTAAAACAAATTTACATCACAAAGCATCACACAGTAGAGAATATCAAACAATTCACAGCATTCAATGGAATACAGTCATCCATAAGTGAGACCAATTAAGATATCTGATTAATCTAAACTAGATCATTTGCCTATGGATAATTCCTAGTCAGGGTTAATTAATAATTAATTAATTACAAACATTTAATTAATTATTCTTTAATTAATCATTAATTACCCTTGATTAATTATACTCTAATTACATTAAGTAATTATCGTTAATTAATTACAAAAATTAATTATTCTTAACCAATTACAGTAATTAACCTTTAATTACTTCATTAATTAATTAACTAAAATTAATTACATTAATCCTTAATTAATTACATTAATCCTTAATTAATTACATTAATTAATTACTTTATAATCACTTATCATTGATTAATTAATCTTAATTAATCAACTTTTAATTACATCATTAATTATATTAATTAATGATCTCTAATTACTTCTTTAATTAATAACTCTATTTACATTAATTACATTGAGTAATTAATCTTTAATTAAACCCCATTTATTAATCACTCTTGCTTAATCTTATCCAGTACTTAACTACTCTTAATTAGTCATTAAATAAATAAATTACTCCTTAATTAATTATCTTTAATTAGTCCCTTACACAAAGTAATTGAATCCAAATTACTTCCATTATTAAATCATCTTCCACTAATTACATCCAGTAATTACCCTTAATTACTTCACTAAGTAATTACACTTCATTTATTACATTAAGTAATTACATTTATTAAATCATCAAGTGATTATCTTAAATTAATTAAACTTAATTAACTTAAACTAATCACATTAAACTCAATTAATTACAATGAGCAATTAATTTCTTAATTACTTTTATTAAGTAATTTTACTTAAATATAATTTCACAAATGATTACCTCTAATTAATTAATATAGCTAATTATTAAAATTAATCACATTAATTAATTATTTAATAATCTCAAGTTAATGATCTTCATTAACTATTAACAAATCTTTAATTACTTCATAATAATCAATTTAAACCTTTGCTAATCCCATTTTAAATAAAACAATTATCTTTAAAAGAATAAGTTAAAACTTGTTTTAAACTTGAACTTATTTTAATGTTTGAAAACTGTTTTAAACTAACCCGGGACAACCCCGAGTCCACCTCGAGCCAACATACCCTTTACTTCGAGTTTTTCCCAAACCAACCCTCACGCTATTTTTCCCAAAGCCATCGATCACTCCTCCACCTCCAGGAGGAAACTCGACTTCCCAAAGCAAGTGGATCACCAGAAACCACCAAATTTCCATTTTCTGTTCAACCCAGAAATGCATACTCAAAACTTAATTAAAAATTATGATTTCTCTTCCAAAAATCATGATTTTGGATAATGTTTCAAACCATATGCCTGAAACAAGAAATTAGGATGTTTGGATTTTAAACAAAACCCAAACTTTTCTATTCATTTTGGTTTTCCAGAGCAATTCGAATTTGTTTTAACTTAATTAAATTTTTAAACTTTAATATATGATAAAACAAACAATTTTTGTTTGAAACTTAAATTCTAACAAGAATCAGATCTTGAGATAATGGATTTTGTATAAAATCTTAGTTTTGAAAACTAAGAATAGAGAACACAGATGCAAACACCTATACATTCATATATACACAAAACAATGCACTTATATATATATTCACACAATCATACTTATTTCCAGGTGTTAACATGCAACAGATTCATATACGTAAACTTTTAAATATGATGTTACTCACAGTAATTCCCAAAAGAAAGAACAGAGTTTTCTTTTATGTTGAAACAGATTGTAAAACTGGCAAGTTGAATCTTCCTTGATCTCTGGTTTGTATTGATATGTGTTGTTGTTTAAGTTGTAGTTTGTTTAAGTTTTAAGTTTTTTTTTCCAGATGTAGATGGACGAACTGAAATGAGGAAGGCTGATATACATAAAATGAGTACAGGGTGATATTTTTTGTTTGTACCATATACCAGAGATTTTTTTCCTCTTGGTGGCTGCATTAATTAGTTGTACAAACTTATACTATTTTGCTTTATTTTATTTGTACATTGCATGAGTAAAATCTGGTGGCTTCCTTTGCAAGCCTACATCCTTATATATAATTTTCTTTATTATGCAGGTTACTTGAACATGAATGTATATTTGCTTGTTTACTTGTTTTATTACTTGCATATGTATTTTGTTTTGTATGGATTTACGAGATTAAAATTTATATATTTACCTTATATTGTATAAAACTGTATAATTTATTTTGAAATATAGATGAATTTCTATATTTTATTTTGTTGTTAAAATTTTAGCTAATGCTTTTCTTTATATTTTTATAACTTATCTTTTATATATTGATTTCTATTTTTAGCTTAAATTATTATTATTATTATTATTTCCATTTCTATGTTAAATATTTATTATAAATTTTACTGTAATACTTATTGTTTTATTTTTATTTCTAATATAGACCATCAATCCCAAATTTTTATCATTATAATTTATCTTTAAACCATTTAGTTAAAATTTAATTCAAACTCAATATATATACATATATTCATATATATTCAAATTATTATTAAACCATTTATTTGAAATTTAAATCCAAATCACATATATAAAATATTTAAATTCATATGATTTAATATATATTCTATTTGAATTAGGGAAACTCGCTTCAATTTACAATTAATTTTACAATTTTAATTCAAAAATTCAATTAATTATCAATTTAAATTTAATTAAAATCCGGGGTCGTTACATTCCCACAATGAACAACGAACCCGAGTACGAAGAACTTATCGAGCGCTCGACATAGTGAAGGAATTAGGAATCAAAACATTGCATATATATGGTGACTCTTAACTGGTGGTTTGCCAGGTGAAGAAGGACTTTCAAGCTAAGGGAGCAATACTAGCCCTTTACTCGACGAAGGTTCTAGAATTACTTAATGACATCGAGTACGACACGCTAACACATATTTCTAGGAAGAGAACACAAAAGCAGGTTCACTCGCCGAGCTAGCTAGCTCTGGGGATGCACACCTTATGGTTTTGGTTCTAATGGAGGTATTATTAACTCCGACCATCGACCCGATGGATGTCAAATCGATTTTTTCCTACTATAAAACAGGTTACTTGCTTTGGTTTTTTACCCATGTTACTTGATTAACAACCAAAGAAAATGAAGATGAAGCAACATGGGTTATTTGCTTTGGCTCTTTAAACAACCAAAACAATTGATTGTGGTTTGTGCTTCAGATGTTTTATGACAACTGAATCAACTTACCCTCTTTTGCTTCAGTTGTCCCATAACAACCGTAGCAAAAGAGGTTGTCCCATGACAACTAAAGCAAAAGAAGTTCATTTGCTTCGGTTGTAAAGAAACAATCGAAGAAAATATGAGCTAAAGTAAGAATTTTTTTAATTGTCAGCTGAAGTGAGATACAAATCATTATGCGCATAGATATTACATACATCAGTACAAAAAAGTAGATATGTAAACAAAATTTCATGATATATAGATATATTATTGCATGGCGATTGTAAAACATATAAATTATTGCACCATACTTAATTTATTGCAACAAACAAACATATAAACAACCTGAATTTTGTACCATACTTAAATTATTGCATAACCAAACATAGAAACAACCTGAATTTTATACCATACATAAATTATTGCACAATCAAACATATAAACAACCTGAATTTTGTACCATACTTAAATTATTGCACAACCAAACATAGAAACAACCTGAATTTTATACCATACATAAATTATTGCACAATCAAACATATAAACAACCTGAATTTTGTACCATACTTAAATTATTGCACAATCAAACATTCTAATATTGTTACTAACAGTTACCATATATAGATATGTTGAGCAAAATAATAAAGACATCTTGGAAATGATATGTATATTAGTAAAAGACATTTTAAACAATGAACACACTGAAAGTGGTTTACCACAAGCATGTCTTGCTGCACCATCCTTAACATGGCTTGCCTCATCGTCCATTTCGATTTCACAGCAGTGCTTGCTGTTGAAATGTTGTAGCAGCAGCTTCTCAAGTAGCAACTCCCGTCTTCACCAGCTTGGCAATCTGAATCATCATGGTCTATAGCAGCATGTAGCATTATTGTTTCCTCCTTTCCGTCATAAAGTTTACAACATCACCTTCTTGCTTCATCTTTGCCAGTCTACATTGTTTCAGCCGGTTCCTCCTAAGTCCTAGGTTGATACGAAGGCTTAGGAGATTATAAAGAAAGCAATGCCAGAAACAGAAATTCATGCATAAGATATTTTTCAGGAAACACATAGTTGAGAGCCAGAAATAAGCGATAAGGATAAGTAATGCACTCACAGACATACCGACGTACTTTATGAAGAAGAATTTGTCGCTCACCTAGGGTATGTATACTGAAAACTTTCATTATCATGCATTGAACCACCTCATTTCTTTGCATCTATACACGTATCTAATGTAACATGTCATGATACTAGAAATTACTTGGTATTTTTTAATACTATTATCAAAGTAAACATTAAATAATATATAATAATATTTGGTATTATTGTAAATACTCAGTTATATCGATTATTGTTGTACACACTCAATTGTGAATGTAAATTTAACAAAAAAGTAAACGTAAATTTCATAGAATATATACTAGATAAGTACATGTTAAATGCTTAAATAACTGCTCTCGTCTACCAATTTTTAATAAAAAGTTTAAATTCCGAGCTTGAACAAAATATGAATTTAATTAATATGTGCTACCAAACAAAAGTAGTGGAAGAAATCAATTGTGCATCAAACAACTAAATATGGTTGACTTAAGAGCAATAAGCTTAATCTATGTGGCTAGGGAATCAAAAAGTATGTTATGGATGTTTGAAAACATAGTCTTTGTTTTTGGCTGAACAGATCTGAATCGTTTGAGTATTCATATATGTGACAAATACACATCAAAGTTTTCTTAGAAGCTAGTAAAAAGGGTTTTTAGGTTCAAGGAAAAAGTTAGAGAAAAATTTAGTTTCGGCGACAAGTAGTTTGCTTTTAGGGTAAATGACACTTTTTAGTGTAAATCACAGAATTATAGTTGTAACTATCATTTTTTGTTTACACTAAAAAGTGTCCTTAGACTAAAAAACAAACTTGTTGTACTTGAGAATAAATTTTTTTGCAACTTATTTCCCATGTCTATTTTCCTGCAAGTAAAAATCTATTGGTTGAGTAGACCGTCTATTCGGTAGCATAATTGACATTAAAATTTTGATATATAATGTACTTATGGTTTTAAAAAACTAATATATACGAGTTTATAAAAAAAGGGTAAACGTCACTACCTATGATTAATATTTTAAGGAGTATAAAATATACTTAGTGTTTTTAAATTATGGAAAACCCTGAAACGGTGCAAATTAAAGGTGGAACGTGATGAACAGCAAAAAATAATGTAGGGTATGCGTTTTATTAAGACAAAGGGAAATTACTGGTAACACATCATTATCATTATGTAAGTGCAGATTGCAACCACTGAGATAAAACTCAAAATATGACCAATGTTAGAAAAGTCTATCAGTTTGACCGGTGATTTACCGATTATACTATTCTTCTGTATGCATTACTGACTGTCTAAATAATTTAAGGGAGGAAGGGAAATTTTTACAAAAACTTGCTGATGATAATCCTGGCAATTCTGATATAATTGACAAATTCTTTTCTAATCTAGCTAAGCTTTCTCAAGAACTTTATATTAACACTATCAATCATAAACAAAAAGCTAAAGTTGATTGGCTTACTATGGGGGATGAGTGCACCAAATTTTTTCATGCTAAAATGAGCTGCAGAAAGCATATCAACAATATTGGCAAAATCATTGACAGTAAAGGGGAGTGCATAAATAACTTTGAAAAAATTGTCAATGAAGCTATTAATTACTATTCGCATTTATATTTCTCTGACTCTAATGAAATTAGCTTTCCTAATATTGTGTGTAAGAATGTGTTAAAGAATAATGCTACTGACATCTTACTAGCTCCTGTTAATATAGATGAAATCAAAGCTATTATTTTTAATGCAGGAGATAATAAAAGTCCTGGTCCAGATGGTTTCAATGCTAAATTTTTCAAAACTCACTGGGATAACATCAAAGATTTTATTTCTAATGTAGTTAATGAATTTATGAATGAAGGTAAATTGCTCAAAAGTTTTAATCATACTTTCATTACCTTAATCCCTAAAAACAAAAATCCAACTTGTATAGAAGATTATAGACCAATATCTTGTTGCAATTTTGTCTACAAAATCATTGCTACTATTTTAAGTAATAGAATTAAGCTATTTCTCCCCTTTTTAATTTCTGAAAATCAATGTGCTTATATACCTGGCAGATTAATTTATGAAAACTCTTTGCTTGCACATGAAATGGTCAGGAATTTCAATTATAAAAAAGGGGATAAAATGTGTCTCAAAGTGGATCTTCAAAAAGCTTATGATAAAGTTAACAGAAATTTTATTATCCATATCATGAAATGCATGAATTTTCCTGATAAATTTTGTAGGTTAATTTTTGAATGCATAAATACACCCACCTTCTCGATTTTATTTCAAGGTAAACCTGAGGGTTTCATCAAGAGTAACAGGGGTATTAGACAGGGAGACCCTCTTTCTCCCTACCTTTTTACTTTAGCCATGGAATATTTTTCTATTCTAATTGATATTGAAACTATCAAAAACAATATTTCTCCAATTAATAGAGTTCAACCATCCATTACTCACCTGATTTATGCTGATGATCTTATGTTGTTCTCTAAAGCTAACAAAGATAATGCAGAGGCCATTAGTGAGATTTTTGAAAAAATGTATAAATATGCTGGTCTTAAAATTAATGAATTTAAAACAAAAGCATACTTTAGTAAATACTGCAGATACAAAAATGAAGTTCTAGAAGTTCTTAAAGTCAATGAAGGTAATCTTCCTATTAAATATCTAGGACTTCCTTTATCTGCTAATCATATAAAAGATAGTGATTGTTCCTATCTGATAGATAATATTCAAAGCAAAATGGAAACTTGGTCATGCAAGCTTCTATCCATTGCTGGTAGGATTGAATTAATTAAAACGGTTGTTTATGCTATTATTTTATATTGGTTTCAAACACACCACATCCCTATTGCTACAATTAAAAAAATTGAAAGCAGATGTGTTGAATTTCTTTGGGGAGGAAAATACCATAAAATCAGTTGGGACAAAGTATGCAAACCCAAAAACGAAGGTGGGCTTGGTATCAGAAATCTTAATGATCTTAGTTTAACTTGTCAATTAAAGCTTTTTTGGAGATTTATAAGTGGAGATTCTTTATGGACCAAATGGATGACTTGTAAATATCTCAAAAATGGTAATTTTTGGACAATTTTACCAAAAAATAATCAATCCAATGCCTGGAATCAAATTTTAAAATGCAGAGAGTTAGGAAAATCTCTAATTCAAAGAAAATTCAAATCTGGTTGTGAAACTAGTCTTTTGGTTCGATCCTTGGTTTCAAAATGACTCTTTTATTAATAGAGTAGGATGGGATAATCTTGTCATTTGTGGTGAAGCTAATGCTAATGTAAATGTCATAATTAAAAATAATCAGTGGCAGCCTCATCTCCATCCAATTATTAATCCTCATAAAATTTTTATTACTAATATCCCTTTAGACCCTAATGCAGAATGTGATCATTGGGAATGGTTAGCTAGCATCAAAGGTAAGTTCTCCTTTAAGAAAACTTGGGAGCATATTAGAAATAAAAAACCTACTGTTGAGTGGTATAAGTGCATATGGAACAAGGTGAATAATCCTAAGATGGCTATCTGTACATATTTTGCTATCAAAAACAGATTGCCAACTCTGGATATAATCAATAAATGGGGGAGGAATAATCTTTCACTCTGTTCCTTATGCAACTTAGTGAATGAAACTGTTACTCACTTATTTTTTGAATGCAGTTTCAGTTATTACATATGGAGCCAGATTAAAACTAAGCTGAGCATATACAATGAAAGCAGCATGGGTCTAAATCAGATTATCATGGATATCTACAAACATTTTAAAGGAAAATCTCTTGAAAGAGATCTTGCTCATGTTCTAATTACCACAGCAGTTTATCATATTTGGAAAGAGAGAAATAATCGTACTCATAACAAGTCGAAAATGTCCATAGAGCAAAGATGGCTAATTATAGAGAATGACAGCAGAATTATTCTTCAAAAATCAAAGAAAAAAGTTAAAGACCAAACCAAATTTGACTTCCTTGCGGATCTGTGGAGCAAAGAAGCTGGTAGCAAGTATATAGAACATTATCTCCTCAATCCGAAGGCATATCAAAATGACTTAAGCTTTCATCAGCAGTCTACCCAAAGCGACAAAGAGCTCCAAATCACCAGGCATCTTAGAGCTGGTGATAATAGCTACAGATCTACAGATCTGGGTCGCGATGACACCAGATCTGTAAATCTTAGCTTGAGAAACCAAAAAGCAGGCTTGAATAACTACACCAACTCTAGCAAAGCTGATAGCAGCATGAGAAACAAGCTCAATCAAGGGCTTTCGTATTGGGAAAGGGGAAAAAGCAGCGGAAAGGAGAAGACAAAGGAGATCTAATCTCTCGCGTTCGAGAATACCTCGTCGCCATTTTTTGTGCTTTGAATCTGATAAATGAATTGTGTCGGCAACCCTAGTTAGGGTTTGTCTGTTTTTATTGGTGATTACGGGTGTATTGTTTTATGCCCGGTATATTGTTTGCTTGTAAACTTGGGCCGGGCCCTTTTACCTTCCTTCAAAAAAAAATACTTCTTCTAGATGCATCTCTCCACCACATTCTTTATTTAAACTCACTTTGGTGCCATCTTGATTATTCTTCAAGCCTCTAGTCTATTTCACGTACTCAACCATCACATGAATAGACAAATCCATATCATATTTCGAATCAACATCACTTTCCATCAAGTAATAATCATCATGACACATATCCTCATCACCATATACAGATTAGACAAAGTTTACCTTGCTCAACAGTACTAACATGTTCAGACCTACCTTCTCTATTAAAATCACAACCAAGATCATGTACAACAGCGGCTTTAACTTGTTTTCTCACATCCTTTTAATCAAAACTGGGAATAAAATAATTCACAGTGTAAAATATTTCTCCATTAGGCCCATAAAATGTATATCTTCCCCAAAACAATGATCAACCTCCCCGTTATCAACTAAAGTTGAGTCATTAGTCAACCTTTGCTTAATCAAGTCATTCTCCCCATAATCTGGAACAATCTTCTTCATATCCATAAACGAAACCAAAGCCACATCATAACCTTCAGTACACTGTAACCCATGGCACTCAATTTCCGTTTCACTTGTGCAGCTTATGCATGTATTCTTGTGCATATCAGAAGTAGGATGTGTAGTATGTTCTAAAACTTTCCTAGGCTGATGAATGCCATCTCCTATCCCAAAATAGTCAATTTCCGTCGTTTTTAAATCAATGCATCCACTATGCACCGAAGTACTTACAACACTGCTATCCCTATGTTCAACGGTATTTCTATTTATTATATCCACGTCAATATATGATTTCTCACCTACTGATTGTTTTCTTTTTACTTCTTCAGAATCATGTATTTTTTTATTAATAACATTCCTAAAATTAGATTCAATTTACTATCCAATATATTTGAGCAATCCCCTGACCCATAGGGCCATAGTTGCAATTTACGGATTATATTAAACTTAAAAGAACAATCCTTCATACTAACCTAAATAGTACTCATGCAATAAAATGTATTTATGAACAACATGAATAAAATAGAGTAACCTCCAAGCTGACTTAAGATAGTGATAAAAATTTACACGAGTACCTTTACCTAGCTTCGCTACCACTACCATAGATCCTTTGGTGGTTTTAGGTTCTTTCTCCAATCTTGTCAGACTTGAAGCCATGGCTCATGTATAACCTAAAAAGAGGCACATGAATCAATGGTTATTTAGAAACGAACCGAGAAATTGAAGAATTCTCAACATTATAATCTCAAACAATATATTAAACTAAAATAAAGAACAGTAATTGATACAACAAAAATATAGGGTATTAGAAGAACCCTAATCAACTTAACTTTAATCTAGTTAAAGCTGTAATCTAAACAGTATACTCAAAATATCACAACAGAAATAACATACAAAATGATATTATGATTCTACTAATCAATGCAGCATGAATACAAGGGCAACTTCGAAATTAAGCTTCTAAACTTTTGTAAGAACATCTCCAACGGTTAAAGGGATAATACTGTAATCCCGAATCTTATCCTCTTAAAATTCAAAAAAATTTCCAATAATCAGACGCCTATTAAATAGACGCTCATTTTATTTGGTTATTTAATAATATATTTGTTTTCAGGAGTCTATTTAACATGCGCCTAAGAATCTATACTATGTAAGGAAATTTGACTGTTTTGCAAGGAAATTAATACGGAAACATTAATAGATTTCCTTCCTTATTTTGTAAGGAAATTTGACCGTTTTCTTCCTCATTTTGTGGTCAATAGAATCTAAAGGGTTTTCCTATTAATATGCTAATCAATAAAACGGTTATAATCTAGAGCATTAATTTCCCTCATCTTGATCTTGATGGACGATCAAGACTAAGTCTACAAATCTGAAAATTTGGTCCTCTCTCTACCTATAAATATTAACCTTTGCCCATCACAAAGATATAGAAAAACACATAAAGAAAGATATAGGAAAAGAGAGAGAAACCATTTGCTTTCTCCATTGAAATAACTTTCGACAACAACTATTGCTGATTCATATACCAGATGTCTGGAGGTATGTTTTATTGATTCATTACATATGTGATAATCATGTAATTCTAGATCTTAGGGTTTATGTTATTTGCAAGATACAGATTACAAGTGGTATCGGAGCAAGGTTTTAGAATTCATGATTATCCATCAATATATATAAAACGAAACTAGCATAGATCTATGATATGATGTTTGTAATTTTACTATAATAATGATGATGATTATTAGTGTTAATGTGATTAAAGTTTAATATTCATATTATTTAAGTTGTTATAGTAATCATGATCATCAATATTATTCTATTTACTGTATGCTTGGATCTGGATCTGGAAAGTTTATATTTTCGCAAAAGTTAACACTACAAGAAAATATGTTATTGATAACGCAATTTAATAGCGCATTTATTCTAAGCGTTATTATTTAGCTTTTTGATTTGTTTTATACTTGTTTAATTTGTACTGTAGCTATGTAACGCTGGTCCCAAAATTTTCGTTGCCTCCAAAAACACTTAACCATTTCGTTTCCCTCGCTTAACACTTTTCGTCTCCCTCCCAAAACGAAGAAAGCCCTAATCCACGTTCTACTCTATTTCCATCTCCAAATTATTTTCATGGCCATTGCTTCTTCTAATAGTTTTTCTCTTTCCTCTTCGTGAATTTGTTTCCCCAAATCCTCACAAAAAATCTCCTCCCTTTTCACCGCCTCTACCCTTAACTCCTCATAAGAAGCAAATGCTTTGGGATGTAAAATAGTTAGGGCACCAGATCGTGCTTACAATGTTAGTAGAGAAAACCCCTGCGTGAAAAAATTAGGCATCACATCCCATGATTTGCATCCACGAACTCATGAGCGAAAGGCGGGTTCGATGGCATGGCAAAGATTTGGCAACAACGAAATAGGTATTTTACAAAGCATGAAAGCAGGCAAAGGTTCAGGCAGTCTCCTGGACTCCTTCGTTCTGAACCCTTTCATTATTTATTTGCCTATTCAGGAATTTGAAATCGCATTAGGTTAGTGTTTTATATATTTGTTTTAGTTTAAAATTTCAAAAGTATGTTATGAATTTGGGAATTTCACCTTATTAATTAAATGAGATTGGTGGTAGTATATTACTGATTGGTGGTAGTATATTGCTCACAGATTGAGTAAAATGAAGCAATGAACCACCTTCTTTTTCCTTTTTTCAACAGGTAAAATAGAGTCTATATGGTTGTGTATTTAGCACAATTCCTTTTAAGGCAAAGAATCGTTATATGACATAATATAGTGTTGGATTTGATTTTCTTAATCTGCCAAAAATCAAGGAATTTAATGAACATGGATGTCTTCATGATGGATTCTTGTTAAAATTTGTATGTCAAGAGAAATTAATCACTATTTCGTTAACATACTAATAAGTAGTACTGGTATAGTTCAGTCTCCGAATTTCATATGCTTTTAGCTAACCCTGTTTTTTTACTAGGCTGGTAATATCTTAATTGATTCACATGGGGGTGTAAAACTTGGAGATTTTGGTGTTTCCACTTCACTTTTTGATTCAGGAGATAGGCAGCGCAAAAGAAATACATTTGTGGGAACACCATGCTGGTGCATTTTTTTTCCAAATATAACATTGTATTAGTGGTTTAGTGTTTACACGATATGTCTTGCTTTAGATGTTTTGAAAAGTCAAATCCTCTTTTTCCTGTTATCTTCTTTTTCTAGGATGGCACCCGAGGTTATGGAGCAAGTCCATGGATATGATTTCAAGTATTTTCATTTAACATTTTTCTCGTTGAACCCTAGCGAAGGCATCAAACTTATATGATTTTGCTGGCTATTTTGTGTAGGGCGGATATCTGGTTATTTGGAATAACAGCTCTAGAGCTTGCTCACGGGCATGCTCCTTTTTCTTCACAGCCTCCTGTGAAGGTACTGTGTTACTAAATTTGTTGGACTCCATTGTAGTGTTTATTGCTTCTGCCTAATAATTAATCAATTGCATGATTCCACTTGACATTGTATAACTTATTTACTGTATTGACATTATTTGATATTAATAAATGGATCTCATGACGTTTTTAAACACTTTAAACTAATGTTCATTTTATTATTTCCTTTCTAATGATTATACGTTCAATAATACAAACTTCTGTATTATTTTATCATTTGCATAGCTCTTATATTTGTCGATTACTAAGAGTGTTGTTGTGGAACTCTTATAGTATGACTCGTTCCTTAATGAGGTTCAAATAATTCAAATGATAAAGTTTATGCATACTTTTCTGTCCCCAAACGACTAATGCATCTCAGATGCTTACAGTTCATCCAAGCGAAGTTCCAACTTCAATCCATTGATAGCGACAACCGAGCGAAGTTCAACTTCAATCCATTGATAGTCACAACCTTAAGCAACGATATGCTGTCCACTTGCGTCTCATCCACAATAGTGCATCCTTAGGTCCGCTAGAGATAGTCTTTGTTAAATATTTAATATCATCATGATTGCTTTTGAAGTATTTGATCAGATAACATTTATCGATCAATTTATATAACCTTAACCAAGGATTTTGTGACTTTGTATCATAGTCCAATTATGATGAAACTATCCCTCGTTGGTGATGAGCATTTGGTTGGTTTGGTTTGCCCGATGATGAAAATGTTTAAACCAAACTGAAACGAATAAAAATGAAAATCAAACCAAACCAATCTCAACATGATTCCATTTCTAGTTTCAATCTGTTAGCAATATACTACCACCAATCTCAACGTTGATGCTTTCCAATAAAATTTCTTTTTCCTCTCTCTTTTTGCACACTAAAATTGTTGTAACAACTATGAAGGCTAGTAGTAGCAGTGCTATGACTGGGATAACAATGGCTATAATGAGCTTTGTGTGGTTTTTGTGGTTGTGACTAGTAGTTTTAAAATCTTGACATAGTGGCAAACCGGTGAAATTTCCATAGAGCCACGGGTTTGCTGAAAAGTTTGAGGTAATACTTTGAAAAGCATGGCCTGAAGGAATCTCTCCAGTTAAATTATTGTATGAGAAATCCACCGTATCTAGGACAGGGAGTTGCGACAACACGCTAGGGATGTTACTGGAGAGACTATTATGAGATAGGTTGAGTTTAAACAATGATGCCAGCTTCACAAAATTAGATGGGATCGAACCAGACAGAGAATTGCTACTTAGATCCATTAGTTTTTGCAATGTGCCGAGGTTACCTAGTTGATTTGGTATCGTTCCTGATAAGTAATTCTGACTCAAATCCAACAAAAGGATTCTTTGCAGATTGCCCAACTGATATGGTATATTGTCATTTAATTTATTGCTCAAATTCAGTTTATACATCATCTGCAAATTTCCAAGCTCCGGAGGAATTGTACCAGAAAAAAAGTTCCGAGACAAGCTCAAATCTGTTAAATTGGATAATTTACCGAAACTTGGAGGAATATTTCCGGAAATGTTGTTTCCATCTAAATGCAGCAATTGAAGACTTTTACATTGTGCCCAATTCGATGAAAGCATTCCAGTCAACTCATTCCCAGTGAGATCCAAATAATTAAAGTAGTATAGTTCTTAAATAAATACTTACGGATGATTCCATTTCTATTTTCAATTAATAACATAATAAAATTACTAAATATGATTTCTGTTAGGGATCAATTTGCATTGCTAGCAGATACGAAACTAGGTTTCATTTTTAATTAGCAAACACTCCGGACTTGATATACTCATTTTATTTTAGAGAATCAATCCATATTTGCGCAAAACTAGGCTTATTTTTGTAATAAGTTTTTCACGAGACCTAAAATCGAAATAAATTATTTTTTGTGGCCTAGTATGAAAGTTTGTCCCATTTTAGTAGATACATCATGAGTCGTATTAACCACTGTTGAATGTAATATACATGTGTTTAGAACAATTTTTATAGCACTAGGCATTTAGACAAATATTGAATAACAGAGGTCCAAAAATTGTCAACTTTGTTAGTTGTTTTAAAACCAAGTAATACAGAAAGTAAATCAATTCATGATCTGCCTATTAAATGTAACATACATGTCTTTAGATTTTTTGTTTGTTTGTTTAGTATTCAGGTTTTATGAATTTATTTATAGCACTCAGCATTTTAGTGGGTACATCATGGGTTGTATATTTGTATTAACCATGTTGAATGTAATATACTATTTAGAAATTTTCTTTTAGCGCTTAGCATTTAGACAAATATGTCTAAACATTTG
The DNA here is from genome assembly GCA_030737815.1 of Allium fistulosum. Taxonomy (NCBI): domain Eukaryota; kingdom Viridiplantae; phylum Streptophyta; class Magnoliopsida; order Asparagales; family Amaryllidaceae; genus Allium; species Allium fistulosum. The sequence continues at coordinate 1,059,401,285 of CM060907.1, forward strand.
AATTTAGCAAAATATTTGGAATTATATTGTAACCAGTTTTTTGGATTTAACAAAATATTTAGATCTGGGCAGATGCAGATGCGTGAGCTGATACTAATAATATACATATTTAATGTTGTAGCAGAGACATGTTGACAGGAAGGCATATGCATGCATGAGTAGATTAGAGGGCTTGCAGCTGCATGGTGACTAGAAGACAAGTGAAAGCTACAAGCTTGGTGAGGAAACGCATATTGTGAAAAGTGATGGAAGCTATAAATAAGGTAACAAAACTATTCCATGTTCCCAAGAAATTGGATAAAAACGAAAATCAAAGCAAGAATTGAAAAGGGCAGCCATACTTCAAAGTAAAGGACAAAAAAATAAAAAAAGATATGTGTACAAGTGATGCAGCCCAGAAAGTTGAAGACATAGGTCGTGTACGACCTAACATGCTGGTAAGTCGGGTACGACTTAAAGAGGAGGCTAACGAGTTAAGACTTCGTAAAGACTTGTGGGAAGTTGAAGTTTTAGGTCCCGTACGACCTAACGAGGCCTTTAAGTCGTTCCATCGACTTGGTGAAGGTCGGCAACAACCTAGTGGAGACGCACGAGTTAACGAACTAGATCTTGGAGATAAGTCGTGGAAAGTTGAAGTCTTAGGTCGCTCACGACCTAGTGAAGGTCGCTCACGACTTAGTGAAGACGGCATACGAGTTACTGGATTCCGTGTGAAGGAGTTCGAACGAGCTAAAAGGATACGACCTAAGTTAGGTCACGAGATTGAAGTTCGATCTATGTTAGATCGCGGAGTTTTGATCGACCTAAGTTAGGTCATGTAAACGCCTTACGACCTAAGATAAGTCGCTCCGAAATTCAGAATGAAGAATGCCTTGACCTACGACCTAAGTTAGGTCGCGAGAACTTTAGATCGCCGATTGCTACAGTTCGCTACCGCCTGGATTCTTAGAAGATGCTGCCTTGTTTCAGGTCGTTTCCGACCTATGTGTTGTAAAGCGTTGTGTTGTATTTTCTTATGTTGTGATGTTTTTAAGTCGTGATGTTTTTAAGTCGAGATGTTTTAGGTCGTGTACTTTTAGGTCGTGATGTGGTAAGTCGGGTCCGACCTAAGTGTTGTACAGAATTGTATGCGTTGAGTTGTAAGCCTATAAATAGACGGGGGATGTCATTTTGTAAAGGTTGTTGATTTTTGAATAAAATTCTTGTTGAGAGCTTTGTGCCTCTTCTTAAATTGGTAGTTGAGTGTAATCTCCTATCTCCTCTTTCGGTTAATCGAGTGCGCTCGATTCAACGACTGCAGAAGCCGATTCACGGAATCTAGTGCGCTAGATCAACGTGCGAAGGATCGCAGATCTTTGAACACGGTATCGTGCACGATCAACGTGTTTGGGATAGCTAGAATTCGGTATCTTCGAATCAACGAATTTGGGCATTTCAGTATTCATCAATCCGATGATTGCTACTTTCATCGTTCTACCTTGTTTTTGTATAATCCGCTGCGTCAGTTTGGTATCAAAGCTTGTTTTAGCCAATCATAGCTAAATCGAGTCTTGGAACCGATTTATTTGAAGAGTTAGAGAGGCCGAGCTACATCAAGCAAAGCCGAGTTGAAATCGAAGTGTTAGAAATTGAAATTTGCATCATTTTGAGAAGTTGTGTTCACCGTGTTCATCATATTTTTGCAACAAAGTGGGAGTTTTCGATCCATTTCATTTTGGATCTAAGTTTGAAAGGTGTTTTGAAATTTGGAGTTGGAGCCGAAAGTCAAAGTGTGAAGATTCAAATCATGCCGCCAAGAAGAGCTAATCGTCACCAAAACGTAGAAGCTTTGTTTAGAAGAGAAGAAGCTGATGAGATGGAGCAAAGAATTAATGAGAACTTTAGTGAGAAGCTTAATGAAGGGATTGGACGATTAGAGAAGATAATGTTGGAGATGAATCAAAATCGGAGAAGGGTTTCACCTGAATCTAACCATGGGGGAAGTAGAGTCTAACCGCATTCCAATCGGGAGAGAAGTGTTGATAATGATCATAGAAGTGCGAGTCGAGAATGTTATAGAAATGATGATGATCAAAGACGTGGGAGGAATGTGAATGACCGTGAACGGAGGAATGTAGATAGAAGGAATGTTGGTGGAAGACGTGATGCTAGTAGAGATGTTGGTGGTCAGGATCGACATCGATATACATCCGATTTTGAAGAGGAGTATGATGGTGGAAGTGTTCATGGACAAGGACGTGGACAAGGAAGAAATCAGTCGGAGTATGATCACAAGTGGGAGTCTGGGATGAAGACTGAAATACCAGAATTCAAAGGTGGTATGCAAGCTGAGGAGTTTTTGGATTGGTTGTCTAATGTGGAGGAGATTTTTGACTTCAAGGAAGTTCCAGAACATCGTAGAGTGAAATTGGTTGCTACAAGGTTGAGGGGTAGAGCTTTGGCATGGTGGCAGCAAACCAAACTCACCCGTGAACGGATGGGGAAGTCAAAGGTTGAATCATGGGAAAAGATGAGGAAAATGATGAAGGCTACTTTCTTACCTTATAACTATCAGTCGCTTATGTATCAGAGGTTGCAAAACTTGAGGCAAGGAACGAAGTTTGTGAATGACTATGCTGATGATTTCTATCAACTGATTGCAAGGAACGATATCATGGAGACAGAGGAACAATTAACAGCTAGATTTGTTGGCGGATTGCGTATGCAGATTCAAGATATGGTTAACATGTTTGATCCCAGATCTGTAGCGGAAGCACACCAGAAGGCGTTGGCTTGGGAGAAACAGGGAAGACGAAGAGGTGGTCGGTTTACAAATTCCAACAATCCAGTGAAGGGTGTTAGTGGAAGTTCTCATGTTTCAAAAGCTGTTGCAAAACCAGTTGTGAATGAGGTTGGGAAGATGAAAGTCAATAATTGTTTCAAGTGTTATAATTGTCAAGAAATGGGCCACAAAAGTAATGAATGTCCTAAGCCAAAGAAGAGAGCTATGATAGTAGAGGTTGAGGATGAGGATAAAGAAGCTGAATGTTCCAATTCACCACCTGATGAGGAGGAAGAAGAAGTGTCAGGAGACGAAGGTTGTAATCTGATGATGAGGAGGTCTTGTTTGACACCAAAGCTAGAGGAGGATTGTAGTTGGTTGAGGAGCAATATATTTCAGTCGACATGTACTATTCTGGGGAAAGTTTGCAAATTTGTTATTGATGCTGAAAGCTGTGATAATATAATTTCATCAGAGGCTGTGAGGAAGTTGGCACTGAAGACTGAGAAACACTCGAAACCGTACAAGTTGGCTTGGTTGAGGAAAGGCGGGGAGGTGAAGGTTGGACGAAGGGCTTGTGTGAATTTTTCAATTGGAAAGAAATACAAGGATGAAATCTGGTGCGATGTGGTAGATATGGATGTCTGTCATTTGTTGCTGGGGAGACCGTGGCAGTATGATAGGGCGGTGCAACATGATGGGCGTACCAACAGTTACAGTTTCATGTTTGAAGGCACGAAGATTACTCTAGTTCCAAAGAAGCAACAACAAGAAGAAAACAAACTGGAGGAGATAGAAGAGCTGAAAACTTTATTATCCTTAAAGGAGTTTGTTAAAGAAGTTGAAGAGGAGCCTGAAGTGTTTTTGTTGATCGGGCGTGAGAGCAGTGAAGTGGTGGAAATACCTGAAGAAGTTAAACCAGTACTTGAAGAATTTAGTGATGTATTTCCTGAAGAGCTACCATCGGAGTTACCGCCACTAAGAGACATTCAACATCAAATTGATCTTGTTCCGGGAGCAATGTTGCCACATAGACCACATTATCGAATGAGTCCGAAAGAACATGAAGAGTTGCGTAGACAGGTAGAGGAATTGCTTGAACAGGGACGAATATAGGAGAGCTTGAGTCTGTGTGCTGTACCAGCATTACTCGTACCGAAGAAGGATGGTTCATGGAGGATGTGCACAGATAGTAGAGCATTGAACAAGATAACAGTCAGATACAGATTTCCGATGCCGAGGCTTGATGATCTGTTGGATCAAATCAGTGGGTCTGTAATCTTTTCTAAGATTGACTTGAAGTGCGGTTATCATCAGATTCGAATTAGACCAGGGGACGAATGGAAGACAGCATTCAAGACGAGGGAAGGGTTGTATGAATGGCTGGTGATGCCGTTTGGTCTATCGAATGCACCGAGTACATTCATGAGGGTGATGAACCAAATTTTCAGGCCGTACATTGGGAAATTTGTGGTGGTTTACTTTGATGATATTCTGATCTACAGTGCTAGTACAGAAGAGCATGTTCAGCATTTGAAGAAAGTATTAATTATTCTTCGTGAAGAACAATTCTATGCTGCTACAAAGAAATGTGTGTTTATGACGCGGAGTGTCTTATTCCTGGGGTATGTTGTATCGGAAGAAGAAATACAGGTTGACCAGAGTAAAGTAGAGGCGATTAGAGATTGGCCACAGCCCAAGACGATAACAGAGGTTCGGAGTTTTCATGGGTTGGCTTCATTTTATCGAAGGTTTATCCCACACTTTAGTAGTGTGATGGCGCCTGTTACAGATTGTATGAAGGGTAAACAGTTCTCATGGACGGAGGAAGCAGGGGTTGCTTTTGAGCGAATCAAAGAACTCTTGACGTCAGCACTAATTCTAGTGCTACCAGATTTTCAGCTAGTGTTTGTACTACACACCGATGCATCCAAGGTTGGGATTGGAGGAGTGTTGAGTCAGAGGGGACGTCCGATTGCATATTTCAGTGAGAAGTTGTCAGGAGCAAAGATGAGATATAGTACGTATGATGTCGAATTTTATGCTGTTGTACAAGCCATTAAACATTGGAGACATTACTTATTTCAGAAAGAGTTTGTTCTTTACACTGATCATAAGGCGTTGAAGCATTTACAAGGGCAAGACAAGATTTCAGCGAGACATGCATCGTGGATTTCGTACCTACAACAATTTACATTTGTGGTGAAACATAAATCTGGAGTTACAAACCGTGTGGCAGATGCGTTGAGCCGAAGGAATCATTTGTTGACTACAATGAAAGTTGAGGTGACAGGGTTTGATGTGTTGCCAGAATTATTTGTCGATGATCCTTACTTTGCAAAGTTTGTTGATAAAGTCAAGGAGGGAGAGACGGACGAGTTTATGATGGTAGATGGTTTTCTGTTCAAAGGAAATTGATTGTGCATACCTAATTGTAGTTTGAGAATGAAGATTGTGAAGGAGCTACATGAAGAAGGCCACGTGGGAAGAGACCGTACATTACAGTTGATTTCTCAATCTTATTTTTGGCCATCAATAAGGAAAGAAGTAGAAAGGTTTGTGGAACGATGTCATGTTTGTCAGATTTCGAAAGGGACAACTACCAATGCGGGATTGTATATGCCTTTACCTGTTCCTGCGAAACCTTGGGTAGATGTGAGCATGGATTTTGTTTTGGGTTTTCCTAGAACTCAAAGGGGCAATGATTCTATATTTGTTGTGGTGGATAGGTTTTCTAAAATGGCACATTTTATTGCTTGTAAGAAGACGGCTGATGCAGTTCATGTGGCACAATTATTCTTTAGAGAGATATATCGTTTGCATGGTTTGCCGGAATCCATTGTTTCTGATCGGGATACAAGATTTCTGAGTCACTTTTGGCTAAGTTTGTGGAAGTTGGTCGGGATGAATTTGAATTTTAGCAGTGCTTATCACCCGCAAACAGATGGGCAAATGGAAGCGGTTAACCGATCGTTGGGAAACTTGTTGAGGTGCCTTGTAAAAGATAATTTAAGAAGTTGGGATGTGAAGCTATGTCAAGCAGAGTTTGCTCATAATCATGCTATAAACCGTAGTACGGGTTTCAGTCCATTTCAGATAGTGTATTCAAGCTTACCAAAGGGACCGTTGGGTTTAACGGTAATACCACACTCGAAGGGGACAGTTAAGAAAGCTGCTGATTTTGTTGAAGGGCTGACGGAATGTCATAAAATTGTTCAGGAACAATTGAAGAAGGCAAATGAAAAGTATAAATGAACTGCAGATTTGAAGCGAAGAAGCGTTGAATTTAATGAAGGAGATTTAGTCTATGCTGTGCTAACAAAAGATCGATTTCCAGTAGGCACTTACAACAAGTTGAAAGCCAGAAAGATTGGTCCTGTGAAGATTGTGAAACGGATCAATGAAAATGCTTATAGATTGAAGCTTCCGGAAGATGTATACACTTCTGATGTTTTCAATGTTAAACATCTTATACCATATCATGGGGATGAGTTTGTTGTGGAAGAAGAGGGTGCAAATTCGGGGACGAATTTTTCTCAACCTGGGGAGGATGATGCAGCCCAGAAAGTTGAAGACATAGGTCGTGTACGACCTAACATGCTGGTAAGTCGGGAACGACTTAAAGAGGAGGCTAACGAGTTAGGACTTCGTAAAGACTTGTGGGAAGTTGAAGTTTTAGGTCGCGTACGACCTAACGAGGCCTTTAAGTCGTTCCAGCGACTTGGTGAAGGTCGGCCGACCTAGTGGAGACGCACGAGTTAACGAACCAGATCTTGGAGATAAGACATGGAAAGTTGAAGTCTTAGGTCGCTTACGACCTAGTGAAGGTCGCTCACGACTTAGTGAAGATGGCACACGAGTTACTGGATTCCGTGTGAAGGAGTGCGAACGAGCTAAAAGGATACGACCTAAGTTAGGTCACGAGATTGAAGTTCGATCTATGTTAGGTCGCGGAGTTTTGATTCGACCTAAGTTAGGTCGCGTAAACGCCCTATGACCTAAGATAAGTCGCTCTGAAATTCAAAATAAAGAATTCCTCGACCTACGACCTAAGTTAGGTCGCGAGAACTTTAGATCACCGATTGCTATAGTTCGCTACTGCCTAGATTCTTAGAAGATGCTGCCTTGTTTTAGGTCATTTCCGACCTATGTGTTGTAAAGCATTGTGTTGTATTTGCTTATGTTGTGATGTTTTTAAGTCATGATGTTTTTAAGTCGAGATGTTTTAGGTCGTGTACTTTTAGGTCGTGATGTGGTAAGTCGGGTCCGACCTAAGTGTTGTACAGAATTGTATGCGTTGAGTTGTAAGCCTATAAATAGGCGGGGGATGTAATTTTGTAAAGGTTGTTGATTTTTGAAAAAAATTCTTGTTTGAGAGCTTTGTGCCTCTTCTTAAATTGGTAGTTGAGTGTAATCTCCTATCTCCTCTTTCGGTTAATCGAGTGCGCTCGATTCAACGACTGCAGAAGCCGATTCACAGAATCTAGTGCGCTAGATCAACGTGCGAAGAATCGCAGATCTTTGAACACGGTATCGTGCGCGATCAACGTGTTTGGGATACTTAGAATTCGGTATCTTCGGATCAACGAATTTGGGAATTTCAGTATTCATCAATCCACCGATTTCTACTTTCATCGTTCTACCTTGTTTTTGTATAATCCGCTGCGTCAACAAGTCAAACTGCGCTACTAAACCATGTACATGCAATAGGAAAGATAAAATATGAACAAAGGCAAATTTACATTCACAAATTTATGTACATGCATTTAGTAATAGGTAGAGATGTACATACATTTAGCAAAGATGGACAAAGGCAAGGAAAAATCACAAATCTAGTAATAGACAGGGACTATTCTTCAAGGCAATAGGACACATGGGTTAACAAGTCAAGTAGAAGATATATGCAGAAAAAATGTATTTATATAAGAGTGCATGACTATATTTCTTAAGAAACAGGATACAAAATATATATTTTTTAAAGAAAAATGCTTTCTTAACAGAGAAATACATGCCCATACTTCAAAGCATAAGACAAATAAAAAAGTCCTGTTGAAAGTCAAGGCAACTTTATAATTCTTTTAGTAGCAGGCAGGGACAAAAACTCAAAAGCAAGTATACATAATTTTTCTTGTGCTGTTCTTTTTCTAGTCTCACTTTGTGGATCACCTAGCGATGATCTTGATTAGTTGTAATTAATTATCGTGCTTGAACACTTTTGTATGCTTTATGCTTTAGTTTTAATAAGATTTCGAATGCTCATTCAAGGATCACACTCTTACATCAATTTATAGTTTTTCATGCTTTATGATCTTGATTAGTTGTAATTAATATCACCAATATACAGTTTTCCTTCTATGAATCTTAGAATCTCTTCCAATTATCAATTATCAACCTGAAATTAAAGTTTGAAAGTTAACGGGTATGTTTTCTGATACTAACTTTCATTGAATATCTATAGACTGAAATGATCTCTTACGTTGCAGTGGATATTAAACGTTTAGTACTCAATTCCAGACTACGTGCATGTATCAAAGGAGTGTCAGCACCTGATTTCAAGAATATTCGTCTCTGATCCTGCTACGGTATGTGTAATAATTGATAATGTATACATGCTATATCTTATGTTATATAAATAAAACGATATATTTGAATGTATGTATATATGTTTGTGTAACATTTGTAGAGAATATCAGTACCAGAAATACAAAACCACCCATGGTTTCTGAAGAACTTACCATCCGATCTCAGAGAAGCAAACATGATGAGTTCAGAATATGAAGAGCCTGAGCAACCAATGCAAAGCGAGGATGAGATAATGCAGATAATAACAGAGGCAACCATTCCTGCATTTGGCATGCGTGGAATAAACTAGTACTTTGATGATGGACTTGACATTGATGATGATATGGATGATTTGGAATCTGATTCCGATCTTGATGACAGTAGCGGCGAAATAGTCAATGCAGAGTGATTTGGATATCAAGATGGTTATTTAATTTGACTCCATAGTAGGCAACTATTTGGTAGTTTTTATTGTTTAAATCTGTAAGTTGGTGAATATGGTTTCACAGTAGGCACTTGCTTTAATGTTTGTACACTGTAATGAAAAATATATCACATTTCTTTCTGAGAATGCTCTTGTGTTATATTTGTTGATTATAATCTTTATTCGTTTATGAAGATTTAGTTTGATTGTTATTATTAAAATGTAATATATAGGCTTAGCTCTTGAAAAGTGTATCTACGATTTTTATAGTGGCATATATGAGCTGTAAAAGAATTTATCAATACTATAACATGTTGATTTAATAGTGTGAAATGACCGCTATTGAATAAATATTTTATAGCCGCAAAATGGTGTTATAAAGATTTCCAGTTCCGTTGAGATTTAGCTGTATTATAGCGGCTATAATGAGCTATTGAATTAACGTACCATAGCGGCGAATTTGCGTTATAAAACTAAGCTCAACCATAGTGGCATATTTTGTGTTATAAATATTCAACAGTTTTTTATAACATGTCGATATACAGCGCTTATCAAACCGCTATGGTTGTGATTAATAGCGGCTATATGCCGCTATAAAAGACACTTTTTGTTGTAGTGTAAATTTTCTACCTTAATGCTTGACCTACTGTATAATATGGAACAACTTATTGTATGCGAATACTTTTCAGAAAGTATACATATTGAAAACAATTGTTTCCTAGTTTGACCTTAAATTCATGATCTGGAACTTACAAAATCATTGTATATATGTTAAATTCATGTATGAAATTTATTTGGAGTTACTAGACATTTATTATCCTTGCTGTGGATTACTTGAAAGAATGTCAAATGTTTATGGGGGAAAAAACATCCCTCTTTTCTCTCTTGTTTTAGTTTTCGCTTCCGCGCTTAATTTCCTTGTTTCCTCTGGTCTGATGCATGCAGTCCCGTCCACAGGCAGCTGCTGCTTGCACAATAACGCATGAAACATTAACGTTTATCATTCTTCCATGAGTATGGTTCTACTGCCTACCCACAGGAGGCGCTAAACCTAACCTCTTATTATGACATGTGTTTTATTCTAATAAAGAAGCCTACATTTCTTTTATATCTGCAGTTGCAATACCCTCAAACCTTAATTCGCACGCTACGTCTATCATCAGACTCAATGGAACCAACTACTCAGAATGGAGAGAGCAAGTTGAGTTTTCTTTGGGCGTACTTGAACTGGACATGGCTCTCCTTAAGGAAAAGCCAGCCCCACTTACTGACACAAGTACGCCTGAGGAAAACAAACTCCATGATGATTGGGAACGATCTAATAGGCTCAGCATGATGTTTATGCGAATGGTGATTGATACCAACATCAAAATCTCCCTACCCAAAACTGAAAGCGCAAAAGAATATTTGCAATCAATTGAAAATCGGTTCAAGACTGCAGACAAATCCCTTGCTGGGAAACTTATGGCAGACCTTGTAACCATGAAGTTTGATGGTTCTCGCTCAATGAGCGCTCATGTCATTGAAATGATTAATCTTGCTGCCAAACTTAAGAACTTGAGATTGGTTATGGACGATGCTTTTCTCGTCCAATTCATTCTCACTAGCTTACCTCCTCGGTATGAACCATTCAAAATTCATTACAACTCTATTACGGAAAAGTGGAGTCTTAATGAATTGACTAACAAACTGGTTCAAGAGGAGTCTAGGCAGGGCTCGCAAGGCATTAAAGTTGCTTATTTCACTCAAGGGGTTGGAAAACAAGCTGGCAAAAGGAACAACTCACAGCATAAAAGAGCACCACCCAAATCTAATGACGCCACTCAACCATCCAAGAAGAAAAAGAAGGATGATGTCTGCAAATTTTGCAAGAAACCTGGACACTTCCAGGCAGATTGCATTAATCGCAAAGCATGGTTCGAAAAGAAAGGTAACCCAATGGGTTTCGTAAGTCATTTCGAATCAAATCTTACTAATGTACCTTCTTCTACTTGGTGGATTGATACTGCTGCTAATGTTCATATTTCGAATTCTATGCAGGATTCATTACGATCCAAACCACAAACCCAAGTGAGAATTTCATTTTCATGGGGAATAAAGATAAAGCTCCAGTTGAAGCTATTGGAACTTTTCGTCTCATTTTAGATAGCGGTTATCAATTAGATTTATGTCAAACTCTTTATGTTTCGTCTATTTCTCATAATTTGATTTCTGTAAGTGTACTTGATAAATTTGGATATTCTTTTGAAGTTGGAAATGGAAATTTTAGTTTATTTAAAAATTCTAGTCTTATTGGTTCTGGAATATTAATTGATGGACTTTATAAAATTCATCTTAAACAAAATGCTGAAATCCAACTCACCATGCATGGAAAAGAAACTAAAGGAAAGTCATCCAAGAATGATTCTTACTTCTTGTGGCATAAAAAACTGGGTCATATATCGAGTGAAAGAATCAAGAGGTTAGTGAAAAATGGTGTCCTACCGGACCTAGACTTCGCTAACATTATAGCATGTGTTCATTGTATTAAAGGAAAAACAACAAAAAACACAAAGAAAGGAGCCACAAGAAGTACACAACTTCTTGAAATAATACATACAGATATTTGTGGACCTTTTGATGTTCCAACTTTTGGAGGAGAGAAATATTTCATCACTTTTATCGATGATTTTTCACGTTATTGCTATATTTATCTGTTGCATGAAAAATCTCAGTCAGTGGATGCTGTACAAGTGTTCATTACTGAAGTCGAAAGGCAATTAGAAAGAAAAATGAAAATCATTAGGTCAGATAGGGGTGGTGAATTCTATGGAAGGTATGATGAAATGGGACAACATCCTGGACCTTTTGCTAGACTTCTTCAAAAACTTGGAATTGTTGCACAATACACAACGTCTGGATCTCCATGGCAGAATGGTGTAACTGAAAGGCGAAACTGTACATACATGGAAATGGTTAGATCCATGATGAGTCATGCTAATTTACCTATATCATTATGGATGGATGCATTACGAATAGCTGTCTACATCTTAAATAGAGTTCCAAGTAAGGCCGTTTCAAAGACTCCTTTTGAACTTTGGAAAGGATGGAAACCTAGTTTAAGACATCTCAAAATTTGGGGTTGCCCAGTTGAAGCTAGACTGTACAATCCAAATGAAAAGAAATTGGATTTTAAGACAGTCAGTGGTTACTTTATAGGTTACCCAGAAAAATCTAAAGGATATAGGTTTTATTATCCTAACCATAGTACTAGAATTGTTGAAACTGGCAATGCCAAATTCTATGAAAATGGTGAAATCAGTGAGAGTACAAAACAACAAGAAGTGGTCATTCATGAAATAAGGGTACCCATTATCTTACCCTCTATTTCGAAAGATATTGGGAATCATCCCATTGTTGAACCTGTTCACAATGAGGGAAACCCAATAAATGATCAACAACTCCATAATGAAATTATCACCAATCATAATGTTGATGAAGTACCACATGAACTAGTATTAAGAAGATCTCAAAGACAAAGAAGATCAGCTATTCCTGATGATTATATGCTTTATCTAATAGAATCTGAAGGAACTACGGACCCAATTTCTTATTCACAATCCATTAAGGATTTTAACTCTCTTAAATGGATTGATGCCATGAAAGATGAACTGAAATCTATGGATAATAATCAAGTTTGGGAAATCGTTCAATTGCCGCAAGGACATAAAGCAGTCGGTTGTAAGTGGGTCTTCAAGACCAAACGTGACTGCAATGGTAAAATTGAACGATATAAAGCCAGACTTGTTTTCAAAGGTTTTAATCAGAAAGAAGGCATTGACTATAATGAAACTTTTGCTCCTGTTTCCAGGAAAGATTCTCTTAGAATTATCATGGCATTAGTAGCTCATTATGATCTCGAGTTACATCAAATGGATGTGAAAACAGCCTTTCTAAATAGAGACTTGGAAGAAGAAGTCTACATACGTCAACCTGAAGGCTTCATAATTGAAGGACAGGAAGATATGGTCTGCAAACTTAAGAAATCAATATATGGATTGAAACAAGCTTCTAGACAATGGTATCTAAAGTTTCATGAAATCATTACCACTTTCGATTTCACAGAAAACATAGTTGACCCTTGTATATACCTCAAGTTCAGTGGGAGCAAGTTCATATTTTTGATTCTGTATGTTGATGACATATTATTAGCTAGCAGCGACCTTGGTTTATTACGTGAAACTAAGGATTATCTCTCAACGAATTTTGAAATGAAAGATATGGGTGAGGCTTCCTATGTGATAGGAATAGAAATATTCCGTGATAAATCACAAGGAATTCTAGGATTGTCTCAAAAAGCATATATTGACAAAATTCTTGAGAGATTTGGCATGACGAATTCTTCCTCTAGTCCTGTCCCACTGCAGAAATGAGACAAACTTGTTCTTGAGCAGTGCCCAAAGACTCCTATGGAACGAGAAGAAATGATCAAATATCTTTATGCATCTCTTGTAGGGAGTTTGATGTATTCATAGGTCTGTACAAGACCTGATATCAGTCATGCAGTTGGTATGCTGGGTAGATTTCAAAGTAACCCAGGAATCGCTCATTGGAAAGCTGCAAAGAAGGTACTGACATACCTAAAGGGAACAAGGAATTACATGCGCACCTATAGAAAATCAAGTGACCTACATGTAACTGGTTATTTTGATTCAGACCTTGCTGGATGTCCTGACACTAGGATCTGCACTCTTGGCTATGTGTACCTCTTATGTGGAGGTGCAATATTATGGAGAAGCCAGAAATCTAAGATGCTTTTCGGATCCACCATGATGTCTGAATACGTAGCATGTTATGAAGCTTCAATTCAGGGAACATGGCTGCGTAATTTTGTCTCACAATTTGGCACTTTAAGTTTTATCTCTAAGCCACTAACTATCTACTGCGACAATGATGCTGCAACCTTCTTCTCCAAGCATGATAGGATAACCAAAGGTTCTAAACACATGGATCTGAAATAACTACTACTGAAGCAAGATGTTAAACTAAAGAAAATTGTTGTTGAATCGATAAGTACAGACTTACAAGTGGCAGACATATTCACGAAAGGACTACCTCCAAAGACCTTTCAGAGACATACTGATAGCATGGGTCTTGCAGATAGTTCCTAATTATCTCCTTATTATGCCATTTATTTTGTACTTAGCCAGACATAACAATTATTGAGCTCTTAATAATTTGGACATATTTTATTTCTGTTTTATAATGTGTACACATTTATATTTAGATAAATGATAACAGAAAAAGTCTTTTGCTTCAAGACATTATGTGACCATTAAGTTATGCTTATCTATGGTCTAGTTATGAAAGTTGTCAATGTCATAGTACATGGAAGTAAGCATGTTGCAAAATAACATGTACAAATCATGACTTCCATTGACCATTGGATTAGCCAAGGCACTTATGATAACTGATTAAAGAAAAGTTTAGCATATCATGCGAGCCTTATGACCTTAATACGAAAACATTAATGGATTTTACTATTGACCAAGTGGGAGACTGTAAGGAAATTTGACCGTTTTGTAAGGAAATTAATACAGAAACATTAATGGATTTCCTTCCTTATTTTGTAAGGAAATTTGACCATTTCCTTCCTCAAACGTTTCCTTCCTCATTTTGTGGTCAATAGAATCTAAAGGGTTTTCCTATTAATATGCTAATTAATAAAACGGTTATAATCTAGAGCGTTAATTTCCCTCATCTTGATCTTGATGGATGATCAAGACTAAGTCTACAAATCTGGAAATTTGGTCCTCTCTCTACCTATAAATATTAACCTTTGCCCATCACAAAGGATATAGAAAAACACATAAAGAAAGATATAGGAAAAGAGAGAGAAACCATTTCCTTTCTCCAATGAAATAACTTTCGACAACAACTATTGCTGATTCATATACAAGATGTCTGGAGGTATGTTTTATTGATTCATTACATATGTGATAATCATGTAATTCTAGATATTAGGGTTTATGTTATTTGCAAGATAAAGATTACATACTATACTATAATTAGTGAGTTACATTTCATCAGCCCACAAGCCCCCTTAATTTTTTAAACTCAACATCACGACTTCTTCTTTTTTTCTTTCGTTTCTTTTATTTTTTCCTCCGTTCACTACAAGAAAATATTGATTTTGCAAAGGAAACATCCGTCGTAAATACGTCGCTAAACCCATGTTAGCGATGAATTTACGACAGATACGTGTGGTCGATAAATTTCAAGTCGGTAATTTAGGGTCAATTTTGCGATGGAAATTAACGTGAACTCACCGACATTTTCCCGTCATTCATGTAAATATTAAAATTAATTTAAAAAATATTTTACCGACGTTTAACCGACGGATATATATTTACCCCAAATTTTTTGTAACCAACGAATTGTCGGTAAACCCTAGCTAAATAGCAAGGGATTAGCGACAGATATTGTAATAACCCTGAATTTCACTGCTTTGATTTGCGAATATTTAATTAATTTTAAATATCCAAATAATATCTTTTATAATTAAAATAACTCTTTTAAATGATAAATAATGATGATGATGAAATAGCTTTTAAAATTTGTTTACGAAAATATTTAGTTCGATGAAAAACAGAAAATGTGACCGGAATTCGTTTTTCGAATTTTCAACTTTTTGTCGGCAAAAAGTTGTCGCAATTGTTGTAACACTTTTGTATGCACATAACCACATTTATAAATTTCTTTAGACATGTTTGTACGTAAATGTACAAGTATGTACATTTAAGTATGTATGTATTTCCAAATAAGATAAGTTTTAATTTTAAAAAGTATATAATATTCACTACTAGAATACTTTAAAATGGAGACGGAGCCTGGAGTCAGCTCCGTCTCCATTATGGAGTCGGCTGGGGACGACGCAAAATTCTATTGAGCTTTGCGTCAGCTAGGGACGGCTCAAGTCGGCTAGCGTCGGCTATTTAATTATTTTCCCAACCTAATTCTTATATACACCTATTTCGTTTGAAAAAATAAAAAACACTACTAAAATGGCCAAAAAAATAAAATTAACATGTATGATTATTAATATTCACCCAATGACGGGTCGTGATAGGTTAAATTGGTATTTTCGATGATATATGTTCATGTAATTCAAAAAGTTATCGTTGTTGAAAATCTAACTCGCACGAGCAATCGATGCAACTTTTAGTCGATCTGTTATACAAATTCGATAAAGGTGGTTATATGTAACATTTTAAAGAATTAAAATAATTTTTTAAAGCGTTGGGTAATCAATTATGAATTTTTAAATGTATTTGGTATAATAAAATTATATAAAATAAAATATGCGGCGTAAAAATAAATTCTTTGGATCTTATGTCGATCTAAGGTATTTTGGACATGTTTCCAGAATATGGTTTAAAAATACACGAATCTGGGGTGTCGATCTTGAATTTCAAATTTATGGCCGTTCGTGGACTTTCGGACAAAAAACCCTTCGTTTGAAGGCCGAACGACCTTCAAACAAAACCAAATTTGAACCAGTGATGCTTTGTAGTGTTTTAATCGAATCCGTACGGTTGGATTCGCTAAAAAATCATCGCCTATAAAATCATCCAAGAAATATGTCATTTTGTGGGAGTTAGCTCACAAAATGACATATTTCTTGGATGATTTTATAGGCGATGATTTTTTAGCGAATCCAACCGTACGGATTCGATTAGAACACTACAAAGCATCACTGGTTCAAATTTGGTATCGTTTGAAGGTCGTTCGGCCTTCGAACGAAGGGTTTTTTGTCCGAAAGTCCACGAACGGCCATAAATTTAAAATTCAAGATCGACACCCCAGATTCGTGTATTTTTAAACCATGTTCTGGAAACATGTCCAAAATACCTTAGATCGACATAAGATCCAAAGAATTTATTTTTACGCCGCATATTTTATTTTATATAATTTTATTATACCAAATACATTTAAAAATTCATAATTGATTACCCAACGCTTTAAAAAATTACTTTAATTCTTTAAAATGTTACATATAACCACCTTTATCGAATTTGTATAACGGATCGACTAAAAGTTGCATCGATTGGTCGTGCGAGTTAGATTTTCAACAATGAATATTTTCGAATTAGACGAACATATATCATCGAAAATACCAATTTAACCTATCAGGACCCGTCATTGGGTCAATAATAATAATAATAAATGTCAATTTTTTTTATATTGTAGTATTGTTTTTTATTTTTTTAAACGAAATAGGTGTAAAAAAGAATATTTAAAAAAAAATATACTGGCCGACCCTAACCGACTCAAGCCGTCACTAATCGGGCCGATGCGGCCGATGCCAGCCGACGCCAGCCGACTCCATATCGAGTATACAGGTTTCAGCCGAGACCTTCTTCTTCACTTTTTTGCTGAATAAAAAAAACGATTTTTTTTCTTCCCCATCACCGATTCCGACCCTCTCCAACCATCACCCTCCGTCGTCGTCGCCGTAGAAGCCTAAAACTCGCCGGAATCTCTTCTTCTTCTTGAATTTGGTAATTTTCTAAACCCTAATTTCGAATTAAATTGTTTAATTAGGTTTAAATGTACATTATTGTGATGATAATTGGGTGTAGGTATTGCTAATTTAGTGTATTAGGTTATTTTTAGTATGAAATCGTTGAATTTGAAAGTTTGAATTGGGAATAATTGGGTGTAGGCATTTAGAATTTGAAAGTGTAAAAGTGTGAATTGGGAAATGGGAATTTGAAAGTGTGAATTTGAAAGTGTGAAAGTGTAAATTGGGAATAATTGGATGCATGTCGTTAATCGACTAAATATAAGAAATGTATTTAATTAGAAGTTTGGCATGCAGGTTGGGATTTTACTTACAGTACCGCGTATCGGGAGATTTATTCCCGATCGATCTGTTATATTTTATATTTGGATTGAGTGAGGATGACTTGGTCGTCGAGGCTATTATTTTAGTCTATCTCTAATTTATAAATAAACTTCTTACTTATTTTAAACTTCTTACTTAAAATAAGACAACAATAAACATCTTAATAATATGCAATAAACATCTTAATATAAATGATTTAAAGGAAATAATTTATAAATAAACTTCTTACTTATTTTAGTCTATCTCTAATTAATATAAATAATTTAAACGAAAATAAGACAGCAACAAAGCCTTTAGTCCCAGAAGGCTTTGGTAGATTAGAAAATACAATAATAATCACATAAAACTTTAGATGCAACTATATGCGTATAGGAATATAAAAGAAATGCTGTCGAAATTTCTATAATATATATATGTTTTTAAATTAGGAAAAATGTTCAACTATCTTCTCGACCGTACCTGGATGTATGAAAGACGAACAGGAATGAAAGGTTCAACGAAAAAACATTTTAAGGATGGTGTACATGAATTTGTTAAATTCACTAAAGCTAATAATGAAGAAGGTGGCATACAAATTCGTTGTCCGTGTCGTAAATGTCGACATTTGCATTATCGGGAACCGGATTTAGTTATTGTACATTTGTGTAAATCCGGTTTTGTGCCAAACTATTATTTCTGGGATCGTCATGGAGAAACAATTGGTGCATCTAATTCTATAGTGCCTGAGGCTGAGGTGAATAACAATAATATTACGACGAATCCAATAGTAGATATGGTGGAAGATGCAGCACGGTTAATGTTCCCTACTGTTCAAGTTAATGATGTAAATGTTGAAGAAGAACCGACCGAGGGGGTGAAAAGAATTTATGATTACTGGATTCTACGAAAAGACCATTGTGGGAAGGTTGTAGTAGCGGAATGGAATTGTCAGTTACTGCCGAATACATTACTATGAAATCAAAATTCAATTTTACAGAAGCTGGATTTACAGCATTTGTACAAGCTGCAAAATGACATATGCCACCCAATAATCTGATGTGCGATAGTCATTATAAAGTGAAAAAACTAATGTCTGCTTTCGGTTTGCCCTATCAGAAGATAGATACATGCATAAAAGGTTGTATTGGAAAGATGACATTAATCTAAAGAAATGTAGAATATGTAATGAGGAAAGACACAAACCAAGAAAAAAGGAAAGGAAGTTCCATACAAGAGAATGCATTATTTACCCATCACTCTTAGACTTCAAAGGGTTATATGCGTCGTCTGCGACAACATCATATATGAGATGGCACAGTGTGAGAACGCAGCGAAGACGCAAAGGTAAATTTTCTACTTTCATATGTCTGTAATTATAATTCGTTTAAATGTTTATATAATAGTTAAATTATACAGGCGGTAGCATCGAGAAACTCCGCAAACAGGCTTAGGAATCCTGCAACACACCGCGGTGGATCCAAGTCTTTTCAGCAATATAGAGAAGAAATGGTAAATATAATTTTTTTTATTTGTAATTTACTTATAACATTGTTTAGTTAAATATATGTATATATGTGTATATATATACATTCTTTAATCATATCTAATTTCAAACGAGGGAGAAAGGTGGTGTTGCACTGTCTCATTTGGACGTCTTCACCCGAACACACGCCGTCGAGCATACAGATGAAGATGGCGCGGTAACATATGAATGGTCAGACGCCAAATCAGCGAATATCCGGGTATAAAGACTATAAATTTTTTCTCTTATTTAACAATACATTAAATTGAATATTCATCTTCTCAAAATTATATTTCTAAACACAGGAGAGATGCAATCAGGAGATTGCTCGTGTGCTTGCAGAGTCTGGCAGGGAGCAGTTGACCGTTGAGGAGACGGACAGGATATTCGCTCGTATTGCCGACCCGCCGACCAGAAATAGACAGTATGGATATGGCAATCAAGCGGTAATATTTATTGAATTTAATTAATTCATTAACCAGTTTATAATTTTTATTGAATATTACGTATAAACTATAACTATGAATTTATTAATATACAGGCCGCAATGCAAGCCGCTTACAATAAACAACAGGCTGAAGAAACAATAGCGGCCCTGCAAGCACAAGTCGCCAAGTTGAACGATTGGAGGAAGACTAGATTGAAGCAGCAACTAGACGAGGCGATTGCTGCTTACTTGGCAGAGCACGGGAATATGCCGCCATCACAGGGATCTGGCGCTGATGATGATTAGGGCGAGTGGTAGTAAGTTTTTATATATGTTTTCTGATGAACTTTGAATGTCTTGTATATTTGATGAACTTTTGGTTGAATTTTTTAAATATTTTGGATATTTATGATGATGGACGTTTGGAGATGTATATTGATGTTTTGTGGTTCTTAGTTGGGCATATATGTGATGTATATAGTTGTTTGGTGAAGTATATTTGAGGAATATATATGATTTTGTGGATGGAAGGTAGAAATGGCTGCTGGAAATGCAGAAAAATGTACCCAGATTAGCGTCGGCTAGGGTCGGCCTATTGGTCGTATATTATTTTTACACGTGGATTGAGTTTAGCGTCGGCCAGAGTCGGTTAGCCGACTCGAGTCGACGCTAAACTAGGGGACGGATCCGTCCCCATTCCCATCACTATATCACTTGGCGACGAGCTATATAGCGTCGGCTCGAGTCGGCGGGAGTCGGCTAGAGTCGGCTATATGCCGACGCTAATCAACCTTCTCCTTGTAGTGATTATAATATAAGATACCTTATGCAACATAAAGTACAAGTCATAAATACATGTTTCTTTTGTTGTGATGGGGAGGGGGACATAAGGGTGGCATGAGGTACATGGTGAGGTGGAGGGTGGTGACGTGGCATAAGGGGAATGGAGGGTAGTGTTGGAGGGTTAGTTAGGTAATTTAGCATATTTACTTCATATAAAACTAATTTTCACATTTTCTTTTTCATTTTTATTATCATTTCCTAAAGCTTGAGTATTCTTTAATGGCTTATCTATAGATTTCAAAGAGAGGGGAAGAGGAAAAAAAAGAAAGGAGAAACAAATTCTAAAATTCAAAGTGTTTGAAATTCCTCTTTTCAATTTCAAAAATTTCTCCATTTTACCCCAACTTCCATCGGCCATAACATCCTCTAACCTTACCCAAATCACGATTTCCTTTATTTCAAAACATGTATAATTCCAGTGGCTACAACTTTATAGTTTACCACTTTTTCTGATTTCGAGCTTAGATACTCCAAAAATGCATTTTGTTTCGAGAGTGTTATTTTAAATCTAGATTATGAAGTCCGAAAATTCCATTCACCTTTTTGATCACAACTTCCTCAAATATTATCAAAATTGAGTAATTTTTTTTAAATGATAGAGGAAATAATTATTTAAAACTTTTCTTTTGACTACGTTTTCAAATTCCAAGAATAAATGGTCCAAAAATCGAGAAGAAAATGGTCTATTTTTAGTGGATTTCGTGGTTTTCCAAGCTTTCCGAATGCTAAAGTATTTCAAGTTTCCAAAAATTTTGGTGAGTAAACTTCTTAAATTTTTGTAAAGAACTTACTTATATATATGTGTGTATTGGTTATGTGGTTATATATATATATATATATATATAAATGTTTGGTTTGGATTGTGGTATTTTTAGATATGTTGGTTATAAAAAGGTTGTGATTGTGGGTTATGTTTGGTGATGATATGATTTGGTATATATGAACTTGGATATGTCGTATGTGTTAATCTTGTCTTGAAGATAAAGCAAGTTAGCATATAAACTAGTTAGTAAAGTGAAATTACAGGTATCCATAGCGATAGTCGCTATGGATGTAGTTCGCTTAAAATTTCGATTTTTACAAAATTTGGTTTTTATACTTCAATTGTTTTGTGAATATTTTTATAAACTAAATAATAATGTTTTTAGAAGTTAATTAAGGATTTAATAATTAATTGTTAGTTAATTAGGTTTTAGTAATTAATAATTAATAAGTGTTAAAAAGGTTTATTAAATTTAACTAAATAAAGATTAGTTCTTAATTAATTATCTTTTAACGTTAAGATTTGTTTTAAATTAATTATTAATTAAGTTAATTAATCATGAGTTAAGTATATGATTTATTTTTAATTAATTATTAATTAAGTATAAGATTAATTATTAATTAATTATTAATCAAGTGTTTGATTATTTTAAATTATAAATTATTTAAGGTTTAAATAATAATAAATTATTTATTTAAGGTTTAATTTATTGTTTAAGTTTTAATTAGAGATTATTATATTTATTAATTAATATTTAATTATTAATGAAGGTTTAAATTATTATTTAATAATTAATAAAGGATTAATTTGGGTTTAATTAATAGTTAATTATTGTTTAACTATTTAATTAAAGTAAGTTAAGATTCGATTAAAATTAATTATAATTTAAATAAGAATTTAATTTATATTTAATTATTTTTAAAAAGGCTTTTTGAAGTTTTAAGTCCTTTGGTTTCCAAAAGTAAAATTGTTTAAGGGTACTTCTTTTCAAAGATGGATTTGAATACAAGTGATTCAAGTGTCGATACCATTAGAAATCATATAACCATGAATGAGTTATAATGTAGATTTTTGGATTGTTTAGACTTGTGATACCAGAATAAATCCCCATTCTGCTATAAATTGTTTATTTGCTTGTTTGTTTGTGTGATGACCCGCCCTTAAGACCCCCGAAAATCGATATAAATACGCTCAACGTACAACATGCCGAATGATCGAGTGCCGAAAAGGAAAATTGTTGAGGGAAAGAAAGTAGGTAGAAGAAGAAGAATACTGAACAAAACAGAATCTGACAGCGGACATAACAGTATATAATATCAATATCTCTTTACACAAATCAAAACTGTAATATACATATCTCACATCAGAGTACACGCATCAATAATTACCAGCCTGGACAGTTATAACAACCTGCCCTCACAACTACTGGTAATTTCAAACAAAAATGTAGTGGAAATAAACAAGTACGAGAATACGTCTCGGTCTCCAGCTCGTCTCCTAAGCTCCATAGTATCCTCACCTATAATACTCGGTCTGATCCGAGCAATACAATAAAATAACACCCGAGTTAGTCTAGAAAACCAGCGTGAGAAAACACAATTTGAATTATTAAAGTTATCACATCCTTTGAAAATCAAAGGTATCTCGTAAGACCGCGCCACAAATAAACACGACGGGTTTTTACCTTACGATAACCAAAACATTTCATATCAAAATCTCCTGATATTATAATAGTGTCTAAGTACAAATACTTATTCAAATAGCTGAAATGATTGCATCTCACATTCCAGCATAGTTGGGCACAATCAAAACCGTACGACGCTTATTGGAGAATGGATTCCAACTGAATGACTAGGCACTGGGGTACCACTTGTCACAGTACACCTCTAGAACAATGTACCGAGGACCACTCTGGGATCCCCTACTACATAAGACCGGACTACCCCTAACCTGGATAGCCCGAATAAGATTGCCCAGTGGTTGGGATCAGCAACCGCACCACACATCCGAATAAAAAGGAACTCTAGATCTCTAGATAGGGGTAACCTTACCCTACTTGGGTGCGACCCACTTAGCCTTGCTGCATCTCCCTGATTTTCAGTCATTCCCGGTTGATGAGGCTCGAGGCTAAGCGTTACCTTTTCAAGAACGATTTTACTTAGAATGTTCATCGTCCACCAATGACAATGTGCTGATAGCATTCATCCATAAAAGTCCGTTCCCGGTCCGAACGGAACCGAAGTCACTACTCCTACTACATCCATTTTGGAATCACCCTTAGGATTAGTAGCGATTAGCCCTTGCACTTCACTGCTCCATCTTTGACTCCAAGCTCTTGTCTTCATTACGAAAATGTACTCGTTGGATCGAAATGGTTTTCGAATCACAAATCTGATCCCGGTCTCTTCGAAACAACATTCGATATTCCCGGTAAACTCAACCCTGGTTCTTTAGGAAATAAACAGATGAAGATAAGATCGGAGATCACCTCCTAACTGTTAGTGGACGGATTTCCTTAAAAACATCCTAGAAGAACGAAATGAGTTTATACGTACAACATAGCACCTCGAACGGTAACTATACTATATAATTCCTACACTTCTTCTAGATATTTCCAAAGTTATATTTGGGTGCAGATTTGATAGTCGGTTATTTAACTATCAAATAAACAACCAATTCAACCAAACACTTCATTTTCCACTGAAAAACACCAAGTGTTTATTTAAATTTAATTTTAAATAAATTAAATCTCTTTATCCAAAAGTATACACTTATTTATCGAATTCGGTATATTCACAAATTATCCTTTTTTTATAAAATATTTGAGAACCCTTTTTAAAAATAAAGGTGGAAAGTACCACTGCGGTATCAAACCATGGATCACAGTTCAATGGTTACATCTCTATCCTAGAGAAATCCAAGCCTTAATTGCAGCCACTCATTGCCTCCGATTACGCCACGCGAGTATACCAATACTCCCCGAAAACTTTATTTAAAAATTTTCAAAACAATACTTATGAAATTTCTATAAAAAATTTCCAAGTTAACTTTAGACAAACTACTTTTAAAATAAAATTTGTCAAAAAAAATATTAATATTAAATAATTTATCCCTTTGAAATAAAAATACTGATTACTTCTTAAATAATAATTGTTTTAATATAACTACCTTAATTCATAATTTAAAATATACTTAAAGCCATTTTAAACAACTGAGTAAAAAATTAATGAAATATTCTTTAAACACTTTAAATTTTCTAGTTAATACTTCAAGGATCTTTCCTTTTTAAAATAACTTAACTTCTTAGAAAACTGTTTTCAACTTCTATATTGCCAACCCAATATTAATAAATCCTTCTCGATTTACCTCTAGTTTAATTTACGTTTCCAATCCCGTAAAATTCCCTTTTCACATTCCTAAAAATAAATCTACCGTTTATTTTTAAAACAATTTGCACATCTCCTTATAAATTCCCACCGTGAATTTATATTTTCAAATTATCCACTGATAATTACTTCACTTCATTTTATAAACTTCGTTTATAAATCCCATAGTCTCATTTTACCCTTTTTCACTGTTTTTACAACACTTAATCGATTCTTCATCGATTTTCAGATTAATTCCCATATTTTTTAAAAAAATTTTTAGTTAACCCAAATTTATTCCAAACCTCCAAATTTTAGGTTCCACTTCCTTTCTATGATTTAAAATCTTGTTTAAATACGGAACATCGATTTCATATTTTATTTTCAAAATTTCCCTTTTTATTTTTTTCCAAACTATTTAAATTTCAAATTTAAAAATACATTCTTTTATATTAAAACAATCTCGCTTAAGTTCTTTATTTTTTTAAAACCCTTTTATTCACATTTTTCCAAAAACCATTATTTTTCCATATTCCGGAATTTATTAAGTAGGAATTTAAAATCAAACTATTTATTTTTCCCAAATTCATTCTTTCAATTGGTTCAACTTCACTATAAATATTTTACTTCAAAATTCCCCTTTTATTTACCTTTTAAAGTTCAATATTCATATTTACGGTATTTTGAAATACCAAAAATCTATCCAGCATTACCATAGCGTCCATATACCAAAATAATCTATCATAGATTATTCAAATAGATCATAAAACAGAATATGAAAATAAATCTAACATTTTTTAGGAATCCAGTTGGATCCCTCCAACCTGTTTTCCCTGCATCCACGGATGTTAGCACAATATAAAATACCAATCCCACTTCGAGTGGGTATCGCGGTATATAGGGTCATCCGCTATTATGCGGGGCACATAGGGTCTCATCCGCTATATATATATGCGGGAATATCAATCACTCCAATATATATATATATACGACTATACATAATATCACATTCAACTGATAAATATTTATCAATCTACCAATCAATCAATAATTAATTTTAACTATCAAAATTAATTGCGGTAAATCCAAAGTTGAGTGAGATTTAACTCACTTTTGATTTTAACTTTGCACTCCACTCCAACTCGACTCGTTCCATGATTTTTGGATCTCGTATGTAATTTCGAATAACATAAATTAGTGATTACAATTTCAATAAAAATAAATTTACTAATTATTTAATTTTAAACTAATTACTTATTAATGGAATTTTTTTCTTTTCATAAGTTTAAACATGATTATTATAAATAAAGAAAATTCCTTTAAATTTAATTACCTTCCTAAAACTCATGCTCGCTGTATTTTTAAAGAGGAAGGAGACGCGACTTTTTGAAAAGAGGTTGGCGTGTACAACGTAATCTATAGTGATTTGAAGGGATGAAAAAGAAACAGCTGATGTGAAGATTTTGTCAAATCAATATAAATAAATATATATATATTTAAATGTTAAATCGTCTCGATTCTGCAACTTAAAATCTCGACCTCCTATCGAGGTGTGCCGCTAGGCGTTCATAATGTTATATCCTTATTCTAAACGAAATGGAAAAGGTTTCGAGTCCTAATTCGATCGTATGGAGAAGATAGCTTTTTGGACCTTATTATTATATTGAATTTTCGATATAAATTTCAGCGCGTTTATATACCGTACGTTCAAACGATAACTCCAAATGCTACGAAATTAGAAATCCGATAATAATACATTATTACGGATCCAATGGAACTAGTTTCGTCTAATTCCAAGACTATGCCCCGGAAAGCTATTTTTAAATGTCAATTTAAACGATATATTTTAAAACTGAACAAATCACTTCCAAATTCAATTTTAAAACTTTTATTATCTTCAGTATTATCAATATCAATTTGATAAGCCTTTAAATTATTTTTAACAAGCTTAAAACTCATGGTTCAATATTTTAACCAATTTCCAATTATTAAATTCAATAATTAAATTGTCCAATAAATAGTGATATTTGAAATTCAAGTCAAAAATTAACTTTTAAATATTTAAAATCAATTAAATTGGATAATTTCAAATATCCAAAATTCCAGGTCGTTACATTCCTCCCCACTTATAAGAATTTCGTCGTTGAAATTGCTAGGTAAGAAGAATGGTCCAAACCCGTTAACTATTTTTCCAAAACCCATCAGTTTAAACAACTTTCCAAATCGGTTTATTATAAACAAAATATAACCTTTACTAATTTTCAAATCCATCCGCAGATTACCACCAATATTATCCCCTCAATAATTCAAAACCAAATTTTAACTTAACAAAAAAATTTTCAAAATTTTTTTCTGACTCCTTAAATTTTCGAAAAATTCGCCAGCGTCTCCTTTGCGCGGCTAGATCAGAACAACTACAAAACTACCTTTACGGCCCCAAATTTCAAAAGAAAACAAAAGCCAAGTGGCTAGATCAGAAAATCATCAAATTTCATACGGTAATTTAAAAACATACCTTTTTGTCGGGCAATCAAATTTATCTTCTAAAATCGAAAACATCAATTTTTCCTTTTGCTTTTAAATACCTGCACCTTATCCACCAATAGTATTCAATCGTACAATTCAAAATTATTTTACTTATCTCTTTTCAAAAATTTCAATATTTGCTTTACTTAAGCCCGTACGATGTACGTATATCATCCGTACGCAATATCAAATCTGATCGCTCACTCGATCACACAATTTTACTTTCGAACTAGTATCGTTCACACGACTCTCTAATGCGGACTCAGATCTGGTTTCTTGATTAGAAACCATCATTCTCCTTGCATAGCCATTTACTATGATACAAGATGCCAGGATCAATCAAAAATCCATATCCAGGGTTCGCCGTCGAAAATCGAGTGAAAAATTCCAACTCGGATCGATATAATTATCTCGAAATTCTATGCTCGAGTCTGGATCAAATCGTCATGCAAATAAAATAATATACGTACATCCTACGTATAAATTTCCCAATTGATTATTAGCCATATCAATTTCTTTCTATTCACCTTTATTTTAATTCCCATTCTCTTATTCACAATTTTCCTTTTATCCAACTTTCAATAAATCTTCATTTACATACTTCTCAATATATTTTCCCAATACCAATTTTACTTAAGAATTTCTCCCTCAATTTTCTTAAGTTTATTATAAATATTTTGTACAAATTTCTATAATTATTTTCACTTTATCACTTAATTTTGCATTCATTTATATTGAAATTAAATTTCAATTCCTTTTGAACTCAATTTATCTTCAAATTTTAAATATTGAATTTTATCAACCATCTCCCAAACCATATTTAATTTAGTAATTTATCTCATTTCTTAATCAAACCTTATTTCCAACCTTGGTTTTATTTAGTCCAACTCAAACAAATTTTTTTATTTTAATAGCTATTTCCATTTGGCCTACTTAGGCTTAATTTCTCAAATCTACTTAATCCAAGTTAATTTTCACTTAAATTCAAATTTCAATCTTATAAGTCTTCAAACTTATTTATATTCCATAAACATTTTTAAATAACTCTCCAGAGTTTAAATAATTACTTGAGTATTTCAAAGTCATTTTTTTTGAAATCACATATATCCCAAATCCTTGGTATATCAAATTATTCTTTGAATTTCAAAATCAAATCAGTTTTACCAAACCAAAAGTTCAATTCACAACATTTAGGTAGCAATTCCTCCCTTGGAAACTCGAAAATGAACATCGATGATGCTGCAGTCATTACCGAAATTATTTTCCGGCGACCGAAGTGAGTTCAGTGCTTTTATCTCTTTAAAAACATTTTCAAATATTTTTAATTCCAAACCTCACCAGATTTCATTTCCGATTTAAAAATATTTCCAAATAATATCACTATTATTTTCACAACTTTGAAAAACATTTTCAAAACCAACGGGGTTTAAATTACCAAATTTCCAAATTTCAAATCCTTTTAAATTTATATTAAAAATATTCCTCTGGGGTTTTATTCTATTTAAATTTATAAATCACATTTATAATCCCATATTTACAAACTCCATTCTGTTATGTGAATCAATTTCTTATTCAATTTCCACAACAACAATGATAATAATTTAATATTATCATTTCCTAACATCCTAACATACCATATATAGCTATAATAATTTACGAAAATTATTCCTTTTATATATAGAAAAATAATTTGGTAAAATTATTTCATTTACCCTATTTTAAAACAATACTATGTCGAATTGCTCTATTCAAGTGTTTAGAGATCCTTATCAATAACATTAATAACTGGTATTGACCAGAATCCATAATTCACTCAATAAACCAGTCAACACAATATAAAACAATTTTTATATTCACTAACAAATACGCGCTCATATCTATTAATACACTCAAACTCATTCTAGGGTGCTCTTGACCTATCTCTAATGAGTAATCCCCACCAGAGCCAAGGTTCTCGCTTAACCTTCTGCTCCGATACCACATGTGACGACCCGCCCTTACGACCCCCGAAAATCGTCATAAATACGCTCAACATACAACATGCCGAACGATCGAGTGCCGGAAAGGCAGATTGTTGAAGGAAATAAAGTAGATAGAAGAAGAAGAATACTAAACAAAATAGAATCTGACAGCGGACAGAACAATATATAATATCAATAGCTCTTTACACAAATCAAAACTGTAATATACATATCTCACATCAGAGTACACGCATCAATAATTACCAGCCTGGACAGTTATAACAACCTACTCTCACAACTACTGGTAATTTCAAACAACACTGCAGCAGAAATAAACAAGTACGAGAATACGTCTCGGTCTCCAGCTCGTCTCCTGAGCTCCATAGTATCCTAACCTAAACCTTTAATACTCGGTCTGACCCGAGCATTATAATAAAATACCACTCAAGTCAGTCTAGAAAACCAGTGTGAGAAAACACAATTTGAATTATTAAAGTTATCAAATCCTTTGAAAATCAAAGGTATCTCGTAAGACCGCGCCACAAATAAACACGACGGGTTCCCTATCTCTAATGAGTAATCCCCACCAAAGCTAAGGTTCTCGCTTAACCTTCTGCTCTTATACCACATGTGACGACCCGCCCTTACGACCCTCAAAAATCGACATAAATACGCTCTACGTACAACATGCCGAACGATCGAGTGCCGGAAAGGCAGATTGTTGAGGGAAAGAATATAGGTAGAAGAAGAATACTAAACAAAACAGAATCTGATAGCGGATAGAACAATATATAATATCAATAGCTCTTTACGCAAATCAAAACTGTAATATACATATCTCACATCAGAGTACACGCATCAATAATTACCAGCCTGGACAGTTATAACAACCTGCCCATACAACTACTGGTAATTTCGAACAACACTGTAGTGGAAATAAACAAGTACGAGAATACGTCTCGGTCTCCAGCTCGTCTCCTAAGCTCCATAGTATCCTAACCTAAACCTTTAATACTCTATCTGACCCGAGCATTATAATAAAATAACACTCGAGTCAGTCTAGAAAACCAGCGTGAGAAAACACAATTTGAAATAATAAAGTTATCAAATCCTTTGAAAATCAAAAGTATCATGTAAGACCGCGCCACAAATAAACACGACGGGTTTTTACCTTACGATAACCAAAACATTTCATATCAAAATCCTCTGATATTATAATAGTGTCTAAGTACAAATACTTATTCAAATAGCTGAAATGCTTGCATCTCACGTTCCAGCATAGTTGGGCACAATCAAAACTATAAGACGCTTATTAGAGAATGGATTCCAACTGAATGACTAGGCAATGAGGTACCACCTGTCATAGTACACCTCTAGAACAATGTACCGAGGACCACTTCGGGATCCCCTGCTACACAAGACCGGACTACCCCTAACCTGGATAACCCGAATAAGATTACCAAGCGGTTGGGATCAGCAACCGCACCACACATCCGAATAAAAAGGAACTCTAGATCTCTAGATAGGGGTAACCTTACCCTACTTGGGTGCGACCCACTTAGCCTTGCTGCATCTCCCCTGATTTTCAGTCATTCCCGGTTTATGAGGCTCGAGGCTAAGCATTACCTTTTCAAGAACGAATTTACTTAGAATGTTCATCGTCCTCCAATGACAACGTGCTGATAACATTCATCCATTCAAGTCTGTTCCCGGTCCGAACGGAACCGAAGGCACTACTCCTACTACATCCGTTTTGGAATCACCCTTAGGATTAGTAGCGATTAGCCCTTGCACTTCACTGCTCCATCTTCGACTCCAAGCTCTTGTCTTCATTCCGAAAATGTACTCGTTGGATTGAAGTGGTTTTCGAATAACAAATCCGATCCCGGTCTCTTCGAAACAACGTTCGATATTCTCGGTAAACTCAACCCTGGTTCTCTAGGAAATAAACATACGAAGATAAGATCGAAGATCACCTCCTAACTGTTAGTGGACGGATTTCCTTAAAAACATCCTAGAAGAATGAAATGAGTTTATACGTATAGCATAGCACCTCGAACGGTAACTATACTATATAATTCCCATACTTCTTCTAGATATTTCCAAAGTTATATTTGGGTGCAGATTTGATAGTCGGTTATTTAACTATCAAATAAACAACCAATTCAACCAAACACTTCATTTTCCACTGAAAAACACCAAGTGTTTATTTAAATTTAATTTTAAATAAATTAAATCTCTTTATCCAAAAATATACACTTATTTATCGAATTCGGTATATTCACAAATTATCCTTTTTTTATAAAATATTTGAGAACCCTTTTTAAAAATAAAGGTGGAAAGTACCACTGCGGTATCAAACCATGGATCACAGTTCAATGGTTACGTCTCTATCCTAGAGAAATCCAAGCCTTAATTGTAGCCACTCACTGCCTCCGATTACGCCACGCGAGTATACCAATACTCCCCGAAAACTTTATTTAAAAACTTTCAAAACAATACTTATGAAATTTCTATAAAAAATTTCCAAGTTAACTTTAGACAAACTACTTTTAAAATAAAATTTATCAAAAAAATTATTAATATTAAATAATTTATCCCTTTGAAATAAAAATATTAATTACTTCTTAAATAATAATTGTTTTAATATAACTACCTTAATTCATAATTTAAAATATACTTAAATCCATTTTAAACAACTAAGTAAAAAATTTATGAAATATTCTTTAAACACTTTAAATTTTCTAGTTAATACTTCAAAGATCTTTCCATTTTAAAATAACTTAACTTCTTAGAAAACTGTTTTCAACTTCTATATTGCCAGCCCAAAATTAATAAATCCTTCTCGATTTACCTCCAGTTTAATTTACGTTTCCAATCCCGTAAAATTCCCTTTTCACATTCCTAAAAATAAATCTACCGTTTATTTTTAAAACAATTTGCCCATCTCCTTATAAATTCCCACCGTGAATTTATAATTTCAAATTATCCACTGATAATTACTCCACTTCATTTTATAAACTTCGTTTATAAATCCCATAGTCTCATTTTACCCTTTTTCACTGTTTTTACAACACTTAATCGATTCTTCATCGATTTTCAAATTAATTCCCATATTTTTTTAAATTTTTTAGTTAACCCAAATTTATTCCAAACCTTCAAATTTTAGGTTCCACTTCCTTTCTATGATATAAAATCTTGTTTAAATCCGGAACATTGATTTCATATTTTATTTTAAAAATTTCCCTTTTTATTTTTTTCCAAACTATTTAAATTTCAAATTTAAAAATACATTCTTTTATATTAAAACAATATCGCTTAAGTTCTCTATTTTTTAAAAACCCTTTTATTCACATTTTTCCAAAAACCATTATTTTTCCATATTCCGGAATTTATTAAGTAGGAATTTAAAATCAAACTATTTATTTTTTCCAAATTCATTCTTTCAATTGATTCAACTTCACTACAAATATTTTACTTCTAAATTCCCCTTTTATTTACCTTTTAAAGTTCAATATTCATATTTACGGTATTTTGAAATACCAAAAATCTATCCAGCATTACCATAGCGTCCATATAAATTAAATCTCCAATATAATCTATCATAGATTATTCAAATAGATCATATAAAAGAATATGAAAATAAATCTAACATTTTTAAGGAATCCAGTTGGATCCCTCCAACCTGTTTTCCCTGCATCCACGGATGTTAGCATAATATAAAATACCAATCCCACTTCGAGGGGGATATCGCGGTATATAGGGTTATCCGCTATTATGCGAGGCGCATAGGGTCTCATCCGCTATATATATGTGGGAATATCAATCACTCCAATATATATATACCACTATACATAATATCACATTCAACTGATAAATATTTATCAATCCAACAATCAATCAATAATTAATTTTAACTATCAAATTTAATTGCGGTAAATCCAAAGTTGAGTGAGATTTAACTCACCTTTGATTTTAACTTTGCACTCCGCTCCCACTCGACTCGTTCCATGATTTTTGTATCTCGTAGGTAATTTCGAATAACATAAATTAGTGATTACAATTTCAATAAAAATAAATTTACTAATTATTTAATTTTAAACTAATTACTTATCAATGGATTTTTTTTCATAAGTTTCAACATGATTATCATAAATAAAGAAAATTCTCTTGAATTTAATTACCTTCCTAAAACTCATGCTCGCTGTATTTTTAAAGAGGAAGGAGACGCGACTTTTTGAAAAGAGGTTGGCGTGCACAACGTAATCTACAGTGATTTGAAGGGATGAAAAAGAAACAGCTGATGTGAAGATTTTGTCAAATCAATATATATATATATATATATATTTAAATGTTAAATCGTCTCGATTCTGCAACTTAAAATCTCGACCTCCTATCGAGGCGTGCCGCTAGGCGTTCATAATGTTATATCCCTATTATGAACGAAATGGAAAAGGTTTCGAGTCCTAATTCGATCGTATGGAGAAGATAGCTTTTTGGACCTTATTATTATATTGAATTTTTGATATAAATTTCAGCGCGTTTATATACCGTACGTTCAAACGATAACTCCAAATGCAACTATATTTGAAATTCGATAATAGTACATTATTACGGATCCAATGGAACTGGTTTCGTCGAATTCCAAGACTGTGCCTTGGAAGGCTATTTTTAAATGTCAATTTAAACGATATATTTTAAAATTGAACAAATCACTTCCAAATTCAATTTTAAAACTTT
Source organism: Allium fistulosum (assembly GCA_030737815.1). Classification (NCBI taxonomy): domain Eukaryota; kingdom Viridiplantae; phylum Streptophyta; class Magnoliopsida; order Asparagales; family Amaryllidaceae; genus Allium; species Allium fistulosum. The sequence goes on from CM060907.1 coordinate 1,059,435,045, forward strand.
TATTATCTTCAGTATTATCAATATAAATTTTATAAGCCTTTAAATTATTTTTAACAAGCTTAAAACTCAAGGTTCAATATTTTACCCAATTTCCAATTATTAAATTCAATAATTAAATTATCCAATAAATAGTGATATTAGAAATTCGAGTTAAAAATTATCTTTTAAATATTTAAAATCAATTAAATTGGATAATTTCAAATATCCAAATTTCACAGTTTGTGTGGACATGTGTTAGCAGAATAAATCCTCGTTTTGCTATAAATTGTTTGTTTGCTTGTTTGTTTGTGTGGACATGTGTTAGAAAAATAAATCCTCGTTTTGCTATGAATTGGTTGAATGGTTTGAACATCTGTTTAGCAGGACAAATCACCATCCTGCTATTATGTTGTTTTTTGATATGTATATGCTAGTTAGTTCATTTGACATGTTATTCCCTGATTTGGATATGAGTGTATTTACATATATGTTGATCTATGTAAATAACTGTTAAGTGAATTGAAATGGAAATTAAATGGTAACTTAAAATAGTACCATTGGGATTGCTAAGCCTTTTTCGAATTTACTAAAGTATGTTTTTGAATTAACTTTAATTCTTTAATCAATTTGGGTTTAAAGGTTATAAATGATTTTTTTAAAATTTATTATTAGCTTGTTTTATTTAAAAGGGGTTTATTAAATAAAAGGTTTTACCTAAAGTGATTTACAAATGATATCTTGAAAATGATTTTTTATAAAGGAGATTCTATAAAGGAATTCTGAAAGAAGATTTTTAAATAGTTTTAAAAATAGAAAGAGATTTTATAAATCAATTTAGATATTTTTGAAAGGAGTTTTAAATCTGATTTGAAAACTTTTAAGTGGTTTGAAATGTGAAGGAAGCTTATAAAAAGAATTTTTATAAAGGATACGTAAATGTATTTTATAGGAGGTGATGTTTTTTGAAAGGGAATTGTTTGGCCATTTAATATGGAATTTTGAGGAAAGAGAATTTCCAAAATGTTTTGGTAAATACTTATACTGTTTTTTTCAAGTATAAAGGAATGTTAAGGGTTTGGGGAAGTGTTTTGAAAGGATCTTTGATCAAGTTTATAAGTGATTTTATTAATTAAAGATTAATTAATAAAGGCTTGGTACATCACATATGGAGTTGAATCAACGTTGAATGATTGTTTATTTGATAGTTAAGTAACCGATTATAAAAATATGGACCTAAACGTAACTTTGGAAATATCTAAGAGAAACACATGAGTTATATGGAACAATCATACCCAATGATGATGTACTGTGTGTATAAATCTTGTTTCGTTCTTCTAGGATAAATGATAAGAAAATCTATCCACAAACAGTTAGGAGGTGAATTCCGCTCTTATCTTTTGTCAACTTATTTCCTAAAGAACCGGAGTTGAGTTTACTGGAAATTATCGGAAGTTGTTTCGAAGAGACTGGGATCAGATCTGTTTCCATTGGTGGATTAACGTGATAGGGGGTTCTCGCTTTCTATTTGGTGGCGAGGAAGAGACTCTTACCCCTACACGTCCCGAAGAGGTAGTATAAGGCCTTGATGGGTTGGTTTGCTAGGCGCTTACAGTCGTGAGGCTGGCCGTAAAAGCAGATTCGAGGTACCAGTGTATGCCACGATGGGGCTGGGATGGTTGAAAAGCCTACCGGTCGCCACTGGCGGATGGTTGAAAAGCCTACGGTCGTTACATGTGGTATCGGAGCGCAAGGTTAAGCGAGAACCTTGGTCCTAGTAGGGGTAACCTCATTTGAGATCGGGTAAGTGAGACCCTAGAATGAGTATGAGTGTATTATATAAGAGCGTGTCTTTGTTGGTGAAATAAAATGTTTTATATTGTGTTGATTTATTTGTTGAGTGGCTTAAGAACTCTGGTCGAGACGTGGGACGCCATGGTGTCGGTAGGGGTTCTTAAACTCTTAAACAAGGCAAATTGACACGGTATTGTTTTGAAATTTGGTAAATAAAATAATTTTAACTAGAAATATATTTTTTATATAAAGAATGATTTGAAAAATAGTATAATTTTTTTGAGGTGTTGTTTGATAAGAGATAATAATATTTTATTATCATCGTGTAGGGTTTGTTTAGTCATGCTCGTCTGGTTTGAGCATTGATTATTGTTAGTGTGTATAGGTAGCTTTCCTTTTTGAAATTTGGGTTGGGTAAATAGAAATAGGGAAAACATTGAAACGAATACCTGGTGAATTAAGTTTTGTAATTTGACTATAAGGCGTTCGATGTAAATGTTGGGGTAAAAAAATTGATTTAATGAAAGATGTTTATTTAAACGTTAGAATATTTTACAACAAATATTTGGAAAATGATTTTATAAAAGTTGATTTATAAACTAAATTCATAAGAAGGCGTATTTTAATTAAAAGAATTTAGGTTGAAACTTGTGGACTTAAATCACGGTGCTTTTGGAAAATGTTTCAAGATTTTGAAAGATAATAATAGTATTATTTGAAAATATTTTTGGTTCAAGTATAAGATTCTGGGAATGAAAAGGTTAAGTAAAAAGTGTTTTCTTTGGATTTGTTTGGGAGAATGAGTCTTGCTTGTTTTGTGATGATCTGAATAATTTTTTAAGTGACGTTCAGATGTTTGCCTAGGCGAACGCTGTGGGGTACTTAGTAAATTACTCTCTTTATCATTGTACAATCAAAACAATTTCAAACCCGAACGAACCCAAAGCAAGTTGGTGGTAAATGTTTTGTTAGAAATATGTGAAGTATTGTTTCAAAAATGAGATTTTGGAATAAAAGTAATATTTTTAAGTTAACTAGTTCGAGTGGCTCGAAAATAACTTAAAATTGGGAAAGAGATGTGTTCGGATGGTAAACACTTCTCTTTAGTATTACCTTTCCTAGTAAGGGAGTGTATGATACTGTTCGGTAATACCCAGTTCCTTAGTATCATTTTGGAGTTACTCGGTCTATATGTAAATTTTCTAAGAATTGAAATTATAATATCATTTCAAAAAGCTTTTGAAATAAGACCGAGTATTTGGATCTTGAGTTTTCTTAGGGAAATAAATGCAAAATGGAATAGTTGAAACAAATAGGGGTATATACTCTTAGGATGTAGTGGAGTAATATCCAAGTGAACTTAAGTTTAGTTTTATGAAATGTTTCATAAATAATTTAGTGGAAATAGAATTGTTATTAGGGGGAACCAATTAAAGAAGTATGTAGGTTGGACATAGATCATCTCTCGTTTCCGTATACGTTGATCTAAGATTCGAGTACATGGCTTTAAGGTGTTTCACGCCATTTCGGATAGGGATCTATTACTCGATTTTTGATGGCGAGCACTTGATGAGGATTTTTGGTATGAGACTAGTGTTTTCTATCATAGTTACAACTATGTAAGGAGAATAGAGGTTCCTAATCAGGGAGCCTGATCAGAGTTCGCACTAGAAAATCGGGCGAACGATACTAGTTCGGAAGTGAAGTTATGGTTCGAGTAGTGATCGAATCATATTTTTGTATAAGAATGATCTACATACATCATATGAACTGATGTATAGTGTAAAGTGTTTTATGGGTTAGGTTAATGTGTAATTTCGAGGACGAAATTCTTTTAAGGGAGGAAGAATGTAATGACCCTGAATTTCACTGCTTTGATTTGCGAATATTTGATTAATTTTAAACATTATATGTTTTATAATTAAAATAAAACTCTTTTAAATGATAAACAATGATGATGAAATAGCTTTAAAATTTGTTTATGAAAATATTTAGTTCGATGAAAAACAGAAAATGTGACCGGAATTGGTTTTTCGAATTTTCGACTTTTTGTCAGCTAAAAGTTGTTGGAATTGTTTTAACACTTTTTTATATACATAACCACATTTATAAATTGCTTTAGACATGTTTGTATGTAAATGTACATGTATGTACATCTAAGTATGTATGTATTACCAAATAAGATAAGTTTTTATTTTAAAAAGTATATAATATTATAATATAAGATACCTTATGCAATATAAAGTGAAAGTTATAAATACACGTTGCCTTTGATGTGATGGGGAGGGGGACATAAGGGTGGCTTGAGGTACATGATGAGGTGGAGGGTGGTGACGTGGCATAAGGGGAATGGAGGGTAGTGTTGGATGGTTAGTTAGGTAATTTAGCATATTTACTTCATATAAAACTAATTTTCACATTTTCTTTTTCATTTTTATTTTCATTTCCTAAAGCTTGAGCATTCTTTAATGGATTCTCTTTAGATTTCAAAGAGAGAGGAAGAGAAAAAAAAGAGAAAGGATAAAAAAAATTCTAAAATTCAAAGTGTTTAAAACTCCTCTTTTTAATTTCAAAATTTCTCCATTTTACACCAACTTCCATCAGTCATAACATCCTATAACCTTACCCAAATCACGAGTTTCGTTTTATCAAAGCATGTATAATTCCAATGGCTACAACTTTGTAGTTTACCACTTTTTCTGTTTTCAAGCATAGATACTCAAAAAATCCATTTTGTTTCGAGAGTGTTTTTTTAAACCTAGGTTATGAAGTCCGAAAATTCCATACACCTTTTTGATCATAACTTCCTCAAAAATTATCCAAATTGAGTAATTTTTTTTAAATGATAGCGGAAAGAATTATTTAAAACTTTTCTTTTGACCACTTTTTCAAATTCCGAGAATATGGTCCAAAAATCAAGAAGAAAATGGCCTATTTTTGAGTGGATTTCGTGGTTTTCCAATCTTTTCGAACGCTAAAGTATTTCAAGTTTCCAAAAATTTTGGTGAGTAAACTTATTAACTTTTTGGGAAGAATTTACTTATATATGTGTGTGTTGGTTATGTGGTTATATATATATGTTTGGTTTGGATTGTGGTATTGTTTAGATATGTTGGTTATAAAAGGTTGTGATTATTGGTTATGTTTGGTGATGATATGATTTGGTATATATGAACTTGGATATGTCATTTGTGTTAATCTTGTCTTGAAGCTAAAGCAAGTTAGCATGTAAACTACTTAGTAAAGTGAAATTACGGGTATCCATAGCGATAGTCGCTATGGATGCAGTTCGCTTAAAATTTTTATTTTTGTAAAGTTTGGTTTTTGTACTTCAAATTGTTTTGTGAATATTTTATAAACTAAATAATAATATTTTTAAAAGTTAATTAAGGATTTAATAATTAATTAGGTTTTAGTAATTAATAATTAATTAAGTGTTAATAAGGTTTATTAAATTTAATTAAATAAAGATTAGTTCTTAATTAGTTATCTTTTAAAGTTAAGATTTGTTTTAAATTAATTATTAATTAAGTTAATTAATCATGATTTAAGTATATGATTTATTTTTAATTAATTATTAATTAATTATAAGATTAATTATTAATTAATTATTAATCAAGTGTTTGATTGTTTTAAATTATAAATTATTTAAGGTATAAATAATAATAAATTATTTATTTAAGGTTTAATTTATTGTTTAAGTTATAATTAGAGATTATTATTTTTCTTAATTAATATTTAATTATTAATGAAGGTTTAAATTATTATTTAATAATTAATAAAGGATTAATTTGGGTTTAATCAATAGTTAATTATTGTTTAACTATTTAGTTAAATTAAGTTAAGATTCAATTAAAATTAATTATGATTTAAATAAGGATTTAACTTATAATTAATTATTTTTAAAAGGGTTTTTTTGAAGTTTTAAATCCTTTGGTTTACAAAAGTAAAATTGTTTAAAGGTACTTCTTTTCAAAGATGGATTTGAATATAAGTGATTCAAGTGTCGATACCATTAAGAAACCATATAGCTGTGAATGATTTATAATGTAGGTTTTTGGATTGTTTAGACTTGTGATAGAAGAATAAATCCTCATTTTGTTATAAATTGTTTGTTTGCTTGTTTTTTTGTGTGGACATGTGTTAGCAGAATAAATCCCCGTTCTGCTATAAATTGTTTGTTTGCTTGTTTTTTTGTGTGTACATGTGTTAGCAGAATAAATCCTCGTTCTGCTATGAATTGAATGAATGGTTTGAACATCTGTTGAGCAGGATAAATCACCATCCTGCTATTATGTTTTTTTATATGTATATGCTAGTTAGTTCATTTGACATGTTATTCCCTGATTTGGATATGAGTGTATTTACATATATGTTGATCTACGTAAATAACTGTTAAGTGAATTAAAATGGAAATTGAATGGTAATTTAAAATAGTACAATTGGAAATGCTAAGCCTCTTTTCGAATTTACTAAAGTATGCTTTTGAATTAACTTTAATTCTTTAATCAATTTGGGTTTATAGGTTATAAATGATTTTTAAAAAAATTTATTATTAACTATTTTTTCAAAAGGGGTTTGTTAAATAAAAGTTTTTACCTAAAGTGATTTATAAATGATATCTTGAAAATGATATTTTATAAAGGAGATTCTATAAAGGAATTATGAAGGAAGATTTTTAAATAGTTTTAAAAATAGAAATAGATTTTATAAATCAATTTAGATATTTTTGAAAGAAGTTTTAAATCTAGTTTGAAAACTTTTAAGTGGTTTGAAATGTGAAAGGCACTTATAAAAAGAATTTTTATAAAGGATACGTAAATGTGTTTTATAGGAGGTGATGTTTTTGAAAGGGAATTGTTTGGCCATTTAATATGGAATTTTGAGGAAAGGGAATTTCCAAAATGTTTTGGTAAATACTTATATTGTTTTTTTTCAAGTATAAAGGAATGTTAAGGGTTTGGGGAAGTGTTTTGAAAGGATCTTTTGATCAAGTTTATAAGTTATTTTATTAATTAAAGATTGATTAATAAAGGCTTAGTACATCCCATATCGAGTTGAATCAACGTTCAATGATTGTTTATTTGATACTTAAATAACCGACTATAAAAATCTTGACCTAAACTTACTTTGGAAACATCAAAGAGAAACACATGAGTTATATGGCACAGTCATACCTGTAACGACCCACTATTTTGGACCATTCAAATCGAAAATAATCCACACATGTCAGACTTGAATAATTCAAAATAATAGATTGTTAATTTAAATTTGGCAAAACTTAGCATATACAATAAATAAATAATCACAGATCACAGAGAGTAATATAACAATAATGCAGCGGAAATAAAAGAATAGTAGTTCATGAAGCTACTATATATATATAACAGAGTTAAACAAGATACAACAGAGGTCTCGAATACATAGATATCTCAATACAATAGTCAAATACAAGATCTGAATACATCACTGGAATCAACTGAATAACTGAAAGCTGGATAGATAGCTGGATCTCCAAGCGATGCTCCAACTCCAAAGGTGAGTCTCGAATACTGTATCACACAATCTGACCCGAGCTTAAAGAAAACACAAAACACTCGAGTCAGGATTAACATTCTTATATCAATAAATCCAACTCAAGTGAAATAACGACTGAAATACAATTAACTCAAAGGATGTTTGGGATAACCATCCCTTAAGGATCCGTTAAACTATCTACTATGTAATAGTGTACGCTAAGTAGATAATGTCTAATCAATAAAGTACGATATCAAAATAGCGTTAAGTCATGGCCCATTCCCCCGTTAACACATTTTTATTCCCAAGAGCATATACAAGACCGTAGTTTCCCCAAAACCGGAAGTCACCAGAGGGCAATCCATATACTAAAGGTACAAAACAAATCATAGTGGTCGCGTATAGGATAATCAGTATGACAAGGTACATGAGGCGATACCAACTAGGATACTAGTAGTTGCCTGATCCGGACTGATGTTGGGCATAGCAGCTACTACCCCAACACCGCGAAACAACACTCCCATAATCGAGGGGTGCACCCAAATCGAATCACAAAAGTAATAGATATGGTAACGAAGAAGTGTGTCCGCTAGAGATGGCGATCCTCAATGGCCCGGCGCGGCTCCTGTTTTAGTCATGTCAGGGGTCATCCAAAATCGTTCTCTTTCTTCAGTCAACGCGTTCACCAAACCATCCACTTCGTTCTAGATCAACACTCCGCGTATATTAGTTATTAAAGTGGTTTCGGTATCGACAGAGAGTATGTCCATATCCGACCCCGGTCTCTTTAATAACTACGTATTATTACACCGATGGTCATTTAATAACTCAAAACAGAATCAATTTCAATTTCAATTAAAATTTATAGATCAACATTTCATTTGTCTTTCTAAACCAATTTCCAAAATTTACGTTTCAAAACTTCCAAATTACCATTTCAAAATCTTATAATTCAATTTCAATCTTTATTTAAAACAATTCAAATATCGATTTAAATTCGTATATAAGTTTCATTCCGAAATCATTTAAATTAATTTAATTTAACATTCAAACAATTTAAGTCCATTTATCGATTTCATTCAATATTCGTTAAGTAAATTTGTCATTCAAAACAATTCCTAATAAATTTCCAATTCATTAAATCCATTATTTAAATTCAACTTCATTATATCAAAACTTACAAATTGAATTAAATTAAATTCATCAAACCAAATTCTTTAAATTTCAAGTCTTATATTAATTTCAATAAATCACATTTTATTTCTTGTTAAAGAAATTCAATTTCACTTATTTACTTACTTAAATAATTTTCCAAAACTTAATTAATAAAGAAACTCAATTTCAATTATTTACGAAGTAAAATTCACTTATTCAAAAATTCAATTTCACTTATTAAAGAATTCAATTCAATTTAATCATTAAATAATTCAATCTTATTTAATTATTAAATAATTCAAAACTTAATTATTAAATGATTTCAAAGTTTAATAATTTCAAACTTGATTATTAAATCATTTCAAAGTTAATTCAATCATTTCTCAAATTAAACAACATTCTTCCATCAATTACATTGTTAACATTTTGTTTCAGATTATTAAATATTAACATTTTCCTTTCATTAAAAATTCAAATTTCAACTTCATTCAAACCATATTATTTATTCAAATAAAATCTTTATTAAATTTTTAATCAAATTATTGACCAATCGGGTTTTATTGAATTCTCTATCCTAAGTCAAGTTCATTTGGGTATTTATCATTTCAACCCGATTCCAATTTTATTCAAAATCAAAACATAACAAAGGGAACTTGCAGTGTGATAATTGGGATGGTGTCAAGGTAAATAAACAAACAATAACAACAATCAATATCAATCCAATAATCAATTCAAATAATCCCGAAATAACCGTATTAATTCGCATTGTTATTTGTACGAATTAATATAATTATCTCTAGAATCTACACTATCATTTCATGTAGATTAAAGATTACTACACTAATATTTATACGGTTTTTCAATTGTCGTTCGATTCCAATTTTAACACTCCAACAATTAATCAAATATACGTTCAATGGTTCAAAGTGTAATTATCACTATTCTACAAGTCAATTAATTTAACAATTAAAAGGGGTCATATTCAACTAATCAAATTTAACATATAAATCAGTTTTAAAATCGTTAACTATCCTATATCCATTTCAATTTGGCATACTATTTATCATTTAACACTAACAATTTAACGTCCAATATAAACATCAACAATCAATCAATTATCAGCCAATTTGTATTATCATCGCATAAATAATTAACAGATAATGGTGTCAGATGTCACAGGTGAACTGATACAGGTAATAGCATATATAACAGTGTAATTAACTAACAGCAGCATATTTCAATTGTCGTTTCAATTGAAATCAAATTTAATAAATAAAAGAACGTTAATCGTGAGTGATGGCTCACCTTTCGAGGCTAGAGAGATAGACAATGAAGTTGAGTTACGAAATCCAAGACCAAATCCAAACAAACAAGGTTGGCACGAATTTGACGGACAAGCTGATAAAAAGGAATAGACGAATTCAAATCAGAATTGCTTGATATAACGGAAAATATATACATTATTATTATTATTATTATATATATATATATTTCCAAAATAAATTCCAAAACATTTATTTAATGAAAACTCATATGCAAAATAACACACACACACACACACATATATATATATATATATATATATTAAAACCATCATTATATACAACCTTCCTCTATAAACAACAGACTGAACAAACATCACCTTTTTAACACGTACTTACATAATCTGATGAATATAACTTATAATACACAATAAAATATATATAACTGAATATATTATTATATAACTCAAATATTAAAACCATAAACATATATATAACATATAATGTAAAACTTGGAAGTACAGCCAATATTAAAACATATGTACATCATATATATATAAGTTTAAACACCTATCATCATATATATAGACTAGAATTCACACCTTTCTATAAACTATTTTCATATTATACAAACAACTCAATAAAATCAGCATACTACCATATAAACTAAGCCCAACAGAAAATGTGAACTTACCGTAAACTAACCTTATATTTTCATCACTTATAAACTTATATATATATACACATATATATAAGATTTATATAAACTCCATATGCAATAAATACACCTATATATGAATGACTAACGCGTAACTATACTAACAGCTTATTCAACTTTTTAATATAAGGCCGAACATACATATATGTACACCTTACAAACACTATATATATATATATAAAAAACTGTAATCAACTTATACACTTAAACCCAACAGACTTTATATAAACTAATATATGTATAAATCATATATACTGTACCACTTTAAACCTATTATAACTATACTCCATATATATAAGGTTATAGATCAACTAGCATATGCAGACGGCATAACACAACTTACTTAATACTCAACATATATATACTTTCTGTATATTACATAAACGTGACATTATATATAGATAAATATAAATCTAACGTATACTAGATATAGATATATATCTACAGTATATAACATATGTAAACAACTAATATAACTAACAGACATTACATATATACAAACTATATACATTATTATATAAATATATGAACAGTAAAGTACTTAATAAACAACTAGTTATATATATAACTTATATATATACAAACGACATTTTATAAAATTTATAAAATAACCACATATATAGACTGTAAATCATATATATACGTATGTCAATAAACTAATATACATAACAAGATAGGGTGTATATATAAACGAAGATAGATATACTTATATATATAAACATATATACGTTATATACCTATCCAGAGAAGAGGAGGAGGAGGTTGCTGCATAGGGGATGTTCGGCATCGAAAGGCCAGAGGGTGGAGGTGGTTATTGGGGAGGCTTCGATTCGTGTGGGGATGTTGAGCGGGCCGAGGCTGCCGACATGGGTGATGAAACCGGTGGAGGGTAGGTGCAGAGGAGTGAAGGACTGGGGTGTTGTCAGGTGGCGAGGCGGAGGTTGCGGAGGCGGGCATGGTTGATGACAAGGTCGGCGTTTGTCAGGGCGGCACAAGATGAAGGCCACTTGAGGGTTTGATCAGTGGATGAAGGCCTTGGCTGTTTCAAATTGACAGACAAGGGATAAAGGCTTAATTTACAAGATTTTTTTTTCAGCATGAAGAGAATGGCCAGGAAAATAAGAAAGGACTCAAGAGCAGGTAGGGGTAGCTAGAAGAGAATGAGTTGGATCCTCAAATATGAACATTATATTGTATAAATTTTGTTTATCAAAGCGAAGAGAGGCAATTGAAGAGGCTGGGAAAAAAATGAATGAAACGGTTCATCATAAATTGAATTGGAGAATGGAAACGTCAGAATTAATTTCTGGAAATTTTTAATAGCTAACGTCCATTTGTTTCATACGTATATAATTGAATGGTCACGGGAAAAATATAAATAGATTCAAACGGATACCCATATGGTCTAACGTTTACAAATTCCACCTTCCTCGGACTCCAAAGCACACAAACGAATATACTATGAAGATCAGTACAACGAAACGATTAAAATAGCATAAAGATTCCAGTGGTACGATCATCCGATCGAAAGTCGGTATCTGTACCGAAATGCTGCTAAAATGTCAGAAATAAGATGAATGGAGTAATAGCAGTCCAAATTTGGAGAAACGAAATATGCCATCTCACTCAGAAGATGATTTAGAATTTTTCTATATAAAAATATTTAGGTTTCGGAAATATTTTATTTTCATCGCTTTTTAACTGATTAAATTGAAGTAAATTTATGCGCGAAATAAACTTTCATATTTTCGGACGAAAATTTACCGGTTGCTATGTTTAACTAGACGCATTCCAAATATTAAATTTTTATTTCAAAATTTTATCGTTTAAAATTTCACAAAATTTCAACTAATTACGTTATTAAAACAGTTGAAATTTACGGGTCGTTACACTCTCCCCCACTCAAAACTTTTCGTCCCCGAAAAGGAACGAGGTAGGAGAATAGAAACAACCGGAAAGAAAAACAGATTTGAAATACAAAATAACAATTAATTTAAACCATATAAATTCAAATTTAAATTAATTGATATTCAATAATTGATTTAATCCATTTGATTTCACTAAAATCAATCTCAACTATTTCCAAATTCATTATCTTATTATCCAATTATCTTCAATTTACAATTTCTAAAACCATAAATTTGAATAGTCTTTTACTATAATCATATTTTTTTTCAGCAATTTAAATTCTTCTTTATTCCAAATTATTGTTAAATTTATTCTACTTAATATATCTTATCCCATATATTTATCCCATATAAATTAATTTAAACCATAAAAGTTTCGATTTAAATTAATTTATATTCACTAATTGCTTTTAAATTCAAGGTATTTTCATAAGTTGATCAAATTTCAATTTATTAATTCTTTCAAAACAAATTTATTTGTCTCATCTATTATTCAATTACTTATTATCCTATCTAACTCTATAAACATCTTTATAATCAGAATTTAGTGTATAACATTTATTATAAACACTCAAATTTTATTTATAAATTCACTTTATCTTATATATTATCCAATTACATATTCAACTTCTGAATGATTTAGGTAAGTTGTATTAGAATGCAGTTGAACAATATACAAATAAAATTTTCCCAATTCAATCATTCAAGTTTAAATATTTATTCCAAATTTTAGTTTTATTTATAATTAAAATCATCCTTTAACAACATTTAAGAATTAGATTTCCGATTAACTTTAAGCAATTTAGAGTTATATATAATATATTTATATCAATCAAATTAAATTTTAAAATAAGATACATATATATATAAATCAAATTATACTGAAGAAATTCAAATCAAAATATTTTTTTAAACAAACCGTAGCAAAGCTACAGAATAGTATCTCCACTTCGAAACTCGAAAATGAACGTCGATGATGCGGCCGCCATCACCGAAATTATTTTCCAGCGACAAAGAGAAGAGCACTGATCTCAACATTTTAAAATTCTTTGGAAACGATTTCTTTTCGAAAATACTTTCAATAATATATACTTTAAAATTTTAAAACCAAAGTTCGAAATCACCGGAAACTAAATTCTCAAATTTCTGAATTAAATTCATTTCAAATTCCAAATCAATTTATAAGCCGTATTTATAAATTTATTAAGAACAATAAATGATAATCAAATATTATCATTTCTAACAAACAATTTTAATTAACCTATTAAATTCCAGAAAATTTTACTTATATTTTCACAATATAATCAAACAAAATTATTTCATTTACCAAATTTGAAAACAATATTGTGTCGGTTTGTTCTGCTCAAGTGTATTGGAAATCCTATCGATAGCGTAGATCAGACGAATCGATCGGAAACCCAAATCAACATCAACAACTCAAACAACACAATATATAAAACATTTTAAATATAATTTTACAAATACACTTCCTCGCTCGATGATACAAGAATAGATTTTAAAGCAAAGTTAGAGATTCAAGTTTGATGGACTCAAATCGAAGAGTGTTTTGATTCGAAGATAGGTTTGAAACAAAGATAAGATGATTAAATAACAAAATATGGAGATGGATAAGTTTATATAAATTGCGGACAACCTTAACCGGATTGACCGTGACTTCAAGAATAGAATCGATGTAGAATTCCGAGGCAAATCGACCTTTGATCTCAAGAATAGGATTCAGGTATAGCGGAAAATAGATAACATCGTAAACCGAGGATACAGAAATCTCTGGTAAATCAATGCCAATTGTAAAGGAGTTTCACCCCTTTTCAAACCATTCGAAGTTTGGCGAGACCGCCGATCCATTATAAGGGTCATTCGAAGTGGAGTTATGTGATGCTCCAGAATTGAAAGAAGACGAATAGTGAGGGACACGAATGAATTTTTGGAACCGCAGGGAACGTCCCAAAATTCAAAGGAATCGAATCAAAACGGAAGAGATTGAAACTCGAAATGAAAGTGATTCTATAAATACATTTACCCTACATGTTGAGTTTTGCCTAGAGCTACCAAAGCTCTGATACCACTTGTAACGACCCACTATTTTGGACCATTCAAATCGACAATAATCCACACATGTCAGACTTGAATAATTCAAAATAATAGATTGTTAATTTAAATTTGGCAAAACTTAGCATATACAATAAATAAATAATCACAGATCACAGACACAGAGTAATATAACAATAATACAGCGGAAACAAAAGAATAGTAGTTCATGAAGCTACTATATATATATAACAGAGTTAAACAAGATACAACAGAGGTCTTGAATACATAGATATCTCAATACAATAGTCAAATACAAGATCTGAATACATCACTGGAATCAACTGAATAACTGAAAGCTGGATAGATAGCTGGATCTCCAAGCGAAGCTCCAACTCCAAAGGTGAGTCTCGAATACTGTATCACTCAGTCTGACCCGAGCGTAAAGAAAACACAAAACACTCGAGTCAGGATTAACATTCTTATATCAATAAATCCAACTCAAGTGAAATAACGACTGAAATACAATTAACTCAAAGGATGTTTGGGATAGCCATCCCTTAAGGATCCGTTAAACTATCTACTATGTAATAGTGTACGCTAAGTAGATAATGTCTAATCAGTAAAGTACGATCAAAATAGCGTTAAGTCATGGCCCATTCCACCCTTAACACATTTTTATTCCCAAGAGCATATACAAGACCGTAGTTTCCCCAAAACCGGAAGTCACCAGAGGGCAATCCATATACTAAAGGTACAAAACAAATCATAGTGGTCGCGTATAGGATAATCAGTATGACAAGGTACATGAGGCGATACCAACTAGGATACTAGTAGTTGCCTGATCCAGACTGATGTTGGGCATAGCAGCTACTACCCCAACACCGCGAAACAACACTCCCATAATCGAGGGGTGCACCCAAATCGAATCACAAAAGTAATAGATATGGTAACGAAGAAGTGTGTCCGCTAGAGATGGCGATCCTCAATGGCCCGGCGCGGCTCCTGTTTTAGTCATGTCAGGGGTCATCCAAAATCGTTCTCTTTCTTCAGTCAACGTGACGCAGCGGATTAATCAAAATAATGTAGATCGTTGAATGTAGCAATCGGTGGATTGGAAGATGCTGAAATGCCCAAATTCGTTGATCCGAAGATACCGAATTCTAGCTATCCTGAACTCGTTGATCGCGCACGATACCGGGTTCGAAGATCTTCAATTCTTCAAGCGTTGATCAAGCGCACTTGATTCCGCGAATCGGCTTCTACAATCGTTGAATCGAGCGCACTCGATTATCTGAAAGAGGAGATAGGAGATTACACTCAACTACCAATTTGGAATGAAAGCACAAAGCAATCAAAAGAGAATTTTATTCAAAAATCAACAACCTTTTACAATGAGAAACCCAGCCTATTTATAGGCGTTTTACAACTCACACAAAAAAAAACAACAAAAATTCACTAACTCCTAAGTCGGCAACCGACTTACGACCTACGACTCAGACTAACTCGGTGACGACTTAAGGCACAACAGTTACAACACTTGCCTTCAACGACTTAACAAACAGAACGACATATGAATACAGACGACATACGACTTATGAGACAACGACTCATCAATGACACGAGTTAACAGATGACGACTTAACAATTAACAAAGAAACACTACAACACGTTACAACACACAATCCTTAACTCGGCTCCGACTCAGATATCCTCCGACTTAGCATATATGCCAATTTACCCAGTATACGAGTTACGACTTATACAACAAACGACTTAACCCAGTTCTCGTCTTATGGAAACCAGACGACTCATCTTAAGTCGTAACTCGGCAGCGACTCATCCCTTCTCTTAAGTCGTAGACGACTTATCCCTTGTTTGTTCTCAACTCGTGTTGCTCTTCCTGGATCCTTCTTCTTAAGTCGTAGACGACTTATAGCTCTGTCTTTACGTCGTGGACGACTTATGTCAGCTTCTTCCATAACTCGTGGTTGACTTACCTCTTTGTCTTCGTTGAGTCATGGACGACTCATACCTGTTTCCTTAAGTCGGTGACGACTTATGTCTTCCATCCAGTTGAGTCGTAGATGACTCAAAACGTTTCCCTTAAATCGCAGACGACTTATATCTTCCTTGTTAGCTTTAGCTTGTGGACGACTTAGGGTTTTAAGTCGTAGCCCCTTTTCCTTAAGTCGGTCACGACTTATACCTCCTTCCTTAAGTCGTTTACGACCTATGCCTTCACCTTCCTCACTACTTACTCGACTTATGTCCTTAGCATTGATAAGT
Organism: Allium fistulosum; assembly: GCA_030737815.1. Classification (NCBI taxonomy): domain Eukaryota; kingdom Viridiplantae; phylum Streptophyta; class Magnoliopsida; order Asparagales; family Amaryllidaceae; genus Allium; species Allium fistulosum. The sequence continues at coordinate 1,059,451,712 of CM060907.1, forward strand.
CGGTCACGACTTATGCCTTGGGCAATTATAGCTTGGCCTACATCATCCTCCCCAGGTTGAAAGAAATTCGTCCTCGAATTTGCATCTTCCTCAACATCAGTTCGTTCATCCCCATGATATGGTACGAGATGTTTAACATTGAACACGTCAGACGTATACACATCATCTGGCAGCTTCAGTTTATAAGCATTTTCATTGATTCGTTTCACAACTTCCACCGGGCCAAATTTTCGTGCTTTCAATTTATTGTACGTTCCCACCGGAAAACGATCTTTTGTTAACACTGCATAAACCAAATCACCTTCATGAAATTCAACATTTCTTCGTTTTAAATTTGCAAATTGTTTATACTTCTCATTTTCTTTCTCCAATCGTTCCTGAACGATTTTATGACATTCCGACAACCCTTCAACAAAATCAGCAGCTTTCGTAACTGTCTTCTTTGATTGTGGCACTACCGTTAGACCCAACGGTCCCTTGGGTAAGCTTGAATATACTATCTGAAATGGACTGAACCCAGTACTTCGATTCATAGCATGATTATGAGCAAATTCTACCTGGCATAACTTCACATCCCAACTCTTCAGATTATCTTGAACAAGACACCTCAACAAGTTTCCCAATGATCTATTAACCACCTCTGTTTGTCCATCAGTTTGTGGATGATAAGCACTACTAAATTTCAGTTTCGTTCCCACCATTTTCCACAAACTCAACCAAAAGTGACTCAGAAATCGAGTATCTCTATCCGACACAATAGATTCTGGTAATCCATGAAGTCGATAGATCTCCTTGAAAAACAACTGAGCAACATGAACAGCATCCTCCGTCTTCTTACAAGCAATAAAATGAGCCATTTTCAAGAATCGGTCAACTACCACATAAATGGAATCGTTTCCCCTTTGAGTTCGAGGTAAACCCAAAACAAAATCCATACTCACATCAACCCATGGCTTAGTTGGTACCGGTAATGGCATATACAACCCAGCATTAGTCGCAGTTCCTTTCGAAACTTGACAGATATGACATCGCTCCACAAACCTCTCCACCTCTTTCCTCATCGATGGCCAAAAGTAGGACTGTGAAATCAACTGTAAGGTACGGTCTCTCCCAACATGTCCCTCTTCGTGTAACTCCTTGATAATCTTCATTCGCAGACTACCCTCCGGTATGCACAATCGACTTTCTTTAAAAAGAAAACCATCCACCAACACAAATTCATCAGTGCTTCCTTCCTTTACTTTTTCAACAAATTTCACAAAGTAAGGATCTTCTTCAATCAATTCTGGTAATAATTCAAAACCTGTCACTTCAACTTTCATTGTCGTCAACAAATGACTCCTCCTGCTCAAAGCATCAGCCACACGATTGGTTACCCCTGACTTGTGCTTAACGACAAAAGTAAACTGTTGCAGATATGCAATCCACGATGCATGTCTCGCTGAAATCTTGTCTTGTCCTTGTAAATGCTTCAATGCTTCATGATCAGTGTAAAGAACAAACTTCTTCTGAAATAGATAATGTCTCCAGTGTTTAATAGATTGTACAACAGCATAGAACTCCACATCATATGTACTGTATCGCATCTTCGCTCCTGACAACTTCTCACTGAAATATGCAATCGAACGTCCCTTCTGACTCAACACTCCTCCAATCCCAACCTTGGATGCATCAGTGTGTAGTTCAAACACTAGCTGAAAATCAGGTAGCACTAGAATTGGTGCAGACGTCAGCAATTCCTTGATCTTCCCAAAAGCATTCCCTGCTTCCTCTGTCCATGCAAACTGTTTACTTTTCATGCAATCTGTAACATGTGCCATCACACTACTAAAGTGTGGAATAAACCTCCGATAAAATGAAGCCAACCCATGAAAACTACGAACTTCCGTTATCGTCTTGGGCTGCGGCCAATCTCTAATTGCTTCAACTTTACTTTGGTCAACCTGTATTCCTTTCTCTGAAACAACATACCCCAGAAATAAAACACTGTGCGTCATGAACACGCATTTCTTTGTAGCAGCATAAAATTGTTCTTGTCTCAGTACCATCAGCACTTCCCTAAGATGATTCAGATGTTCCTCTGGACTCCCACTGTAAATCAGAATATCATCGAAATACACCACCACAAATTTCCCAATGAACGGTCAAAAAATTTGATTCATCACCCTCATAAAAGTACTCGGTGCATTGGATAAACCAAATGGCATGACCAACCATTCGTATAGACCCTCCCTGGTTTTAAAAGCAGTCTTCCACTCATCTCCGGGTCTGATACGAATTTGATGATATCCGCTCTTCAAATCAATCTTCGAAAATATAGTAGCTCCGCTTATTTGATCCAACAAATCATCCAACCTCGGCATTGGAAATCTATATCTCACGGTAATTTTATTTAATGCTCGACTGTCAGTGCACATCCTCCATGTTCCATCCTTTTTGGGTACCAATAAAGCTAGTACAGCACAAGGACTTAAACTCTCCTGCACACGCCCCTGTTCAAGCAATTCCTCTACTTGCCTTCTCAACTCTTCATGTTCCTTCGGACTCATTCGATAATGTGGTCTGTGTGGCAACACAGCACCTGGAACAAGATCTATCTGATGTTGTATATCCCTCAACGGTGGCAACTCCGTTGGTAATTCTTCCGGAAATACATCATCAAATTCTTTCAAAACTGGTTTAACTTCTTCTGGTATTTCAACCTCTTCACTGCTTTCTCGTCCAATTAACAAGAATACTTCCGGCTCTTCCTCAACCTCCTTAACAAACTCTTTCAAAGATAATAAAGTTTTCAGTTCTTCAATCTCCTCTAGTTTGTTTTCTTCCTGTTGGCATTTCTTCGGAACCAGAGTAATCTTTGTACCTTCGAACATGAAACTGTAACTGTTGGTCCGTCCGTCATGCTGCACAGCTCGATCATACTGCCATGGTCTCCCCAGCAACAAATGACAAACGTCCATATCTACGACATCACACCAGATTTCATCTTTGTATTTCTTCCCAATTGAAAACTTCACACAAGCTCTACGTCCAACTTTCACTTCACCGCCCTTCCTCAACCAAGCTAACTTGTACGGTTTAGGATGTTTCTCGGTTTTCAACTCCAACTTCTTCACCGCTTCTGTAGAGATAATATTATCACAACTCCCAGCATCAATAACAAATTTACAAACTCTTCCCAGAATAGTGCATGTAGATTGAAAGATATTGTTCCTCAACCAACTACTTTCCTCCTCTTGCTTTGGTGTCAAACAACTTCTCCTCATCATCAATGCGTACCCGTCATCTCCTGACAGTAAGTCTTCCTCCTCAACTGGTAAAGAATTAGAGCATTCAGCTTCTTCATCCTCATCCTCAACTTCTGCAATCATGGTTCTCTTCTTTGGCTTTGGACACTCACTGCTTTTATGACCCAATTCCTGACAATTGTAACATTTGAAACCATTGTTAACCCTTGTCTTCTCAGCCTCCTTCACCACTGGTCTACTGATAGGTTTAGAAACATTAGAACTTCCTCCAACACTCTACGCTTGATTGTTAGAATTAGTAAACACACCACTTCCCCGTCGTCCCTGTTTCTCCCAAGCCAACGCTTTCTGATGTGCTTCCGCTACAGATCTTGGATCGAACATATTAACCATATCCTGTATCTGCATTCGTAATCCCCCAACAAATCTAGCTGTCAGTTGTTCTTCCTTCTCCATAATATCATTCCTCGCAATAAGTTGATAAAATTCATCAGCATAGTCATTAACTGTCTTCGTGCCCTGCCTCAAGTTCTGCAAACGTTGATACATCAAAGATTGATAATTGTATGGTAAGAACGTTGCTTTCATCAATTTCTTCATCTTCTCCCAAGATTCAACTTTTGACTTTCCCATCCGATCACGTGTAAGCTTGGTTTGCTGCCACCATGCTAAAGCTCTACCCCTCAGCCTCGTAGCAACCAACTTCACTCTACGATGTTCTGGAACTTCTTTGAAGTCAAAAATCTCCTCAACATTAGCTACCCAATCTAGAAAATCCTCTGCTTGCATACCACCTTTGAATTCAGGAATTTCAGTCTTCATCCCCGACTCCCATTTGTAATCATACTCAGAGTAATTTCTTCCTTGTCCTCGAACACTACCACCATCATACTCCTCTTCAAAATCAGATGTATATCGTTGTCTATCTCGTCCACCCACATCTCTACTACCATTACGTCTTCCACCATCATCCCTCCTATCAACATTCCTCCGGTCACGATCATTCACGTTCCTCCCACGCCCTTGATCATTTTCAACACTTCTGGCTCGATTGGAATGTGGCGAGACTCTACTACCCCCATGATTAGATTCAGGTGAAACCCTTCTCTGATTTTGATTCATTTCTGTCATAAGTTTCTCTAACTGGCCAATTCCTTCGTTTAGCTTCTCACTAAAGTTTTCATTGATTTTTTGCTCCATCTCATCAGCCTCTTCTCTTCGATACAAAGCTTCTACGTTTTGGTGGCGATTAGCTCTTCTTGGCGGCATACTTGAAAATTTCACAACTCTTCAACACTTCAAAATTCAAACACAATTCGGACTTTGATCCAAAATGAAACGGATCGAAAACTTCCACTTTGTAGCAAATCGCGATGAACACGATGGACAAAGTTTCGGCCTCCAATTCAAATTCGATCAAACAATTTCGAACAATGATGACTCTTCTTCCTCTCGGTCACAGCTCAACACTTCAAGCTCTCGACTTCTCTTCAAACTTCAAATTGAATAAGGTTCCAAGTCTCGATCTAGCTATGATTGGCTAGAACAAGCTTTGATACCAAAACTGACGCAGCGGATTAATCAAAATAATGTAGATCGTTGAATGTAGCAATCGGTGGATTGGAAGATGCTGAAATGCCCAAATTCGTTGAACCGAAGATACCGAATTCTAGCTATCCTAAACTCGTTGATCGCGCACGATACCGGGTTCGAAGATCTTCAATTCTTCAAGCGTTGATCAAGCGCACTTGATTCCGCGAATCGGCTTCTACAATCGTTGAATCGAGCGCACTCGATTATCCGAAAGAGGAGATAGGAGATTACACTCAACTACCAATTTGGAATGAAAGCACAAAGCAATCAAAAGAGAATTTTATTCAAAAATCAACAACCTTTTACAATGAGAAACCCGGCCTATTTATAGGCGTTTTACAACTCACACAAAAAAAACAACAAAAATTCACTAACTCCTAAGTCGGCAACCGACTTACGACCTACGACTCAGACTAACTCGGTGACGACTTAAGGCACAACAGTTACAACACTTGCCTTCAACGACTTAACAAACAGAACGACTTATGAATACAGATGACATACGACTTATGAGACAACGACTCATCAATGACACGAGTTAACAGATGACGACTTAACAATTAACAAAGAAACACTACAACACGTTACAACACACAATCCTTAACTCGGCTCCGACTCAGATATCCTCCGACTTAGCATATATGCCAATTTACCCAGTATACGAGTTACGACTTATACAACAAACGACTTAACCCAGTTCTCGTCTTATGGAAACCAGACGACTCATCTTAAGTCGTAACTCGACAGCGACTCATCCCTTCTCTTAAGTCGTAGACGACTTATCCCTTGTTTGTTCTCAACTCGTGTTGCTCTTCCTGGATCCTTCTTCTTAAGTCGTAGACGACTTATAGCTCTGTCTTTAAGTCGTGGACGACTTATGTCAGCTTCTTCCATAACTCGTGGTTGACTTACCTCTTTGTCTTCGTTGAGTCGTGGACGACTCATACCTGTTTCCTTAAGTCGGTGACGACTTATGTCTTCCATCCAGTTGAGTCGTAGATGACTCAAAACGTTTCCCTTAAGTCGCAGACGACTTATATCTTCCTTGTTAGCTTTAGCTTGTGGACGACTTAGGGTTTTAAGTCGTAGCCCCTTTTCCTTAAGTCGGTCACGACTTATACCTCCTTCCTTAAGTCGTTTACGACCTATGCCTTCACCTTCCTCACTACTTACTCGACTTATGTCCTTAGCATTGATAAGTCGGTCACGACTTATGCCTTGGGCAATTATAGCTTGGCCTACATCACAATGCGTTAACCAAACCATCCACTTCGTTCTGGATCAACACTCCGCGTATATTAGTTATTAAAGTGGTTTCGGTATCGACAGAGAGTATGTCCATATCCGATCCTGGTCTCTTTAATAACTACGTATTATTACACCGATGGTCATTTAATAACTCAAAACAGAATCAATTTCAATTTCAATTAAAATTTATAGATCAACATTTCATTTGTCTTTCTAAACCAATTTCCAAAATTTACGTTTCAAAACTTCCAAATTACCATTTCAAAATCTTATAATTCAATTTCAATCTTTATTTAAAACAATTAAAATATCGATTTAAATTCATATATAAGTTTCATTCCGAAATCATTTAAATTAATTTAATTTAACATTCAAACAATTTAAGTCCATTTATCGATTTCATTCAATATTCGTTAAGTAAATTTGTCATTCAAAACAATTCCTAATAAATTTCCAATTCATTAAATCCATTATTTAAATTCAACTTCATTATATCAAAACTTACAAATTGAATTAAATTAAATTCATCAAACCAAATTCTTTAAATTTCAAGTCTTATATTAATTTCAATAAATCACATTTTATTTCTTGTTAAAGAAATTCAATTTCACTTATTTACTTACTTAAATAATTTTCCAAAACTTAATTAATAAAGAAACTCAATTTCAATTATTTACGAAGTAAAATTCACTTATTCAAAAATTCAATTTCACTTATTAAAGAATTCAATTCAATTTAATCATTAAATAATTCAATCTTATTTAATTATTAAATAATTCAAAACTTAATTATTAAATGATTTCAAAGTTTAATAATTTCAAACTTGATTATTAAATCATTTCAAAGTTAATTCAATCATTTCTCAAATTAAACAACATTCTTCCATCAATTACATTGTTAACATTTTGTTTCAGATTATTAAATATTAACATTTTCCTTTCATTAAAAATTCAAATTTCAACTTCATTCAAACCATATTATTTATTCAAATAAAATCTTTATTAAATTTTTAATCAAATTATTGACCAATCGGGTTTTATTAAATTCTTTATCCTAAGTCAAGTTCATTTGGGTATTTATCATTTCAACCTGATTCCAATTTTATTCAAAATCAAAACATAACAAAGGGAACTTGCAGTGTGATAATTGGGATGGTGTCAAGGTAAATAAACAAACAATAACAACAATCAATATCAATCCAATAATCAATTCAAATAATCCCGAAATAACCGTATTAATTCGCATTGTTATTTGTACGAATTAATATAATTATCTCTAGAATCTACACTATCATTTCATGTAGATTAAAGATTATTACACTAATATTTATACGGTTTTTCAATTGTCATTCGATTCCAATTTTAACACTCCAACAATTAATCAAATATACGTTCAATGGTTCAAAGTGTAATTATCACTATTCTACATGTCAATTAATTTAACAATTAAAAGGGGTCATATTCAACTAATCAAATTTAACATATAAATCAGTTTTAAAATCGTTAACTATCCTATATCCATTTCAATTTGGCATACTATTTATCATTTAACACTAACAATTTAACGTCCAATATAAACATCAACAATCAATCAATTATCAGCCAAACTGTATTATCATCGCATAAATAATTAACAGATAATGGTGTCAGATGTCACAGGTGAACTGATACAGGTAATAGCATATATAACAGTGTAATTAACTAACAATAGCATATTTCAATTGTCGTTTCAATTGAAATCAAATTTAATAAATAAAAGAACGTTAATCGTGAGTGATGGCTCACCTTTCGAGGCTAGAGAGATACACAATGAACTTGAGTTACGAAATCCAAGACCGAATCCAAACAAACAAGGTTGGCACGAATTCGACGGACAAGCTGATAAAAAGGAATAGACGAATTCAAATCAGAATTGCTTGATATAACGGAAAATATATACATTATTATATATATATATATATATATATATATATTTCCAAAATAAATTCCAAAACATTTATTTAATGAAAACTCATATGCAAAATAACATATATATATATATATATATTAAAACCATCATTATATACAACCTTCCTCTATAAACAACAGACTAAACAAACATCACCTTTTTAACACGTACTTACATAATCTGATGAATATAACTTATAATACACAATAAAATATATATAACTGAATATATTATTATATATTCTAAGATATTAAAACCAAAAACATATATATAACATATAATGTAAAACTTGGAAGTACAGCCAATATTAAAACATACGTACATCATATATATATAAGTTTAAACACCTATCATCGTATATATAGACTAGAATTCACACCTTTCTATAAACTATTTTCATATTATACAAACAACTCAATAAAATCAGCATACTACCATATAAACTAAGCCCAACAGAAAATGTGAACTTACCGTAAACTAACCTTATATTTTCATCACTTATAAACTTATATATATATACACATATATATAAGATTTATATAAACTCCATATGCAATAAATACACCTATATATGAATGACTAACGCGTAACTATACTAACAGCTTATTCAACTTTTTAATATAAGGCCGAACATACATATATGTACACCTTACAAACACTATATATATATATAAAACTGTAATCAACTTATACACTTAAACCCAACAGACTTTATATAAACTAATATATGTATAAATCATATATATTGTACCACTTTAAACCTGTTATAACTATACTCCATATATATAAGGTTATAGATCAACTAGCATATGCAGACGGCATAACACAACTTACTTAATACTCAACATATATATACTTTCTGTATATTACTTAAACGTGACATTATATATAGATAAATATAAATCTAACGTATACTAGATATAGATATATATACAGTATATAACATATGTAAACAACTAATATAACTAACAGACATTACATATATACAAACTATATACATTATTATATAAATATATGAACAGTAAAGTACTTAATAAACAACTAGTTATATATAACTTATATATATACAAACAACATTTTATAAAATTTATAAAATAACCACATATATAGACTGTAAATCATATATATACGTATGTCAATAAACTAATATACATAACAAGATAGGGTGTATATATAAACGAAGATAGATATACTTATATATATAAACATATATACGTTATATACCTATCCAGAGAAGAGGAGGAGGAGGTTGATGCATAGGGGATGTTCGGCATCGAAAGTCCAAAGGGTGGAGGTGGTTATTGGGGAGGCTTCGATTCGTGTGGGGATGTTGAGCGGGCCGAGGCTGCCGACATGGGTGATGAAACCGGTGGAGGGTAGGTGCAGAGGAGTGAAGGACTGGGGTGTTGTCAGGTGGCGAGGCGGAGGTTGTAGAGGAGGGCATGGTTGATGACAAGGTCGGCGTTTGTCAGGGCGGCACAAGGTGAAGGCCACTTGACGGTTTGATCAATGGATGAAGGCCTTGGCTGTTTCAAATTGACAGACAAGGGATAAAGGCTTCATTTACAAGATTTTTTTTTTGAGCATGAAGAGAATGGCTAGGAAAATAAGAAAAGGACTCAAGAGTAGGTAGGGGTAGCTAGAAGAGAATGAGCTGGATCCTCAAATATGAACATTATATTGTATAAATTTTGTTTATCAGAGCGAAGAGAGGCAATTGAAGAGGCTGGAAAAAAAATGAATGAAACGGTTCATCATAAATTGAATTGGAGAAAGGAAACGTCAGAATTAATTTCTGGAAATTTTTAATAGCTAACGTCCATTTGTTTCATACGTATATAATTGAATGGTCACGGGAAAAATATAAATAGATTCAAACGGATATCCATATGGTCTAACGTTTACAAATTCCACCTTCCTCGGACTCCAAAGCACACAAACGAATATACTATGAAGATCAGTACAACGAAATGATTAAAATAGCATACAGATGCCAGTGGTACGATCATCCGATCGAAAGTCGATATCTGTACCGAAATGCTGCTAAAATGTCAGAAATAAGATGAATGGAGCAATAGCAGTCCAAATTTGGAGAAACGAAATATGCCATCTCACTCAGAAGATGATTTAGAATTTTTCTATATAAAAATATTTAGGTTTCGGAAATATTTTATTTTCATCGCTTTTTAACTGATTAAATTGACGTAAAATTATGCGCGAAATAAACTTTCATATTTTCGGACGAAAATTTACCGGTTGCTATGTTTAACTAGACGCATTCCAAATATTAAATTTTTATTTCAAAATTTTATCGTTTAAAATTTCACAAAATTTCAACTAATTACGTTATTAAAACAGTTGAAATTTACGGGTCGTTACAATACCCAAATATGCTGTATTGTGTGTATAAATCTTGTTTCGTTCTTCTAGGATAAATTACAAGGAAATCCGTCCACAAACGGTTAGGAGGTGAACACCGCTCTTATCTTTTGTCAACTTATTTCCTAAAGAACCTGGGTTGAGTTTACCAGAAATTATCGGAAGTTGTTTCGAAGAGACCGGGGTCAGATATGTTATTCGAAAACCACTTCGATCCAACTCAAGTGTTTCGAACTGAAGACATCTTAAAGAGCATGGAATCGAAGATGGAGTTTTAAAGTGCAAGGGTTATTTGGTACTAATCCTAAAGTTGATTCCAAAATGGATGCAGTAAGTAGTGGCTTCGGTTTCGTTCAGTCCCAGAATGAACTTGTATGGATGAATTCAAGCATTGCAATGACGCCTGGAGGGCAGTGTAGCATTCCAAGTGGGTTTGCAAATAAAAAAGTAATGACATGACCTCACAAGCTTCACAAACCGAAAAAATGGCAAAAAAAGGGTATGCAGCAGAGCCATGTGGTTAGCTACCATTAGGAGCCGTCATCCCATTCTAGATTGTCCCTATTCAGAGTTGGTTTGCACGCAAACACCAAGGTAGTATAAGGCCCGGTGTCAAAAAGGGGTGAGGTAATCCAGTATGCCATGTTAAAGGGACAGCCAGTTTTGTGTTGGCATTGGTGCATTTTCTAGGGGTGTACTATCAAAAGGTAGTCCCTTACCTTGCCATAGTATGGAATCCACTATCCAATGCGTGCCATACGGTTTTGCTTGTAGAGCCTAGTATGCTGGAATTCTATAATGGTAACAATTTCAGTTATTTTATATATTTACTTGAACCGTTAGATATTATTATATTATCACTGGATATTTTATATAAAAGTGTTTTGGTTATCGTAAGGTAAAAACCCGTCCGTGTTTATGTGCGGCCTGGTCTTACGAGAAACCCTTGATTTTTAAAGAGTTTTAAAAGTAATAATTAGATTGTTTTGAGTTTACTAGCACCAGACCCATGTCTGACCCGGAGTTTTATTTTCTTTCCTTAAAACTCTTAGATGCTCAAATTTTTATGGGCAGCCAAGTAGTTCAGGTTTTCCCACGGATGCATTTTGGAGGAGCTTGGAGGAGGAGGCTTCATCGATAGCTAGTTATTATCTTGTTTCCACTATATTATATATATCTTGTATTAGTTGGGTAGGGACAGGCTGTTATAACTGTCCTATGGTAGAATTTGTATTAGTATGACTCTGATGTATCATTTTTGAAATTACTTTGTAAAGTATTTTGTTGATTAATATATGTTATTCGGTTGCGTTATGAGATGCTGTGATTGTTTAGTTTCTTCTTTCTTCTATCTCCTTTCTTTCCCCTAACAATCTGTCTTTCTGACACTTAGTTGTTCGGCATGTGAATACCGTGGATGTATTAGTGTCGACTTCTGGGGTTCGAAAAGGTGGGTCATTACAGATATTGTCCAGGTGTATACTTTAGGCTTGGATATATGTCGACAATCCGTCGCTAATGCTGACGCTTTAGCAAGGGTTTAGCGGCAAATATTTCTTATATCCGTCGCTAGTCACACGCTGATTTGCAAAGGTTTTGCAGTGGATTTATTTTTCATTTGCTGATGTTTTCTTGGTCTTTGTGTTCGAAAATTCCGTTGGTATTCTCTTTATATTCAATCGGTAAATGTTATTTTTTGTTTTTTTATTACAGTTTTGCCAACCATTACTTTTCGACATTCAATAGTAAAGTATCTACAGAAATATATATGTAAATATATGCACATTTATATAAAATGAATAGCATAAACAAAAAAGAAAATGCAATTATGAATTTGTCGATCATGCACAAACAAAGTTGCATTCTAAGCAATAATGCTACTCAAGTAGTGCTAATATCCTATACAAAAAACAACACCATCTATATTATTCTTCGATCCATTCATACACTAAGTTGAATTCTATACATCAAAACTATTCAACTAGTACTAGTGTTACCCCATATAGAAATATATTACCATCCATAGCCATAATACCAATACAAAAACCACATAATATCGTGTTTAAAGCAAAATATGTCCAACTACCATACCCGAAGAGCTTATGAAGATGACGATGGCGAAGGGCTTTCATAATCAGATCCATCATGCCTCTGAAGTATTGCCATCACCTTTGTCATTTGTGCTTGAAAGTTCTCTCTATTTGCCTTTTGCTGCTGTGCAAGCCTTGCTTGCTCTTCCTCGAGTATTTAGCACTTAGCTCGCTCGCTTTCTCTCTCCGCCTCAATCCTACGCCGCTCTGCTCTTTCATTCTCAAGCTGTAAGCGCATTTCCTTAACATTTTTTTATAGCTCATGAACGTCGTCGTCATTACCAACACAATGTCGTTTTGAATGTTGAGAAGATGAGGGATGTTGTATAGTAAAATTTAAATTACTACTTGCAATAATAAACTGAAAACATTAAACTGATTTACGATTCATGTCCCTACAACTCAAATTTATAAATTAGATTGTTACCCACGCCTTAATTTCAATATACTATACGCATGCCTATGTCTGCTTGTGACCTAATTTATAGAAGAATAAAGAAAAACTAAATGTTAAACATGTACAATAACAGATACATTTATTTAGCTATGTTGTCTACGCATGTATTCTATTCTACATTTTGTATTTAATTCTGCATGTTTCAACTATGAATAATTTTGTTATATGTCAATATATGACTGCAGTGAAGGATTTCAAAGAAAATATGATCACTCGGTAATTTGCAAAAATAATAAATATAAACAATATCAAATTAGAAATATGACGTAAAGATAATGAGTGGCGTCTTAAGGGAGCTTAACCAATATCAAATTAGAAAAATAAACAATATCAAATTAGAAAGATTAACTGAAATAAAGCATGTATAAAGCTAATTAAATTAGCTGAAGGGAGCTGGTAGCTTAAATAATGAGTGGCAGAACGTGATGGCAAACATTTCAACGGCTGCTGCAATTTTTGGCTTCCATGGCAAAGCACATTCGTTATTTTTGGCTTCCCTGGCAAAGCACATTTCAGCCGCTGCTGCACTTTATATTATATGTAGTCATTTATATTATAATTCAGTGGTTGTTCTGTATACTACATTTATATTATATTATATAAGACTGTAATAGTCAGTTATATTCCCTGTCAAACGTAAGTAGTCATTTATATGCAAACATAAGTGGTCATTCAACAGCTGTTCTGTATACTACATTTAAATGTAGTGATTTAGATTATATGCAATCACATATATAGTGCTACTGCACATTCCAACAGCTGTTCTAATTAAATTTAGACCGTATATATAGTGCTACTGCGTATTAGTATATATTATATATAGTGCTACTGCACATTAGTATAGTGAAAACTCGAATTATTTGTTATTTTCTCTTTCACCACCCTTTCATTTGCACATATATTTTACATTCCAAATCTCACCAGAAGTGATTTCTGATACCACATGATATTGATTGTCCTCTCCCACATGGTTATGAGAAAGAACAAACGTCCTGGCTGTATACCATTATAACATTTGTTTCATAGCTAAAATAATTTTGAGTTTGACTTTAGATTAGTGAGTTTGATAGTTTTGGGTAAACTTGGTTAATAAGCTGTATTTTATTTTTGCTTAAAACGTTGTTTTCTCGTTAATGTGAGTGAAAAGCATGAAAGTGAATTAAGAAAAGAGGCAAGCAATTTGGAATCATACAATGACTGATTTTGTATATATTGACTCAAACTTTTGTGTGTTTACCACAACTATAGAATAATCTGTAAAGCATGAGATATTTTGAATCAAATGTAGGACCACTGACATAAATTGACATTTTGTCGTACTAATTTAGGTATTACAGGAGCCTAGTGAGGAATGATATAATACACTTCGCTTTCTTTATAATCTATCATTCACACTCTTTTCATTTTCCAAATATTTGAAAATGGGATAGGATTGATAAAGGGAAATGTACCTATCGCTCTCCTTTGTATCAGTAACCCACACTTACCTATATAATTAGTTCTATCTGAATTTACCTTAAATATAATACCAGAAATTTCACAGGCTGGAAAGTATGTGAAGGATGATGTATGGCATGCTCTTATAGTTGTGATTACTAATGCACCTGATCTCCAAGGGTATACTGTCAGGTCATTATACACGACATTTCAAATAGCATTTGAGCAGGTACAATAACTATTCTCAAACACTTGGCAGCTAATACTAAATTTCATTACGAAAATTTTATTTTCAATTTTGTAGGAAAGTTTAGCGCGAGTGACTGTGTGGTCTATTGGTGAGTATGGTGACAGTTGTTCTAATTTAAATGTAAGTTATAATTTCATTTCTTCTTTGTCAAAACTCATTGCTAGTGGCAGACCACTTAGTTGGTTTCAGCCTACCCTAGTGTGTTGGAAATTGCTTCTACTATGATGGTGGGAAGTAAAAGAATCACAATAAAAAACATGGATTCATATGTCCCCACTGTGGTTGATACCACAACATTATTTTTGGATTCATAGGTGTAGGACCGTGTTTTCCTTTAATAAATAGAAAACGTATATTTATCATTTTCAGATTTTCAAAGTTAAGGGAACATTCATTCAACACGATTTCAGCAATCTAATAACTTAAAACAATATTAATCCTACATAGTTTAGCGCCACGAAATTAGCCAAAACTCATCAATATAATTCAGTTTGTGCACTCAAAATCAGTATATTCATGGAAAACAACAACTAAGTAGAACAACATGACACATTTGTTGTGGATGTTTGCTGATGGTATTTTTTCTAGGTGCCGATTCATTTGAAAACCAAATAAAACAATCAATATATATTCCTGTTGAGTTTATAAAAATCCTTCTTCGCAATAATGCAGTCCATCGGATCAATGTTATTGAAATTATTATACACAACAATAAAAGGCATATGCTCTATTATATTCACCATTTTAGTAATTTGTAGCATGAATGCATTGTTGATTAAACCATGATGATAAAGTTGGTGCTAGAATTATTCAACCACAGCTAATACTTGATAAACATATTACCGATGGGTTAAAAACGTTTATTTGCATCCGCACATATTACTGATAAACATATACTTGATAAACATATTACTTGTAATGCATCCGCACATAATCAAGTAAAAAGAGAATAGTAATTTAGTACCTCTAAATTCTTGGTGGGGGTAAAAACGGTTTTTTTCACTCGGCACTACAAGCGATTCGAATATGGTATCGACTGTCTCTGGAGGCAACTCTACGGTGTCGTCACCGGTTGTCTCTCGAAGTGTGCGTAGTTGCTCTGTGCAAGCTCTCATCAAATTGTCCTGCAATAAATAATTTTTTTTAATAGTAAAAATTTATCCTTAACATTTATTCCTTTTTAAAAAATTTATTACATACATAAAACTTCGCCGCTTTAGGATTTATCCAAGTAGGTGGAGTAGAGTCATCCTTATTACATGCTATAGCTTTGATACGAGTACGCTCAAATACTTCGAGCACACGAGCAGGCCTACCATACTCCTTACTCTAATTTTTTTTTAATATTGGCAATTTTGAAAGTCAAAATAAATAAATAGAGTTATGAGAAACAAAAATATTACTAATCTTTCGGCATGCTCTTGTGTAGAAACAGATCCACAACTGTGCAAAGTCAGATTAGAGTTTCTATTTGTTGAAGCTTTCTTTGATTTCTCTTTAACTTCTGGAAGATCCTAGTATTGGAGCCACTTGTCCCAAATAGCTTGACTCATAAAGATTGGTTTAGCATTCTTTCCTTTATATCGCTAACCATATCCAAATATCTTTTGCTAGCCTTTGTCTTCCAGTGTTTTCTTATAGTCTCTATTGGATAAGCATCATAACCATATACTTGACCCTGTAATGTATGATACTTGTTACATAATAATGTGTTAAAATAATATATTCAAAGCTAACTGCAAGGGTTTTGATTTAACTATTGCTAGTGTATATCATATAGATGTCCTTATCAAAATAGACCAACCAAGTAATAGCACTAAATTTTTTATAGTTGAAACTTACCAAAAAATCTTCGAAAAGAAGATCCTTATAATTTGATGGTATCTTTCCAAAAGTGGGCCAAAAATCAGCTAAACGTTTGTGAAAAGATGCAGTAATCCTCTTCGAAAGTTCACTGGAAGGATGCATTGAAAAAGTGCTGTATAGAATATTTATGTTATCATAATAGAAAGTCAAACAAATATAAATATATATCAGTATAAAGCACATACTTATCTTTTGTTTCTACAAGTCGAAGTTCGATGCGGCCTGATGTATTAATCGACTTTGACGTTGGAATCGTTGCACCATCATGTGCACTCGAATTATTTGGACCATCATGCAAAGAAGGCTGCAAAGAAGGCTGCGGAGGTTAAGGTATAGATTATGGAGCATGTTCGCCTTGCTGAGAAATACAGTTGGATGGTTGTTATAGAGGATTAGGCTGTGGAGGAGAAGAATACAGAGGATTAGGCTGCGAAGAAGGCTGCGGAGAAGTAGACTGTCGACTAGTCTGCAGGAGAATGGGTTAGGAAGGAGTAAGCTGTGGAGGAGTAGAATGTCGACTAGTCTGCAGGGGAATGGGTTGGGAAGGAGTAAGCTATGGAGGAGTAGAATGTCGACTAGTCTGCAGGGGAATGGGTTGGGAAGGAGTAAGATGTGGAGGAGTAGAATGTCGACTAGTCTACAGTGGAATGGGTTAGGAAGGAGTAAGCTGTGGAGGAGTAGACTGTCAACTAGTCTGCAAGGGAATGGATTAGGAAGGAGTAAGCTGTGGAGGAGTATGTTGGGAAGTAGTATCATTGGGTGCTTAAGATATAGTGGGCTGAACTGGAAGAGATCGTATAGTCGAGCGACGATGCAGTGATGTTGACTGATTATTTTTGAATTCACTTTGAGGATATCGTTTTATAGTATGACTAGGTGGAAGAGTCGGCTCAGTAAGTGGAGGATCACCGTGTCCCCGTCCCCGGCCTTTTACTTTTTTTTCATGTTCTTGGGATGCATATAAGTGTCCACGTGTAGCGCCAACCATATCTGTGAACCATGCACAATATTTCAATAGTTAGAATAACAGTCATATTACATTACTATGGGTATTATTATTGTCATAAGAACTCAATAGTACATGTGGGTATATCTAAAATAGCTAAGTAATAACAACAAAAAGAAAATTGATAACATACTATGAGAAACAATGGTAAGAAGAAGAAAATAACATACTATGAGTCTACGAGTCTATGGTACAAAAAAGAATATCAAATTATGCTTTATTCAAATCACACATCCACAAAACATGCACATTATCACTATTTCAACAAGGACTAGAAAACATTTGTCATACTATAAAAATGAAAGCCTTCTTTGTATTATAAAATCCAAACATAATATTCCAAACATAAAAAAGCAGTTAAAAGACACAATGCTTCCCAAAGAAAGTAAAAAAAAATTCTTCATTATCTGTGCTTCATTAACATCTAATTCCTCATTCAATTAGTCATAAAAGACTACTGTCATTCTTCATTAACATTCAATTCTTCATTATCTGTGCTTTCATTTTCACTCTCAAGGTCTTCCACTATATTATCATCTTCTTCATCCATATCAAATACTTCTGTGACATGAACACCATCGTTAAGAGGCTTGAAGTCAGCTTCTTTGTCCACGATGAATTCACTTATTTGATCAAGGTCTGCTTGATAAGCTTGATCATTCAAAATATTTGTGTCAAACGTATGCCTAGCTTTTGTTTTACATACAGCCCACTAATCATTTTTGTTACTACTTTCAGATGGATATGTTGCATAATAGACTTGAATTGCTTGTGTTGCCAGCACAAATGGATCATAGGCCTTATACTTGGATTTATGATTTATTTCAATAAGATTGTACAAAGGATGCACATTAATTCCAATTTTAGGTGTATTGTCAAACCGATGACATTTGAATAGGAAAGTTTTCTGCTCTAGATCGATACAGTATGTCAGCTAGTAAATTTCCTTTAAAACACCATAATAGTCTTGCATATGCATTTCTGGGTCATTGCTGCCCTTAACACATACACCACTATTATAAGTTGATTTTCCATAACCTCTTCTGTTTGAAATTTATACCCATTAATGAAAAATATTTTGCATTTCTCACTTCTTTTTGAGCCCAAATGCTAGAAACTTTAATCGTTTATCCATCACTTTATTAATAGGGTCACATACCTATTAATAAAACAAACATAAATTATTATATACATAAATGTATGTAATGCATGCTCAAGTAAATGTTAGTTAGAATTTATTATATTAATCTTACATAATTAAGAAACCAATCACTAAAATTGGATGCAAGTGGAATATCAGGATTCTCCTCCTTAAAAATACTGCAAGAGCATTAAAATGTGTGAGATGTTTATATTTTCAGAGTAAAATCATTGAATGATATTTAAATTTACCTTATAAAAGGTTCTACTTCTTTGCAGTTAAGAAGTATATAATTTCGAGCAGCATGGTAATTCTTCATCGTTCTACCAATGTTTTTTCCAGCAACCATAGGGACGTCATTCTTTTTTAAACACGGATAACGAGCAATCATTAGCAAATTCTTCTATGCAATGATCATTACGTGAGATAGATCTATTCATTTTCTTTACATGATCCTCAAATAATGAGAAAATAACGTTGCCGCTTCTTCCATGATGTAGGCATTACAAATTGATCCTTCCACACATGCCTTATTAGTCACTTTTTTCTTCAAGTGTCTTATGTACCTAAAGCAATATGTATAAGCGAACATGAAAATTTATAATATTTATCAATATGATATGAGTTTTATAAATAACATTTCGAAGGGATACATCCATCGATATTGAACAGGTTCCCGCAATTTGGCTTCAAAAGGAAGATGTATTGGAAGATGCTCCATTATATTAAAGAAACTTGGAGGAAATATTCTCTCCATCTTGCATATTAGTTCTGGTATGATCTTCTCAAGCTTCTCAATTCGTTCCAATTTTAATGTTGGTGTGCATAACTCCTTATAAAATAGAACAAGCTTCGTTATAACACACCAAACTTTATGCGGAAGCAACTCTTTGAAAGTAATTGGAAATAGGTTCTCCAAAAATAAATGACAATCATGGGGTTTCATTCCATTCATTCTCATACTATTTAAATCAACACATCTACGTAAATTTGAAGCAATACCATCCGGTAATCATAAGTTTTCACCAACTTCAACATAATTTTACAATTTTCTCGAGTTAGCTCGTAACATGCTTTAGGTTTAAAGTTACTGTTATCTTCATTAAGCTCATGTTCGGGACATTTGCAGTAAAGTCGTATATCACGTCTTGATCTCAAGTCATCTTCAGTTTTATCTTTCACACTGAGAACTGTATTGAATACATTTTCAAAAACATTTTTTTCGTTATGCATAACATCAATAATATGACGAAGTAATAAATTTCTTCAATATGGAAACTCCCAAAATATGCTTTGTTTACACCAATTATGACTCAAACCTTTGCCTTCAATTGTGAAATTTAACCCATTTGGATTATTGTATATCTTTGGAAAATATTGCACACGATCGTAAATTTCTTCACATGGATGATCAAAATCTAAAAAACAACGGTCGCAATCAAACTAAGTCATTTTGCTCCCATTCGCTAAACGAAATGACGATGTGCACTTCATGTAGTACGGGCATGCTAATCTACCAGCCGTACTCCAACCAAAGAACATACCATAAGCTGGAAAATCACTAATAGTCCATAATAAAGCTGCACGCATAATAAAATTATTCTTCTTTGACACATCATGTGTAAGAACTCCATCATTCCAAAGGAGATTCAACTCATCAATTAGCGGTTGCAAATATATGTCTATGCCTTGTTTAGGATCTCTAGGCCCAGGAATGATTAGAGTTAAGAACATGTAAGGATTTTTCATACACATCCATGGTGGAAAATTATAAGGCGTCAAAATAACTGGCCAAGAAGAATATTGTTTTTCGAACTGGTCAAATGGTGCAAATCCATCTGTACACTTGCCTAATCTAACATTACATACGTCTTTTGCAAAGTCAGGGTATGTTTTATCAAAATGTTTCCATGCTTCTCTATCTGATGGATAACATAACAATCCCTCCTTATAATCCCGAACGGCATGCCATCTCATGCGAGATGTGGTTGCCATAGATGCATACAGCCTTTGTACCCTAGGAATAAGCGGCAAGTAATGCAACCGTGTGTATGGAACTTCTTTTGTCTTATTTTTCTTTCCCTTGTATCTTTCAGCGGAACAATATTTGCAGCTTTTAAGTTACTTGTCATTTTTCCCAAACAACATACAAGCATTTCGACATGTATCTATTTTTGATATGGCAATCCAAATGCAGTCACCAACTTCTTCATCTTATAATAACTGTCACCCAAGACATTATCAAAAGGCAACATTTCCTTACTGGCTTTAAGATACTCATCGAATTTGTTTTCTGAACTATTATATTTTACTTTAATTGCAATATATCTAGCGGTTGCAGATAACTCTGTATGAGTTTCACAACCATTCCATAAAGGTCGATTCGCAGAGTGTAATAAATCAAATAAATTCTTCGCCTCTGGATTAGGAGGTTCCTCCACATCTGAACCTCTCCCCGACACATTGTGGAGGAGTGGACTTGCAGCATCATAAACCATGGTTTCCATCCTATTTTCTTCAATAGGATTCTCATTATGATCAAAAGTACTATTTTCATTGTTGTTAGTGCTAGTTCTACTGGCAAGTTCTCCTTGAAATGTCCATAACTCATAATCAAGCATGAAGCCATATTTGCATAAATGACATTTAACGGTATCACCATCCAAAAGAGCTTCGTTTTTACATTTTTTACAAGGACGTCGAATTTCTTGATTTCCAAACTCTCTAGAAGCAAAATTAACAAAAACATCAGTACCCTTGAAAAATCCTCCAATATTACACCTTGTCCGTCTCTTCGCTTGTACATCCAAGTACGATCCCTCATATAATCCATTTTAACTGCATTACATATTGTAGGCTCACATGTAAACAACCTTACATTTTTGATAGTGGTTCAAAGTACAAGCATAATTTGCTAATTATAAATAAATAATTATTAGAAACCATCACATCTTCCCAGTTACTACATTGCAGAATTAATTTTATTTAATCCAGTGATTACACTTCTATTCAATTAACTGAAGGTAATATTATAGACAATAGCTTATTTGTCTTGTTAGGTACCATACCAACAAGATGTTTCATTTTTGGAAATGGAGTTTAACCATAAATAAATGTTGGAGATACTCCAATGCCTAAACCCACTACAAAAATATTTTTATTTAAAGACTAAAAATTTAAAACTGAAAATTTTGGGTCTCTACTCAAAGACTGATTACTAACTGAAAAAAACAGTCTTAAGATTTAAACAACAAGGACTTACTGATTAGTTTTGGGTCTCTACCAAAACTCATTTTAAAGTTTACTAACTGAAAATTTTGGGTCTTAAGATTACTATCTGAAAATTTTGGGTCTCTACCAAAACTCATAAAAAACAGTCTTAAGATTACTAACTGAAAATTTTGGGTCTCTACCAAAACTCATTTTAAACAGCCACCAAATAAATATTGTTCACAGATTATTCCAATAGTTACAATCTCTCACTGATTATTCCAATAGTTTCAAAAATCCAACCAAAATAAGTTGAGATTTGTTATAACTATAAGAATATGGATTCCTTTATACCAGCACTGAGTGTAAAACTGTACTGATTCATTGACTGACTTAGTGTAGAAGCACTAGTCAAGAAAGGACAAGTTGAGAGTTGTTATCAAACATGTACCATAAGTGTTCTTTGATTCACTACAGCTGCACTGAGCGTAAAAATGTACTGATTCATTGACCGACTTAGTGTAGAAGCACTAGTCAAGAAACTCAGTGCAGCTGCAGTTGGTCCAAAAAAGAAAAACTCAGTGTAGCTGCAGTTGGACCAAAAAAGAAAAACTCAGTGCAGTGACACTAAGTCGATAACTCTTGATGATTGTGACATATATTCAATACTTGGCGATTAGATCGGTTAAAAAATCAGGTACATGTTCAATTGAAGCTTGCTTCGAGCCAAGGTGAAGTACCATTAGTTTCCTCAAAATAATTGTAAAATAGGTTGGTATTTCAATAACACATAAGAATATCAATGCACTGTTAAATCTTTTTATATCAGTGCACTGTCAATTGCGCACCAAAGTAAATAACAAATAAAATACTGAATATATATCATAATTTAAATTATCATTAAGCTTCTGCTTAAAAGAACAATAAAAAAAATTATAATAGGTGAAGAGAAAGCTTAATATAAAGTAAATACAAGCATGCAATGCCTATGTCTGTATATGTCAATAGATCAGAATGAAAGAGAAATCTTTTAACTTGTACAAGTACATCAGCTTAAACATGCCAATGGATAGGATTGAAATTTGTATCGGATGATATAAACATTGATCCATATCCATTCCTTTCCTCAACTAAATATAGTTTGCCGGTACCAAATTTAAATCAGCCAGACCAATGGTGACCAAGATATGAAATAACAAAACCCAATCCCCAAATATAAAATAACAACTGAGTTTGAACTGACTTTGCCACAATCCCCAAATATAAAATAACAAAGCCCTAATTTTGAACCGACTTTAATAAACGAAGCAGTCTATTACTTGACCAATGTCGTAGATGATGGAGAAGTCGTCGATCGCAGCCAAGTCTAGCGTTGTCGATAGCAGCCAAGTCTAGCATCGTCGATAGCAGCCAAGTCTCGCGTCGTCGACAATGAGAATGGATTGGGATATAACGTCGTCGACGGCGAGAGTCGTCGATAGCAGCCATTCGTCAACAAAGAAAGGGTCATTGAAATTGGAATTAGGAAGAACGATTTGGATTTAGGGTTTTAAAAAGAAAAAAGAAGTTGGGTGGGCAAAATGAAAATTAAGAGGGCACAGCACAGCTTAACATTTTCGTAGCCGATTGATTTACGGACAATGTGCTAACTAGGGCAATGTACTAACTACAAATTATTAGAAACTGTTAGTTATTAAACGTAAGTTAGTATTTATTATTATCTATAAATCATTAGTAATAATAAAAATTATTTTAAATATATTAGTCATAAAGTATGAATTATTAATTATAAATCATTACTAATAATAAATTATTAATTATGTACTATTTAATATTAAGTATATATTATTATATTATATAATTATAATTTACTATAATTGATTAATAGTTATAAAATCTAATTCTTTATTAAAAAAATTGCACATTAATAACCATTACTTATAGCAGATTATAAATTATTAACTATTAATTAGTTATCATTTCCAAATTTTTAATTATTTTGGGAAAAAATAGAATTATCTAAAGAAGTAGAGCACTCATTATTATTTACAAATTATTAACTATTAATTATCAGTTATTAATCAAAGATTATCGACGTTGTAAATTACTTGGTTATTAATTACCTATTACTAGTAATTATTTAATATTGATTATGAACTATTTAATATTAACTTTTAATTATTTATAATTAAAAAAACTAACATTAAAGTATCTCTCAAAAAATAATATAAGTGTCCTTTTCAAATCTCTTGGAAATCTGCTGCAGAATAGCTTCGATAATAATCCATCGGCAAACAATCTCAATTTGCAATGGAAATTAGCGTTGATATATTTTTGTCGATAAGTTAATGCAATTTGCAACGGTTTACTGACAAATAATAAAAGAAGACGGTGATAATTTAAAAAACCAAAAATAGAAAAAACTAAATATTATCTCTAACAGATCACATGGAAATCCATCTCCAATTTAGCGACGGAAATTTCCAATGCTAAAATATGTCGCTATTTTCAGCTTTTTTTGTAGTGGTTCTTACAAAAGACCATCTTCTAATCCTTCCCCCGTTGTTACAAAAGACCATCTTCTAATCCTTCCCCCGTTCTTCTTTTCTCATCCTAACCTTAAATCTTCATTTCCTAAGATATACTCGTTGGATCATGTCACCACATATTTACGTCCTTTCTTCCCCTTCAACGCAGATCATCGAACCCTACCCCTAAAAGCATTGCTGCTTCCGCTAGGTTTTGGTAATGTCGAACAAAGAATCATAATATTACGAGGTATGATGATATTAGCGATATCTTTTTTGATTGTTTTTTCAATTTCATTGCAAATGAATTATCCGTTTATTTAATTTCACTAATTTTATGTTATTTGTTTGAAAATTGCCAACGTTTACCACCGTCGCTCTGTCGCCCCATGGTTTCCGATCATTCTTCCACTAGCATCGCTGGCGATTGCACTTTTTTCCTGAACGTCCAGGTATGCGTGATTGGCTGGTCGAATTTAAAAAAATCATTATTTGCCAATCGATCTTCTTTTATATTTGGTGTTCCTACAGCACGCAAATACAAGTCCTACTTTCGTTGTTTGCTATTTACTCATGTCACTCTTCAACATGTTTAAGGTATTTTCAGATTATGTTCTTCTATCTATTTGTTGTTTACAATATAATTGACTTTTAATCTAAACCCTATTCCTAATTTCAATTCTTATTTGATAGTATTTGGCTAAATTCAAAGTTCCATTTAGTTCATAACCTTATTAAATATATGTCATTGATTTTAAAATGTATGTCTTCAAAATTTCTATAAACGAAGTATACTTATGTTTATTCATAATAATGCTCAGTCAAATTCTCAATATGTTATTAGCAGCTTTTTTTAACTGCTTAGTTAATCTGGATTTTGTTTTATTGCTATTTTTCATAATTCCAAATGGACTCTACTGACTACTGATATAGATTTATTTCGGTGGCTTTCCCCTGTTGCTTTTTTGTACTCTAACTCAAAGAGTTTGTTTAATCCTAAGTCGGTCTGCTGTAATAATTCATGCCATCGTGTATTTTAAACTTCCTGACAACCTTCTTATCTTTTATTTGCAAACTGTAACATATCGACATTCATGCCCCGATATGTAAGTTTTACTTCATGTTGTTTCTAGCTTTTTCCCCCTTTTTTCCAATTTGTTGTTTCATTTTAGTTGAAACTTGAAATTGAATTATTTGTTTCTTTGATTATACTATTTTTATGTTGTTTTGTGGGGAATCTATATAGTTGGTTTGGCTTCACTTTTTCTTTATGATATTTGTATGAATATTAATATAAATGCTCAATTTCATAATACAACGGTTCCTTCAATCCAACCTCTGATCAACAAATCTCAGGTGTGCTATGTTTTATACTTACCCTATTATGTATGAAATATTGCAATTATTTGAGATGCTATTCAGACTTTAAGGCATACTAAGTTCAGTGTCGAACATTAATGACTTTATCTGTATGTGTGTATCTTTGAATAAATGTTGCTAATTGATATGTGAATATCTTCTAATATATATAATTTCCAATGGGCATGCTTATTCAAAAATTCTTGAGCTTTACATACAACTATCTGTTGTAAAACGTTAATTGGTGTATTTTGTTCTCAAGTTTGCGTAATTTTTGTACATAATAACTAAGTTGATTTCAGTTGAAGTCTTAGGATTTTATATTCACTATCGTATTGCTTTATGGTTAATTTTAAATGTACGTTTAATTATTTAATTCCCTTTCTTTATATCACTTAATGTTTAAAAATTTATGTATGATGATTTGCTCCCTTTCTTTAAATCTTTTACTTAGATCTATTCATGTTGGTTAATAAACTATGATGATGAATAAAATATGAGTGTTTCTGCACTTTTATTGGTTGTTATATTATAAAGAATATTTGTAATTACGCCAGTTCAGTACTATATTGTTATGCTACAATCCAAATTTCTTTTAAAATTATTTTGTGTACTTTTATTCTAATACTATTATAGGTAAAATCATATAACATCTTATATACAACTTTGCTTTACACCTTGCAATTTATTTGAATTTTTTGTGTGGTTAAGTTAATGCACTAGCTTGATTTCATAATGCAGATTTAGGCATAAATAATATCATTTTTCATGGTTTATTACATTTTAGATAATAGAAGGAAAAAATACAATTTGTGTTATGCAAATTTAGAATTTAATATAGTCTTTAAATCAATGTGAACATTGTATTAAAAGCATCATCTAAAATATGCATTCTTTTTATGGCATGTTAATTACTGTTAGTTTTCTAGGAAGACAATGACTAAAAGTGTTAATTTTCTTTAAAATATTTGGAGTCTTCAGTACCCAATGGATGACCTTGATATATTTACAACTGATATTTTGTAGGTCATAGTCATCTTATTATTTAATTTGCAGCATGGTAGACCTATACAGAAATTTTCACTAACAAGCTGATAACATTATGAATTAGAGCGTGTAGCATAAGATGAAGATGTAATATTAAATTCAGTTCGTTAAGCTTTTCAAGCAAAATGATTTACTTAAGAACTTTTAGTAAGAACTTCAAAACTATATATCACAAGTTGCCTTGCATTAACATGAAACAATAACTTATATATTTTTTACTTTTTCTGTTTAGTGTAACCGTCGGATAAATGATTTAGTGGATAATGTGTGTTACATCAGTACCACCTGCCATGGTTCTACTTCATTTGACTGTTTACTGCATAACAAAAAATGTGAACCAACTACCAATCATAGTTACATAATGATGGGAAAACCATGTAATTTATAGTTTATGAAAAAGGTTAGTCATAAGGAATCAACTATTAGGCTTATGCTTTTAGTTTAAATCTCATACACTTTGATTAACACATAAACTTTCCTTATAAGTTGACCCACTTCATACTTTCATCACGTTTGAACATTCTCATATGTAAGTAATAGTCATCATGCCAGCAAAAGGTATGTTAGTTCAATAACTTTGTTATACACACTATTTTTTTCAATGAAAAAAGGATTATAATCAACCTTCATTTGCTCCTTCTTTCTAGGTTGATTTTATACTTCATTCTGCATACTCGATGGAAACACCTACGTCAGACTATACCACTGTGTAACAACTTTTCCAATTATTTATCGTAGATATCAACATGGCCAGATAATGCCAACTACTTTCTGATTTAAATAACGGTCTAGACTGGGATTTCATTCAAGTTAGAATTTCCATAATTTGGAATTCAACAACTAAAAGCACAAACGAGGTGTACTCAATAAATCTTCAACTTTTGGATATGAAGGTGATTAAGTTCTACTGCTTCTAAAATTTATATTGTAATTTAAATGCTAATGATTTTGATAGCTAATTACCCACTAATATATGCATATGCCTCATAATTCCAGAATTTGGTATTTAACAACTAAAAGCACAAATGAGGTGTACTCAATAAATCTTCAACTTCTGGATATGAAGGTGATTAAGTTCTACTGCTTCTAAAATTTATATTGTAATTTAAATGCTAATGATTTTGATAGCGAATTACCCACTAATATATGCATATACCTTATATTGTCACAGGGTAACAAATGCAGGTAGTGGTGCCGTAGAGTTTGTTGGACAAATTTTTAAATGCATCGAATGAGCAATGTCTGTATGAGATTGAAAGGTTTAATGTTTATCGGTCACAACGAAGTTACCATGCTACCGATAATGACTTAATTTACGACGAGATATAGTGTGATATTCCTAAATATAAGTTCGGGTTTGTACCAGATGAGATACTTGCTCAACATATTGACAAAGTGACCCAACTAACAAATGAGTAAACTCCACACTTTGATATATGATGTATATTTATGTTGTATGGCATGCACACAAAAAATACAATTTTATTAAAGTTTTTAACATAATTATTGTTACAGCAGACATCGTAGGACTTCTTACAGGCATATTAGATGTCATATAAATTACAAATAGAACCAGATGTTAGACTACAACAAGGGAACTAACACTTTCTGCTGTAAGTTTAAATTTATAATATAAATAAACTTCTATTTCACTTATTTTTAGTTGTTAACAATATCTACAGCTCCTAAAATAATGGAATTTTTTTATCAGTTACTCCATGGGCGGACAAGACAAACATGATTGATATGTCGGTTGCTGAAACAAAAGTCAACTACCTCCCTGATATTTACATCTATGGTTGTTAAACTGTATAGAGGTACAAACCTGGTGACATTCATTGTTTTATTGACTTTTATACATTAACATGTATAGATACTTTTCTATTAGGTGAGTTTACCTTTTTGTCCACAGCTGCTACAAAAATATATGCTAACATTGGCTTAACTCACTACGCCATAAATGGCCTACTGCAACATTTTTGCAAGGTGTTGCCAGCTCAAATGTTGCGATAGATATAAAAATTTGGTCCTACTGCAACATTGTATTTATGGTGTTACCTTAGCCATAAAAATGTGTTGCTCTAGCTAAACAAGTGTAACACGATGCAACATTTTTATACAGTGTTGCTATAGATGTATACAAATTAAAAAATTAATAAAATTAGCAATCCGCGTGAATACGATCCAACGGTCTACATTTAATCCGACTGTTAAAATGGATCACCGCTGCACTTTTTACCAAATTTTCGTTTTCCCGCTTATGTTGGTGTAGATCCCCTTTCAGTTTACCATATTCACGAAATCCCCAAATTCATACTTCCAACAAATTCACGAAATCCCCAAATTCATACTTCCAGCAAATTCACGAAATCCCCAAATCAAAAAACAAATTCACGAAATCCAGCAAATTCACGAAATCCAGCAAATTCATACTTCCAATTCGCTGTTGCTAACAAAATAAAAAAGGCACTGTAACTAGAAGCTGCCTTCAATGCTAGGTCAGATCTAAATTTCCTATGCCTGAATCTTGTAGTTGCTGATTCCACCTAATGCCTGATGAGTTTTGTTGTTTACTGCCGCCCATTTGATCTTTGCTCGCTGTTGGATCTGGATCTAAGCAGATGTTCGTCGTTGTTCGATGCAGCCGCCTTGAAGAAACGCGATGCCTCGTTGTTCTGATGGAGTCGCTTAAGTCGCAATGAAGTTTTTGCCTCTGACTTCGCTTGAATTGAAGACGTTTCCTCAGCTTGCGTTTTTGTCAATGTTCGTGCTCTGACTGCGGCTCTATTGATGATGTTTGTGGTTCTTTGACACTTAGGGTTGAACTTGAAAGTGTTGGTGTTCAGATAATGGTTTGCCAAACTTTGGATTGCAATGGTGTTGGTCTTAAACGTGGAGAAGGTTGTGTGCTAATTGCCCACTGTCCAGATTTTGGTCTTATTGGTGATTGCTGATGTGTTGAGCACTGTCGTGATGATGATCTCTTGCTGCTGATGCTGAAATCGATTGTGTAGTTCAATGCTTGCCGTAGTTGATAGCCTGATGTCTTGAATCTGGAAGCGATTCCTAAGGTTGATGTAAGACTTTCGTTACACGAACACAGCGATCGGATTGAGGTGAAGTTTCTCTTGTATATCATATTACTGCCTATGTTTCTCTTGTACATGCCTGATGCATTCACTGTTTTTGCTTGATAGGCTGCCTATGTGTTGATGATGTAATTTGATGAGGCAGTGAGTGGGTGTTTTGTGAAAGAGGTTGGGAGTGTGGTCAGTGTTTGGTAGATGGTCAGTGTTTCAGGCAATTGTGTTTCAGGTAAGTGGTAGATGGGCAGTAGTTCCGATGGGTGACGAAGTTGCTGAGGATGGGGTTTGCTAAGTTCAGTCTTCATTTGTGCATCATTTTACGTCGTTTCAAAGAAGGCTCGATCTTCCGAAATCGGATGAAGTTGCTGAGGATGGGTGATGAAGTTGCTGAGGACTGCGGTGCCCCGGACCCCCGCCGGCGCTGCGCCCGTACCCGCTTCTCGCCTCGCCTTCGGCTCGGCACTCGGCTCGCCTTCGGCTCGGCATATATTTGTCAGTGTTGATGTCTGTATAAATTGAAACTGCATATGTAATGAGTGAACTGAGTGATGTAGTGAGGAATATCTGTATATGTGAATATCAGTGTTATATATCATTGAATTGTAAAATAGTGGAGTCAGGAATTTGTACTATTTCAAATGTTGAAATAAAATATTTATTTAAATAAATTACTGTTTAAATATTAAATTCTGTGCAATAGCATTTTATTAAATAAATATTTATTTTTATTAAAAAATCAAATATGCTCTACATTGTGGGCCCCACAAATTCAAAAAGTTCATATCTATAGCAACATTTTGGATTGTTGCTACAGATACCTATGGGTGTTGCCATAGACCCAAATAGGGTTCTACTGCAACAATTTTACTTATGTTGCCTTAGATAGTCAAAATGTTGCCTTTGAGGTCTAAGGCAACGGCAAAAATTGCATCACCCTAAAAGTGTTGCCATAGACCTATGGCAACATTTTTCGGGCCTGAGCCAACATTTTTTTTGTGTTGCAGTAGGCCATTTATGGCGTAATGACTGATCTGACCGATTTGATATCCAGGTATTACTGTTGATTATTTAAATATACATGCATGTTTAATATGTCTAATAATAGCTAATAACTATTTTTTTAAATAACTAGCGCCACTCAATCTGGATTAAGCACAATTACAATAACTGACAGTCAATGAATGTAAAAAAACATTCTGATGGTGCGCACTACGATGGTAAGTATGCTATTAGATATTAGAAAAATGACTACTTGTTAATTACAACACATTCGTCCACTTTTATTTACATGAATGTGAGACTTTACACTTGCACAAGTTGAAATAAATACTTCGGCCAAAACATTTCGTGGGAGTAGGTAGTTTTGAGTTAGTATATATAAAGTACTATTTCATCTAGATTTATTGCAGCGCTTAAGAAGAGGCAAGTTAGTGGAGATCCTACAAACCAGATTTTGTTGAAGATGTATTTTTATTTTCTTGGTGACTGAACCTATAAATTTTATGTAGTTTGTTTTGGAGAAGTTGGCAATATTAGCGATTTCATGTTTTCAAAATCCAACTTGAGGTAGCATATTAATTCAGATTACACTATTAAGATTATCCTGAATATATGGATTTCTATGGATTTTTCTTTTAGCTGATTTTGATAAAATATAAATGATTATTGAAATATTTAAGGAATCCCAGTTTCCTTTCTACTCATGAATGGTGGACCATTTAATTATGATGAAGCTGGATGTAAAGAAATGATAGGATAATATCAACTAGACTACATAATACATCTATTGTTATACGTTATCCTACTGAAAGTAGTTTTGTGCATTTATGCTACAAAATTGGTTGATACAAAATAACAATGATGCCTTTCAAAAAAAATATTTAAGACATATACTGAATTTAATTATAAAATTAATACATTACCATATAAATTGATATAATGAATGGTCATTCCATGCTCCTTCTAAGACAGAAAGTAAAAACATAGTTGACGAAACATTTTAAGTATCATATATTTACTGTTTGCTGCACATGTTTGCTTAAATCAACGCCTCCTCCTGAAGGCGATCTGATCCTCCTTCTCGCTGTTTTTCACGTTGTTGCTTCCTTCCCCACCGCGTCTTCTCTCCTTTCATGATTCCTATGTCTTCACCCAGTCCCACAGCATCAGACCCGCCTCCGCTCTCTCTGATCCATCCACCGGGATTCGAACCCACCGAATTCTCGATTAATGAGGCCGCCACCGATGATGGTTTCACACCAGTGCTGTCGCGTAAATGGAAGAGACTTCTCAAACCCTATCCCAGTAATCACCAAACTTCGCCATCAAACTCGACTGATCGAACCTCCTCCGCAGCCCAAGTTGATCGAACCCAAGCTCATATCACCAATCTAAACCCTAACGGCTCCGTCCCTCAATCTCGACGTGTGAACCATAAACAAGCAAACCCGACTTGGAATTTTAATTCCCAGACAAGCAAAGCATGGAATGAGGTTGTTAAAGGTAACAATATTCCAAGCCCTGTTCCACTGAAATTTTATCAACCTCGTGAAGTTAACTCTATTAAATGTGCTAAAATGTCTGCCGAGGTTATCATGGATGCTAGAAAACAATGGAGCAACGCCATTGTAATCTATGTTGTAGGCCCCAAACCGTACTACCCTTATTTCAAAGAATATATAATTCGAGTTTGGAAACCAGTTGAAGAATTTTCTATTTTCTCAATGGAAAATGGATTTTATGTGATCAAATTTAACAAAGAACAAGATTGTCTTAATGTTCTAGAAGGAGGTCCATATTATTATAACAAGAAACTGATGATGATGAAAAGATGGCATCCTGGAATGCAACTTAATAAAGATCTTCTCAATTCAATTCCGATTTGGATCCGGTTTCCAAACCTACCTCTTGATTTCTGGACTGAAGAAGGGATTAGCCGCATTGCCTCTGTTCTTGGCACCCCTATCAAACTGGATAAATTCACGGAAGGAATAATCAAAATTGCATTCGCTAGAGTTCTCATTGAAGTTGACAACAAATTTAAGTTCCCTAGCAAAATTCCTATTCTGAATGAAAAAGATGAGATAAAGTGGCAAGAAGTGGTGTACGAATGGAAACCTATTGCATGTCCTACTTGTTTGAGCTTTGGTCACAATGAATCCCAATGTCAATTCACTAAAGCATGGGTTCCTAAAACGAATCAACCCACAACTAAAGATAACCCTGAAATGTTAATCGATTCCATAGAAACCACCACGAACAATTATGTTGTAACTGACGCAAATCTCAAACAGGGACAACATTTAGACTCCAACAGTCAAGATAACTATCAAATGGACATTGAATCAGTTCAAAATCAACATTCCACTCCAAACTCAGAAATAGATAACTCGGATTCTCTTCAAAATTCTCATATCATCAATCGTACAGCCCAAGCAAGAGAACATAATTTTAAAACTCTTTCTACAGAAGTTCACAATGGAAATGATAATGCAAATACAATGACTGTCGACAATAATACAGTAAGCATCAAGTTAACATCAGACAACAATCCTATCATTTCTTCTACATCAATTAATCCCGATCACACCGATGATTCCACAGCCTCTGTTCATCAAACAACAGTTAATACATCAGAACCATCATCCAGCTCAAGATCAAAACCTTCACGTAAAATGAGACCAGAAGAAATCCCATTTGAATTCAAAGCGTCTTCGAATCCTGATGTGTTGGAGAATCCTGCATGGGCAAATCTTGTTAGTCAACTGAAAAATAAAAATAAAAAATCTAAGAAAACAAAGACAGTGGGGAAAGCTACACCCCAGGAAGAAAGTAGCGAATCCATAAAAGATTGTTGATGGAGTTCCTAATTTGGAACATAAGGGGGATGAATGCTTCCTCCAAACAATTGGAAATATTCAATATTATAAATTCGAATAATATATCATTTATAGGCATTCTTGAAACCAAGCTTACAGCTAATTCCACTGAGAAATTTATGAGCAAACTCAATAACAAATGGAAAATGACACACAACAGCACAGATTCTAGCAAAAGTAGAATTTTTATTATTTGGGATTCCACGGTGTGGACTTCGATAATCCTTCACTCTACTGACCAGTACATTACTACTCTTCTTCATGCTGCTAATGAATTGAGTATTGTTTGCACCACTGTCTATGCATATAATGAGGATGATAACCGTAAATCTCTGTGGGAATACATTATCTCTTTTTCAAACAATGTTAATTTACCATGGATTGTTGCAGGGGATTTTAACACTATTCTACACAACGATGAAAGAATGAACAACAGCACATTTAATTCTAGTGGAGATCTTAACTTTATGGAATGTATAACAACATCAAGACTTGTGGAACCACAATTTTCAGGTAATTTCTTTACTTGGCGAGGAGGTGAGTCTTTCACTATTCATAGTAAGATAGATAGAGTCTTTGTTAACCGACAATGGTTAGACAAATTTGAGAACTTTGGTATTTATTTTGGCAATCATTCATTGAGTGATCACACCCCTATCTCTATCAAACTCCAAACCCAAGACATCATTAAAAGGAAAATACCTTTCAAGTACAAAAACTCTTGGCATACTTCACCTGAATACTTCACCATTGTGAATGACACATTAGAAGACAATCCACCTAGCAGCCCCCTATATAAACTTCTCTGCAAGTTGAAAAACATAAAAAGTAAGTTGAAGAAATGGGAGAGTAGCAAGATGAATATGCAACTTCAAATTGAAAATCTGAAAAAATTTAATAACAACATGTACAGTCAATTAATTAATAATCCTATGGATGTCAACCTCCAGCAGAGCTATGCCACTAGCTATGACACCTTACAAGACATGATGAGGAAACTGGCCACTGATATTGAGCAAAAAATGAAAAATAATTGGCTTCTCAAAGGGGATAGGCCTACAGCTTTCTTTTATAGCAAACTAACTGATTTCAAGGCAGGAAAAAAGAACAATCTTGCTATTAATGATAATGGTAAATGGGTATCAGCATCAGAAAAAATAGCCCAAGAAGCTTGTTCATATTTCGTTGATCTTTTTCATCTGCCACAAGCCTCAAGACAATTTCCAACCATTGTTTGTAAGAAAATTCTTTCAGAAAATGCGAAAATTAATTTGTGTAAACCTTTCTCAATGGAAGAAATCAAAGAGGCAATATTTCAAATTAATGATAATAGTTCACCAGGCCCAGATGGATTCAATTCTAAATTCTACAAAATACATTGGGACAGTGTTAAATTGAATATTTGGGAAGCCATGAATGGGATTCTTCAAACTGGAAAAATTATTAAACAAATTAACCATACTTTCATTTGCCTGATCCCAAAATCTCCAGATGCTAAGAATATGACTGACTTTCGTCCTATTTCCCTATGCAATGTCACATACAAAATTCTTGCCAATTTACTTTGCAATAGAATGAAAGAATATATGGATGATTTAATTTCGATCAATCAAAATGCTTTTATCCCTAACAGAAGAATGTCTGAAAATTCACTTCTTGCTTTTGAAATGGTCAGAAGTTTTAATAGGGAAAATTCCAGTAACATTTGCTTGAAAATTGATTTACATAAGGCTTATGATAAGATCAATAGAGAATTTATTCATCATATGCTGATTTCTTTGAATTTCCCAACCAGATTTGCTAATCTCATATATGAATGTATTTCTACCCCATCGTTCTCTATTCTCATAGACGGTTCCCCATATGGCTTCATCAATAGCACGAGAGGAATTAGACAAGGGGACCCTCTTTCCCCCTATTTATTTTCCATGGCCATGGAATTCCTCACAATAAATTTGGACATGGAACTTATTCAGGGCAATATTACTCCCATTTATCAAATAGAACCAATGATCACTCACCTATTATATGCAGATGACATTTTAATAATGACAAAAGCTACCACAGAAAATGCAGAAACCATCCACAAAATTCTGCAAAATGTGAATAATAGCTCTGGTCTAGAACTGAACTCAGGAAAGTCCAGGATTTTCTTCAGTAAAGGTGCCAAATATAAACAAGAAATTTCTGAAATTGTCAATTTCAAAATAGATAGTTTGCCAATTATTTATTTGGGAATACCACTGTCAAATAAGTCTCTGAAAGTCAGAGATTTTGGTTGGCTCATTGACAAAATAAATAAAAATTTCAATAATTGGCAAACCAGACTTCTTAATATAAGTGGTAGAGCAGAGCTTATCAAGACTGTCATTCAACCAATGCTGATTTTCTGGCTCTAAGTATCCCAGATGCCTGCATCAGTCATTCAAAAAATTAACTCATTATGTGCAAACTTCTTGTGGAAGTCTAAATCACATAAACTAAGCTGGAATGAAGTTTGCAGAACTAAAAGTGAAGGAGGTTTGGGAATAAGAAGAATAGAAGACATTGCAGTAGCTGCAACAACTAAACTTTTATGGAACTACATTAATGGTAATTCTTTATGGGCCAGGTGGATACATAATAGATATTGCAAAAACAACAATTTTTGGAATATCAGAATGGATAACAACGCTTCTCACACTTGGAAATCTATTCTTCGTGCTAGACAATGGTGTAAAGGTTACATAAACAGGATAATTGTGGATGGAGACAACACTGATATATGGTTTGACCCATGGTTACAAGGTACCTCCTTAATTGACAAACATGGTTGGAATTGCATGAGAATGCTTAATGGCTGTCACAAAAAAGTTTCAATGCTCATATCAGACAAAAACTGGAAACAACAACTCAATTACATTCCCATACAAACCCATAGTGAAGTAAGGAAAACACCAATTCATCTCCACAAGGATCAAGACTACTGGTGGTGGATTCCTAACAAACATGGCCAATTTTCTTTAAAATCAGCTTGGAACACTTTCAGAAACAAACATGTAGAATTTGAATGGACAAAAATTGTTTGGGATAAAGGGTCTGCCCCGAAAATGTCTATATGCTCTTTGCTTGCCATTAAAAACAAACTAAATACCAAAGACAGAATCAGCAGATGGTCTCCCAACATAGATTTACAATGCAAGTTATGTGCTAAGCACAATGAGGACAGAGACCATCTTTTCTTCCAATGTACATATGCTAAAAGAATAGTGATGTACTTTTTGCCCAAACTTAACATCCAATTTAACGCAAATCATGACATTAATTCAGTTCTTACAGCTATCCAAAATGTTCAAGCTCCAAACAGAAGTGTTAACACTAATATTAGCAGCATCGTTTTCACGAATATTATATGGAACATATGGTGCGAACGGAACAATCGAATTTTTAGTGGCATAGAACAACCAGTTGAGATGAGAATTAAGCATATTCTACTAGAAAGCAGACAACTTATTCAACAAAGAGCTCAATTGCACGAGTTAAATGTAGAAGAAAGACTTATCTTGGCTAATCTAGGTTTGAGACCAGATCTGCATGCATCCTTTCGACCCCCTTAATCAAGAGAAGCTAGATAATTCTTGATAGAGGTAGGAGCCTATCCTCGCATGTAGAATCGGATTCCAATCTCCTGCCATTTTGGGATTTGATTGCAGATTTAGCTGATAGCTGCTTCTTCGTTTTCCTTCTTTGTGGTTTCGATATGGGTTCTATTAGGTGGACACGTAGTCGGTGCTAGTTCTGGAGCCAACTGTTCGTACGGATGATTTTGAGAATGTTGTTTGTATTTTAGTCTCCTCCATCTGTTTGACAGTTTACTCCAGTCCACAGATTGTTGTATTGTTAATATATGGAATTGATATGTACTCTTTTTCCTTGCAAGGTACCCATATAGGTTAGGGGGGTTGCAAGGTTTTAATGAGGCATATCAAGGACATATATGCCCTTTTGTCTTTTCAATAAAGTACCTTTTCCAAAAAAAAAAAACATTTTAAGTATCGAGTTATAAAATCAGAAAATTGGTGTGAAGTTGATATTAAAAGGAGTTTACTTCTATACACTAACTATAGATAAAGTATGTAATTTTACAATTTTTTTAACTAAACTCTCGAGCTACTTTCAGAGTAACATATTGGTAGAAGTCTTGTTAGTGCATGAAGCGGTTGATATACGTAGTAACATTGATTTGAATCCTCACATATTAAAAGTTTTCAATACAAGCTCAGAATATAATGAATAACAAAAAATACAAATGAATATGTTAATGCTTCATTCAGAATTGAATGTTCTTTTTACTCAAGGGAAAATTAGTGATGCTCCATTCTAATCCTGAAAGGGAAAACCTTTGCCAATCAATATAAGTAATTGGTATGGCGATATAATAAGTATTTAACAGAAGTGAAAATGAATAAACCCAAACCTCATCCAAAAGATAAATATTTTATTTAACTTTTTTTAAATTCGAACTCCTACATTTAAAATTTAAATATCTTCCAACTTAGTTCTCAATCGAAGGCATGTTCATCGACGAAGCAACAACGCAGTACTTTATTGGTTCTTATATTGTTACATGTTTTTATTTACTTATTTTTTTAAATTTACAGCTCTACCTGACAATAATTTCATAGAATATGACATAAAATGTAAAAATGTGGGCCACGTCTTGAATTTCGGAGGTGGACCCATAGAATTTTCTTCCTTTTGCACAAAAGGATGTAAATTATTTCAATCATAGTAGCATTTTCCTTCTTTTTTGTTGGGTTCAGGGGTTTGGTAAGAGTTGACAGAGTTGTTGTTTATAGTCTTGAATAATGATGAATTCCACTCGGTTTGTCCAGATTGCTTTGGCTATTGAATTCCAAATAGTCGAGGAAGATGATGAGCATGCGTTTTTGGGCATTTTTTTTAGGAGTTTTTGAGTTTTTTTAATTCTTTTGTTATCTAAACTCTATGATTCTACTTTTGATATTACTGTTTTCATTTTAAGCTTGGGAATGTACTCTTTTATGCATGAGTTAACTTTGTGATGGTAGTCTTTGGTAAATAATTGATTGATATACATATATATATATATATATATATATATAGTATATCTTAGTATAAAACACCAAATTATTTCTTGGAATGATTCATATTTTATCAAATTACCAAAATCTCAGCTTTAATAATTAATTGATGTCAACATATGAATATGATATTACTTTTTACCTAATTATCATAGTACTTATTTATGAAGAATCCAATTGCTGTTACTTCAAAGACTGGAGAAGTTGTCTTATAACAATTTTTTTTATTTCAGTAGTTTCATTGTTCCTATTTGAGAATGAAAATGTATAAAATACGTTTGATATACCATCGCAATATTTTTGGTTTTTGGATCTTTTATATATCATATTAAATAGTTTTAGCTGATTTGAAATGTTCATTTCTATAAAAGATCCTTTTGCACCTGTAATCGGTTATTTTTTCTCACCTTTAGGCTTTAGAAACCAAAACCAAAATTTTGGAATGAGAAATATTATGATATATAAGATTCGTGGTTTTTGGATTGAAAATCGCAATATTCAACAGAATTAGCCAAAAAGGACAAGTTGTATTTCATTGTGCTACAACTACCATTGCCACTAACCAATATTTCATCCTCAACCTATAAAAAAGAAGTAAATGCACAGAACTATTCTTGCTAGAATACTTAATCCTGTAGAGCTCATGAATACCAAGTAAGAGCTATCATTTACAACTGTAAACTAGAATTTTGCTTTATTTGACTATAATTTGATCTCCACTCAAAGCACCAAACTTGGGACTGATATATCTGTAATAAGATTGCTCTCAGGTAGACAGATCAATCCATGTGCAATCGTAGTTATTGAAACCATCTTCTCAATTAATTTTTATTTCGAATTTCAAAACTATGCTTCTCATTTTCTCTATAGGGATTGTGTATATGTATTAAGAAGAGGTGAATGCTTTATGATGTGAATGAATAGATATGATTGTAAATTATGTTTTCGTCTATTTCGGAAGTTATCTAACTCTAATTTTGATTGGATTGGAAATTGAGGAGGGATATGAGGTAAGGAGTGCTCTTCTTTAAATCATACTTAATGATGAAAGTGTAGAAATTATTGAAGAATATAAATAACTTCGGTGGTTATAAAGAATGCAAAGAACATTGAGTGTAGATTACAACCTTCTTCTAAGTATCGTTGTAATTAAAATCATGATATACTTCACGATGAGTAGATTACTTCCTGCTTTTAAGTATTGTTGTACTGAAACTTTTAATATTCATGAAAGATGTAGTTGCAATGTTGCAAAATATTAAGTAACTCGAATTAATTATCGATAATATCCCTAGAAAACTTGCTCCAATGTAAGTTCAAATACCTAAAGGATCAAAAAGGTATAGACCTCATTTGAAGTGTGGTGGAGCAATTAGCATATATGTTTCAAAAAGGATAATTTCAAATTAGCATATGAGCATCCAAGAATTTGAAGATGCATATTCAAGAGGGAGTGTTATAATGTATGTAAATTATAAGAGTGAATATGCTAAAAATGTGATACAATGTATTTTATGTTTTGATTTTAATTTTTAAGTTGTAGCTTTGGCATATTATTTTTGTGTAATAAAGATAAAGTTACATGGATTTTTAGTGAAAAGAAAATGAAATGTAGATGAATTACGTTAGCAATTAATTACATTTGTTTAAATATGCATATTCTAAACCTTTTGTTCTAAACATTAGTTGGTTCTGCCCCCTTGCCATGTAACCATATAGTAAATACACTATACTCTCGTTTAATGTTTGCCTTACGTAACACAAAATAGCGATGATCATATGAGTTAACTTACTGCATAGTAATCTAAGTTTACTGGCTTCAAATTCAGTTTTCCATTACTTACATGTTCATCAATTATCTTATCACATTTAACTTAATTGAATGCTTGCCCTACGCATGATGATAATAATTTATTGCTAGCTATATGTGTAATTTGATCATACTAACATCATAATAGCTAAAATTTTGCAAGAGATTTCAAAAAAACTATAATTTGATTGGCACTACTATTCAAAATTCTATTTGTCTTAATGTAAATGATGACATGAAACCGTGTGCTTTTCAATGCTTGATACTTTTTTCCTATGTTATATTTCATAGTTTACTATAGTTCTACTTTTTTATTATTTCTATGGTGTTTTCTGGTTTTCACTATTGGATGTTGTTTACTTTGTTTCATAAATAAGTATATAGATGATAATCTACTTTCCATTGGTCAAAATATTTGTAGTCACTCACACAACTATTATCTAAGCAGAAGTCCAATTCCATAGTTGGCTGTTATATTACAATGCTTGACTATTCAGATAAACATTCTATATTTGTTGTTTTAGTCAATTACTTTCAATCTGGAACCAATATATCTTCTTTAAGTGCTTATATAACTTATCGTTTCCCTTATATATAAAATATTTCACCATACTTGAAGAATTTCTATAATAGTAGATACTTATATGTACACATTATTTGCGTTTCTGTTATGTCCATTAGTGATAGCCCATGTGCGAAGCACGAGTTTACACTATAATATTAAATAAAACAGGTAAATAGGAACAAGGAAGAAGTTGCAAAAAAGTTTAGCCTCAGGGATAATAAGTTTGCTTTTTAGTTTGAAGGACACTTTTTAGTATAAACTGAAAATGATAGTTACAACTATCATTCTGTGATTTACACTAAAAAGTGTCCTTCAGCCTAAAAACGAACTTCTTGTCCCTGAAACTAAATTTTTCTCTAACTTTTTCCTTCATCCTAAA
The DNA here is from genome assembly GCA_030737815.1 of Allium fistulosum. NCBI lineage: Eukaryota > Viridiplantae > Streptophyta > Magnoliopsida > Asparagales > Amaryllidaceae > Allium > Allium fistulosum. The sequence goes on from CM060907.1 coordinate 1,059,493,338, forward strand.
AACCCCTAAATAAAATGTATAGGCGCTTATTTAATAGGTGTCTGAGCTCAAATGTTTATTAAATAGGCATCTGGACTAATTCAGTATTCTGAATTGGTCGTTGAATATTACCCTGAATATTCAGGGTAATGTACGCTATTGGAGTTGCAACTTTATCCGCCCCTTCATATTAAGGTTGGATTTGAGCCTGTTGGAGTTCCTCTAAGAAGTGAAATCCCATTTTATAAATTTTTTATTTTATATAAGCATGAACACTAAGCTACCTAGTATAATAAGTTTTGTAGATTGGAGATGCGTATGGCAGGAACTGAATAAAGAAATTTTGATCAAATTGGGGGAGGCATTCAAATTCAGAGGGAAGAAAAACAAATTTCACTAATTAGAGGAGAATAAGCAATGTGGAAGATAATAACATATGGTTCAGAAGTTTCTTGAGAGGGTAGAGTATAAATTCCAATTTTATAAAATGTGTGAGAATTCAAAATTTAATTCCGAAGATGATTTTGAGGTTGAAGGTTAGAACACAATTGGAGCGGCATATGGAAGACATGCATCATAGTAACTGACCTTTTTTGAATGTTGTTTAAAGTTCGAAGGAGCTAGGAATTTGAAAACCTTAATTTTAATTTCTAGAAGATTGGAGAGGAGAGTGAGGAGAATAGATTTGTTTATTTTTTTATACTTTAGAGGTCAATTGCTTTGGTTGTTAACACAACTGAAACAAATGATTCGGTGGTGTTAACAACCGAAGCGAATGAATGGTATATTGTTTCAGTTGTTAATACAACTGAAGCAAATGACTGACCTTTGGTTTGCAAAGGTTTATTACTTTGAATATTAAGGTGGGACCATAGTAGATGATACTATTTGCTTTGGTTGTTAACACAACCAAAGAAAATGAGACAAAGCAACAGACATATTATGTAATAGTGTTGGAGGTTAAAGTTGAAAAGGAATCATGGATGGCTCTAATCAAGGAGTACTTACTGAAAGTAACTCTCCTGAACAGAAGCAAAGGACGAAGAGAACTCCTACGCAAAGCTCCATGATTTATTGTTTAGGAAGGAGTGCTATATAGGAGAGGATTCTCAGCTCCTCTGCTGCGATGTGTCGCCAGCGAAGAAGTTAAAAAGGATCCTTGTAGGTATATATGAAGGGGCCTATGGCGATCAAGCCGGGGGGTGGACTCTGGTATGGAAGATTCTTCATTATGGAAATTTTTGGCCAACAATCAACCAGGATTTGGCCGATTACACCAGAAGGTGCGATATATGCCAATGATTTGCAGAGTTTCCTAAGGCCCATTCGATAGAGATCACAAAATTGGTCACTCCATGATCGTTTGGGGTATGGGGGATAGACATTATCAATGTGCTACCAATATCGAAGGGCGAATCAAAATACGCCTCTGTTAGAGTAGACTACTTTACGAAATGGGCTGAAGTGGAGCAACTTGCCATGATCATAATGAAGAAGGTGATTAATTTCATAATAAAAAACATTATCTACCGATTTGGGATTCCACAAACGATCATTTTTGACAATGGAACTCAATTATATAGTGTTGATTTAAGGACGAAACTAGGAAGGTCCATACACCATTGAACATAAGTTTAGAGAGGGAACATTCATGTTAGCCACTGTTGATGGAATCTCACTTCCGAGGATGCGGAATAGTGAATATTTACGATGCTATTTCGCTTAATTATATCTTTGTAAATACTTAACTAGGCTCCAATGTAATAAGACAGAGTCTGTCATTCTAGTGAATATGAAATGAATTAGTTTTGGGAATCGATGGAATTGCATTCTCATTATCCTAACTATATGTCGTGGGTAATAGTGAAACTTAATGTTCTACGTTTTTAAAAATGCAAGTATATAGGTAACGAGAGATAGATGCAGATCAAAGCTTGTGATCCATAATTAGATCTTAGGAACATAACTATGTTAGGTATCCAGAGATAGATACCGGCTTGCTCCTTCGACCCCCGATCAAAATACTGGAGTATAAACATACTAGGGTCGATCAAGACGATACACCCTATGCTTTCATACTAAGACCTTTGCTCAAAGATAGGCAAGGCCTAAGACCATTGCCTAGAGAGTGGAAAGGTTGACTAGCGATGCCCAAGGGTAGGTGTCTCACCTATTAAGTCGCAAAGTCAAGACATAGTGGGAGAATGATCCTCCTAGACTAACCTAAACGATACTCAAGCAATAAATGTGTTTATGAAAAACATGGATAAAATAAAGTAACCTTCAAGCAAACTTAAGATAGGGATAAACTTTTACACAAGTACCTTGGCCTAGCTAACTTCAAGCTAACCTAGAAATGCAGGTTAGAGACGTGTATAACAGGAGTTCATAAAGAAACTTTAACCAAAATGGGGAGGTGTTCAAATTCAGAGGGACGAAAAATAAATTTTATTAATTGGAGGAGAATAAGTAGTGTGGAAGATAAGAACATACGGTTCAGAAGTTTCTTGAGTGGGTGGAGTATAAACTCCAATTTTATAAAATAAGTGAGAATTCAAAATTTAATTCTGAAGACGATGTTAAAGTTGAAGGTTAAAACACAATTGGAGCAGCTACGGAAGACAGGCTTCATAGTAACTGACCTTCTCTAAATGACGTTTAAAGTTCGAAGGAGCTAGGAATTTGAAAACCCTAACTTTAATTTGTAGATGACTAGAGAGGAGAGGGAGATGAATAGATTTGTTTATTTTTTGTACTTCAAAGTTCTATTGCTTCGGTTGTTAACACAACCGAAGCTAATGAGGGTTTATTGCTTCAGTTGTATTAATAACCGAAGAATATGAATGGTCTATTGCTTCGGTTGTTAATATAACCGAAGAAAATGAATGAACTATTGGCTTGCAAAGGTCTATTGCTTCGGTTGTTAAGATGGGATCGAAGTAAATTATACTATTTGCTTCGGTTGCTAACACAACCGAAGCAAATGAGACGAAACAACAAACATATCGTGTGCTATTGTTGGAGGCTAAAGTTTAAGAGGAATCATGGATGGCTCCAATCAAGGAGTACTTACTGAAAGGAACCCTCCCGAACGGAAGGAACGAACAAAGAGAATTCTTATGCAAAGCTCCATGATTTATTGTTTTTGAAGGAGTGCTATATAGGAGAGGATCCTCAGCTCCCTACTGCGATGTGTCGCCAATGAAGAAGTTAAAAGGATCCTTGTAGATGTATATGAAGGGGCCTATAGGGATCACACCGGGAGGCAGACACTAGTAAGGAAGACTTATCGTTATGGATATTTTTGGCTAACAATCAACCATGATGCAGTTGATGACACCACGAGGTGTGATATATGCCAAAGGTCTACAAAGATTCCTAGGGTCCTATCGATAGAGATCACAAAAATGGTCAGTTCATGGTCCTTTACAGTATGGGAATTGGCATTACCATTATGTTACTAATATCGAAGGGCAGGTCAAAATACGCCACTACTATAGTTGACTACTTTACGAAATGCGTTAAATTGGAGCCACTTGCCACGATCGCAAAAAAGTAGGTGATCTCGTAGTGAAAAACATTATCCATCGATTTGGGATTCCAAAACAATCATTTTCGACAATGGAACCCAATTACAGTGGAGGCGATGAATAAAATCATCAAGTACAACTTGAAAAGGCGACTGACAAAGGCCAAGGGCAAGTGGGTCGATGAATTATCTCTAATTCTTTAGGCTTATCGAACGACCCATAAGACTACGAACAACCATACTCCATTCACCTTGGCCTACAAATCAGCGACCATGATTCTAATTGAATTAGAAGTACCTTCTCATCAGCAGATCAATTATGATCCCAAGGAGAACGAGGAGCTCCTGCTTGAGTCCCTCGATATGATTGATGAGAAGCGCAAGGAAGATGATTTAAGGGCTGCTGCTCACCAGAAACGAGTAGCTTGGAAATTTAATGCAAATGTCAGGTATCGGACCTTCGTAATCGATGACCTCGCCCTTAAATGAATCTTCCCTGGTCTATTGAATATGGGCCTGAACTGGGAAGTTCGCCATCGAACACAAGCTTGAAGATTAAACATTCAAGGTAGCCACTGTTGATAGAATCTCACTTTCGAGGGCATGGAATAGCGAATATCTACTATGCTATTTCATTAAATATATCTTTGTAAATACTTAGCTAGGCTCTAATGTAACAAGGCAGAGTTTGTCATTCTAGTGAATATGAAATGAATTAGCTTTGGTGATCGATGGAATTGTGTTCTCATTAGCCTAACTATATGCTGTGGATAATAGAAAAACTTAATGTTCTGCATTTTTAAAAATGCAGGTATGTAGGTACCCAAAGATAGGTGTAGACTAAATCTTTTGATCCATAATTGGATCTTAGAAACATAACTATTTTAGGTATCCAAAGGTAGATACCAGCTTACTCCTCTGTCCCGTGATCAAAATGTTGGAGTATAAATGCACTAGGGTCGATCAAGATGATACACCCTATGCTTTCATCCTAAGACCTTTGCTCAAAGATAGGAAACACCTAAGACCATTGCCAGAGAGTGGCAAGGTCGATTAGCGATGCCTAAGGGTAGGGATCTTACCTATTAAGTTCCAGAGACAGGATATAGTGGGAGAATGATCCTCTTAGACAAATATGATCAATGACCAGAGTTAAGCGAGATTAGAAGCAAACGTCCAGAGATAGAAGTTCAAATCACTAGTCAAGGTGAAAAATCATGATCAATGCCCAGAGATAGGCAAGATCGAACGTGGATATCCAGGACACCACTCCTAGATGATAAAGAGTGATGTGAAAGTCCAACTTTTTCACTAGTCAAACAGAACCTAATCAAGGATAAGATAAGAAAGCTACCGATTTACCTAAGTAGTGGTGAGAAATCGACCATGCGTACACAATTATAATGTATGATGATTACACTTTGATCCAAATGCAGTTTTAATTAACTTAAAAGGCTAAGTACATAGGTAGATGGAATCAAGGTTTGAAAAGAAAAATGCTTCATTCATTATTGAAATTTTTTCAAACAAATGCATGGGCTGCACCCGCACAATAGCAGCCTATGTACAAGAACCAAAAACTAAACAAAAGATGACCTAATGAAACATGGACTAGGGATGTATCTTCCTCCTCCTCTTCTCCCTAGAGGAATGTGTAATATGCCTTTTGATAGTTTTTTCACCTTTTCCTCCCATAGAAAGATAGCATTTGGGGTCAACATTCCAATCATAGTCACCCCTTGGAGATTGACATCCTTAGTTTTAATGCTACAAGAAGCAGAGGCAGAAGTCTGGATTACAAACGATAGCGTAGGCAATGAGACTGAGAGAGAAGGAGAAACGTCATCCAACTTTTCCTTCTTGATGTTCCAAATTTTTATGGTTTACGACTTCTTCTCACTTGCATCGATGGCCCAAACAAATGCTCAGTGACCCTAGTAATTATAATGTATTCATCTCTCTATGTCACGTGAGGATCATCCATGGCCCCTTCGTCCAAAGCATGAATCACTTTCACATCAAGACCCGATGTAGGACGTGCTAAAGAGGCTGGAATCAGGATAGGGGTGGACATGATGATCGATTCAGTCATTGTAGCTGGTGTGCCCAAAGACACGTTTCCTTTGGGCAAAGGGACAAGAGCAGGTTGACCTAAAACTTTAAAAATGGAAAAGTAGAGATAAGACACATCAACCTAACGTGTTAGCCATTTTGAATACATGTGAGATTAATGATATCCTCCGGGAGATGAATATGTCATATAAGATGGAGTGCTGGTAGACTCTCCCTTCAATATTGGAGATAAGACATGTAGTTTTGGAAGCATTCGGTACCTGTGAAACCAGGCTCTTTAGTTTATAATATGCATCCAGTGAGGATGTCAGAGTAGTTGATATGCCAATGGTTGCCTCAACAATGGAAGTTGTGGTAGAGCAAAGAGAAGGAATAACTACCTTAGGGGTTGGTGGCCTAAATGCGAAAGAAGTGGGGGCACTAGATGAACCAGCCAACTACATTGAAGTCTCTACTGTGGGTCTTTGGGGAACGAAAGTAAAACTCTCACCCAAACTTTTAGTGCTAGGTATGGGCTTTGTCCCTGTAGACGCACCAGTTTGAGGAATAGCTTCTGAAGTTAGAAAAAGTCAACCAGCTTCAAGCGCCCTTATAACATCATCCTTTAAGAGGTCGAACTTTAACTCCTCTTCGTCAATCTCAACCCCATCAGAAAGCACTTGTTCATGCTTCAAGATTTCTTCCCAAGCCAAAGATAAGACCCAGGGAAACCACTCATCCAACCATCTCAAATTTGACGATGTTTGTATAGAATTGCACGAGGGTAGGCTCAATTTCAGTTTGGATTTGGTTTTCAGCAGCTTTGACACGCCATCAACTGTCCTTGCTCGAGCCTCGGCTTCATCTTTCAATTGTTCTGTGTTTAATAAATCATTGCAATAATCCTAAGCTTGAGTAAGAGCGTCGACTTTCTCCTTCTTCTCAGCCTCAAGTGCTTCTTCCAATCTCTTCATTTTTTAGGCTTGCTCATTCACGGTCTTCTGAAGATTTTTATTTTCCAATGTAAGAGTGTGACTATTGTGGTGGGCAGCCTCAATCTATCTCTGCTGGTCTTCCTTTGTTCTTCAAAGAACTTAGTCTTTTCATCCAAATTTTTCTTGGCTTCAGCTAGTGAGGCCTTAAGCCCTTCAACTTCTTTATCAAGATTGGCAAAATACACTTGTGTCTTGCTCGAGGTGCTCCATCCTTTAAGAGCTACCTTTCTTTTATAAGATACTTTGGAAAAGGCCCCGGATACCCTCTTCCACTTGTGATATTAGTCATATACATCACACATAAAAGATAGGACATCAAGCCCAATGTGTTGTGGAATATAATTCAAGTAAGCGACGAATACGATGTCATCAAAACAAACCTTTGGAAAGGCACTTTCATGGATGCTAGATGTTGGTTAGAAACAACTTCGGTTTTTGCGGTTGTAAAAGTGGTAGGAAGCTGCTCTTTCCTAGGACCTCGCTTGGAACTATCAGAAGATATAATCCCAAATGGCTGCTCAGACCATCGAGGCGCATGGAAGGACACTATCAGATGCGTTGCAGATGGGACTGAAATTGGAACAGTTGGAACTTGAATAGCAGGGACATAGTCAGGCCTAGTCGAAAACCTGTCCATACTCAACGGCAGCGGAGAGCGAGATCAACGTCGAGGGGGAGAAATTCTATCAAATTCTCTATGGCATTCATCATGGTGCATATAGTCTCTATCTCGCTTTTAATATTCCCTCCTTTGGCGTCGTCTCGAGTATGATTCGTAAGATGATTCACAAGGACAATCTGATGTACTGAGCTACTTGTACTTGCCTCCGTGGCTTTTAAGCTTATCAAAGAGATGTTGGCGATTCATGGAATTTGAAAACAAAATGTAGGCGAGTTAATACTATTAAAATGGAAAAGTAGCACGTGAAGTATAAATGTTTAGTGTTATTGAGTGCTGATGTGTCCCAGTGCCCCCTATGGATCGTGGACTTGAAATTTGCTCATAGAGTTTATCTCCCTTGAACTAGTTGCGGGAACATTAGTTGGCAAGCGAATTGGGTAACTAATATCACCAACGCTAATATTACTAAGATCTAAAGAAGTTATTTCTTTTGGTATGCTCCTAAACGATCCATATATATCCTCGGATGGAGGAATTGGTGTTTTTTCTTCTATGGAGGCTGGTGGCAGCAGTGTGGGTGTACGGGATGAAATAATCTTTAATTTTAGCCTTGGAGAAATCAATGGCACCTGGTAATTGCTACCATGTCACTAGAACACACATAACCATGATCTATATCCCCATTATCATCGTCGTCATATCCTTCTCTTTGTCACCGTCTCTTACTTCTTGTCCCACTTCGGGATCAATAACTGGATCTTGTACAGGGGCACTTCTTGATTCTCTTCGGCTTGAGCTTAAACCTCGACCTTATGTACATGCTCAACATCCTCATGGGCCATGGGCTCATGGCCCAGACTATGGCCTTCTTCCAAAAGATTGTGTGCTCACATGTTCTCAATAGTGACAAGGCGCCTCGTATATCATTCTTCAAGTGGAAAATTCTTGAGGTCCGCAAGAGTGCTCATTGAGCATGCAATGATGGGTCTCTTTGAATCATCTATGAATATGAGAAATAATGAAATTAACAATTAGGATCAAGTTAACTTCATCACTGCGAAAGGTGAAAACGAAACTTAGGTCCTGATAACCACTTTTGCATAAAACCAGGTGGACAACGCATGAAAAATAACTCATCTTTAAAATAACTTATCTCGTTCCAATGCCCAACAACTATACAACAGCCTTTGGAACGCTCCAAATAAGTGAGTGAAAGGGTCCCCTTTTCGATTATTGAAGCTATATAAATAACGGATCACTTCTTTATTAGGCAACTTTTTCCAATTGCGAACGAAAATCATGTACATGCTGTGTAGAGAAGCATTAGTGTTTGGGTGTAACTAAGTCGGGGAAAGCTTCATATATTGAAGTACTAACAAAATAAAGTGGTTGAAAGGTGGAATGCACCCAACCATACATATATATCAATTACAAGATGTATATCCCTTAAGTGGATCTTGTGACTGTTAAAAGCATGGAGGGAATAATAAGTCCTCAAATGGAATTCCATTTCTTTCACATATCCGCATGAGGGATGCCTCATCTACCTTTGAAGCTAGAATATCCTGAGGATTTTTCAAAATAACAGCATGACTGGTATCGATATGTGGGGCAACCCCCATAAAGGGATTTTTATCCATACTTTTCCAAAGAAGACTAAACATGGAAGCAAGGGAAGGTAATGTTACTTCAACTAGAGGATGCCATGCCACAAAGAATGTTGAAATTAAAGACAAGAAGGGATATCAAACTTCAAATAAACTCCAAAAATGATGTCTAACTTTAACAATCCTGGGGGTTTCCGAAAATGTGAAGGTTAGGAGATATCGTATTTCAAGACAGCTTCTAGGGATGACGCACTCCAAACATTACTAAGAAATGATTGAAGTCCTCAACAACTTTAGGGGTTGTCGAATGAATAGAAGGAAGAAGATGTTGTGCTAACCTTAAGTGATATCAAGTGGCAATAGATGCTGAAAAGCTATGATGTAGAGAATATTAAACCTAAAGACAATCAAAGAGACATTTAATGTTGGTAAAGATGTCGAACATCTAAATCTCAGGCCTTTACAATTATAACCGTTTCAGCAAAGGATATTAAACACCTCCTGTAACGACCCGTAAATTTCAACTGTTTTAATAACGTAATTAGTTGAAATTTTGTGAAATTTTAAACGATAAAATTTTGAAATAAAAATTTAATATTTGGAATACGTCTAGTTAAACATAGCAACTGGTAAATTTTCGTCCGAAAATATTAAAGTTTATTTCGCGCGTAAATTCACTTCAATTTAATCAGTTAAAAAGCGTTGAAAATAAAATTTTTCCTAAACCTAAATATTTTTACATAGAAAAATTCTAAAATATCTTCTAAGCAAGATGTCAGTTTGTCGTTTTTCCAAATTCGGACATCTTTGGCTCCGTCGATCTTATTTTTCAGCGTTTTTCTTGCATTTTCCGTAGTTGAAATTTCAAATTTTTATAATTCAATCGTACCGCTAATATCTGTATACCGTTTGGATCGTCTCGTCGTACTGATCTCTACGGTGTGTTCAAATGCTGTATTTTGGAACCCGGTTCGCTGCGGGATCGATGAACAATTTACGGGTTCAGTACCGTTTTGAGCCTTTTGAATTTCTTGTGTCCATCCATTACCTACCATATAAATCGAATAGCCGTGCTTTTATTACATTCCAGAATTCAAAGGTTGACTGTCACTATTCCCTATTGCAAATAATTATTTTAGATCGTCCTTTCACTCGCATAGGCTCAGCTTTTTCCATTCTGTTGTTTCAAAAGAAAATTAATATACCTGTTCATTCTTTATCTGCCACTTTGAGATCTGCTCCTCTATTTCTCTCCTCATCTTCTCGGTTAAAAAAATAAAAATGATGAGTATAACTGTTCCTCGCTGTTTTGCATGCTTCCCTTCCCATCGACAAACCCTCCAAACTGTCGTTCCCCTAATCCACGCAAGCACCGCTCAGTCCACGCCGACCAACAACTCGATCCCGCTGTACCTCCGCCTCCATCCAAACACCACACCCATAGCCCGACCTCCCACAACCAGCCACCCCCGCGCCCGTGCCCCCTTGGCCTTGCAACCCGAATCCAACAAAGCACTTCCAGCCGTCTTCCTCCATCAACCCGACCCAGTGACCTTCTCGCCCATCATGTGAATCATCGCAGCCACCTTCGTTTTGGCCCACCTTGCTCTCAACTCAGATCAATACACCACCTCGGGCTGTTTCAATTCGAAGGTATATATATATATATATATATATATATATTTATATATATTGCTTTACTGTTAGATTTATATGCATATGATATGTTGACAAACACATATGTCTAACTAAGCTATATTCGTAGTCTGTGAGTTGATATATATATATAATTTGCAATTCAAGTTTTCATTTACATATTACACATATATATAGTTGATATGTTATACATTCACTACACATTAGTTGTTCATTTGCTTGTCAGTTTTTAAAATTTACAAACAGTTTTCGATTTTTAAAAGTTTGTGAGTATAGCTTTTCAAAGTAATTGCAGTTAGCATATTTGTATTGGGAACCTGTTGGATCATGTATTAATTTTTGTTACGGGTTGTGTGAGTTTGTAATCCATTTGTTTTGTAAGTTCGTGCGCTTATTTATATCAGTTTTATGTTTTATAAAATATGTTGCGTTATGTTTCAGAATTTAGTAATAATAATATGTCAGTTTCCATATAAGAATGTTAGTTGTATATATAGTTCGTCAGTGCAAATATGTTAGTATAAAGTGTACATATAATCCACATTTAAGTGATAAGGTTAGATGTTTGGGTTTAAGGATGTATGTGAATACCAGTGAGTCATAAGCTGTGGTTATATAGTTCATACAAACCATATTATATATAAACTTCTATAAGCTATAATATGTTGTGTCTGCATATTTTGGTAAGAGCATATATATTACCTAACAGTTTGGTTATAGTAAAGAACAGTTATTGGAATAAAGCGAAGTTATTTGACTTTAAATATAATATATTATGGCTTTGTAGCTGAAGTATATAAGCTTATTTATGTAGTTAACCTTGATTTTGAAATTTTATAGTATTTTAGTGAATTTGTCTTAAATTTTTAAATAATGAAAATATATAATATAATAATAATGTATATATTTTGTTTATATCCGAACTAATTCGTTCTGTTCATCAATCCCTGCTATCAGTTTTGCTCGTCAAATTCGTGCAATTCTTGCCTTGATTTGAAATTCGTCATTTGGATTGATCGATTTCGCAATTCAAACCTTAGCCTGTTGTGGTCTATCTCTCTAACCTCGAAAGGTGAGCACTCACTCACGATTAACGTTCTTTTATTTCGGGATTATTTGAATTGATTATTGGATTGATATTGATTATTGTTATTGCTTGTTTATTTACATTGACACCATCCCAGTTATCACACTGCAAGTTCCCTTTGCTATGCTTTGATTTTGAATTGAATTGGAATCGGGTTGAAATGATAAATACCCAAATTGAACTTTGACCTAGGATAGAAAATTAAATAAAACCCGATTGGTCAATAATTTGATTTAAAAATAAAATGAAATTTTATTTGAATAAATTATATGGTTTTGAAACGAAGTTGGAAATTGAATTTTAATGAAATTTAAACGTGAATATTTAATAATCTGAAATAAAATATTAATACAGAAATTGATGAAAGAATGTTGTTTAATTTAAGAAATGATTGAATTAAGTTTGAAATGATTTAATAATTAAGTTTGAAATTATAATTAAGTTTGAAATTATTAGACTTTGAAATTATTTAATAATTAAGTTTTGAATTATTTAATAATTAAATAAGATTTAATTATTTAATGATTAAATTGGATTGAATTCTTAATAAGAAAAATTGAACTTTTGAATAAGTGAATTTTACTTCGTAAATAATTAAAATTGAGTTTTCTTTATTAAGTAAGTTTTGGAAAATTATTTAATAAAGTAAATAAGTGAAATGGAATTTCTTTAACAAGAAATGAAAATGTGATATTTTGGAATTAATGTAAGACTTGTAATTGAAAGAATTGATTTGACGAATTTAGTTTAAATTCAAAATTGTAAAGTTTGATTTAATGAAGTTGAACTTAAGAATTGATTTAATGAATTGGAAATTTAATAGAAATTGTTTTGAATGATAAAGTAACTTAACGAATATTTAATGAAATTGATAAATGAGTTTAAATTGATTTGAATGTTAAATTAAATTTATTTAAATGATTTCAGAATGAAACTTGTTTGCGAACTTGAATCAATATTTGAATTGTTTTAAATAAAGATTGAAATTGAATTATAAGATTTTGAAATTGTGAATTTGGAAGTTTTGAAACGTAAATATTGGAAATTGGTTTAGAAAGACAAATGAAATGTTGATTTACGAATTCTAATTGAATTGAAATTGATTTGGTTTTGAAATTTAGTAAACGACCAATCGGTGTAATAATTACGGAAGTTATTAAAGAGACCGGAGTCGGTTATGGATATATTCTCTATCTAAACCGAAAACCACTTTAATAACTATACGCGGAGTGATGATCCAGAATGAAGTGGTTGGAATGATGTACGTGATGACTGAAGAACGATAATGGATAGCCTTGACACTTGTGTCAAATTGGAAATGACTAAAACAGGAGCTGTGCCGGGCCAATGGAGGATTAGCTACCTCAAGTGGACACACTTCTTCGAACTACTTATACTTGTTGTCGATTGGTGCACCCTTGATTTTGGGAGTGTTGTTTCACGGTGTTGCGGGCGCTGCGGCGTTGCATTCTCACCAGTCCGGATCAGGCGAACGGTAGTATCACTACCTTGGGTATTGCCTCATGTGCCTTGTCATACTTGTATTCCATTTATGCGCGACCACTACGATTTTGATTTGTACCTTTAGTATATGGATTGCCCTCTGGTGACTTCCGGTTTTGGGGAAACTACAGTCTTGTATATGCTTTTGGGAATAAAAATATGTTAAGGGTGGAATGGGCCATGACTTAACACTATTTTGATATCTTTTATATTACTGATAGACATTATCTACTTATCGTACACTACTACATAGTAGATAGTTTGACGGATCCTTAAAGGATGGTTATTCCAAACATCCTTTGAGTTACTTGTATTTCAATTGCTATTTCACTTGAGTTGGATTTATTGATATAAGAATGTTAATCCTGACTCGAGTGTTTTGTGTTTTTCTTTACGCTCGGGTCAGACTGAGTGGTTCAGCTTTCGAGACTTACCTTTGGAGTTGGAGCTTCTCTTGGAGATCCAGCTATCTATCCAGCTTTCAGATATTCGATGATTCTAGTGATGTATTCTGATTTGTATATGATGTATCGTATTACTCTTCCGTTGTATCTATTCTAACTCTGATGTAACTTATACATTTATATAGTAGCTTCATGAACTACTATCTCTTTTATTTCCGCTGCATTTATTACTCTGTGTCTGTGATCTGTGATTATTTATTTATTGTATATGTTCAGTTTTGCCAAATTTAAATTAACAACGCGGTATTTTGAGCAATTCAACTCCGGCATGAGTGTCTACCTATACACTTATAATGGATGCGAATGGTCCAAAATATCGGGTCGTTACACCTCCAGTTGTCGATAATGTCGTAAATCAACAGTATTAAGAAGGATATTGAAGTTCATCGATACAAGGAAGGATATCAGCTATCAATAATAGAAGAAGATAACAGATCCCACGCAATTTAAGTGACATTAAGCCTCTACAACTTAATGTTGTAGAGCATAAAGCAAAGGGAGGATGCCAACCTTTAAAGGAGTGTGGTTGATATCGAATACAATAGTTGTCGCGTATGGAAAAATGAACTTCGAACGCAAACAGTTTTGAACTTTATGAGACATGGAAGGTTGCCGTAAAACATCAATGTTCAGAGTGGCGTGGTAAATTGTCAATATTCAAAGGGATGGGATAAATCATCAATGTAAAGATGGTTGCTGAAAATCATCAATCTAGAAAAGGATGTCGTGAGTCATCGGTGCTTAAAGTAATATCGTAAATCATCAACATGGAGAGGACCATCGTGAGTCATCAATGTGAAGACTATTTTTGCATGTCAACAACACAGTGAAGGATGCTGAAAAGCAATGATGCCAAGAGCCACGTGGCAGCCATGCCGCCTAATTCCACCCTTATAAATACAGACCCCATGGCAATAAAGAAGGGGCGAATCATTTCTTTCCCCCCTTCTTAACTTTGAAAAGTTGTAACCTTAAATTGAATTGGGGCAAAATCAAGATTTGATTTGTAACTCTTAAAACTTATGAACAAGGACATGGACCGATGGATTTGCATAGCCTATTACCTTGATCATGCGAATTTGATTATTATTTAACATGGATATGCGTATGACTAATTCTTGGACTTAACATTTAGGCTCTTCTCTTAAACAAGGCAACTTAAGCCCTTGACTGAATTAACGTTATTTTGCATAATAACCATCTTGTCTATCTTCACATGAATAATGGATTATGGTTTTCACATTTACTATTTTGTCCATTAACAAATGCTCAATAGACTATTTCACCTTTATGCAATTTACACTTGAACATATGACGTACACCCTTGGGAATATTTATAATTCGTTTGAGAGTCTATTGGTAACATGGATCCATTTAAAGTAACATCATTTTGTGCTAAGGCTTGGATGATAAGCAAATCTTTGGTTTAATGACACCTTGATGAACCTATCAATGACTCCACTTAAATAACCTCAAGGATGTTAAATCAGTTTATTGGTTTAGTATAGCATCATGGATGTTACACCAATTTTTTGGGTTAACATATTTAGCTCTTGAAGGAGAGCTCGAACCTTGAAATCATTATAATTTTATCTTGAAACTAATTACTTGAAACTTTGTTTTAGGAAAAATGGCGAGAACTAAAAGAATTAATGTTCTGAATGAGGAGAGAATACAACAAACAACATTGGAAGACGACGTCGCTCTGTGCTTTAGTCCAAAAAATATAGAAACTGGTCAACCTTCAGAACCAAAAAAGCCAAAAAAAATAGTGAAGCCAAAATCAAAGACTTAACGCAGCAAATGGCAGCAATGCAAGAACTAATAGAGAAGGTCCTTTCATAGAAGTCTTCCAAAATGACAAAACCTACTGAAGGAGAAAAAGTCAAATCGCCAAGGAGAAATCTGGATACTTCCATGATCAAAAGAAAGGATAGAGGTAAAATTATTATGACCCCATATAGAGGAGGAATCCAAAAGGTTGGATATGCAGCATTCTCTTCAAAATCGCTAGTAGATAATAAGATTAAGGCAGGTCGTCGAGAAAACTTAGCAGAAAGGTCTAACGAAAAATCAAAAAGTTCAATCTCGCATAAGGAGTACATGCTTTATCGAGGTGATTACCACAATGATGAAGCCTACTTGAGAGATATAGCTGATAAAATGGCGAAGCACATGCTTGATATCCAAGGAAAGAGGACCCCTGATCCCAAAGTCCACAACAATTTTCGTGAAGCCCCTTTCATAGAAAGAATAATGTCTGTCGAAATTCCATCATATATTAAGATTCCATTGTAAGATATAACGGAACTACCAATCCTGATGATCATCATCTAGCCTTCGAGAGCCAAATGGACCTTCACAATGCTTTTGGAGCCTTATGCTATAGGCTCTTTCCGACCACTTTTCAAGAATCAGCTGCTAAGTGATATAGACATTATAGAGAGAAAACAATTTATTCTTAGATGCAGTTCTCTTACAAATTCTCAGTACAGTTCTGTGTGTGCAAGGACCCTACTATCGATTCTAGTGTACTGGGCAAGGTTAAGCAGTGACCAGGAGAGCTGCTAAATGAATACTAGAAAAAATTCAACACGGAGGCATCGAAAGTCGAGAACATGACTGATAGAGAAAAGTTAATGGTTCAGGATTGATTGAACAAACCCCCTTCTTAAAGGAACTTTATATCCCTAATTGGAGAGACCTTCAAGATTTTCACTTCCAATCTGAAAAATTCATCCGTATGGATGAGATGTAGCATGCCAAGAAAGTCTCCGACAAAGAAGAAAACAGATAGACCTGGCATTGATCACCCCAATAAGAAGCTAAGATGCAATGAGAGCAAGAGAGTAAGATGGGAGGAGATCCTGAAATCTAACTACGTGGCCACACACAAACCAATCTCCTATATTTTTGCTACAACTAAAGATGGAGGAAACTTCCCAACTTCTTATAAGGCAAGGAGTAATCCCGAGCCAAGTAGGGGAGGAGATTATTGCGCCTATCACAAAGCAAATGGGCACAAAACTGACGAATGTCGTGTTTTTGCCGAAATCATCCAAAATATGATCGATCAGGGATCCTGAAGGAATTTTTCAAAGAGAATTAGAAACCTTCTCATCTTGAGGAAAGTAATCAGAGGCCACCAAACAATGCCACAAATTTTGTGGAAAATGATTCTCAGCAAGATTTTATTTCACCAATTAATCGAATAGACGTTATCCATGGAGGTCCACATTTAGCTAAAAGCAGCAAGAGGGTTAGAAGCTGGTACATAAGAGAGGCCAGAGATAGAGTCTTTTCTATTCAAGAGGAGCCACTGCTCAAAAACCACAAATATCAGCATCAAATGAACATTTTGACAATAACTCTGCAAGAGTTAAGAGGGGTTCACCATCAGCATAATGACCCGCTAATGATAACTGCACAAATTGAACTCTTCATAGAAACCAAAATTTTAGTTGACACCAGAAGCACAATGAATGTTATCTTCAAGTATGCCTTTAATTAGATGGGAGTTCCAAAAGAAAAGTTAGAGCCAAACTTCCAGCCTATCTTTGGGTTCAATAACAAAGGATCCACTCCAATGGAGCAGATTAAGCTTCTAGTGCAAATGGAGATTCCACCATATTCGAGAACTTTCGATACCTTGTACATCATAATGGACCAACCTTTCTACTAGAATACTTTCTTAGGGAGACCGACCTTGGACAAGGTAGATGCTTTTGTATCACCAAAATATCTAGTGGTGAAATTTCTAACTAAGTGTGGATGGAGAATGATAAGGGGGAGCAATTCATCTCTCAAGAATTGTATTTTGCCACCCTTGATCGATCCAAAAGGGATAATCTTTCTTTTTATGATTCAAAGAAAGACAAATTGATCAAAACTGAAATAAAAAATCCCTTGGATGGTTATTCTCTAGGCCAACTATTCAAGGCTAGTAAGAAGATGAGAGCAACCGTGAATGCTAAGAACGTGTTAAATAGATTAACTCTTTCGAGAGGAAAAGAAAAGGGAAAAAGGAAATCCTAATAGACAAGAAATGGATGACAAAAAATTTATCACTAAATTAGATTACAGAAATGAGCAGGAAAGGATAAAGCCAACCGAAGATCTAGAAGAAGTAAGCATGGATTCGCTTGATCCAACAAAAAAACAGTAAAGACCGGAAAGGAGTTAGGCAGCAAGCATAGTTTTTTCAATCTAGCAGGGTTGTATTTACTTGGACCCACTCAGATAGGCCATCATAGATCGTACAATTATGAGTCTTGCCCTGAACATAGATCCAAATGTTGCTCTTATTTGACAAAATAAAAGTTGTTCGATAATTTTCAAACTAATGCGTTGAAAGAGGAGGTCAAAAGACTACTTGAGAATGGATTTGTTGGAGAAGTTTTCTACCCAAAATGGTTAGCCAATCCCATGTTGGTCAAAAATCCTAATGGAAAATAGAGAACATGTGTCGACTTTACTAACTAGAATAAAGCATGCCCCAAGGATTGTTATCCCATACCTCGAATAGACTAATTAGTTAATGCGACAAGTGGGCATAAACTATTGTCTTTTATGGATGCATACTCAGGGTATAATCAAATCCTCATGTTCAAGCCGAATGAAGAATAAAAAAGTTTCATAACAAACTGGGGAATATACTGCTACAAAGTTATGCCTTTTGGTTGAAGAATGCAGAAGCTACATATCAAAGATTGGTGAATAGAATGTTTAAAGAACAAATTAGTTGAAACATGGAAGTATATGTAGATGATATGCTAGTCAAATCTCAAAAGGAAACTAGTCACTTGAAAGACCTTGAAGAAATGTTTGGAGTATTAAGAAGATACAATATGAAATTGAACCCGTAAAAGTGCTCTTTCGGGATATAATATGGGAATTTTCTAGGATATATTGTCAGCGCCAAAGGAATTGAGGCCAACCCTGACCGAATCAAGGCAATTAGGGACATGGCAGAGCCAAAGACGAGTAAAGATGTGATGAGTTTGAATGGAAGTGTGGCAGCTTTGAATAGATTCATCTCTAAAGCCACTGATAAGTGCATACCATTCTTCAACGCGATCAAGAACAAGAAAAACTTTGAATGGGGAGAATATTGTCAAAAGGTCTTTAAAGAAATAAAAGATCATTTGGAAAATCATCCAATCCTATCTATCCTGCTAGAAAGGGAAAATCTTTACCTCTATATGGCAGTTTCTGAGCATGCAGTAAGCTCTGTTATAATAAGGGAAGAGAATGGAGTTTAACTTCCAATATACTATGTTAGCAAAAGGCTCAAGGTTGCGGAAATTAGGTATTTGGTCATAGAAAATTTAGCATATTGTTTAAAGCTCACCACTCGAAAGCTAAGGGTATATTTCTAAGCACATCCAATCATAGTCCTAACCAACTTTCCACTCAAGAAAGTTTTTAGTAAACCTAAAACATAGGAAAAACTAGTAAAATGGGGAATTGAGCTCAGCTGGTATGATATTGAGTTCTAACATAGAGTGTTAATTAAAGGACAAGCTCTTACCGATTTCATAAACGAATGCACACGATTCATCAAAAATTGGCCAGAAAAGGAAAAAGACTTAAGGCCTAAGTGGTAATTTTTTGTTGATGGAGTATCAAATGAACTGAGGGCAGGTGCGAGGTATATAATCATTACCCTCGACGGATACCAAATCATTATGTAATGATCCGGATTTTTCACGCTCGAAAATCAACATCCATACTTTACATCGTATTCGAATGCCGTAGATTTGACCGTTCAAATCCGAGTCGCCGGAGCTTATAACACAGTTAAGTAAATAACACAGCGGAATAAATGAATAATACATTGATATACAATATCAGATACAACAGAGTGATACAATGAATATCAATATACATCAGAGATATGATACAACAAATAGCAGCGGAAAGAAAACGATAACATCAGCAGCGGATAATCTCCATCTTCAAAGCACTAAGCCAGATATAGCTCGAACTCCCAATAACGAGGCACAAAGATAAGCAAGTGCAGTCTGATCCAAAGACTGAACTAGCTCCAGATAAATCTACAAATCTGACTATCTGAAAAACCAAACTCTAGACTGCTCGTGTAGAAAAATTTTGAGCATCCAGAGTTTAGGAAAGAAACAATAAAATCCGGATCAGTCATGGGACTGGTGTGAGCAACAAAAACAGTTTATCTTTAAAACAAAAGCATTTTAAACATTGAAATCCGCAATGCTTTTCGAAAATGAAACTACCATAAGACCTCCCACCAAACACACAATGCAATCGCAGAATTGGAGGAGATTTCTTCTTATGATAGTCAAAAATGCTTACTACGCAAAAATCATTCGATATTATTATCATTAGTGCATAGTGTCGAAAACATTTCGAAAATATAATATAAATCTTAGCCAGCATACAACATTGTTGTATGCCTACTATAGCTACTACGTTCAATAGCAGGTTACCGCCACATTCCATAGCAGGTAATACAACTAAAACCGTACAAGGTTCGTATTGTTTCTTTGGATTTCCAACAAATGATCAGGCTAAGGAACTTCCTTACCGAAATAGAAACGCCTCTGGAAAGACGCCCCGGATCCTAACCGGATCTCTGCAAACAAAAGGCCGACGCTACCTCACGCTGTAAAGCTGTAACTAGGTAACTAACACAGTGACGCTACCTCACGCTGTACAGCTGTAACTAACTAACACACGAGTCATGTCATCCCCCGGTCGTTACCGACCTTTATCCGCGGGCCCTCGATCACAAAGCAACAACCACGAAGTATAATAACTGTGCAACATCCACATAGGTAAAATATCTGGGCTCCATACCATGATATCACCTTTTATCCAGAAGGAAATGACATACCCTAGGGGCGCTACCCCTACAAACCTTTGCCGCAACATTCCTGTTTCGACCATTACTGGGTTGTGAGGCTCGACGAAGTCTCGTTCACAAAGCAACGCTTTTTCACAAAGCCACGCTTTTTCACAAAGCCACGCTTCGATCAACAAATGATCAGCAGCACTTCGTATGCCACATTACCAAATTGGGAATGTATCACTAGTAACCATCAACTACATAACCTCTGAGCTCGTACGTCTCAGAGAAGGGTGTTAAGCTAAGAGAATAAATTCTCCGCCACCAACAGAAATGTATTTGATAGAAACCAGCTTTACATCTCAAAGTGTAACGTCAGACACACATCCATACAAGTCTGTTCCGGGTTCGAACAGAACCGAAGGCACTTCCAAAGAAGCCCTTGCAAATCCGGGTATTCACAATCCTGATCGGACTTCCCATCACTTAGGAAATCTCTATACCGTAGCTACTCAGTGCAGAGACAATCGATAGGTCATCCTATCGCTCTCGCAAATACCCTGTCTTCACCACCGGTCTTCAAATGCGATCCATATCGTCGTATCACTATTCGGAATGGGTTATATGACACAAAGGTCCTTTCCCGGCTAAACCGAATAACGAGTGCAATTAAAAATCATATGGATACTGGGGTCTCAGTTAAATCACAGCTTAAAGACCAAAAACTTTTCATTCGAGTGGTTAACCCAAATTACCATTTCCAATCTTTTAAACAAAAAGATTAAATTCAAAAACCTTCAATGGTTTAAACAATTTCCACACTTTTAATCTTTTAAACAAAAAGATTCAATTCATAACGTTCACCCAGTTCACAAAGATCCATTTATAGATTTCAAAACAATTCCCATTTCAATTGAATTAACTCGTTAAATCTGTAAGTCAAGATTTAACTTATAGCTTTCAAAACTCATTTCCAAAGATTCATTCATAGTCTTCCAAAACAATTCCAATTCAAGTTGGATTAACTCATCCGGTCTTTGAAATCAAAGACTCATTTCATAGTTTCAAAACATTTCAATTTTATTTCAAACTTGAAACCGTTCAACACAAATTGGGAGTTCATTACTTTTGTGAAAGCTTTTATTATTTGAAAACAAGTAGTTTTCGTTTCGGAAAAATCCAGTTATATTTACACGAGTTAAAACCCTTGAATTTAAAATTCAAATTGCCAAATCAATACCTTTAAAATGGTTTAACCCATATATAACTTGTACAGCATCTTTAATCCCTAGTTTCAAATCATAGGATTCAATTTCAAACTTGAATTCAAATTTAAATCAAATTATTTAAATTTCAAAACTTAATCAAGTTATTCGAAATAACTTTTATCTTTGAAATTCCATTTCAAAAGCTTTTCATTTTAAACCCAAATTTCCAATCTCAAAATCAATTGAAATTAAAATTTCAATTTCAAAAACATTGAATTAAAATCATCTGTGACTTAACCGATTTCCACGTGAAATCCATATTTGTGTGTGTATGGTGTAGTCTAGGGGTTCTACACAATAGTGCAACCTCATTCAATCATCACAAATCAGAATACAGAAATATAGTTGATAAGCGGTATAAACTATATCGCTTATCTTTCATTCACAGATCACAGATATATAAATATTACAGATAATCAATTACAGCACAGATAATCAATTATACTACGGATCACAACATAAAATCAGGATATGTCACAAAGTATCATGTATCAGAAATATCAAACAATTCGACTATCAATAGAATTTAAACATCCATAAGTAAGCTCAATTAATTATCTGATTAATTTAAATTAGATAAGTCATCAATCGTGGTTAATTAACATAAATTAATTTCAAATCGTTTGATTGATTATCCTTTAATCATTTATTAATTAAATTAATTAACCTTAAATTATTTAATAATTAACCTTTAATTATTCAATTATCCTTTAATTAATTTTCCTTCAATTAATTCATTAATAAATAAATCAACCCTTAATTAATAAATTTAAACTTCTAATTATTAATTTTAATTAATACAAAAATAAATTAACCATTCTAATTAACTCAATAATTAAAGAATTATAGATCATTAAATTTTTATTAACTTAAATTAAAACTCATTCTTAGTGAAGATTGAATTACCATTCACAAATATGTTTGAAACCGTTGATTTACAAATTTACTTTTAAAATTTCAATTTAAATTCCAAGATTTAAAAAGAATACCAATTTATCTTTAATTAAGTTTAATCTAAATTTGTTTTTCCTTAACTATTTAATTTTTCACTTGACTTTGAAAACTTGATCAAAAACTTGTTTTTAATAAATGCTTATTCTTTGGAAACTTTTAATTATAAATCCTTTAAAGTTTAACTTGTTTAACATCTTGTCTTTATACTACTGTATATTTTTAACAAGAATATAAACCTGGAACTTAATTTCTTTTAAAACCAAATTCCTGGAACGCACAAGAATGAACTCGAGAAGAACCAGAGCCATCACCAAAAAATTTCGAAAACAGCTCGAGACCACTGCTCTTCTTCCCCACAACATCACAACTGCCATTACTGACACACCGTGCACCTACACAGTTGTCCCGACGATCTTTGATCGACGCCACAACCATCCTCGAGTCACCCCTGACCACGCCGATGAACTCCACCACCCCGATCAGCATATTCGTATCCCAATGGAAATCGACCCACCCCACTCAACTGGAACAGAAATAGCAACTTCCACCCAAAAACCTGTCAACGTTTCATTCCCCGAGCTCCGACCATCTGCCGTCCAGCACCTCTGGTCACGACCTCGCCACCCACCAAGCTTCTCTCTCCTCCAACGGCGTACAGCTCGATGTACGAGAGGAGGCGCGGCGACCAAAAGTTCAACCCCTCGAAAAAATTAGGTTTACGCAAGAAAATCGAACGCCGCTTTCACCACCGAGATCGAGGCCGCCTCCGACTATTTTTCCTAGTGCCACTGATCACTCCTCCACCTCCAGTGACGATTCTGATCCCCCTAGATCCCTTGACCCCCAGAAAATGATCAAAGACCCATTTCCAGTCGTCCCTAAAATGCTCGCCTAACTCTAAACTAAAATTTATGATCTTCATCTTAAAAATCATGATTTTACAATACTAATCTGCATATAAAATCACAACTTCAAATTTACATGATTGATTTTAACCAATTTTGATTTTTTTTCACAGCCTTCTATAAAAAAATTTGAGACGATTTACAAATTAAAATTTCTGGAACCATTTTTTTATAATTAACATCACACTATTATAATCATTTTTCATTGACAGATCTAAGCTTAAACTCTTTTGGATTAGGAGGTATGAATTTTGTTTGGTGTGAACTTGAGACTGCATATTACAGAGCAGATTTATACCTATATGTTTACAGTTATATCTTAGTTATCCCACATATATATATATATATATATATTCACATCCATATACTAAACAACCAATTTACTAAAATCACTCATCACATGCATCCATAACAACAGTGTTTTAAAACTGTTTTTAGGTAAAAATGTTTACTCACAAGCAACAAGAAATCAAAACAGGGTAAGCTCTAAAAATAGGAGTTGCTCACAGTTGTTTTTCCAGAGAAAGAAAACAGAGTTTGAGATGTTGAATCTGCTAGCTGAAACCAACCCTTTGATCTCTGCCTTTTGATCTCTGGTAGTCTTGATTTGTTTGATGTTTTAGTTGAAGTTTATTTAAGTTTTTTTTTTTTAAGATGATGTTTACTTTGGATTGTTCTCAGCTTGAAATGAACGAAAATGGAATGAAGAGCTTGATATAAGAAAATGAGGTTACAGGGTAATTTGTACAAGTGATTATATTGTTTTGCTTGTTTGTACAGAGCAAGATCAGAGATACTTTCTTTGACTAGGCTGATTCGTTCACTTTGGTGGCTGAGAGGGTAATGTTGTATGTACTTAAAGATGCAACCCTTTAATGCATATGTACTTTGTTTGTATACTTATATTTATATTCACTTGCTTTGACTATGCTAATTTTTTTTTATTTCGGCTGAAATGATAATGTCGCGTACAAGCATTAATTACTTTTGTACAAATTTACATATAATACTAGTGTCTTCGTTTATAAGCTTTCACATATATGTTTATATTTGTTTGCTAATATGAAATAATCTTGTTTCATTTACTTTGTTTCTTGTTCTTTATGCTTCATATAAAACTTTTATAGTATGTATGTATTTAGTTCTTCCTATACAAACTTGCTTTTACTTTATCTTATTTGTACAAAGATATTTTATACTAGCATCTTCTTTTGCAAGTGTTCAAACATGAATACATATTAATGTTGTTGGATTTTATTTAACCAATGTGTTATTTTATATCATTACATAGTTTATTAACACGAGATTAAGATATATATCTTAACTTTATATTCTAACATCTTATATATTTTCATTTCTTAAACCATTTACTTACATTTTAAATTCAAATCAAATACATATTATATTATTTCAAATTTACTTAGATATGTTCGAATACATATATATATTCTCATATATACAAGAATTTAAATTTTTAAACGATTTATTCAGATATACTTGGATATCGGGGAAACTCGCATTTCTTTAACCATCTATTTCACAAATTTTTATTCAAAAATAAATTTAATTATCGATTTAAAATAGATTAAAATTCGGGGTCGTTACAGACTTCCCCCCTTAAAAGAATTTCGTCCTCGAAATTACCAAGGAGACAAAAAGATAGATGAAACAGGATTTATCAAATCAACTGAACATCTGTTCTGCATTTGGCTTACCAAATCAGAACATCAATAAGAGATACAAGAACGAATTTGTTTTAACACTTTACAAGATACTCGGGTTATCCAGATCTACGAAATATGCAGTGACATCGGTCAGTTCGAAGAGATAACTAACCATTCGTAGGATATACTGGGACCCAAAGAATAGATAGATGTATGGATACAATTTCAAAACTTTTAGTTTAGAAACTAAATTTGTACCTATCAACCATAGCAACCAAATCAACCAATACATCCAACAAACAATTTTGGTCAATCCGGAGTTTATGTCCCATATCAAATATAGCAAATCTTCTTCCTGGATCTACCAGAAACTATCGAAGAATTGAGAAGAGATGTTGAAATAAAGAGATTGATAGAGAAAATTTGTTTCCACTATTGCAATAGGGTATTGACCAATTCGTGGTGGTATCCCCCTGTCCCCTATCTCCTCCTCTTCTTGCACTCATACTTACTATCAGTGGATAGCAAGAGAATTTACTGAGACGTACGGACGGATATCTGAGAATTACTCATTCTAGAGTTTACTTCACTCTATCTCTAATGAGCTACTTAACGTGTTATACTCCTGAGCTAAAGTTCAACCTTAGCTCTGATACCACATGTAATGATCCGGATTTTTCGCGCTCGAAAATCAACATCCATACTTTACATCGTATTCGAATGCCGTAGATTCGACCGTTCAAATCCGAGTCGCCGGAGCTTATAACACAGTTAAGTAAATAACACAGCGGAATAAATGAATAATACATTGATATACAATATCAGATACAACAGAGTGATACAATGAATATCAATATACATCAGAGATATGATACAACAAATAGCAGCGGAAAGAAAACGATAACATCAGCAGCGGATAATCTCCATCTTCAAAGCACTAAGCCAGATATAGCTCGAACTCCCAATAACGAGGCACAAAGATAAGCAAGTGCAGTCTGATCCAAAGACTGAACTAGCTCCAGATAAATCTACAAATCTGACTATCTGAAAAACCAAACTCTAGACTGCTCGTGTAGAAAAATTTTGAGCATCCAGAGTTTAGGAAAGAAACAATAAACTCCGGATCAGTCATGGGACTGGTGTGAGCAACAAAAACAGTTTATCTTTAAAACAAAAGCATTTTAAACATTGAAATCCGCAATGCTTTTCGAAAATGAAACTACCATAAGACCTCCCACCAAACACACAATGCAATCGCAGAATTGGAGGAGATTTCTTCTTATGATAGTCAAAAATGCTTACTACGCAAAAATCATTCGATATTATTATCATTAGTGCATAGTGTCGAAAACATTTCGAAAATATAATATAAATCTTAGCCAGCATACAACATTGTTGTATGCCTACTATAGCTACTACGTTCAATAGCAGGTTACCGCCACATTCCATAGCAGGTAATACAACTAAAACCGTACAGGGTTCGTATTGTTTCTTTGGATTTCCAACAAATGATCAGGCTAAGGAACTTCCTTACCGAAATAGAAACGCCTCTGGAAAGACGCCCCGGATCCTAACCGGATCTCTGCAAACAAAAGGCCGACGCTACCTCACGCTGTACAGCTGTAACTAGGTAACTAACACAGTGACGCTACCTCACGCTGTACAGCTGTAACTAGGTAACTAACACACGAGTCATGTCATCCCCCGGTCGTTACCGACCTTTATCCGCGGGCCCTCGATCACAAAGCAACAACCACGAAGTATAATAACTATGCAACATCCACATAGGTAAAATATCTGGGATCCATACCATGATATCACCTTTTATCCAGAAGGAAATGACATACCCTAGGGGCGCTACCCCTACAAACCTTTGCCGCAACATTCCTGTTTCGACCATTACCGGGTTGTGAGGCTCGACGAAGTCTCGTTCACAAAGCAACGCTTTTTCACAAAGCCACGCTTTTTCACAAAGCCACGCTTCGATCAACAAATGATCAGCAGCACTTCGTATGCCACATTACCAAATTGGGAATGTATCACTAGTAACCATCAACTACATAACCTCTGAGCTCGTACGTCTCAGAGAAGGGTGTTAAGCTAAGAGAATAAATTCTCCGCCACCAACAGAAATGTATTTGATAGAAACCAGCTTTACATCTCAAAGTGTAACGTCAGACACACATCCATACAAGTCTGTTCCGGGTTCGAACAGAACCGAAGGCACTTCCAAAGAAGCCCTTGCAAATCCGGGTATTCACAATCCTGATCGGACTTCCCATCACTTAGGAAATCTCTATACCGTAGCTACTCAGTGCAGAGACAATCGATAGGTCATCCTATCGCTCTCGCAAATACCCTGTCTTCACCACCGGTCTTCAAATGCGATCCATATCGTCGTATCACTATTCGGAATGGGTTATATGACACAAAGGTCCTTTCCCAGCTAAACCGAATAACGAGCGCAATTAAAAATCATATGGATACTGGGGTCTCAGTTAAATCACAGCTTAAAGACCAAAAACTTTTCATTCGAGTGGTTAACCCAAATTACCATTTCCAATCTTTTAAACAAAAAGATTAAATTCAAAAACCTTCAATGGTTTAAACAATTTCCACACTTTTAATCTTTTAAACAAAAAGATTCAATTCATAATGTTCACCCAGTTCACAAAGATCCATTTATAGATTTCAAAACAATTCCCATTTCAATTGAATTAACTCGTTAAATCTTTAAGTCAAGATTTAACTTATAGCTTTCAAAACTCGTTTCCAAAGATTCATTCATAGTCTTCCAAAACAATTCCAATTCAAGTTGGATTAACTCATCCGGTCTTTGAAATCAAAGACTCATTTCATAGTTTCAAAACATTTCAATTTTATTTCAAACTTGAAACCGTTCAACACAAATTGGGAGTTCATTACTTTTGTGAAAGCTTTTATTATTTGAAAACAAGTAGTTTTCGTTTCCGAAAAATCCAGTTATATTTACACGAGTTAAAACCCTTGAATTTAAAATTCAAATTCCCAAATCAATACCTTTAAAATGGTTTAACCCATATATAACTTGTACAGCATCTTTAATCCCTAGTTTCAAATCATAGGATTCAATTTCAAACTTGAATTCAAATTTAAATCAAATTATTTAAATTTCAAAACTTAATCAAGTTATTCGAAATAACTTTTATCTTTGAAATTCCATTTCAAAAGCTTTTCATTTTAAACCCAAATTTCCAATCTCAAAATCAATTGAAATTAAAATTTCAATTTCAAAAACATTGAATTAAAATCATCTGTGACTTAACCGATTTCCACGTGAAATCCATATTTGTGTGTGTATGGTGTAGTCTAGGGGTTCTACACAATAGTGCAACCTCATTCAATCATCACAAATCAGAATACAGAAATATAGTTGATAAGCGGTATAAACTATATCGCTTATCTTTCATTCACAGATCACAGATATATAAATATTACAGATAATCAATTACAGCACAGATAATCAATTATACTACGGATCACAACATAAAATCAGGATATGTCACAAAGTATCATGTATCAGAAATATCAAACAATTCGACTATCAATAGAATTTAAACATCCATAAGTAAGCTCAATTAATTATCTGATTAATTTAAATTAGATAAGTCATCAATCGTGGTTAATTAACATAAATTAATTTCAAATCGTTTGATTGATTATCCTTTAATCATTTATTAATTAAATTAATTAACCTTAAATTATTTAATAATTAACCTTTAATTATTCAATTATCCTTTAATTAATTTTCCTTTAATTAATTCATTAATAAATAAATCAACCCTTAATTAATAAATTTAAACTTCTAATTATTAATTTTAATTAATACAAAAATAAATTAACCATTCTAATTAACTCAATAATTAAAGAATTATAGATCATTAAATTTTTATTAACTTAAATTAAAACTCATTCTTAGTGAAGATTGAATTACCATTCACAAATATGTTTGAAACCGTTGATTTACAAATTTACTTTTAAAATTTCAATTTAAATTCCAAGATTTAAAAAGAATACCAATTTATCTTTAATTAAGTTTAATCTAAATTTGTTTTTCCTTAACTATTTAATTTTTCACTTGACTTTGAAAACTTGATCAAAAACTTGTTTTTAATAAATGCTTATTCTTTGGAAACTTTTAATTATAAATCCTTTAAAGTTTAACTTGTTTAACATCTTGTCTTTATACTACTGTATATTTTTAACAAGAATATAAACCTGGAACTTAATTTCTTTTAAAACCAAATTCCTGGAACGCACAAGAATGAACTCGAGAAGAACCAGAGCCATCACCAAAAATTTTCGAAAACAGCTCGAGACCACTGCTCTTCTTCCCCACAACATCACAACTGCCATTACTGACACACCGTGCACCTGCACAGTTGTCCCGACGATCTTTGATCGACGCCACAACCATCCTCGAGTCACCCCTGACCACGCCGATGAACTCCACCACCCCGATCAGCATATTCGTATCCCAATGGAAATCGACCCACCCCACTCAACTGGAACAGAAATAGCAACTTCCACCCAAAAACCTGTCAACGCTTCATTCCCCGAGCTCCGACCATCTGCCGTCCAGCACCTCTGGTCACGACCTCGCCACCCACCAAGCTTCTCTCTCCTCCAACGGCGTACAGCTCGATGTACGAGAGGAGGCGCGGCGACCAAAAGTTCAACCCCTCGAAAAAATTAGGTTTACGCAAGAAAATCGAACGCCGCTTTCACCACCGAGATCGAGGCCGCCTCCGACTATTTTTCCTAGTGCCACTGATCACTCCTCCACCTCCAGTGACGATTCTGATCCCCCTTGATCCCTTGACCCCCAGAAAATGATCAAAGACCCATTTCCAGTCATCCCTAAAATGCTCGCCTAACTCTAAACTAAAATTTATGATCTTCATCTTAAAAATCATGATTTTACAATACTAATCTGCATATAAAATCACAACTTCAAATTTACATGATTGATTTTAACCAATTTTGATTTTTTTTCACAGCCTTCTATAAAAAAATTTGAGACGATTTACAAATTAAAATTTCTGGAACCATTTTTTTTATAATTAACATCACACTATTATAATTATTTTTCATTGACAGATCTAAGCTTAAACTCTTTTGGATTAGGAGGTATGAATTTTGTTTGGTGTGAACTTGAGACTGCATATTACAGAGCAGATTTATACCTATATGTTTACAGTTATATCTTAGTTATCCCACATATATATATATATATATATTCACATCCATATACTAAACAACCAATTTACTAAAATCACTCATCACATGCATCCATAACAACAGTGTTTTAAAACTGTTTTTAGGTAAAAATGTTTACTCACAAGCAACAAGAAATCAAAACAGGGTAAGCTCTAAAAATAGGAGTTGCTCACAGTTGTTTTTCCAGAGAAAGAAAACAGAGTTTGAGATGTTGAATCTGCTAGCTGAAACAATCCCTTTGATCTCTGCCTTTTGATCTCTGGTAGTCTTGATTTGTTTGATGTTTTAGTTGAAGTTTATTTAAGTTTTTTTT
Organism: Allium fistulosum; assembly: GCA_030737815.1. Classification (NCBI taxonomy): domain Eukaryota; kingdom Viridiplantae; phylum Streptophyta; class Magnoliopsida; order Asparagales; family Amaryllidaceae; genus Allium; species Allium fistulosum. The sequence continues at coordinate 1,059,524,018 of CM060907.1, forward strand.
TTTTAAGATGATGTTTACTTTGGATTGTTCTCAGCTTGGAAATGAACGAAAATGGAATGAAGAGCTTGATATAAGAAAATGAGGTTACAGGGTAATTTGTACAAGTGATTATATTGTTTTGCTTGTTTGTACAGAGCAAGATCAGAGATACTTTCTTTGACTAGGCTGATTCGTTCACTTTGGTGGCTGAGAGGGTAATGTTGTATGTACTTAAAGATGCAACCCTTTAATGCATATGTACTTTGTTTGTATACTTATATTTATATTCACTTGCTTTGACTATGCTAATTTTTTTTTATTTCGGCTGAAATGATAATGTCGCGTACAAGCATTAATTACTTTTGTACAAATTTACATATAATACTAGTGTCTTCGTTTATAAGCTTTCACATATATGTTTATATTTGTTTGCTAATATGAAATAATCTTGTTTCATTTACTTTGTTTCTTGTTCTTTATGCTTCATATAAAACTTTTATAGTATGTATGTATTTAGTTCTTCCTATACAAACTTGCTTTTACTTTATCTTATTTGTACAAAGATATTTTATACTAGCATCTTCTTTTGCAAGTGTTCAAACATGAATACATATTAATGTTGTTGGATTTTATTTAACCAATGTGTTATTTTATATCATTACATAGTTTATTAACACGAGATTAAGATATATATCTTAACTTTATATTCTAACATCTTATATATTTTCATTTCTTAAACCATTTACTTACATTTTAAATTCAAATCAAATACATATTATATTATTTCAAATTTACTCAGATATGTTCGAATACATATATATATTCTCATATATACAAGAATTTAAATTTTTAAACGATTTATTCAGATATACTTGGATATCGGGGAAACTCGCATTTCTTTGACCATCTATTTCACAAATTTTTATTCAAAAATAAATTTAATTATCGATTTAAAATAGATTAAAATTCGGGGTCGTTACACATTATGCTATGAAGTTAGGTTTTCCAGCAACTAATAATGCGGCTGAATATGAATCAATGGTAGAAGGACTAACTCTAGCTCTTCAATTAAAAATTCCAAGGATAGAAGTTTATAGCGATTCTCAGTTAATGGTTAATTAGTTAAGCTAGACATATCAAACGAAAAACGCCAAACTAGTCCTTTATGTTAAGAAGATACTAAAGACGTTAGCTCAATTTGCAAACTTTTTCGTACACCAAGTTCCAAAAGGAAAAAAAAATTCTCAAGCCGATTGTTTAGCAAAACTAGCAAGCTCACGAGGAGCACCAAAAACTCGAATTGTGCTTGTGGGCTTTCAAGAAAATCCCAGTATCGAGGAAAAGGCCCTTGAATCTAAAAATGATGTTATGGTATTAACTAGACTTTAAGCCCTTATACAAGCAGATAAAGGAAATGAATGGATAAATGGCAATAGAGAAAACCAAGATGGAACCATTCATGAAGAAATTAATAGTTAATATGAAAACAACTGGATGACACCCATTGTTAAGCACTTGGTGGAAGGAAAACTACCAAAAGACAAGAGAGAAGGTAGAAAATTACAAAAATTTGAATTTAAAATATGTGAAAAGTTTAGGTAAATATTTTCAAAATTCAAAACAAGATCTTAATAAGTATATACAAATACATGTAAATCAATTTTAGACCGAATATTTTTTGTAAAACTATTTAATTAAATATACATATATAAATATATATATATGCACACTATAAAACAACATTTTCAAATATATATACAATATAATTAATAAATTTTCGACCAGAAATAAAATATATTTTTTGAAAACAATTTGGTTTTAAATAAATAATACATTTATTATTGTTATTATTATTATTATTATTATGCATAAGCATTGTTTTACAATAATAAAAAATTTATCTATATATTAAAATTAAATTTAGCCTAATTTTTAAAAAAAATTGGTGTATCGAAAGTGGTTCTAAATTTAACATTATATATATGAACTTTTAAATATGTATTAACGGAACATAGATTTAAAAATTGATAAATAATTTTTAAAGTACTAAATTATGTATATATAATATATATACTATAATGTGTACGACCAAAAAGAATTCTTTTACATAATAAATTATATTACTATATTACAACAAATATGTAGAAATTATCTGAGGTGAATAAATTAATAACATGGTTGGGTGAGATAATACATGCACATATAATATTCTTATAAACGTATAGATTAATTACTATATGCTTATAAATTAAAACAGAATGCATCTCTTGAGGATAACGACATTGAATGTACGTCGGTTGAAGGTAACTCCTAGATTCACCTTGAATCGATCTCTGTACCTTACAAAATCTAGGGCACCGCAGTTTGTATTTGATTGGATGTATTGATGGCTATGATATTTTTGGCTAGGTGTATGGGATAGGGTTTGGAGGTCAAGGGATGAAAGGTTTCTAGGGACAAAAGTGAGGCGATAGGTTGACTTATATAGAAGAGGTAGAGAAGATGAATTCTCCCACTTTTACTACTACTCCTCTTTTTAATTCTAAGATCAGATCTATATTCTTAATATAAAAATATCTCCTTCCCTCCCTTTCTTATAGCCGGCCAAGACTAGGGATTTATGGGACTTTAAACAACCACAACCCGTTTAACAATTAATGACATTTAGATCATATTGAGATGTATATCGATATCGTATATCATATAACCTTTACATATGCACTTAGTTAGTTACTAATGGCACTTAGAAAATACCGAAAGCACCCGGTAATTATAAATCAATTACATGTTATATTATGGAGAAATCAACAACACTATTGAGTGACTTGTAGGTGAATATTCAATCAACGATTAATACCAAACAATTTGAATATTAATGTTCACACGTGACTTTAGCTATGGTGTGGCAATTTGGTCGAATTTATTGCTTATAAACCCTCATCGATAAAATCTAGTTTACAATTTAAGCGCTGCCTTTTAGATATGATTGTTTACACTAATTCTGTTCGCCAAAACTAAATCCTTTAGGATTTAAGAAATTTGTTTTGGTCAAAATTCCAATATCATCCATATTAACCTTGGTTAGTTCATAAACAAAGTCCTTGGTTAACATTTATTATTAACCATACTACTATAACAAGAGATTTTTTTTAGAGTTAGTGGTATGCCCTAGGGAAATTATGTAATTCGTTACATATATCAAACTCTATGACTAATCTTGTACATAACAAAGGTATTTGATTTCTATTATATACATTATTATATAGTGAAAGAACTAATTAAGTAATTAATTTAAAGTATATACATAATAAACTCCATAAATGAAATCTTATGTGTTATAGTTGCAAATGGTTGCTGTAACACCTCGAAATATTTAACCACAAATGTTGTGACGTTGCGTTCGTGGCGAAATTCTATCAATTTCCATATATAATATGCTGAAAATGGAGCTCAAACGAAGAAGTTATGAGTGTTTGAAGTTTTCGGGTTTAAAATAATTTAAACAGAATTCAAATTCAAATAGATATTTAATTACCAAATTTGAAATTCAAAAGCTAACGGTAATTATACTTGGGGGTTAAGTAAACGTTAAGATTAATGTTATTGTTGAATTATAATTAAGGAATTAAATAAAAATAATTCAACGGTAATCACAATAATCCCAAGATAGGGGGAGCGGTCGACCTCTTACCCATGACTAGTCGACTACTAGAGGTCGACTAGTGGGAAAGCGGCGGTCGATCGCTACCTATAGTGGCGGCTAGGGCTATGTTTATTTTAAATGCCCTGGATTTTAATATTTTTTAACCGACCTTCATCCAACGGTTCTGCTACGTTCCAACCACTATAAGTAAGAGCCTAGCCCGCTCACTTTTATCCAAACAATATATGGGAACATTAGTGAAGCTCTGTCGGTTCATCTCTTCATAGTTTTAGAAAAACTCCATTAGGGTTTCAGGTAAGAAATCATATATATCTACCTTTGTTTATTGTTCACTTTCTCAATCTCTCTAATTTTTTGAATCTAATATATATACAAATCTCTTGCTGTATATATCAAAATGAAGATATCTGAAAGGGTTCATTGAAGGCGTGTCGAAACCAAGAGAAGACAAAGCTAATGACCTCTATGAGTGTAAATCTTAGTTTTCTATTTCAGTAATTGAATAGTGTAGTTTGGATTTGATATATGCTTAGGGAGTTTTGGATTACGAAAACATCACATTAAAAATCCCCAAAATTCCCCTAAAGTGAAATGTCAGTTCTTAGGTTGGAATGTTACTAGTTTTGTATTAAAATAATGGAGTTTGTGTGGATTTTGCAATATATGTGTTTACATTTATTCCACTTCTTATTCTTTTTCTTTGGATTTGATTAAGGAATTTGATTAAGAAATGGTGTGCAAGTTATGAATTCTTATTCATAGTTTGCACTACCTATTTCTTCAGATTGAATGAAAATTATGTTGTCTGATTTTATGTAAAAAGGAGTGAATAGAGCGTAAAACCTATTAAATTGTATGTTTCCATTATTATTGTTTTATTCCATTGTTTTAATATAAAATAAGTTGAAATTGTATTCTAAGTACAAGTCTACTGGTTTGATTTTGGAATATTGGATTTATGGTAAAATACTATTAACGCTATTGTGGAAATGAGACTTGTATAACATTGGAAGATTTGACATTTAAACATTAGTTTAGGGCGTAATCTACACGCCTAATAAATATGCACTTATATGTATATAAACTAGCGTAAATAACGTACAATTATAACGTATCAATTATGTAGTTAATTAGGTATATAATTGTCATTTAAATCCCCTTTAGGAAATTAATTAATTAGGCGAAATAAAAAGGATTTCTAATAAGACCTAAATAATAAATACGGTGAGATGTGTGATTATAAACTTAGAGAGTGTTATGAAATATGACTTAGTTATATGGATGCGAGGTCAATAAAAATCACATAGAAGTCGGCCCAGCTAATTTGGCTACTAGGAGTGTGACTTTACGGCTGATGTGAGACATCACCTATAACAAGTAACCACAGATGACGCAAGGTTAGTCCCAATTGTATAGGTTAAATTTGCCTAGCTAATATGGCTACCAGTCCTACGAGAAGTCGAACTAATGTAAGACGTCTCTGTGGGGTACAGGTCATAATACGAAGGACCCGCTTCAAAGAATTGAAGGTATAAGTGGCTGTTTGAGAGCCCACCTATTTCCCTTATATGAAGTATTAAATGGTCAGGATTAGATTTAGGCACGATTAAGGATATCTCGAATAGGTCAGCTTTAATTGAAGTATTAAGCGTCTGAAGAGATTTCCAAGCAATGTCAGCTAGATAGAGACTTGTGTGGAGTCTAACTTAAGAATAGGTATTAAATGATGAGGGTCTACCTCAATTGAGGCCTTGAATGGTCAGAGTCTGCTAATTTTCATTAAAAGGTATTAAGTGGCTTGAGTTCTATATCCCGCATTGGTATGCATTAATAACGATGGTTATGGATTATTGATTATGGAAAAACCTACATTGGGGATTGAAGGTATTAAGTGGTTGTTTGAGGGCTCGCTCTTTCCCTTATATGAAGTACTAAATTGTTTTGAATATAATTTAAAATGCGATAGTCATATCCTTATCTACATTATACTGCCCAAGTACTGATATATAAAGGCTCGGGATTTTCTATTTACCAGACAATGCTGTTCTGACTCCCTCCTCATTACAACATAGGTTAGGGAAGGAGACGATGATCAACATGGAGATGACGATAAGAGGAGCTTGTGGCAGTAGTCTATTTATCTATTTATGCTATTTTCTTATGTACCATTTGAAGTTAAAAATGAATTTTTGGAAAAGATGATGTAACGGTAATTGTCGACATTATGTTATGGTTCTATTTGTGACATTTGAAGTTTAAAATAAAATGGGTACTATTTATGCTATTATATTATATCCTTTCGCTGTGAGTTCTGAATGAATAGATAAATAGCTCTGTATTGTTCTTTTAACCAACCAACAGCCAGCTTGGAATGGGTCTAAGTTTCGATGGGCCTTTTCTGGGTCAGGATTTAGGCCTGTTTCAGGGCGGGTTATTACAATTGCAATCGTGAGTGATTAATCACAATATAAAATAACATATTATTTTAAATGTTCTTGGCCAAGATGTTTTGAAAAAGGTTATCGAGACATCCATCGAGACCAGAGTAAGTAATGTAACACCCTGTAAATATTTGTGAGAAATTTATAAATTAAAATAGGGCTAAAAATAAGAATTTTGCAAACTTCGGAATTTGTCCATGAAAGTTACACCGTTGCGTTCATAGTAGTTTTCTGATCAACTTTCATATATAATGTTTTGCGATCGTAGCTCAAATGGAAAAGTTATTGATGTTTGAAGTTTTTGAATTTAAAATAATTCAAATGAATTTAATTTTAAATATCTAATAACATCAACGGTTAGAATAAAAAAGAAATAAACATTTTTAACGTTGATGAAAGCTTAGGGTTTAAGCAACTTTAAATAAATGTTAAAGTTAAAGGAAGAAAATGGGAAACAAATAAAAATTAAATGACAACATTTAATTCATGTACCAAATAGGGGACCAGTCGACCCCCTTACCCTGACCGGTCGAGCACTTAAGGGTGAGCGGTCGACCGGTCAGTGAATGGCGGCTGGGGTTAGGTTAGGCTTGGAACGGTCCAAATTTATTTATTTTAAACCGACTTAAATCATACTGTTCTGGCATATTCTAACCACTATAAATAAGAGGCTAGCCTGCTCACTTTTATTCGCAAAATTATTGGGAATGCTAGCGGAACTCCATCAGTCATCTTCCTTGATTAGATTCAAGAATTCAAGTCCAACGAAAAAAGGTAATACATTTATCTAGATATACATTTTTCTATTTTTATTCTTTCCTAACCTCTGAATTCTAAATCAAATTTATGTACAATTGGATTATTATATATTTCAAAGAGAGGAAATTTGAAGGAGCAGTTAGGCAAGGGTGTAAATTAGATCCAAAGGATGCAGGAAACTAACTGTATGTCTAAATCTTAGTTTTTCATAAATTTGTAGTTTATGTAGTAGAAGTTTGGATCTATTTATGCCTTGGGGAATTCTGTTAATGAAAACCCTAAAACTAAAACCCAAAAATTCTCCCAATAAAATGTCAATTCTTAGGTTAATTGGAATCTTAATTGTTTTATTAAAATAGTAGAATTTGATTTGTTATTGCAATTTGAATAATTTATGTTCTGTTCCATTTCCATTTTCTTTTTCTATTGTTGTGATAAAGGGTTCTAAAAGGAAAATAAAATTAGGAAATGGGGAGTAAAGTATGAGTTCTCCTATTAGTAGCTTGCACTGCCTATTTCCATAATTTAGACAAATATGAATTTCTTTTTTGCTTCAAGCTTGTATATGTAAAATTTGAACATAATATAAAAGATTAAAATTGTAAGTTTTATTGCCTTGAAATAGAGGCTTTGATTTTACTATGTTAATATAAAATAAGTTTGGTATTTGATTCTATTTTATAAATGCAAGTCTATTTTGTTCAGCTAAAGATATTGGCTATTTTGAAGAATTATTGTATGGAATTGGGACTTGTATGATTATGGAAGTTTTGACATTCTAAATGATTAATATAGGAAGTGAAAACCTTAGAATAGGAATTTCCTTACACTACACACGCTTAGGAATATTTAGTTAACCTAATTATACGTAACTATATATATGTATATATATTCTTAACTTATAATTAATAGCGTATTAATCACGTAGTATCGAATAAATGGGTTAGTAAATAGCATTAAACCATATAGGAAAGAAGTTAAGGATAATTATTGAAATTAACCCATAATTAAAGGCGGAATAAGGGATTTTCCATATATGGCCTTAAATCATGTAATTTCCACTATTACTATAGTAGCGTACTGAATTCGGAGGTCTACTATTCACTTAGTTCGGATAATTTATTTCATATACTGTAACTAGTTTACAATGGAGAGTTCTTTGATCAATTATCTTGAACTCAAAGAAATAAATCTCATATAAAATAATTTTCTATTCGAAAATACATTTCGAAATGGAAATCACATTTCTTATTCCAATGTGAAGTATCACTCATTATTATTACAATTCTCATCTTTGATATTTCTTTGTGAAGTAGAAGTGACCATTTACTCTCTTCATCCCAATTGTACCATAAATCACATCGACTCTTGTACATTCAATTTTCTTTCTTACTAGTCAAACCATTCAAAAAAATACCCTTACTACAACCTCATAACGAACTCTTTACAAAAGCGCACTTGATCATCCTTAACATTTAAGGACATCATATATGATGCACTTTGCATAAACTGATCAAACTGAAATTTCAGTGATTGTGTTCTTAGATCAATCCTGTAGTTTTGGTCTAGTTTTTCATTTAAAACAAAATGATCTTTGTTGTAATCAATCAAATTGGATACTTAATCTCATGGTAAGATTTATTTGTTTACTTCGAATGAACTAATTTCATCGATGTACCATACATTACGAATTATGACCATTCACCATATAACATTTATATATGATCGTATATGGATCAAATATCTATAATCTCATAATGCTTTTGAGTTCATAACTCATAGAATGTAATACACAGTCTTGACCAAATAAACACATAGTGGCCAAATTACGAACGTATTAAGTAGTTGTAAAATCAAATGCTTGCATGTGTTTCAAAACATCAACATGCAATACACATTTATTAGTAAGCATATGTCATATTTCTATTTGTCCATTTTCAATTCAGATCATTTGTATATTTTAGCTGATAAATGTTTTATCAATCTTTTTAATTGCAAAATTTTATCAATGTAGATTATTATAACATTATATAACATATGTTCTTACAATAATAAAAAGGTTAAATTTTATCATTTCATTTTTATAATAAAGCTCCCACTAGTCTTTTATATTTCACCAAACCCTAAGTTGAAACATAAAAGTCTTCCGACTTCACTAGTGGGTGTTAAGACTCATTCTTCTTGGAATTCTGACCTTGAGTTTGCTTAACAAGTCATAGCTCTACGGATGATGGATAACTCCTTATCGGTTGTATCGTATACAACTCCCAACCCTTAGTACCTTATCCTAATCTCATTTCGACTGTGAGTTTTTTCAACAAATCGAAAGAGATTATTCACTCGTATTCACCATATAACAATGGCCTAGTTATAGTATATGTACCTTGAGTTTGCTCAACAAATACGCATAGTTATCTTGCCTCGCCTATTCAATATATTAATAATACTACACCTAACATTCCTAGCTTGACTTTTCTCAACAACTAAGGAGCATGTAAATAATTTATTAATATATATCTATGGTAGAGGACAACATTAAATTGAAGATTCATAATCTTCAATATATTATATTGACTGATATTGACTTATGGATAATGTATTCCTTATGAAATAACCTCGTGATTCAAGTGTCGAAAACATCGAAAATCACGTTATATGTACATTTACTTATGTATTTATGCCTTAAGTCTATTTTGGGTTTCTTTAATGTTCCATATTTGGTTTATACAATCATATCATATAAGTTTTTATTATTATATAACTTTTATACTTCATATTACTTATATAATAGTCTTATGTACAATATTATATTAAATAATTCTTATATATTTAATTTTAATTAATTAATCTTTAATTAATATTGTATCACTATTTCAATACAGCTTTTATATTGGACATGTCTACTATAACATTTATAGTATATATTATAACCTTTATAGTAATACTTATATATCATACACACACACGCACGTGTTATAAACTTTAAGTATAACACAAATATCTTATATATGTGTATTTTTATTTAATTTTTTACCAAAGCTAGCCGGCTTTAGAGTAGGTCGTCCACATTTATAAATGAATATAAAACAGACGTTTGGCACATGCACCAAACAACTAGAGAAAAATAAAGTACAGGAGTTTGGCAAACATACCAAAGCTACTAAAGTACAAAAACCAAAAATAGCCCCCTCTAAAGAGGAAGATCCACTACCATCATCCAAATAATTAGGCCTAGTAACACGATAATATCTAGAGAAGAGAGATGCTAGGGTAGAAACGTAATCCACAGAATTAGGGCAGTAAAGAAATTTCCTATCCTAGGAACTATCCGCTAAAACAAACTTATTCAGATCTCCAGTATGACCTAGAATAATAAGGGATAGACCCTTGCCCTCAACATGATAATATAAATGCCTTTTTTTCTTATTACGACCCGCATACTTAAAAAAGAAACTGGCACCCTTAGGATCATATCTCATTTCCGTAGGCTCATGAATCCAAGCTTGCTCTGACGAGGTCCAAAAGATATCATAAGAAGGAGGAATTTTCTTCAAATTCTCTTCGACCACAACATTAGGGGAATTTGAGGTAACAGAAGGTATAATCTCAAAAGGAGAAAGAAAAACAGTCGGGCGAATAGTCTTCAGAACCAACTTCAAAATAGGAGGCCGAGGAAGTGGAATCCGTTCAGAGAATAGTAGAGGAGCACCCAAAGTCTTAACTTTACAAGAATCCTTCATGTGACCAAAGGGGTGGCAAGATGTAAAAGTTTTTGGCTGCTAACTACAGCGAATATCAACAAATACAACGTGGCCATCTGCAATACGAACTGAAAGTTTGGTAGGCCATGGTTTCTCTGGAGTGATTTCAATAAGCGCCTTGGAATACACTAACTTTTTCCAAGCTGCAGTATTAGCATCAAAAGATTATAGGTTACCAACTAGACTGGCTAACCAATTAAGCCCAATCAATGGTTACAAAATAGATGGGATGTGGGAGAAATGAGCCCAAACAAGGATAGAAAGAACTTGTTTCATAGCTTTATCCATCGTAGCAGACCAAGGGGTAATGATAAAAGGCTTACCTTTAACAAATGGAAGGATCCGCCTCTAATACACACTGTTGGTAAGATTTTTCATCCTACAACACTTCAACTGAAGATGAACTAATTATCATACTAATTACCTCAATGATTTTGAATTATCAAAGTTAAGTAATGTAAAATTTGTTGTTAGGTTGTAATTATACTACTGGATGCTTGCACGATTAGGTAGTTGTAGTTTAACCGTTTGTTAAAATGTCAAATCAAACTACATGGAAGGTAAGATTTGGTACTGAAAACAAGGTATGTAAATAACAAAATGAAGAAATAGTAAAGGAGATAAGGAATTTACGTGGTTTGGATGTTAAGGAATCCTATGTCCATGTGGGGAATCTTTCTTCCTTTATGTGTTCTGGTACATGTTTTCATGGTAGAGAGTACAATAAAATCTTAAAAGTATCAAAAAGGGGAAAATTTAAAAGTCCCATACTTGCTACAATGCCTTTTCTATTTATAGTATGATGGTGCACGTGGATCACCACAATCTGTTTCTCACCGTTGTGTTTCGGTCCTTGGATCCTGCTAGGTGTCGTCTATCTGCATTATCTATTTAATATACTTAGATTGCTGGCGTGTTTGTAGTGGAAAGTTTGTGATGAAAGAGGAAATTCCTAAAATTATGGTGGGATCATTTGAAATTATAGTGGGAAAACTCAAATTCGAATGGCTTAACATATGGGTTCTTGGAAAGATAATAAGAGTCATCAGTTTTGAGGCATGGCTGGCACATTTAGAGTGAGGCTGTACTGATTGGTGTGTGATCGTTCTGAGCCGCTTATGATCTGAGTTGCTCTTCTTACATGGGTTATTGATAAAAGCGATCTTATATCTTTGCTACTTTGCCGTAAGTGTGGATCTGCGGTGGAGCATTTCTTGAGTGGTCCTATGTGCAGCCCTTTAAGATGCTTCCAACTTTGTGTAGTTCCGCTTAGGTAACCCTTAGTAAGCGTAGTGCAGATCTAACTTGAAGATGCTAACAAATTATGAGCTCTGGGATGTTGGAAGCGTAGTTTAGTCATTTGTTTATTATGGCTTGTGGGTGTAGTATTTCATCATCTGTTTCTTATGATTAGATCGAATCTTGGTTTTAGTATCTTAGTTTAATATTTAACCAGGGAACAGGCACAGATCTAGTATCTCTGTTGCTTATATTATGAGCACAGTATTTTGTTCTATAGCGGCTTCTTACCTTTGGGCTGTAATTCGTTTGGTTGTATCGAGTAACATGACCACAGATCTACTTTTGTGCAGTACCAGTTGGATCACTTCAATCTTTTCTCTTTTGTCTTAACTTTTATTGTGAGGGAAGCTCTTTCGGCTTTATGCCTTGTTTAGTTCCCCTATAATTTAGCTTGAGAAATGCTGGTGTAATATCTTGCCTCCTAAGTATACAATGATTGCAGATCGATTTGGACTTGTCTCTGCTCATTTCTGGTCTTTGCATCTTATGAGCTACTTTCTAGGTGTTGTCTTCCATGTAAGCTTTATCGTGCATTTGGCATGGTCTACCCCACTATTTGGGGATAGACTATTTGTTGTTTATATGGTGTGTAGTTAGCCGATCATCGAACGATGGTGGTAATCTACAAGAAATTGTTTATTTTTTGTTTAGCGTTACCGTTCTCATTTCTAAGATTTTCATTGTCATTCATATGTTGCGTTGTTAATACAACTATTGAACGATGGCGGTAAGCTGTGAAATGTTTGTTTGCTCTTGGTTTAGCATCACTGTTCTCATTTTTGAGATTGTCCTTGTCATTCGTATGCTACATTAATGAACGACAATGGTGAGCTACAACAAGTTATTTGTTCGTGCGCTTGGCACAACCTTCCCCGTGACCTGTGGAAGGACTGAGTTTTGACTGTGAAGTCGTCACATGCAACCTTCGTATGCGCATGATTTTTTGTACTGGTTCTGGCTGTCTAGTATCTGTACGTCCAGTTTATTAAGTTTGTAGTACTAACATAGAGTGGTTTTTATACTGGTTTGGGCCGTCCAATATCCCTATGACTAGTTCGGGTGAAAAAGCCGAGTTGCACGTTGTGCGACTCCGTTTTGATAACAGGTTCGGGCAGTCTACATTCCTTCATCTAGTTTGACTGAGTAACCAATCTACATTATGGCTTTTTTTATATGGCCGGTTCAGGCCATCAAATATCCCTATGTCTAGCGTGATTTTTTAACTATGTCAAAATAATTAACACTGAAAAGTTTTTATACTGGTTCAGGCTGTCCAATATCCTTAGGTCTAGTCCATTGTACTATTACTTTATAATGGTAATTACAATGTACATTACATAAGCAATGTAGATCATACAAAGTAAGGTCTGAGGTGCTCTGAGTTCAAAGTCCTTGGAACTAGGTTACCATTAGGTCTCGATAGTCGAGATACCCATTCGCTAATACCTCTATATAATTAACGGGCCTTTCCAATTCGAACCCAATGCTCCATTTGCTAGATCCTTTATGTTGGCCATTACTCTTCGCAATACCAATCCTTTTTACAAAAATTTCTCTCATTGAGCCAGGCATCGTAATTTTTTTCCTTCCTTTGCCGATATGCGGTCGATACCAATGCTGCTTCATCCCTTCTTTTTAGGATATGGTCTAAGGCAGCTTCTTTCAATTTCCTATTCATTTCTACTATGTACTATATTCTTCTATGTGAGGGGATCTCTACTTCGATAGGAAGCATGGCCTCATATCCATAGGTTAGTGAAAAATGGGTATGGCTTGTTGGGGATCTGGTTGAAGTTCGATAAGCCCACGGTACTAAAGATGGTTCTTCTGCCCACTTCCCTTTAGCTTTTCGTATCCTTTTCTTTAGTAGATTCTTAATGGTTTTGTTTGCAGTTTCTACCTGGCCATTTGCTTATGGATGAGCGATTGAAGAAAAACCTTTTATTATGCCATTTTTCTCACAAAGCTCAGTAAACTTTTTACTTTCAAATTGGGTGCTATTATCGGAAGTGATCTTATGGGAAATCCTATATCTAGTAATTATGTTCCACGCTATGAAATTGACTCTCTTCTTCATAGTGATAGTGGCTAGGGGCTCTGCTTCTACCCACTTAGTGAAGTAGTCTATTGCCATTATGGCATATTTAGCTCCTCCCTTTGATATTGGAAGTGGCCCTATTAGATCTATGCCTCATACATTGAATGGGCACGGGATTGCAAGTGGTACGAGCTCATAGGATGGGTATCTAGGGATACTTGGAAATCATTGACATTGGTCGCACCTCCTTACAAATTCCTTTGCATCTTGAAGCACCGTAGCCAGTAGTAACCATGCCTCAATACTTTCTTTGCTAATTTGTTTCCCCCCGAGTGATCTCTGCATTGGCCCTCTTGTACTTCTCTCATGACTCATGCCCCCTCTTCTTTGGAAACGCACCTAAGATAAGCGATTAAATACCATCTCTTATATAATGTGCCATCAAAGAAGAAGTAGTTCGGAGCCTGGTATCTTATTTTTCGACTTCGTTCAGACTCGGGGGTAAGATTCCATTTATCAGGAATTGCTTACTGTGAATCATCCAGTTATTCTCCTCGGTTTGCTGAGGCGAGGGTTCAACCGAGGGTTGCTCTTGATTCCCCACTGTCTCCTGATCTCGCAACCCTTGAATGGCGTCCTGATGGGCTCGAGTTAGTACCAGTATCTGATTTGATTCCCTTATACTTGGTTGTGCATGATGCCCAATTGGTACTGCCTTCATTTTACAAGCCACTTTGGTACTAGCAAATTTTTCTAAGGAGTTTGCGAATGAATTGTTTTAATATGGAATTTTTTCTATCCTAAATTGTGAGAACTACTCTAGCAACGCCTTAGATAGCTCCACATATTTGGCCAAGTTTGGTTCCTTCGCTTGGTAATTTCCCTGCACTTGGTTCACAACTAGTTAGGAACCACTGTGAATTTTAATGTGGGTAACCTTCATTGCCCGGACCATCCTTGGGCCTGCGAGGAGAGCCTTATATTCCGCTACATTGTTAGTTGCTTTGAAACCGAGCTACACTGCTCCATACAGCTTATGTCCATTTGGAGTGATCAAAGATACCCAATTCCTACCCCATGTACATTTGATGCTCCATCTACGAACAACTGCCAAAACAACGGGGTGTTTGCTTATTTTTCTGATTAGGGTTCAACTAGTAAAGTGTATTATGCGATGAAATCTACGAGGGCCTGGCCTTTGATTGCCTTTTAGGGAGAATAGGTGATGTCGTGCTGGCTATGCTCCATCTCCCATTTCAATAGGCGGACTGATGTCTCGGGCTTCTACAGTATCTGCCGGAGGGGTTTGCCTATGAATACTTTAATGGGATGTGCCTGAAAATAGAGCTGCATCTTCCTTACTGTAAGGAGTAGGTTGTAGGCCAGTTTTTCAATGACTGAGTAGTTTAGCTCTACTCCGGATAGCCACTTGCTTATGAAGTAGATGGGACTTTAGGTCCCTTCGTCTTCTCGTACCACTACAGCTGTAACGACCCGTAAATTTTAACGGTTTTAATAACATAATTAACTGAATTTTTATGAAATTTAGATAATTGAATTTGGAAATAAAGATTTGATATTTGGAATACGTCTATTTAGACATAGCAAATGGAAAAATTTCATTGGAAAATATGAAAGTTAATTCTATTGTGTAATTTTTGATTTAAATTTAAATCGGTAAATACTTGATGATAATAAAATAGTTTTCAAACTTGAATATTTTTATACAATAAATTTGTTTATCATTTTCTGAGTGAGACGTCACATTTCGTTTCGTCAAATTTGAACTTCTCTAGCATCGTTTATCTTATTTTCAGCGAATTTGCAGCCACTTGGCAACGAATATCGACTTTTGACAAGATGGTCAAATTGCTGATATCTGGGTACCGTTCTGATCGTCTTGTCGTGCTGATCCCCGCGGTATTTCATTTGTGTGTTTCGGAGTCCGATACGCAGTGGAATCTGCAAAACGGCTGACTGTATCTGTATCCGTTTTTAACCTTTTGGATTCCTTGTCCATTCGTTTGTCTATCAGCTGAAACAAAACAGCCATTAGCATTTATGATTTCTGCAATACAACTGGCAACAGTTGTCATCCCATCACTTCAATCTATTAATTGTCAGTGCGTTCATTATGAGTCTTTCGATATTCTCCCTGTCCTTTTATTTTCTCACCCGTGAAAACCAATTGGACATTTGCATTTATCATTTCCAAAACAATCACTTGGCTTTCTGCATTCCCAAAATTTTTATTTTTTCTTTCATTTTGTTTTGGTTCTAAAATTATACACATATATATTATAGAAAGTAATATTATCATTTTCGTTCGTTTACATTCTGAAGCCATCTTCCTCTTCTTTCACCAGCAACCTCTCCTCACACGTGAAGCTTCCACCCTCCCAATAGCCATGGCCGCACAACC